>JAWWES010000041.1:64486680-64508921 GCA_035583135.1 Lophotriccus pileatus
AGAGTAAATTCTCTGGAATTAGTGAAGCCTGTATTAGAAACCTGTATAGACAAGTAATTTAGATTTATAGATCTACTAATTCTTTCCTATGTAGCCATAAAAAGCAAAGCAGTCTAATGCTTTAGTTGTTGGTTTTATTTTTTAAATCGATACAGTTCAGTATCAGAAATATTTTGTGGCAGTACGCTAATGCATTACCATTTGGGGGGGGAAGTCATCTCTAGAAAGGAAAGCACATATGATTTCCCTGAAGCAGTAGAAGCACAGACTAATTCTAACAGCACCTGTTTTTCCCTAGGCATGTGAGAAAGTTCTGAAGATTCAGAATATAGTCAACATCTGTATCCAGGCATTTTCGTTTCATTTTTTTTTTCTTTGCAATTATATGATCAGGAGGGGAAAAAAGGGAAGAACTGCAGAAGTTAGGCTGTACTACAATAGGGTTTTATGTGTTTTTTTTTCTGCTGTGACTTCTTAGCCTCTGCCTGTCCTGAGAAAAAAAGATCTTTGGGGTTATCTAAAGTTCTAAAATGATTCTTTTTTTGTTAGAAGCTGTCTTTCAAAATTCAGCTTTCTCAAACAGTATTTTACAGCTGTAATTCTGTGTTTTGTGTCTTAATTATTTTGTTCATTTTTTCGATAACTGATTTTCTGATACTGAAAAAGAAAAGACTATTTCTAATTCTGCGGACAAAACAAAATCCCTTTAGATCTTCTTTTAAAGTGGAAAAAAATCACCCCACCAACTCATAAAGCCTTCAGTCCTTTCTCCTAGTCATCTCCAACCTCGTGATAAAAATACCCCAACCAACAAAAAACTCACTACAACCAAAAAAAACCTCAACAACAAACTCCCCCTCCCCAAAATATGCCCAACCCCTCCAAAACAAAACTGGAAAAAAAACAGATTTTTCTGTGAGGCAGCTTAACAAACTGTTCCTTATTGCAGCTGTTGTCTTGTCACAGCTATACATTTGTTAAGGAACTTATCACAAGTAAAAATAAAAATCTCTTTTGTGACAGGGTTGCATGACAGGAGGTGGAAAAGAGTCTGTAGCAGATAAATGATTGTAAAAGCTTCACTCAGAGTGGGATGGCATGAGTTTCAATTGCTTTGGGAGAAGTGAAAAATATTTAGCAGAAACTAACGTCTTTGTATCAAAAAAGAATTTCAAACAGTTCAAAGAAAACGTGTTGTGTTTGGAAGGTGAAAGAGAATACGGTATAAATAGGAAAGGATTTTAATTAGTGTAAGTGACAGTATTAAAGTATTGAGGTTCAGACCTCAGAGATCTAAAATTTGGATGGAGTTCTTCTCTTGATGTATTTCTAAGTCTGTAAGAAATCCTAAACTTTATCTTTTTATTTCTATAGTCTGAGTATAATGTCTATGCACTTGACACTACAGAAGAATTAAAACTTTTAAGATTTATGTCTCAGAGAAGGACTTTGATATGAATCATAGAATATCCTGAGTTGGAAGGGACCCACAAGGATCATGGAGTCCAACTTCTGGCTTTGCACAGGACAGCCCAAAGAATCACAGCATGTGTCTGAGAGCATTGTCCAAATACTTCTTGAACTCTGTTGGGCTTGGTGCTGTGACCCCTTCCCTGAGGAGCCTGTTCCAGTGCCCAACAAAAACATTTTCCTAACATCCAGCCTAAGCCTCCCATGACACAGCTTCAGCCATTCCCTTGGGTCCTGTCACAGGTCACCAGAGAGCAGAGATCAGTGCCTGCCCTTCCACTGCTCCTCCCAAGGAAGTTGTAGACAACTGTCAGGTCTCTTCTCCAGGCTGAGCAGACTAAGTGACCTCAGCTGCTCCTCGTACGGCTTCCCCTCTAGGCTGTTCACCATCTTTGCAGCCCTCCTCTGGGTGCTCTCTAGTGGCTTAATGTCTTTTTTATATTTTTGTGCCCCAAACCGCCCCCAGGACTCGAGGTGAGGCCACGCCAACGCAGAGTAGAGCAGGAAAATCCCCTCCCTTGCCCAGCCAGCGATGATGTGCCTGATGCCCCCCAGGGCATGGTCTGGCCCTTCTGGCTGCCAGGCCACTATTGACTCATACTCCACTTCTGTTGGCCAGGCCCTCAGGTCCTTTTTGTGGTGCTGCTCTCCAGTGTCTTGTCCCCCAGTCTGTCTGTACCTCCAGGGTTGCCCTGTCCCAGGTGCAGAATCGAGCACTTGCCTTTGTTAAACTTCCTATGGCTGGTGATTGCCCATCTCTCTGATCTGTCGTGGTCTCTCTACAGGGCCTTCCTGCCTTCCAGGGAGTCAACTGCTCCTCCCAGTTTACTATAATCTGCAACCTTAGATAGTATCCCTTCAAGTCCTGCATCCAAGTTGTTTATGAAGATGTTGAAGAGAACTGGGCAGAGGATGGAGCCCTGTGGAACCCCACTAGAGGCTGGTGCCAGCCTGATGTCACCCCATTCACTATAACCCTTTGTGCCCGACCCCTGAGCCAGTTGCTCGCCCATCTCACAAGGAACATAAATGCTTTACTTGTTGCTTAGGCAGATGGGAGTATCTTGCAGAGAGAGAAACAAAGTAAGCCTTGATTATTGGATTTGTTGGGGTTTTGTCGTCACCTCTTCGGGTAGGATCTAGATAAGCTCCTTTTGGAGTCACACTGAGCCATCAGAACTAGTAAGCAGCGTGACAGTGCTGGCAGTAGTGCTCAGTTAAATGTCATCTCCAGCAAGTTTTACAGGGACGATGTATCATTCATTACCTGCTAGCCCTGGGATTAACTAGTCCTTGCTGCTCCAGTGATGGGCTCCAAATAAAGAGGAAGAGCACAGACATTTATAACTAATGCCCTTGGTTTGCCAACGAGAGAAAGAAATGAACAGTTTTTCATGTCAGAATGCAATAATTAAAAAATAAAATTGATGCATAGGAGAGATGGTTTTGTTTTTTTGCAGCTCTTGCCCTGCTCTTATCAGTTGCTTTTTGTGGGAGTAATTAAACCAAACTGAATTGCAGACAGCTCTCCTTGTGAGTAGAGTACCCAAGATAGGTTGGCCTGCTAAGGCAGTTCTTGAATTAATTTCCTCTTCCTTTGCCCTGCAGCAGCAGTTCTAATTAACGAGTTAACACATTACTGGCTGAAGGGAAATGCGCTTACAAGGTCCCCCAGGAAGTGTTTGTGCTAATGAGATGGTTTTTGAGGCCACTGTAAGAAAACATACTTTTAGCAACTGTCAGAAAGCTGGGAAACTCTTGCAAGGAGGTGAATGCCTTAAGTTTGCACTTGAGCATTGATTTTTCTAGTTTCTGTTTTCAAGCATCAGCTCATGTCTGTCTGCCAGATGATTAGCTGGAGATTTGTTGAAGCCCTAAAAATACTGTCACTGCATTCAAAAGAGGTGTTTTTCAGTATTTGCTTCTAATATGTAAAATACATGACATTGTGTACAAGTTATAAAATACTGTGTTCTGCTTATATCTTTTTGTATATTTCTGTGAGATAAAATTGCTTAATACCTTCAAGCACCGAAAAGGAGCCAGTCAGTGGTGAGAAGCCTGTTTCAATTTCTCACCAACACATTAGAGACCAGTGCAGAAGCCAAACAATGCACTAATTAAAACTGCTAGAATTATTTATCCTGCATAAGTAGAATTAATAAGATTATTTGGACACAGAGCGAGGGTGAATTTCGTGGTTCTTCCCCAAGGTGCTTCTGAAATAAAATGCTGTAAAAGTGGAGCTTCAAAACATCTGTAGTTGACTGCGTGTGATACATACACACTGTGTGTACAGCTAGAGCCACTAGGTCGTAGGCATACTTCTAGAATTTAAAAATACATGTGTAGTATGAGGTGATTAGCCCAGGTGTATCAACAGAGAAGCTCATTGATACTTTTTCTAAGACCTGAGATGGCAAATGCAAAATTAATTCAGGAACACAACCCTGCTGAAAGGAAAGGAAGAGCAGCTTCAGTTAGGAAGCACATAGACCACCAGTTAGTGGATCTACTGCTGTACTTTCTCCTCAAGTCCCTCATCTCTTCCCCTTGTGCCAGGGGCCTTTCACCCATAATGCTGTTTGCTTGAGAAATGACCCACAGGATGACTTCATTTCTCAATCATGGTTTGATTTCTGATTGACTCTTTTCAGACTTTCATTGCAGGTGAGATTTGAAATGTCATTGCTAGACCTGTTATTTTTTACATATACTTTCTGGAAACACATGGCAGTTGTGGCTTAAAGAAGTGTCAAAAGACAAAACTCTTTGGTCTTAAAAGAGAGCATTATATCCCACAAGTCATGTTTCTCGCTTACTTTCTTAGGTAATTAGAAGCAGGCTTGTCTTCTGATAGGAATATTTGAACAAGCATTCATGGTAAAAATCTAGTTTAGTTTTTTGAGTTTGTTTTGCAAATGTTTTTGTTACGTTGGCAGGAAAAGAAATCTTCTGAGCTTCTGAGGGAACCAGAGCTCCCTGCCCTCCCTGTGGCATCCTTGTGGCATCTTTGTGGCATGCTGTGGTGTTGTCTTAGTCTTTCATCCTTCTTCATCTAATGGCATGTGGGATTCATGCTGTGAGTGCTTCGGCCACTTGCTAGTATTTCCAGCTGTCACAAGTCAAATATGTGTAATCCTTGAAATTTTGTAAATGCTCAAGGCTTTAAGCAATCTGTAGATGGAGAGAAAGATTTTGTTTAAAATATTATAATTTGTTTCATGCAAGCCTGTTGTATGCTTTCTTTAACATGATGAGCACTAAAAGGAAATGGGTTTTTTTGGTCTTTCTGACAGCCTAGGAGATGGTAATAGGTATGGGATCCCCCATAGTGACACTGGAGAAATGGAGTGAAACATAAATGTGAAAATTCTTGCACCCTGCCTTGGAGACTGAACACAGGCAGCCTCTGGGGTCACCTGAAAGGAGTTTTGCTACTGTGAACGTGGAATGTTAATGGTTTAGAGACACACAGACCAGAACATCTGAAGTACCCCAGGTTTTCTGTGGGTGTTCTGCTCAGTTCTTGAAGTTAGAGAACTGTAATGCAGCCAGAATAGAAGGGATTTGGTAATGGAAAGTGTTTGTTGCTGTCCTGTCACAATGTATTTGCCACTGAAGTGCTGTCAGGTCCCATCAGTCCAAATTACACCTGCAGCACTTTACCTGATAACCAGATCAGTGGCTTTATAAGCGAGGCCAGAAACGTGGAGACTTGTCTGCTCCCCAACCCTGAGCTTGTGAAACACCCTGTACGTGGGAAGTACCTGCACCTGCCAACTCTGTGCAAAAGTTGAGTATTGGAGGTGATGTTTTGGCCCCCTTCATCCACCTGGGTGTATTTAATAAATAATTGGTCAAGGCAGAAGTCAGGACCCCTCTTCTTGCTCTCTGAAACCAGAGCTCTGCAGTTCCGAGTGCAGGTCGTGCTGAAGTGTAACTGCCTCACAGCAGCTGTCAGAAGGTCTTTTCTTGCTCTCTGTCTTCTTCCTTTTCCTGTTTTCTAATTCCTGGGCTTTCCAGCCGTTTCCTCTCTCCCCTCATTAGGCTGTAGAGAGCTATTGAGCACAACTCAAGCCACTACTTATGTGCTGACATACATCATATGGCTGCTGTTCATCAAGTGATGTGCAAGAAATACCCACTGTTGTGTTTGGGCCCAAAGCCATCTTTCATGTGTTGCAACCTTTTATCTCCTGAGAAAAATATGCAAGTTGAAGAGTAATTGCTTCAAGGCTGTGGTTGATGGTACAGTCAAATGAAGGGCTCCCCAAGTCTCTTAAATAAGGGTCACAGCTCACCTGGTGCGTTGTCATATGAATGGAGGGTTGTCTGAAAGTTAGGTACATCAGACAGTGGCTATTGTACTTAAGGATTTGTTCCCACTAGCACTGCTGGGTGCATGTAATATTCTTCTGTTGGTGGTTTTTTTTTTTGGGGTTTGGGTTTGGTTAGGGTTTTTTTTAAGGTCAGATAGAATGCTTCATAGAAATGTGGCTTCTCTTGTGCATGGGAATGCTGTCTTTGGTGTAGGTTTGGTTATAGTGAGAGCTTTGGACTTTTGTTTCTTCTTTTCATATGAAAAATGTCATAAATTTGTCATAAAGACTTACCCTCCAAGCCTGGTCTAAACTAAAGTGATTCAAATCTGAAGACATTCAGTGTTTGAGGGTGGGGTTCATAAAATTTTTTACAGAATTAGAATTATAAAGATACTTGCTGTGGTACAGGAGTGTATTGTGTTATTCTGGCTTCACTGTTTCACTGGTAGGTTTCAGCTGTAAATTATATTACAATAGTCTTTTGTATGATGCTTAGTTGGTACATTTAATTAGAAGCAAGTATGTACCTGACTCCAGACAGAGATAAGAAATAAAAGATAATATGTCCTATTTTTGAATGCAAAATACCGAGAACTAGAAAATTTTGTTTGGTGTAGAATTGTAGAGTGACAAGTAAGGAAATGGATATCTCTTTCTCGTAAGCAGAAAAAACAAAAACTGTAAAGATAATACTTTTTTTTCCAGAGGTGAAACAGCAGTAATGACTGTAGTCTTTTTGTACTCTGAGTCAGAGACACCTCCAAGTTTCTTGCTTTAATATACTCCTCTGTTATATTTTAGCAGAAAATATTCGGAAAATAAAAGTTTTTGTCGTCTGCAACCACTTCAGTTAGACTTATTTGCAAAAGTGATGCCTGCGGTGTTGGGGGTCTTTTCTCAGTAAATATATAGATGATTACTCTCTTCCCTGCAAGAAGAAAATCAGGAGGCCTTATTCTGAAGGAGTAGCAGGGCTGTGTGTCAGTCCCTCATGCTTTCAGCCTGGGAAGTTGGTGGCGATACCTGCTGTTCATCAGGAGCTGGGAATTCATCAGTGTGTGGGAATACATGTCTGCTGATGCAGTTCAGAAGAAAGGAGATGGGAAGAAGTGCTTGTGTAAATAGTACTTGTGTGGCCCTGTGTTGAGCAGGGTGTTAGTCCTCTCCATGCTAAGGTTTTCTATGATTCTGAATAAGGTAACCATAAGAATCGAGCTCCTTAATTCCAGTTCTGAGGAACTTGGGTACACATAATTAGATTCTACATCACAAGAGCCTGGAAAAACTGTCTTCAGTAATGTTTGTACTGCATTTTTATGTTTGCTGATGAGCATGTGTTTGTGTATATATATATATAAAATATATGGATATTCTCTTTAATTTTGTTTATGAACCTGGAGAGAGGCAGTGACCCACTTTGCTCAGAAGTGATACCATTGCCATGGCAGAAGATCACTTGAAGTCTTTTAAATGATAGTGCTTATAATAAAAACAATAACTTAATAATTATCATAATAATGAATCCTGAAAATCATGAAAAGTAACTTCAAGTTACTTTCTTCATAGTGAAACTAATTTCCATTAGAGTTTTTTTCTGATGGTTCAAAAGGGCAAAACTGGAAGAGATGGATGGACAGCTACTTGACCAGTTTATCTCAGTTTGAAATCTGCCAAGGCTGAAGTTGGTGGACGTCTGGACTGCAGGTAGCAGTCAGACTTGCATAAAATCATCTGGCATTCCCCCCAGGTCACCTGGTGGCATAGAGCCCTAAAGGTGGTGAGTGTTCAAGGGGTGATAAGAAGCAGCCACAGACCTAACTGAGGATTTCAGTTGGCATCTCAGCACCAGTAGGTGACCTGAAAATAATATTCCTATATTGTTCATTCATATGATTCCCCAAAATGAGGGCAGTATATTTGTTCCCCATATAGTAAATAGAAAGTTGTGATCAACAGTACTTATACTGTAAAACTTCTTTTCACCAAAGCTCTGTTCAAGCAAAACTGTAGCATGAATTGTGTTTGAGCATTCATTTTCTTCCCTGTGCTCTGTTAGGCAAGCAGTGGTTAAAGGCTCCCTTCCACATCCTTTTGCTCTGACGCTGTTTGGGGACATGTTGTACTGGACTGACTGGAACACGCATTCCATCTTGGCCTGCAGCAAGTACTCCGGGGAGGACCTGCGTGAAATACATTCCAACATCTTCTCTCCCATGGATATCCATGCTTTCAGCCAAAAGAGGCAGCCAAATGGTAAGCTGTCTTGCTTTCTTTTTTTAACTGCGAGTTGGAACTGATTTGCAAAAATCAGCCTTTCTGTATGGTGGCGGGTGACTTCACCAGCATCATGATGCAATTTTTCCAATGGAGAGACTGGGAAAGACCCCAAAGAGAAATCAGATCTTCACTTTGTTGCCTTTTTTTGAGTGTTTTTAAGTGCAAGGAAAAAACCCCATCTCTTACTTTTTTTCTGCCTGTGACACATTATCCTGTTGTCATATTACTTTTTGTTTTCTGTGCCATAACTTCAGGCAACAGGGTATTTTTATTTTTTTGAAGTAATAGTTCCTGAGTGGAAAGTAGTGTTAATTTGGCAGATGATGTTGAGCTCTGTGTAATAACCACTGTCTTAACCACTGTGTTAATTTCCTGTGTTTGCGTTTTGTTTTTATATATACAACCTAGTAGACATTCAGCACCAGTACACGGAATAGTTTGTGAAAATGAGAAGAGCTGAAACAAGGTTCTTGTTTAGAGCCAAGTGCTACTTTCCCAAGAAAGGAAGCATTCAACATCTGTGCATTTTGGTACCATAAATATCCCACTACTCAACACTTGGAAGTAATTTTTCCTTGTTCTGTGTTTATCATTTCCTCCTTTAATCTGTGTTGCTGCCACCGATTCTACCACTCAGATGCCGAATGCCATGTGTGTCTTAACACATGAGATGAGGTCATTCGTTATCAGAAGCATTAATCTGTGTGATTTATGTTTAACAGCTACAAATCCATGTGGAATTAATAATGGTGGCTGCTCCCACTTGTGTTTGATGTCTCCTACCAAGCCCTCTTATCAGTGTGCATGTCCCACTGGTGTGAAACTTCTCGAAAATGGAAAGACCTGCAAAGATGGTAGGCTTTGTTTTTAAAACATCCTTTAGATTAAGCACAAAGTAGCTTTTGGAGGGAAAGGGATTCTTTCCAGCTTCATGATATAATGCACGTTAGGGGTGGCAAGTTTTGAAATCGTGCATGCTTTTGCAATACAGGTAGAAGTGATTGGAAAATGCCCTCTGCATTTAAAAAAAAAAATACTCATGGCCAAAGGGCAGGTTACCACCAGTTACAAAATTTAAGGTGCAGTTCTCTCCCTGTACTAACTGCGTGCAAGTTTTTGGGGAACTCTGTTGTTCCATTTTCTTAGAGAAAAATATACCTACCTTCTCTGTTGTCTCTAAAATGTTTCTGACATTATTGATCAGGAATTAGTCTTTGGCTAATAGGATTGCACAGCAAAGCCTTGTTAATTTTTTTTAATAAAATCTGATGTCTACGTATAATACACACATACACCTGGAATTTCTTTTCAATTCATATACGTAGACACCTATATTTGTAGAGAAGAAGTGAAAGTAATGACATGTTTTTAGGGTTGTTGAAAGTATTTCAGCCTTTAAAACTCAAGATGTGATCAAGATTTACTGCTGCAAGCACTCATCCAAAACTGCTTTAGTGTCTCATTGTGAACTAATGTATATGATTTTAAGTTGTTACATTTTTAAAGTATAGGTCTTTTGATGTTGTGCTATGATTGCTGTAGTACATTAACAATCAAAATTAACACTGGGAGATAATTATATGGCTATAGTTAACCATCTTTTGTGCAGATCACCTCTCTTTGTCAAAGGTAAATGGAGGAAGAAATGTTGCAGCAGAACTTAGTGTAAATAGCCTAAATTAAATGTATACAGAAATATTTTTTAATTGGAGTTTTATATTTTAAAAATTCATCTAGGTTTGCTAGCTACTGTTCAGTGTTTTCCTTAATTTCATGCTATTTCATGCTCTCTGCTGATTATTTTTGAGTGTCTGTGTGAAACTTGTTAAAATAAATTGCTGCTTTTATGTGAAAAAACAGCTCCCAATTTAGCCTGGCAGGATTGTTTGTAAGAATGTACCAATACACAAGCAAAATGGTTTTCTTCCATTTCCATTGGTATAAGGAACAAGCTTTAATAATACTGCTCTGGGTTGGTCATAATTTGACATGAATCCATGTGCTTTTTTGAAAATACTTGATATGCACAGATAAACTCCTTTGTGGCAGCTGATGACAACCAAGCAGTTGTTACTTAATACAGGCATGTTTGCAAAGGCAGAACTGCACGGAAATTCCATGTGGGGCATGAGGAGCAGTGAAGGCTCCCCAGGGCAGTGGTCGGGGCCCCAAGGCTGACAGAACTCAAGGAGTGTTTGTACATTGCTCTCAGGCACATGGTGTGTTTCTTAGGGTGTCCTGTGCAGGGCCAGGAGTTGGACTTGATCATCCTGAGTGGTCCCTTCCAAATCTATGATTCTAAGGTTCTGTGAAGGTTTGGTCACTTGCCAAGCAGAGGTAGAACAGAAAGGTAACAGAGGCTGAAGGACTAAGAACAAAAGTTGGAACAAGCCATGGAGGGATCAAGAGAAGGTAATTCCTTCCCTTTGACTTAGTGCTGGGAGGAAAAGGTATGGGGACTTCAGGCAAGAGGGTCTATGTCTTTTTTGCTCCCCATGTTCTGTGGTCCAAGGAACAGGTCATTGTATCACAGAAGTTCCTGTTTCACTGCTCAAGTTTGGCCCTATGTCCTCATGGAGGTAACCTATTAGACAGGTCAGCTGGCCTGTGCTAAGAGCTGAATGGCACCTTTCTAGTGTATCAAAGTAAATTGCCAAAGGTAAGTGGAGGAATGGTATTAAAAACCCCCTCCAAACCTTATTAAAAGGACTTCAGCTTCTCAAACAGAGTTATTCAGAAGCATCAGTTCACTTTTTTAGGCATTTCTTGTGTCTGAGAATTTATAACTGTTGCTGAGAACTGAACATTTTTACCTTGGATGGTTTTAGTATACAGCCATTACACTGAAGTGCTGAAACACTGAATGCTTAAATCTCTGTTTGCAATTAGAACATGTACATGACTGTGGGGGAAGGAGAGACTGGTGACTTGTAAGTGAAGAAAGGTTTAAAATAACACTGAGTTTCTCCTCTTTAAGATGGTTTTATCTTTTAGTAGTAGACTAAAATCAGACTGGTTCCTAAACTGAATTGTTTCATTATGAAATGAGCCATTTTGAGGAGGAGAGAACTTAATTTCATGCTGCGCTGTTGAGAGTACTGGCCTGGACTGGAGAGATTTTGACGGGTGAATTTTGAGTGTGTGTTTGTGGTGTATTGCAGTGCTTTGGCGTTGACAGATGATCCTGACAGCCAAAGGTGAGGCTGGCTGACCTCCCCGAGCAGTTTCCATGACAACCTAGCGTTTTTGAATAATCTTGGTTTATAGGAAATCTTTTCCTCCCTTGCCTTTCTTGCAGCGTTGGTTTCTCTGGTTTTTGTTGGTTTCATCATCGCACCTTAGAGGAGTTTTACTGTTTCTTGTAAGATCTGTGAATACAATAACACACACACAATTTAGAAACAATTTTCCATAGTGTTTCAGGAAAGGGTGATAGCTTAGAATAAAATGATCTATTTTTCTAATAAATAATAATACAAATCAAAACAGTTAAGTAACTGAGGTGTGGGCTCGCAGCAAGGTTTAGATCCCCCATTGCTTAGGTGAAAGTTTGTAAATCCCTGTACCTCAAAGACAAATGAGGCAGAGTAAGTTTTTTCATGTCCAGATATTCCTTGATCAATAATGTCCGAAGCAAAGAGTCCTTTCTGAGCACCCAGGCACTTGTGCCAGGGAGTTTTTACCTCTTCTTGTCATATTCTTTATAATTTATTGTCCTTCTGCAGAACATACTCGGCATTTCTCTTTTTCAGTATTATGTGCACTGCTGTTCTGAGTTTGGCAGTGCCACATTTAAATGGTCTTTTGATAGTTGTAAAACAAACCTAAGTTTTCTTACAAAAATTAATTTGTCCTTGGAATTACATTCTTATTTGTGCTTAAAGATCTCTCCTTCCATGTGCTCCGCTTCTGTCTTTTCCGGTAAGGAATGTACTTGTGTCTTGAATTTGCTACTGCCAATACAAATATGTGGTTTGTACTGAGAAAACCGATGGTGACTTCAGCTGAGCAAGAAGGTGTGAGTTTCCTCATGAAGAAAAAGCACTGCTTCAGACTTAGATTTCACTTGCTTTGGCCATTTGCAATTTAGGGCTGTCCAATGGGTAATTTGCTTTGCTGGGAATAGCCAGAATCCTGATTTGACTGCCCAGATCAAGATGTTAATTTCACACCCTTTCATTTGTTTTGAAGGGAAGAAAAAATGTGATTAATTTCAGATGCATGTTCTTTTGCCTTTGAAGTTCTGAGGTTGACCTTGTCTAGATGAAAAAAACTTGTTTTTATTGTTGTATCAGGTGCTCTCTCACAATAGTGACTGTACAACTGGGGAAAGACATTTGGGGATTAAATGTTTTGGACCGAATGTGAAGTAATTCTATTTGGGATGTATAAATAATCTTGATTTCTCAGATACAGAAAATGCATTATACATGTTTTGGGTCTAGCACTTCTTATGTATGAATTCCTGAGTGTGTGTCTGTGTAGCTCAGCAACCTCAGCAACCACTGATGTTTTAAATTTCAGTAACTTACAAATGACTGAGGTCTGTATATCACGAAGGAAAAGTAATTAATTGTAAAGATTAGAACGGCATTGGACTTTAAACTGTGCCATTGCGTGTATCTGCACTGCTTCCCCTTTTCTCCCCCTTCCCTTGACTTCAGCTGGCATATAGATTTAAACTATTTAGAATTTTAATTGTGAATTTTTGAGAAAAGTATTAGTTCCAGGACTAATGTAATGTATCATCTGTAAGCTTGTAATCCCAGCTTTCGAAGTGCTTAGGAAAAGTAGGCTAAAGCTCTCAAAACTAAGGGTCTAGAGTATTCAGACAAGTAAGTGACTTGATTTTCAAAAAATTGCTAACTATGTTGAATATCCTGTGACTTGAGGCACCGCTAAAAAGATCTTGAGCTTAGTCCCCAGTTTGAATGGTCTGGGAATTTGTGGGCTTTTAAGATTGTGTGGGAAATCAACACGGAGGGACCCGATTTTAAATATAGGACAGCCTTATCCTTGCTTGCCCTGCCTGCAGGCGTGTGCGTGGGAACTTTGTGCACTGGAGTTTGAAGGCTACGAGCACAGACCTTGGCATACCTGGTGCCATGTCCTCAAACCCAGCACTGTATTTGAGATGCCCTTGTGTCTACAGGCATGCTTGTGTTGGGGGCAGTAGAGATTGCCAGTAGTTAAGAGAGAAGATGAGAGCGTGGGCACTAAACTCTGCTCCAAGTCTCCCGTGTGGTTGTCTCGGTCACTTTGTCCTTGTATGTTCGGTTTGAGGTGTTCAGAGGGAAAACTGCCTCACGTCTGCATATGTATGCTGAGGTCAGAGTTCTGGTTGCAGCCTCCATGCACCTTTTGAGTTGCACCAGTTAAGGTTTGAGGTGTTTTGTATGTTTGTGGCTCATTCCAGTTCTCCTAGTAAGTGCTAGTAAATTGGAAAAAAAAAAAAAAGATGCTGGCATGCAACCTGCCTTGTCTTTTTCTGCCCTTTTATTCTTTTTCTGAAATACGATTTTGTGCTCATTATATTCTCTCCATCGTGCTCATCATTAGAGGCTTGATTTTTCTTAGAGAGGCAAGAGTCAAGAAACCTGGAGATCCTGCTGTCATGTTAGCTTTTCCTTCATAACTGGTCTTTGGAATAGAAGTGAACCAAATGGATTGATTTTTGTTACGTCCTGGCAACCTTGAGTACCTTCAGCAGTCTTCTCACTGATTGGTGGGTGATCAGTGCCTAGCCAGGTAAATTTTGCACAGCTGATGTTTGCCACAATTTTGAGCCCAGCTGTTTTTGTTGGGTTTTTTTCCTTGACTGCCACGAAGGTGGTAATGGGATCAGTCCATAAATAGGACCAGCTCTTGCATTTGTTATTTTTGCTGTTGTCAGGACAAGCCTGAAGGTGTACAGAATGATCTTCCCTTCAACCTTCCTTGAGGTGAGATGCTTCTCCTCCGCTAGGTTTCCTTCTGTTAACGACTGTTGATATAACAAAGCAGCTGAGCTGTTCATTTGCAAATTGGGTAATAGCTCTAAAGTAAGCTTTAAACTTTTTGTTGCTTGATTGGAGGGGTGAGGAGTGGTGTTTGATCCAGGGATTGGAATGCTATCCGAGCCTGCAGATAAAGACCATGAAATTCTTAGTTTGGGATTCCAGAGTGCAACATGGCTTAGCTGAAAGCTAGTCATTTCCCAGTGCTGAATTAAACAGTGGGTTATTTGACTTAAACAACAGTTGCAGCCTGAAAGCAGGATAATGAAGCTGTTGAAATGGGTTGTCTTTGAGAAGAATGGGAAGGTCAATTGGTTAGTTTTAAGGGTGAGTTTCAGAAAGGGCATGGTTATTCTCAGCTGAGTCTTTCAGGAGACCTAGCATTGGTTCTTTAAAGTAATTGTCAACTTCAGCCTAGAGCACTTAATTTTATTTAAAATTATTCCTTATACTTTTTCTGTATATGGTAGACAATATATGGCTTTTTAACTGTTTCAAACTCTGAGGTTTGTGCATTTGCTAAATCTTAGTTTTACTTGCTAATGCAGAAGAGATATTATTGTTTGGGGGTTTTACTATGATTGTAATGGTTTTGTTTAAAAGGTAACTTGGATAACTATGAAGTTGGTAAGAAAAAGTACTAGGGGTTTGTTCCTTACTTGAACCTAAATTGTTGGGGTTAGTTATGAACTAATACTTTATATGACCGTATTACATCTGTGTGCTTGAATCTTGGTGCTGAATTGTTTGTTATACTCTAGTAGCAACAAATAGAGATGTGCATATAGACTACTGTGATTAATTGCTTCTATAATTATAAAAAAACCTGTTTTCCATTTTCTATGTCACATGCTTTACAGTTTTTTTTTGAGGATACATAGACATGTAATTATAGGTCCCCCCTTCCTGATTAATTAATGCATAAGAGTTATTCACTGGAAGAACAATTGAGTAGTACGTACATATATTTCTGAACACCAGGAATTTTAGAGCAGAAGATCCCAAATCTGATCTTAATCCATGCTACATTACTAATCAGAAACACTTGTAATAATATTCTCAACTTCACTTGTTGAAAGGTGCTGCTCCTTGCAGCACTGTGAAAGTGTCTTGGATGTTTTTAACACAATAAACTTGCTGTAAATGAAGCAGTGGCTGCTCTGGCATCTCTCCAAAGTTTGGCATGCAATGAGGTTTCAACTAGCACCAACATCAATTACAGTCCTTTTAAAAAATAAATTTGGCATCAGACACCAAAATTCTTCTTTCATCACCAACCTACTTACTTTGGTTATTGCTCTTTCAGTCTTCTAGGCCATATTTATGCTTCTTTAAGATCAAGATCAAGGCGTGGACAGAATGTGGTTTGGAGATTGGTTATTTTCACTGAAGTTCATGAATTCATTTTCCTAAAACTTCCCCTCCCTACACTCCCCCATCAGTCCCTGCCAAACCCTTTCCTCTCTTTAAGGAGAGCCATTGCACCACTCTTGCCCTGCAATTATGCATGCATTTTTCACCCTAGCTCAGGCTTCCCTGGGGCCTGAGCTGCTCTTATCTCCTTAAGACTCCAAACTGATAAGCCAGTTTTAATTGGAATGGGGTGTGGTGGTTGTTTATCCTTCATTACATTGAAATGTAGTGGCAGAATAGAAAATGAAAGTTAATTAGATTAGACAGTAAGTGTCATTGATAGTACCATTAAACATGCTGTGTTGCCTGTGTGAAAACATCTTCTGCAGTGCAAGCTGATCTTAGTTATTTATTGTGATTCTGCCTTTGACTCAAAAGGCAGCTCAAAATTACTTTATAATACACTGTTATTTATCTTAATGTCTTCAATAAGCTTGTTCTCAACAAATGTGGAAGAATTTGATAGCCCACCTGCTCTGCATGGTCATTGGACAGTTGTCTGTTCCCAAATCTGATTGCTCTGATAAGAGTTTCTCAAAAGAGAAACACCTGTGATGTTCTGTGTTAGAGTTTTTCTACTTCTAAGGCGTTGTTGAAACATGCAGCTTGTTTGTCAGGATTGTCCCTTAACCAACAGCATATAATTGATTTTTCATTTAGGAAGTTGCAGGCTATCTGTTGATTTGCATAAAATAGCAGCATCGTCACTGCGTTTGGTATCTTTGGAGGGAATGACGTGGATAGAAAAACATGTTCAACATGACTAATTTATGGCAAAATCAGGGTAGCTAGTCTAAGCTTGTTCCAAGTGGCACAGAACCAGGTTTGCTGTTTACAGGACGCGCAGCGTTTGTGAGATGGTTGTGTCTGTCTCGTTCCCGCAGGTGCCACTTCGCTGCTGCTTTTAGCCCGCCGGACAGATCTGAGGCGAATTTCCTTGGACACCCCGGATTTTACAGACATCGTTTTGCCACTGGAGGACATCCGCCACGCCATTGCCATTGACTTTGATCCTCTGGAAGGGTACATCTACTGGACGGATGACGAAGTCAGGGCCATCCGCCGCTCGTTTATCGACGGCTCGGGGAGCCAGTTTGTTGTTACGGCGCAGATTGCACATCCTGACGGCATTGCCGTGGACTGGGTCGCCCGAAACCTGTACTGGACGGACACTGGCACAGATCGCATCGAGGTTACAAGACTTAATGGGACCATGAGAAAAATACTGATATCGGAAGACCTGGAAGAACCCAGAGCTATTGTGCTGGATCCCATGGCTGGGTGAGGAGCTGTTTGTGAGCATTTTTATTTTTAAATATTAGTAATGCAAAGAAGATACTCTGTCTACTTGTGTCTATGCAGTGATAAACTTCTGAGCCTTCAAAATGAAATTACTGTCATTCTTTGAAAGTTAAAAAGCTCTGAGGCACAAGGACTGCTGCTTTATTTTGACTACCTGGGTAGTCATCTTATGTGTCTTTATGTATTCTTTTTAAAAAATGTTTTTGGGCACTGGGTGGATCTACTTACTTTTTGTAGATAATAGCACTGATTTTGTTGTCTTGCTGAGCAGACTGATATAGGAGTTTTGCTTAAAGGAACAGTGTGTGTACATGCCAGTTCTTTCTGCATGGTTTGGGCATCCTTACCTAGGCAAAGAAATATATTTATTTTAGAAATGTGATTTTCTGCATGCTCTGTGGTTTGGGGAAGAGTAGTGCAGAAGAAGCTATGTGAGTATTGAAAGTTTGGATTAATAAGAGTTCTTAAGATTTTGCTTCCTTTGCAGGTACATGTACTGGACTGACTGGGGAGAAATCCCGAAGATCGAAAGGTCGGCATTAGATGGCTCAGACAGAATTGTGCTGGTGAATACCTCGCTTGGCTGGCCAAATGGACTGGCACTGGATTATGCAGAAAGCAAAATATACTGGGGAGATGCCAAAACAGACAAAATAGAGGTTTGTAATTGTACTTGCATTTTCAATTCCATGAAGTTTCATGAATGTAGTTACTCTACTCTTTTAGGTGTTCATATTCTGATATAACCTAAACAGGCAGTGGGATAGTGGTTGAGTTTTGCTTTAAGAAACACTTCTATTTCTTCTCTGTCTTTGAGCAAGTTGCTCACTATTCTTTCCTCATTTTAATGTGTGTAAAATGGAAATTATATCCGTGTAGTAGAGCTCTCTTTGCAAGAATGCGTGAGAAAGATTTGTTAAATAAGTCAATTCTCAGGTCATCAGGGGAAAAAGCTTTTTAATGGGATTAATGTTTTTAGGTTTAAAAAAAATCATCTTTCATTCTTTGCGCTGCTCAGCTTAGATGCTACTGAAACATATTTTAAAGAAATAAATCTCATGTCACGTATAGTTACTTGTACTCGCTGAAATCCTCTACACTGTGCTTCTCCCTTGGTTTATTAGAGTTACAGCAAGGGGATAGATTTTCCTTTCTTTCTGACATGTCCTGTTGGAACTCGCAATTAAAAAAAAAAAGGCACTTTTTCTTCTCTCCCACATTGAAAATCTTGCATTTATTTTGTTGTGTAACATTAGTGAAACAAATCTGACATTTGTTGTTTGTCGGTCTTGGAGAAAATAGTGTTGTTTAGTATTGCATCAGTTTACTGTCAAAAGCTTCTCTTGGAAGCAGAAGACTTGACTGCTTCCTGGTGCATGTAACACCACAGCTACCTTTGCTATGTCCTGGTATATTTCTCTTTCTTTTGATGAATTATAGCTTTCCTTATTGATTCTTTACTATTGGAAATAATTTTTAGCGCTTATATTAGGCACAGTATCTTTTGTGGCCTTACAAAATTGTTTTTACTTATTTATAACTGCAAATCAGTCAAGGTGAAGTCATAGTCATGTGCTGAAAGGTCACATAATTGTTTGTTCCTCTTCAGAGCCAAAGTAACTCCAGGTCCTGCAAGGTGAGTTGCTTTGAAGAAGTCCTTAAGAAAGCCTCAGGGACCAGAGTTTTCTTTGTCCTGAAAGCAAGATTTATAGTCTGTAATTCACCTAACATTACACCAGCTCGAGAAAAGAGGGGGAAAAGAGTCTTAGCTATGCTTAGAGATTTATTTATAACAGATTGAGCACTTCAGCCCTTATGCTTTCTTGGACTTGAATGTATTTTGCAAAAGGAAAGTTAGGCATTCTTTGCTGTCATACTTGCCAAGACATTGAGATTCCTTATTCATTAATAATGGTTCTATTCAGTGCTGGATCAGTTTGTGTAGAAATTTTCATCTAGATCAGTCATCAGCTCGCTGCTACATTTCTGTCAAGGTGGCTAGAACACATCATAGAATGTTTATGCCTGTCTGTGGCAGGACAGAAGATATTTGATTTGGCACAAAGTCTTTTGGGACAATTTCCATTTCATTGTTCTTCGATCAAATTAAGCCAGCAGAATGTGTCTGTTCCAGATTGTCATGTGACATCTATACAGAGCATCAGAGAAAGTTTATCATCCTAAGGTTTCAGAATTAGTGGTTTTTTGGTTTTTTTTCCTAAGGGTCTCCAAGGTGTAGAGTTATTGCTGCTACTGCTTTTTATAAAGTGTTAACATTTGTTAACTCTTATCAACATACAGTCAGGCTTCAAACAGTCAGGCTAAAACCTTTAAAGCAACAGAGAAGAAATTCTCCCACAGTTTTTCTTTGGTGTTTTGGATTTTAGTTTTTTTTTTGAGGATGTGGGTATGTTTTGTTTTTTTTTTAATTGCAGAAGATGTTCATTTAGACATATGTGGCAGAGATCTATAAAATTATGTGTAAGGTGACCAATATTTCCACACTCACACCTTTTTTGACAGAAGAAATTGGCCCTTGTAACTAATGTGAGGTGATGGGTGCAGAACAAACAAAAGCAGATGTGTCTTCAAACGTGGTAAGTTGTGGAAATGGTTATAGATGTTAAAAGCTTACATGTGTTACTGGGAAGACTGGGTAAGTCTGTGAAAGGGAATTCCACGGCAGTTTACTGGCAAATAGAATTGCCTTCTGAACCACAAATTACTGAAGTGTAAATTGCTGTAGAAGGTAGAGTCTCCTTGAAAAGTTTTAGTATGCATTTGGTGTATTATGGTGTTCTGTAAGTTCTGTTTATCCTCTGAGAAGGGGTACTGGAATGGGCGGACCTTTGCGCTGAACCGATACAGTGTCTCTTTTCCTGTGTTTGAGGCGCTTCTGTTCGTGGAAGGTCTAGGGAATCTTTATTCTGTTAGCTTATGCTAGATTTAGGGAAAACTTCATGTTCTTCCTTAGATGCTGTATCGCTGCTTGCTAACTGCACTTCAGAGGGGCAAAAATGACTTGAAAATCAGTGACCCCTGGTAGTGATCAGCACATATGTTCAGTGTGGCTTCTGCAACTAGTAAGAGGCTATAGGATGAAGTAGGGGTGTCCATCCAAGAGAATAGTTCACTCTAAAGTAGATTTTTTTTATCCCCACCTGTTGTGGTTTAGGAATGGTACTCCCCAAATCAGGGCCCCCACTGAGACTCTCCAAACCACGCACCCGCTCTCTCGCTCTCCCTCTTTACCTTCCCCCTCCCCTCTGTGGCGAGATGGACAGGAGAATTGGAGGCACAAAAGGTAAGCTGGTGGGTTGAGATAAGGATAACTTACTGTAAACAGCAAATCGATAAGAAAACCAACAGTAAAAGCAACAATAGTAAAGATGGACAGCACAAGAAAGAAACAATTCACGTGGAAACCCCGGCAATGGAGGATACCTGACAGCTCCTTCCACATGTGTACACAAGCACAGGGATCATTTCCATAGTCAGTGCCTGTCCCTCCAAGATGTCTGCTGAGTTCATTTAGTCCATGACTGTGGGTTCTACCCATCCTAGATGTCTTCCAGGACTGTAGGGCTGATGTGCTGTCTTCTGGTTGCCAGCTGCATCAGGAGCTCATGACTGGTGTATCTGGAGCTGTCCATCCTCATTGTCTGTGGTAGTTAAGGCATACAGTGGCAGTGTCATTCAGCAGCCAGTACTGTACAATTAACCATTACAGACTCTTTTCACCCAAAAATCAAATCCCCCTGAGGCATGCGTTTGTGTTTCCCTGTCTGTCTGCATTATCCACCAAGTGCCCCCAGGTTCCTTGAGCAAAAACAATCCCACGGATGGGTTTGCCTTTGCTTGAGGCAGGGCTAATTCAAACTGTCTTCCCTAACACTTTCCTCACAGTCCAATAGATCCAATTGTCCCTTTCCTCCACCTGACTGGAGGCAGGGCCCCTTTAGTCCTGGCCGCAGTACTTGTTGCTCACTTCTTGTAAATATGACCTGGAAGTCCCTTCAAGAGGATCAGAAGTAACACGAGCTCTGCTACTCTGTCTGAGGACTTGCCTGCTGGAAACTGGAGCAGCATTTATCCTTGAAGAGTTTCCTGCAGTGGTTGTTCTTGCTCTCAACTGACATACCTGTGCTGCTGGGACAGAGGTGGGTTTCCCACCCCACTTCCTCTTGTCTCTGTGTTCTGCAGGTAAAGCCACAGGTTTTCTTGTGGTGTGTGCCCTCTCTCTCGAGCAGGTGTTCCCAGTAGAGACTGTGGTCCATACTGACAGGGCATGGGACATTTCTACCTGAAGCACTGTTTGTTCTCCTTCTTTTGTTGACATCAGTGCCAATGAGTTGGCATACAACGATGGTGTGCTCCATACAAACTTCCACCACGTGGTTTGTGTACGCTGGACCTCATCTGGCTCTACAGGGTTTGTTATTTGAATCCCTATAGATTACCTCCAGCACAGCTAATTCTCTCAGGAACGATATCTTTCTGCATGGCATTCCACCCGCTTGGGCAGAGTGCCAGGTCATCCTTGAAAGAATACCTTTCCCTTGCGCTTGACGGGAGTTGCCTCCAGAGGCTGAGAGTTTCTGTCCTCTTCCCAGTGCCCACATCCCAGGACAGGGATTCCAGTTGCTTGGCTGCACTGCCATCTAGTTCCATACTGTGGGCCACGATACCAGAGCACTGGAGCAGCCAGGTCACCAGGGGCTCACCTGACTGGCAGCTGAAATCCTTTTGTGTATCTCGCAGCGCACCCGGGGATAGGGATTGGGCGATTATCTCTGGCCCTGCCTGTTCCTCCTGTTCTGAGGGCCCTACTTCCTCTTCATCCCTCACTAAGCAAACTGTTTTTGCCTTCTTATCTATAGGGGCAACTGCTACTGGCACACTTGTTGAGTGGCCACGGTGTCTGTGGTAGACACAGGGTCTGCTTTCCTCCTCCTCCTCCTGAGGATGCTGTTCAGTATCAATCGATGTCTGATAAATAGTAGCCAGGGCCGAGCACATTGCATAACTTTGTGTCTCTGGAGCTGCCACAGCATTTTTTTCACATATTTTGTTACTTTAACAGAGTCCTGTAGTTTTTCAGGAGTGAACTTACGAGCCACTGGAGAAGTCCTCCAAATATTGGATGTCCTCCCACATTTCATGCCACGCAAGACTATCCACCCTTGGGGCAGGTCTCTGAAAGACCCTCCTAAAAATCTCTTTTGTAACTCTAAACATGGTGTGGACTGCACTGAGGAGACCTGGTAGACCTAGCAACAAAAACATGCTTTCCTTAACATCCAAGGGAAATTCAGAGTCCTCAAAAGCTGTTATAACAGGCCTGAGGGAAAAAGAGAGGGGGAAAATCATCTTTCCCTGTTTCCCTCACAGGCTGGGGACAATTATTAATGGACACACCAGGGTAGGGCCCGGGGTAAGGGTAGGAGAGCAACACATC
>JAWWES010000041.1:64509021-64527848 GCA_035583135.1 Lophotriccus pileatus
TCCCTCACAGGCTGGGGACAATTATTAATGGACACACCAGGGTAGGGCCCGGGGTAAGGGTAGGAGAGCAACACATCCCAATTGGCCCTCATTGCCCTTTATATAATGTCATAAACTGATATACCACAGAACAGCAGCAAAGCAATCCTGATGCCTCTCCCTGCTCTGGAAAAGAGCACCGGGATGGGCACATAGGGGAATATATGCAGGGTTAGGTACCATGTCCACGTGAACAGACCAAGCAACACCATGACCAGCAGGTCTGTACTTAATACAACAAATGCTCAGATAAATTTGTTTCCAACCCACTCTGGGCAGAGCTGTTGTTCTCTCAACCCTTGGAGCCTGACACTGGGTGCCAAATAAGGCTGCTGTGGTTTAGGAATGGTGCTCCCCAATTTAGTGGTCCCACTGAGACTTTCCAAACCATGCTGCTGCTGCTCACTTGCTCCCCTCCTTCCCCTTCCCTCTCCTCACCACCTCATTTCCCCCTGCCTGCCCTGTGGTGGGATGGAGAAGAGAACTGGAGGCACAAAAGGTAAAGATCATGGTTGAGATAAAAATCAGTTACTTGGAAACAGCATTAAGAAATCCAGCAGTAACAGCAGCAATAGTAATGACAGAGGGCACAAGAAAAGAAATTATTCACAAGGAAACACACCCCCCCCTCAGCCCAGTAGACAATATTGAGGGCTCCTTCCACCACATGTACTCCATCAGAAGGAACCCCTTCTCCTGGGATGAGACTCCCTTCCCCCAGCAATGACATGAGAGAGTACAGAATAACCTGCAGGTCCTGGCCCTGACTCCTTCTGGTTACTGCAGAAATGAACCCTCTGCTGCTCAGAACTGAGACAGTGCCCCATATGCCAAGCAATGCAAATGTAGTGGTTAGTTTCTTTATTGATGAATCTCAGTGAATTTCCCCCTGGATCTTATGTAGCATCTTTTATAGTCTTTTATGAGAGATTAACTTTCTTGTGACAGGCTATAGAAATATATCTCGGGCTGCAGTGACACTATCAAAATCTATGATTGCTAAAATATTGCTAATATTCTGAGTATGTCTGTTTGTTCACACTGCCTTCTGTCCTATGGCAGCCACGAATCCTGAGGAGAGTTATTGCACTTTCCATGCCCTTGCTGTCCATTTTTTATATCAGTGTAAGAGAAGATGCTTTGGCCTTCTGTAAATGTTTTAACCTTGTATTTGGAGAAAGGACGCTGGCATAGGTGCAAGAAAGAAAGATATTTGTGACAAGTTCCAAAAATGAAATTTGAAATCGGACATGAAGACATCAGAATATATGCCTGGTCCCTGCTTTGCTTTATGTACTTGCAAATATTTGGCAAGGGGAGTAAAAGCAGGAGAATCACATTTTTACTTGCCTCTCCTGCCTTTAAGTAGTATTTCGTACATGATTTTACATACTTCTTGATTTTTTTCTCTTCCTCCCCCCCTTTGCATGTAGAATTCATCACAGTGCTACCAAATTGCATGTTTCTTGCAAGCTGTGTTCCTGGTTTATTAGTGCGACTTATGAACACTTATTATTTGCTTCTTATTTATTTATTTTTTATTTTGTACCCACTGATTAATGCTATGCTGTTCTGGAGCCCCCAGATGATAATAAAGCATCAGCAGGGGTTAATGGAGCCTGGTAGGGGGTACAGCAGGGAGCTTTTGTTCCCGTTTTATCTGGCAGCCTGCAGCAGGCAGAAGCAGGCTGTGGCTCAACAGCTTCCTCATTTATCTTGGTCAGGTTTCACTGCTGATAAACTTCTATTGAAATGGATGGCTGCTATTGTGCTTACCAGTAGGGAAGATTTCTTATTGACTTGCTACAGGTTGAAAGCGTTTTCCTGCCGTGCTGTGAGGTTAAAAATGTATGATCTACTCTGAGGTCTTACGTTTTCCTGCTCGAGTGAATATTTGTTGTCTTTGCACGTACGCTACCTGTTTCAAGGCATAATTTGGATCTTAAATGGTAAGCAAAGCTCATATTAATAAAGTAATTAAATGGCTGCAAGCATGTGTTGCTGTGTGCATTAAGAGGAAGTCATGATGATATGGCTGATTTCAGTCTTTGCTTCATTTTTCTTTATTTATCCTCTTTTCTGCTCTTCATTTTTAGAGCCAGAAATGACACTCGCTAACACCTACTAGTGGCTAGTGTAAAGAAAGGTCTCCTATAGGTATTCAACCATTATTTAGAGATTTTTGAGTGCAGCTCTAACTTGAAGTATTTGAGCATTCCCAAATCTATTAGCTGTACCTGGAATTACCGTCTCTAATCCTTGTGATTAATGTGGAAAGTATTACATCCTTAAGTACACAAAAGTCTTCAGAACCCAGCCTTGCTGGACAACAGAAAGCAGATGCTGCTAAGACTTTTTAGAGCACAGAAGTCTTGAACAGAGAGCACCTTTTTGTCTTTGAACTAGGAGCTCATAGTTTGGCATCTAGAAAACATTCTCATTTATATTCCAGTCCTGAAGTTGCAGGGCTGCATTTTCCTCCAATGACAACTCCCTCAATTTTACTGCTACCCTGATAAGGAAATTTGGGTTTTTAAGTATTCACAATTTATTTTGTGACTGAGACATTTTGTCTTATAGCACTAGTCTTTGTACTATGAAATGCTGATGACTTGTAAGCCTGGTTACTGAGCCTACCCCATCCCTACCTGAAGCAGAGGTTTGAAAACTGAGAAGCAGAAACCATTGAATTTCTAGCTCTTGAACACAGCTGCTTTGGGGTACTTGCATTAAACTTCTGGAGATATAAGAAATAAGGTAGTTGAAACAAATACTTGAAGTTGCTTTGCTGTTTAATTTTGGCCACATCCTGGTTTGGATATTTGTGGCACTTGGGAACTTCATTCAACAAAGAACAAGTGTGTGCTGCAGAGGGTAGGGGCTCCATCCTAGTTTCAGAAATTTAAAGCTTACTTTGTCAAGGGATTTCCAGCTATTTCTTAACCCCTGCTAGGCCTCCATTAGGAAACAATTAGATTTTTGAAATTAGTAGTAGAGTAAGGACTTATTTAAAAAAAAAAAATATTAGTTTATACCTGATATAATTTTTTTTATATTTCTGAATGAAACTTAAGGAAGAATTAAATTTTTTGATGCAGACCAAGATAGTAAAACTATATTACAAAGCAAACAAATGACAGCCACAGATCACTTATTGGTAAGGTCTCCTGACTGTCAAACAGCCAGACATAGGAATTTGAGTGGACTCTTATCTGTGGACCCCAAATGCTGAGTCAGGACCTCCTGGCATTGTAAGTTTGTGATCATTTAAAAAAAATAAATAAAAAATTTTCTTTTTGCTCTGGCTTTTGAATATGGTGCTATAGAATTGTCACTGAGAGATGTAACTTTTCACAGAATCAAAGAATTGTTAGGATTGGAAGTGACCTCTGGAGATCATCTAGTCCAACCCCCAGCTGTTTTAATACAAAAGTTAAAAGAAGAAATATATTTAAAACATCCATGCTGGTTTGAAGTCGGGAACATTAAACAGTTGACTATTTATTGCTTTTGATAAATTGAGACTATCTGAATAAAACTCAAACGTGAAAATTCAGACATTTTATTACAAACCACTCGTGCTGACGAGTTCTCAGAGATCTGCTATCAACAGGATGTCACACTTAATAGGAACAGGGAGAGGTTCCCAGCACCTCATAACAGAGGATACTGAGGGAAGCTTTTGGGTAGATATAGTCAGAACTCCTGTCCAAGAGTAACCTGACTCTCTGATCTGAGTACCAAGCATGGTATTTTTCTAAGAAGTGAAATTAGTGCCCTAAAAATTATGTGAAGAAGGCTTTAAAATGATTCAAGCAGAAATTTGCATTGGCTTTCCACATTAGGGATTGAGAGTGTTTCTTACAATCTTTGCTAACAGATGAGCAGTCCTGGTTTGCCAGTGATAGCTCTGTAGGCCTTGTGGCTCCCAGCGGCCCAGCATGGAGCTGATTGAAGAATATAACATTTGGATCTACAGTAATGTGTCATACGTGCTTCCTGGATTTTTCACACTGGAGTTAGGAAATTGTATTTTAGTTTGCTCAGGTGTCTCACCTAGAAAGCAATAAACCTCCACTATTAGTCAGTAATGGTTACCTAAGGGAGCACACAGAAATTCCTCAAGTTGAAACAACTAGAGCCATCAGATAACCTCGCTGAGTCTGGCTTAGCTTTCTTCACACAGGCTTCTTACTTTGCTGTGAGATTTTGTAGTCTTAACCTGGACATCTTTTCTGGTACTATGCTTGATCTTGTAACGTGGCAAAGGATCCGTGAAAAGAGGTGGAAAAACCAAGCTCTTGGACATGCAGAGACTGTTGGCATTGAAGTGATTTTGTGAAGGGGAGCAGTTAAATGCTTACTGCCACCAAAGATGAAAAGTATTTCATAACATATTCTCTGCTTTGCACTAGCTGAGTCTCTCATTGGACTGTTCCCTGAACCACTTGGACTTGCTAAAACGCCAGAAAACTTTGCACATTTTTTCCTTCTACAAAAAAATAATTTATGATTGCTTATAAAGGAGTCTGGAAAGCATCAGGTTGGGCAGAAAACAACTTGAAAGTAAGTTGCTGGGGCAAGGTACTGAAAAAAAGTACCTTGGGAAAGAGGAAGAGAACAGAGACTTTCACCGATATGCAAGAGCGTTAGGAGTTGTTTTACCAAACTTAGTCTTGTAGAACTGTCTCCCAAACCCACTATGAGGATTCAGACTGGTCTTGGTTAGTCTTATTTGCTTTCTGCAAAGTGTTGTGTATTTTTGCTCATAGGTCTTAGGTTGCTAAACAATAAGTTGCAAAATGCAGTAATTAGTTTCCTTTGTTACCCCTACATAGCAAAGCATTTTTATTCACTTGTTTTACCACCGAATCTTCTCAGAGTAGCTTCTTTTTCCCCCCTGAAAATCTCTCTTTTTATCTCCTTCATTGATTTGGCTCATTTTTTTTTCTTAGCCCGTTCTTTACAAATGCAATGGTTTTTTTGTAAAGTATGAGATTGCCTAGGAGATGTCATTATGTGATTGTCACAATGGTTCTAAAATCCTTTTCTTGCCTACTTGTCCCTTTACCTGACATTAGTAATTTCTTTAAAAACTGAACCAATTGTTTCTAAAATTAAATTCTGTCATTGAGAAAACATTTCTGTTGACATTGATTAATCAGTGAACTAGGAAAGTTGTCCTGTTGTTAAAGAAATGAGCGTTTAACAGAGTCTGTAGCATGACAGAAAGGGTATTTATAAAGTTAATCTCTATTCTGTTCTTACATATTTATCTTCACTGCAGTCCTATTAGGAATATTATCCATGCTCAGAAAAAATCTATTTTGAACTCTTTGTAAAAATTTTGAGAGAGCTCAAAAGGAAAATGGGGATGCTGGTGAACTGTTAAATTAGAAATTGTTAATGGCTGTTATAAAACAATTAACAGTAGGAAATTGTAGAACTGGCTGGAGGCATTTGGTTTTTGAAGGGTTCCAGGGGTTTCTTCTGCCGATTCCTCAGGATTTTACTGCAATGAAGAGATTACTTCCTATTTAATATCTAAAACATTCCATAACATTTTAGAATTGTGGGAAAATAATGTTAACAGTAAGTTAATGACACTGACAGAATAATTTCCTCAAACTGAGTTGAAAGTTTCAATTGCTCACTCAGAGTATAGTTGATCAAGACTCTTTTTAGAGTGGAAGACTAATAAAACTGGAAATTCAGATGTGTTAATCATATGATATGACTGCATTCATAACAGTAAAATCATTCCAGTCTGTTTTGTTTATTTTGCTTAAAGAAGCAAGTTGAAAATTTATCATTCTCAAACCCAGTTTGAAAAAATGCTAATGTAATGATTAGAAGGCATTCTAGCTGTCTTTTGGAGTTATTTTTAAGAGAGATGCTGCCCCAGTTTTCTGTTTTTTCCTTAACCAAATAAATTTAATGAGTATAGTGTTGATTTTCACTTTTCTGCTAAAGTAAGATTCGTGTATATTTAGATAGACAATGAACAGTCATAGCCCTGATTAGCAGTGCCATGAACTGAGTCATTATTTGTTTCATCAAACAGCATGTGTAAGTATTTACCATTGGATAATCAGGGCTGAAGGAACTAAGCCTAAACTGTGAGTATTCTTAAACTATTTGAGGTATAATGCAAGCCTTGCTCAGTATCTTTTCCCATTGTATATTGGAATATTGGGCTATTCGTTCTGAATTCAGTATTTCACAGCTGTTCTGCAGTAATACTTCTCTGCAGTCATCTTAAGCAGAGCTATGCTTATGATCAAGCTTGTGAGAAATTCACCTTTTTAATTCTGTTTTCAGTTGTGTCTATTCCTGTGGTGCATTAGCGTGACCCATGTAAAAACTGTGAAGGTGATAATTAAGTTTTTTTGCTGTTCTTAAACTATGGGAAGAAACCCAACTTCTAATTCGAATGACTTAAGAATTTAAGGTCTGCTCGGGAAGAACTTACCTTTTTTTCTGAGACATTTCCTTCATAGAAATCTGTGCCAAATGTCTGGGGTTTTGTGCATGCTGTAAGGTAAACTGTAACTGTGTATCCAAGAGTATATTTCAACATATACCAAGGGAACAACAAGCTGGTGTGCACTTGTGGAACACATGACATGCAAAGCATTGCCACAGGGTCAGAAGGCTTTCTGATTCCTTGTCCTTTCAGAAGAAACATAAATGCTACAATTGCATCCTTCCTGTGAGTCAGTGCGAGGAGGTGCTTTCCACCTCTGATGGCTGATAGAAATTTCATACAGCTGGTGCTGTGGTGGCAGCAGTATTTGAGCAGGGCAGCAGTACTTGAGTAGTTGAGATCTTGTGTATTGAGGTCTTGTGTCCTCTCTGAGGATCACTAAGCTGGTGCTAGTAAAGATGCTGAAGTTCAGGAACCAATAGCAGCTAAGGTATCTGTTATTTGTCCAAAAATTGGCTGTTGATTTTAAAAATCAGGGCTGAGGTTCAAGTTACTATTAATTTATTATAAGATATTTGTATCTGAAATTAGATTACTTTATGGATTTTACTTGAAGAACTTGCTTGTTTTGGATTTTTATTTTTTTTTTCTTTTTACTGATATGTGTGTCTGTGAAATAAGTGAAGTTCTGGCAACATCTTTGGACTTCCAGTAATCTTTCATTTTTTGAAGATAGTGTTACCAGGTGTTGTTTATAAATTTTCATTGTGTATTGACTTCCTTTGCTGCCATCTTTCTGAGAAAGAACTTGATACTTAACTTGCTCCCTGATTATTTATAACTACGTCCAAAAGAGGACCCAGGAAACTACAGGCCCATTAGTCTGCGTGTGGTATGACATAAACTAAGAACCCAGAACAGGCTAAGGAACTGTGTGGCTGGGAAGGAGCCCTGCTGAAAGGGGCCTGCAGGTCCTGGTGGAGTGAACATAAATCCAGCGTGCTGCTGCAGCAATGAAGGCCAGTCAGACCATGAGCTGTGTCCACAGGGATTGCTAGCAGAGGTGGGGACATGATCATCCCACTTAATGCTTGTCAGGCCATAACTAGAGAACTGTATCCAGCTCTGGTCCCTGCAATTCAAAAAAGATGCAGAGAGACTGGAGAGGGCCTAAAGGAAGGCCATAATGATGATCACAGGAGAACATGTCCCGTGAGTGAAGACAGAAGAGATTTGGCCTTTTCTTCCTGGAGAAGAGAAAGCTCTGGACATTTTTACAGTACTCGAGGAGGATGGAGGCTCTCCCAGCACATGGAGCCAGATGGATAGGACAGGGGCAACTGGTACAAGTTGCACTGAGGGAGATTTCATCTTAATATAAGAAAGAAATATTTTACTGAGGGATGTGATTGAGTCTGGATCACTGGAAGTTGTTAAGTTGTGACTGGACAGGATAATCTCATCTAGGCTCCTTTCCCACAAAAAATTGGAGCAGATGATCTTTCGAGGTACCTTCCAACCTGGGTCGGTCTGTAATTCTGTGGCTCTATATTGAAAATTAACCTATGCTTATGAGTTCAGATGAAAAGTTTTGTGAAAGGTTGATGGGAGTGGTCTGCACTCTGTCACCCTGACCGCAGTCGTCCGTACTGAAGGCTGTCTGACACCTTGTGGAACGGGGCTCTTATGTTTGATCTAAGTAGCCCAGTAGGCACAGACACTTTATATGATTAGCATCTCCTCAGTGCTATGCACATGAACTAGTGGATGTTTGTTTAGTCTCTACTGCCATTGGCTTTGGTCCACTGGACCCGAGTGGACTGCTAGTCTGCACAGTTTTGCCAGGGTTCTAGCACAAGCTCTAACTAGAGCTGAACATGATTTTAATGAAAGAGATAGATAGATTAATGGTGAAACTCTAGATTTAAAACAGTTAAATGACAAGTTTAAACTACCATTTTGATAATCCCAGATAATCAGAAAGGTGAATTTACTGCATTAGCCTGTTTATCACAGTGATTACTGGTATTCAGGAGTGAATTGAATGCAGGGTATCTGGTAGCAAGAAAGACCCTTAGAATTTGTCTCTGCACATTCCAGTCTGTAACTTGTAAGTTAGAAGTACTGCTTCAAAGTTGTTATTTTATTGTTCCTGCTGATCATTAGGTACAGCATCTTAAAAATGTGACTACATTTTCAGCAGTAATTAATTTACTTTGAATAAGCTGTATTTTCTTGAGGCCATAGGTTTGCATTCATTATTATTCTAGGATAAACAAAGCCCTTATTCTACAAGCGGGATATCTGGTAATTTTTCTGAGGCCATTTAATTTTTGGGCTTTGTTTTATCTTTACTTTCATGGAACTGTTTGCTGTTTCAGTAAAGGTGGTGTTTATGATTGCATCACATCTGTTTCCTCTAAGTAGTCCATATACTCGGTGTGGTTTGTAGTATTAGAATGGCCTCAGAATGTGAAACTCACACCACATTGTGGTTAAAAGCAGCATAAACCTCTGGAGTCACTGCCTCAGCATCCAAAGGTTTCTTGTTTGTGAGATCCTGGATAGGTTTCACTGTGATGAGCTGATCCATGTGGAACTGGAGATGGGGAAGGAATGCATAAAGGAGTATTGGCTGGGACTTGTCTGTATTTCAGTATATGAAAAGATGATACTGAAATTCTTTGAAATTGGTTAATTAACGATTGATTCTTTTTTCTTTGTTCTTGTTATATGTATCATCCCTACATCCCTTGCCACTTTCCTTCTGCCTTACACCAGACTGCTTGATTCTGTAGCCTATGGATGAATTGTCATCCATATTCAAATCACCTAAAATGCAGCCAAAGTGCAGCCAATATGGTGCCATGGAAAAAAAATATATATACATATGAAAAAAAAATATATATGGTGGTCCCTGGCTGCTAGTGGACAGATGCTTATATTAAGTAAGACTGCACAGATGTGCTCAGGTAAAATTGAAATTGCAGTGAGAGCAGGGTGGCAGGTATGTGTAGGTACTTTCAGATAGGTGCAGGTTTTGTGTAGGTGACATAAAGGTATCTTTCAAAATAGCTTGTATGAGTCAACCCAAAAATTAATTAAAAGCAGATATTTAATCCTCGAGTCCTCCCTTCTTTTTTCCTGACTTTCTTCAGTATAGGGGGAAGCTTACTTGAACAGCTCTTGTTTTAATGTTTGCTGAAGAAAGTTCATCTCACTTCCCACACCTTCTCTTTGCCAGTACTTAAGCACCCCCTTAAATAGAGGATTTTCTTTCTTTTATAAGTACAAGACAAAAAATGTAATTTTTAAAGATACTTCTTCGTAATGGTGATGTGTTATTGCTTATTACTTTGTGGATTTAGTTGATTCACTTCACAACATTCTTCCATTCTGTGTATCTTTTTAGTCTGCTTAGCAAGCACTAATTGCCATGTATTAATTAGTTGGAAACAAATGGCTTGTCTCTGTAGTCTAAAGGGGAGGGGGAAACAAGTAATCACAGACAAGTCGTCTATTCTTGAGATACATATGCATTTGTAGAAGCATACTGTATACTCTGCTGAAGTTTTGTGGTAAGCCAATCCCATAAAGTAATTAGGAGCTTTTCTTAAGAAGTAGATATGGAACATATTCCTACAAACCAGCAAGTATACAGAGCCCCTTTGATTTTTCTATAGGAAATGTGCACATAAAAATTCAATTTCCAATCAAATATACTGAGAGTAAGCACCGTAACATCAGGAAGTTTGACAAGGAATACTTCTAAGGAGAAATTAAATTATTATGAAGATTATAGCATTTGTTCCACTTTTTTAGAGAATTTGTAAATATTTTATTGATGTGTACGTTATACTGTGTGCTGGGAAAGGTGTGTTTCAGTTCTGTTTCTCTATTCAGTTCCTCTCTCCTCATATGTGCTTGGGTAGGCAAAAGGTATGAGTTGCTCCAAACTAGCCTTTACACTTTTCATGAGCTAGGAAATTATTCTGGATGAAAACTATGATCCATCTAATCTGACTTTCTAAATCAATTGATCCTGAAGGTTGTCATTACGCAAGTCTTTGGGTTTAAGCATGGGAAGAATGGGAAGTCATACAGACTTGTTTGTGGCTGTCTCAGTTCCACAAGGCAAGCGAGAGGGATTTGAAAACAGTGATTTAGTAAATCATTCCTTTTCTAGTCCTTTACTTAGAACATCCTTAGGCAGTGGGAAGGGTGTTTAAATGTTTCAGGGGTTAGTATGCTATCTTGAATTGTGTGAATCACATTGTTTTGGGAAGTTTTTACATTAAGGTTGGTTGGGGTTTTTTTTTCCTGTTCTTGAAAGGGTGGTATACATGCTGTAAAGTTAAGCTATAAATTTGAAACAAGCAGAATAATTTTTAAGCTTCTTTTAAAACACATGACTCTTCATTCATGTCAGTATGGTACTTTTTGTAATAATACTTGGCATTCGTAAGGTACTTGATCACTTGAAGATGCATACATATGTTAATTAATCCTTTCAGTGCCTCTTTGAGGAAGTTAGGTATTACTCCTTTTTAACAGTAGAGAAAAATGACACAGTAAATTCAAGTGTCTTGATCAAAGGCATGCAATTATTTACAGACTATTCCTGTTCCTTGTAGTAAAAAAAATTAATGTACTTAATTTTGAAGAATGTAAGACTGGTTTCTTATTCAGACTTGGGAATATAAATATACTCTGTAGATTGTCTTGACTGACTCCCAGTCATTTATGTGGGCCCTCCTCTTATTGCTCTCTATAACCTGGGCAAAGCTTACTTGGGAGGGACTGTGGAATACAAGAAGCTGAGCCAGAATTCCTTGACTGTTGTAGGCTTATCTTCATTCCTGTAAAGCACAGTGTCTCCCATTTAAAACTAAACCAAAACTCATGTCAGAAATTAAAAAGAGGCTTAACAGCTGTAAATACTACTACATAATAATAGTTCCTAAAGCAAATGTAAGGAGTATTGTGTCCTAATTTCATATTATGATCTGCTTATGAGACTAGCTTTATAAATAAATAATCCTTCATGGCTTTTGGAGTAAGTGTCTGTTAATTTATAGTCTCCTTTGTTTTTATTAGGATGCTGTATAACATTGATAGCATTATAATGGATAGGAAATTATTTCTTAATTTGAGATCTAAGTGTGGAACAGCTAATTTATTAACCTGACAAATAGTGGCAGATTTATTCTATATACCTAATAAGTTTGTGTTTGTATGTATTCATAGGTCATGAACACTGATGGAACTGGTAGAAGAGTTCTGGTGGAGGACAAGCTGCCTCATATATTTGGATTCACACTGTTGGGAGACTACATTTATTGGACAGACTGGCAAAGACGCAGTATTGAACGCGTGCATAAGCGCACAGCAGAGAGAGAAATCATCATAGATCAGCTGCCTGATCTAATGGGCCTAAAAGCTACAAATGTTCGCCAAATAATTGGTGAGTTAGACTTCTAATGAGGCAAGTGAAAATGAAATAGAAAATTGCAGCCTTTTAGAAATGGACAGAATGCAGTTCTGTTGCATGGTAACTGCCAGCAGCAGTTTGTAGGTCTTGCGTGAGGTGCTTCAGTTCTCCAACTTGGAAAGCTGGAAAACAACCAGGCACACCCCAAAACAGGTAATTTTCTGCTTCTTAGGGAATTGGAACAGCTTGTAAGTCTGAACAGCCCTGGATCCAGTAAGGGGAAAAGAAGGATCATGGAAAATGACACTTCTTTTTGTAACAGCTAGCTGTTTATGAACCTGCAACTGTAGCAGCTTTTCATCTTGCAATCTGAGTGAGTGCTCCTAGTAGGCAAAAGCTAAGAATGAGCCAGTTTGAGTCTGTTAAATACTTTTCACATTAATACTAGAAAATCATCTTTAAAAATAATTAGAAGTACTTCCTGTCCTGTAGTGTCTGTGGTGTAAAAAAAGGAGGATCTAGCTTCAAAACTGGCTGTCATAGGCTATTCAGACACTGTAGCATCACAGAACTCATCACCTTACCTGAATATTCTGCTATGAGGATAAGGCTTGGAGCTTCTTGCTGCCATGTGTGGTGTACCACAGGAAATTAGTCAAGTGTAGTTGAGCTGTATCTTTACATGACTGCTGCCACATTATCAAGAAGCCCCAAGGTATAAGTGCTTTAATTGCAGCCCTCTTTCCAACTGTTTGGCTAATTGAATTTGTGAGTGCCAAGCATCTCTTAGTAGGTCAGTTTCCAGCATGTGCAGGTACACAAGTGAGTATTGCAAAGAGCTGCTTCACTTGCATCCTAGAGAGAAGAGACCACTGAATGGATGTGAAAATAGATCTGCAAATTTTTCACCTCTAGGAACATACCTGGGTTGTAGGAATATAACTGGACCAGTGTACTGTAAAAAGCAACAGAACATACACTTGCTTGCTTACTTACCATGCTTCAGTGCTTGGGCTGTTAATTGGAATTCTCAGTAGCAGTAGAAGTCCAGATCCTTTTCCCTAATGCTGGGTTTGTTTCATGAGGTAAGGAAAACAAGCCCTGGCTTTCTAGCCAAGCAGAGTAACATCTGTGTAAAGTATTACAGAAAATGAATAGGAATCAATTTGTTCAGAGAACACACGGAGAAAAACTATATGTTTACTTAAAGGCTCATAGTGTTGTTGATGCATGTGAGGACTAGCTTCACCTTTCACCTGCAGTCAGGTTGCAATGGTTGCTTTTGCTTTTGCTGCGTGCTCAGGTACAAACCCGTGTGCGGAGGATAACGGCGGCTGCAGCCACCTGTGTCTGTACAGACCGCAAGGCCTTCGCTGCGCCTGCCCCATCGGCCTGGAGCTCATCAACGACATGAAGACCTGCATCGTCCCAGAAGCTTTCCTGCTGTTTTCCCGGAGAGCAGATATCAGGCGAATCTCCTTGGAAACCAACAACAACAACGTTGCTATTCCACTCACTGGAGTCAAGGAAGCGTCCGCTCTGGATTTTGATGTGACAGACAATCGCATTTACTGGACTGACATTTCGCTGAAGGTAGAGATTTATTCCATATTGGGCTATTCAGCTATTACAAACTTCTTGAGGTACTTTAGAATGGATTGAAAAATGCAGTTCACAAAATTCAAGGGATATGTAAAAGAGCATTTTCTAACTAAGAATGGCATACATTCTCTCCTAGAATTTTTTTGTATTGGGTTTGTATGGTAAGGTTTTGGTAGTGAGGGGGCTACAGGGTTGGCTTCTGTGAAAAGCTGCCAGAAGCTTCCCCATGTCCAACAGAACCAATGCCAGCCAGCTCCAGGACACTCCTGCCCCTAGCCAAGGCTGAACCGTATCAGCAACAGTGGCAGAGCCTCTGGGGTAAAGTATTTAAGGGAAAAAAGTTGCTACACAACAACAATTGCAGCTGGAGAGAGGAGAAGGTGAAAGAGGAACAGCTCTGCAGACACCAAGGTAAGTGAGGAAAGAGACTGAGGAGGTGCTTCAGGCACCAGAGCAGAGATTCCCCCTGCAGCCCATGGTGCAGCCTGCAGTGAGGCAGCTGTGCCCCTGCAGCCCGGGGAGGTCCATGAGGATGCAGAGATCCACCTGCAGCACATGGAGGACCCAATGCCAGAGCAGATGGTTGCCTGAAGGAGGCTGTGACCCCATGGGAAACCCATGCTGGAGCAGACTCCTGGCAGGGACCTGCAGACTTTTGAGAGAGGAGCCGAGACTGGAGCAGTTTTGCTGGCGGGACCTGTGACCCTGGGTTGTGGGACCCAGGTTGGAGTAGCCTGTTCTTGAAAACCTTTGGAAGGGGGACCCATGCTGGAGCAGTTTGTGAAGAACTGCCATCTGAGGGAAGGACTCACAGTGGAGAAGTTCATGGGAGACTGTACCCTGTGGGAGGGTCCCCCACACCAGAGCAGGGGGAGTCCTCCCCATGAGGAGGAAGGAGCAGCAGAGACAACGTGTGATGAACTGACCACAACCCTGTGAGACACTGGATAATTATATTAATTATGGGGTTGGACCAACTCAAGGAGCGAGGTGGGGCAGGCAAGGCATAGGTCATTGGGTAGCTGGATACTGAATGAGTTGGGTTTTGCTAAGTTGTGTGTGTTAGCATGTGCTAACTCAATGCTTTGTTGGATGCTTTATTTTGGTGTATGCTACCCTTTGAACTTTTGCCAAGATCTCTTATTTTTTCTAAAGTTTACCAGTAAAAGTACTCCCTGAGAAAACGTGTGAAGCTTTTTCTCTTTTGCGCTCTCTCTTAAGGTGTTAAAAGAACTGAAGGCTCTTCTAATAATCCAGAGAGCAGATATTGATAGAGCCTTGTATATTTTTAAACTAAAACTCACTTGCTGAGCTCGTAGCTCAAAATTTGGGGATCTGACAAATGCTCATTCCCCATTTTCCTATGCCACTGTGGGCAAGGAGGTAGAGAAATTGAGAATGAGATTGAGCCTGGGAAGAAGGAAGGGGTGGGAGAAGGTGTTTTAAGATTTGGTTTTATTTCTCATTATTCTGCTCTGATCTGACTGGTAACAAATTCATTTTTTTCTAAGTTGAGTCTGTTTTTCCCATGACAGTAACTGGTGAGTGATTTCTCCCTGTCTTTATCTTGACCCCCAAGCCTTTCATTATATTTTCTCTTGAGTACTTGACATCCAGTCAGGATCAACACACAATGTCATTTAAATCTACTATATACATTTTCACATCAAGAATAAGTTTGCAAAAAAAATTTATTTTTTTGTTTTGGTAGGAGGCTGAGAAGAATGCCATTTGGCAGGAGGTTTCAGCCATCAGAATTGTTTGGCTGATACATCTAACAGGGGGAAGCCCTGTCTTGGCTCAGGAAGTGAAAATGGATCTTGCCTATTTATTAACTTACAAATAGGTCATATCATGAATCACAGGCTTTATAAAACAGGGCAACGGTCTAGACTGACAAATCAGAAAAAGTTGAGGGTAGGTGTTTAAATGTTGAGTGATGAAATCTGTGTATCATCTCTTCTCTCTGGTACCAGTGAGGCTAGTGATTCTTTTTTGTTTTTCATGGGTTGTAGAAGTCGTCAGAATTGTGAGCACTAAAATTTAGGTTTTAGTGACTTTTTCTGCAGTTGAGTTGAGCCCTGTGCCAACAATAACTTATGGACTTTTGCAAGTAAAGAGTCATCAAAGCTAAAAACACAGAGTTTAAATGACTTTGCAAGAGGTGACTTGGCTGAACTCTTAGGCATTGGTACTTGTTTGAGCTGTGTAAGGGATACAGATGAAGACTGAGATATAAACTTCCCTGCTGTATAATGTCACAAGCTGGCATAATTCTCAGGCAGTGTTCAAATGGGGAAGTAAACCAAACAAATCAGTGTTTCTGTTAACTTCTGGTGGGTTGTGAGTGAGGAGTGTATGCAGATAGGAGTATTAAGGACATAGAAAGGTATCCCATGTTTGCCAAAAGAATTTTGTACCATCCTAACATTAGTCCTTTACTTCCAGGTTTATCAGGAACTGCCTAGACTCTAATATATTATTAAAATATAATTCTGGCTGTATCTGCTATCACAGGCTGATCCTGATGGCAAAGAGTTAAAAAAAATCTTTTGAATAAAAGTCCAAGAAGCAATTCTGCTTAGTGAAATTAAATTTAGCCATCAGTACTGAAGCACTTACTCTACTGAGCTCACTGGGAGTTTGGTTCTTTTCTTGTGTTTGCTGTTCTGTCCTAAACTTTTTCATTAGGCTGCTTTAAATAGTGTTCCATGGTATAACATTGATGTTTCTATAGAGTCCTGGGAGAGCCAAAATATTTCCCCCTCGAAGTTGGCGCTGTGTTATTAAGGTCACTTTGGCATGTAGACTGCTTAATTCAAGCAGACTAGTTATCCCATTTATTTCCCCTGTGAAATGCCATTGTAATTGACACAGAATGCATTCGTAGAGCACAGTAAATCATTATTTCTGAATAGCAGCATTGTTTGCTTTGCAAATAAGTAGCGTGTTATGAGATCCTCTTTCCTATGAGATGTCTAAAATCTGAAAGTATTTAAAATGCAACAAAGAAAACAACCAGCCCTGTGACAGACTGGTAGAATTTCTAATTTGCCTGTGTATCTTTGTATCCCTGCAGACCATCAGCAGAGCGTTTATGAATGGCAGCGCACTGGAACACGTGGTGGAGTTTGGCTTGGATTACCCGGAAGGCATGGCTGTAGATTGGCTGGGGAAGAACCTGTACTGGGCTGATACTGGAACAAATCGTATCGAAGTGTCAAAGCTGGATGGGCAGCATCGCCAGGTGCTGGTGTGGAAAGATCTAGACAGTCCCCGGGCATTGGCATTGGACCCTGCTGAGGGGTAACTTGCTGATTCAATTTTATGTTTATGAACAGTGGAAAACAGCATTGTAATGCCACTCCAGGGCATGTTAGTTAGGCAGTGTGTGTAAACCCTGAGAGGACTGAGCTGGGGAATACAACCTGGTAATTTAGAGGAACGTGCTTCTTTATGTCCTGAATAATCAATAAGAATATTAAAAAAAAAACCCAAACAAATGAAAAAATCAGAGCAGCTCATTAAAAAGGGATTTATATTTAGGCTTTAAATTAACCACAGAATCAAAGTAGTTTTAGGTTTGTGGAATTCGTTAATTAGAAAAGGACTATAGTATTGAAATGAATATATTTATCATTTTAAAAATTAGGATTCTTTTTATCACAAGCTAGAGTCCATAAAGGTATTAAATGATTTAATTTGAGAGTGGGGAAGGGAAGGTCTGAGAATAAGGAAGGTGTTTGATTCTTCAGATGAGGGAACCTTTTTAGTTGGTGTGGACAAGAGAAGCAGAAATAGAGGAGGAGAGGAAACCATTATATCCACCTATCCCCAAAATTAAAGACTTCCTGAGAAGAAACTTCTCAGTTGGATTCTACTGTATTACAAAAAGCAGAAGTAGGGCAATAAGCAGAGGGAGGAAGGAAGCAGTGGGGTAAGGCAAGGTAAACCATTCAGCTTCTAAAATAGCTCTTCTACCATGAAATGCTCATTTGACATTATTTATTGCAAAAGCTTTTTGAGGTTATACCAGCGTTGTATCTTATTTTGCAAAAGAAGGAACATCATTTACAAAGGTTATGAAATGATCCCAGTTTCCAGTGACACTGTAAGAGCTGCAGCAATGCAGAGAACTTGGAACACGTTCCTCCTGCTTTATTTCAACAAGGGGGTGGCAATTGTTGCAGTGCTTCATCCAACAGCGTTCTGCTCTGCTGCCACTGGGGCTCATAGATTGGATTCAGCCCTGACATGCCAGGGGTTGCCTAGACAAGTACATCAAAGGGAATTCAAGACCAGATTGTTAGATACAGTTACTCATTTGTAACAAAAGGTTGCTATGGATGATTCTAGTTGTACACGGGAAATAGGTTTTTCCCAAGGACTGTTATAATTCAATGCTTTGTCTCTTTACCACAGATCAGAAATAGATTACTTGAGTAGGAATGTCTGTTTTCTCTTTTTCCTTATAGCATTAGTATAGTTGTATACTTATATATATATGTACTTAAATACATATACTTTTAGTGTAGTTGGACTTTATAAAGAAGTTTTCATGGCATTGCTACTATGGGGGCAATTTTAACACTTAGCTTCATGCTATGTACAACTTGCAAAGTTTATACACAAAATAGTTGCAAATGTTTTAAGAAAAAATTTGCAAGTATTCCTGATGTCTAAAGAATATCTCCCCCTTGATCATCAGTTTTTGAAGCAACTTTTCTCATTGTGCAGTTGGTTGGAATTGAAAGACTTCACAGGTGTTTGATACTAGAGGTATTAAAGCAGAAGGGTGTAAACATTGCATGTGAGCTGCATTCCACTTGTTAGCATGATATCAGCTTTACATTTTGGAAGAAGTGACTAACTAGTCATCAAATATACAGCTTACTCTACTGTACAGTGCCTAAAGAAAATGTAAATATGTACAAGTCTGTCCTTCTGCCAAATGAGGCATAAACTGGCATGTGAGTATGTAATAGTTTGTACTTTTGCTCTAGTGTAAATGCCATACAATTCTGTGTTATTCTGCTCTTGGCTGGTATGTAACACACTTGTTACATGGCCAATTGACTTAGTTGTGTGGAGATGAGCAGTGACATCTATTGACAAAACTACCCTGGATACCTACCTTTTTGTATTCCTTCAATAGACAACTGACTGGAAACAGAAGATAAGTGCCATGGAAAACTAACTGTTTATAAATGAAGGTGCCCAACTGCCACCTTTTTGCCTCTTAAATTATGTACATGGATTAGTTAGTGGTAAAGTACTGTTGTACAGAACTTGCAGGTGAAAATCCAGGTCCAAGCAGAAAAAGTACTG
>JAWWES010000041.1:64535460-64579101 GCA_035583135.1 Lophotriccus pileatus
TCTTAATTTAGCAAAGCTTTTAATTTTGGAATATCTAAATAACACCCAAAACTAATCAGGCATCATGTTTTTGCCAGCATCAGCAAAATAAACAAATGTAAGGCATGAAGGCACACCATTTCATATAGGTGACAAGCCAAATAAAGTAAGGCAAATTTCCCGGTGAAGTCTATTTTGGGGATGAAGTAGTGGAAGCAGCTTACCTCAAAATCACGTCTTCCAGAAAGATTATATGGCCCATGTTTAGTCATTTACTAATCCTCTTCAGATTTTTTGAAAAGTTCATGGAAGATGTTCATTAAGTTCTTTCTAAAGATAATAATAGAGAAAAAAAAGGCGTGTTGACTCCAGAAGTCTAGACCAGTAGAAGGCAAGAACTTAGAACTAGTAAGGTATTAGCTGGAAATGCTCTGAAGTCAGTCTTGTATGCTAGCTGATGTCCTTCCTGTCTTTGGCAGAGCTGCCTTCCTATTCACCCTTCTGTCCCCCAAGTGAGATGGCAGCAATGGTGGAGAAGAAGGAGGCAAGAATTTCAAGTGTTGTCTGGCCTCCCTTTGCCTGTGTTTTTATCCATTCAGCTGCAGCTTTGGGAATTAGTGGTGATTACTCTGTTAGAGTATTAGATATTAGATTAATTAATACTCTGTTGTAGAGTGTTAGATGTGCTGGGTTTGAGTCTATCCAAACTGAACTTAGAGTTGTCAAAAAGCAGAGGAAATACAGAAGCTGACCCTGGACTTTCAACACAGTTTGGATTTATTGGTTAAATTTGTGAAGTCTTATGAGCTGCGATCAGCTTATGTGATTGCCATTATAACAAACCATTAGGACTAAGTTTCTGTGTATTATCAAAGGTGTTGGTGGGACAACAGGACCCAAGTCTCTCCTTATTCTACCATACTTTATGGTAGTATTTTGGTCGTCTCCTTTTTCTGAACAGTAGTTTGACATGGTGCACCCATAGCAAATAAAATTATCCCTGTTCCATTAAGATTAAATGTTCTTCTGTGTGTTACTTATCATTTCTTTGTAGGGCCTCACTGTTGTGACAAGCCCAGTTCCCAACCAGAACCTAGATATGCAGCCCTACGACCTGAGCATTGACATCTACAGCCGTTACATCTACTGGACCTGCGAGGCTACGAACGTGATCAACGTGACACGCCTGGATGGCAGACCCATGGGAGTGGTGCTCAAAGGAGATCAGGATAGGCCCAGAGCCATTGTGGTGAATCCAGAGAAAGGGTACGTAGCTGAAATAGTCATGTGGGGGAATTCAGGCTGAAGGGCTCGAGAATCAAGTTGGGTTTTTTTTTTTTGCTGCAGCTTGGTTTCTGTTTGTCAGATTAAAACCGACTTTGACGTTTGTTAAGATGTCCTGGATTTATAGCAAAAAATGTGTAAAGATGAAATAAACTTTTTTTTTTCCCTCTAATCTTTCCTGTTCCAGGTACATGTATTTCACCAACCTACAGGAAAGGTCTCCTAAAATTGAGAGAGCAGCGTTGGATGGAACTGAACGAGAAGTGCTTTTTTTCAGTGGTTTGAGCAGGCCCGTAGCCTTAGCTATTGACAGCCAGCTGGGCAAGTTGTTCTGGGCTGATTCAGATCTGCGGAGAATTGAAAGCAGTGACCTGTCAGGTAGAGCAGCACTTTAATTCAGTGATTCATTGGTGTGGTGTGGGTGTGGGGGAATGCAGAGAAAGGTTTCCTCTCTTTCTTCCTACTCTAAACAGTCCATACTATGATTGTAATCACTCCCTAAATTCCCAGCCAAGGAATGTGCATGATTCATGCAGCGTGCCTTTACAGTTTCATGCCTCTATCTGTGATTTGCATTATTAATTGCTACACATGCTATTTACTTCAGTTTCTCCCCGCATGGTTTCCCAAAGTTAGTTCACAAATAAATTGCAGCAGTTTTGGAGAGGGGAGGGAGAGGGTTGTTTTTAAAGGCATTGTTTTTGGTGCAGTAATTTGTCAGTTGGAGGAAAGGGAAAATCTGTCCATCAGAGTTAAAGCAACAGGTGTCCAGGTTACTTATGCACCTATCATTTAGGGTGAAAAGCTGTGAGAAGAATTGAGCAGATCTAACATCTGTTCTCAAAAGACAAAAAAACTCCCTCCTCCAGATATGGAATTCTCTTTGCCTGCTCCCTAAGGTTGGTTATGGTGCTTGTCTGACCTCCTCTATGAGTTGATTCAGCTCACTTAACCACATTAGCGAAATAATAACCTAACAACAATATACTGAAGAAGAGAAATAGACAGTTGTGTTCTGTTGGCTTGGAAAGCTGAATTGGTTCAGGAAAGAGTCCAGCAAGCAACCAGAAGTGGAGTCAAAGAAGAGAGAAAAATCACATGGTCCAGATTGGGTGAGAAAGACTGAGATATCTTTCATTTACTAACCTACTCCAGCAAACTGCTGGGTCAGCTCAGCTGCCTCACATAGTAATTTGTGATATGGATTGGGCCAGATGTTGCTGCTTTAAGTGAGAGATGTTCTGAGCACATACATAGCCATCTCTGTCAGCTGATGGGGTATATGCCCATATCTCACTCCTGCTAGTGGAGGGCAGCAGCTGAAATTCTCCTTCCTCCATGGTAAGCCCATCCTCAGTTTGAACAGTGCATGTCCTACTACTTCAGCAGTGTTTTTTCCTGCCAGAAGCATAAGTACATATGTAAGGAAATAAGGACACGCTTTGGAATCTGTGAGCAAGTTTGAGAACTTAACAAGAGTTGTAACAATAGTTTGTAGTAATGTCTTTCACTTATGACATGATACCTTCATTCAAACTATCAGCGGGTAACCCCACTGACACTGCTGTGATTTTCAACCTTTTATTAAGTTGCTAGAATGAGCTTCTGTTCTGGAAAACATTTCAGTTTTTCTAGATGGTTGGAAGTGAGGCTCAGAAAAATAGTAATTTTTTTCCAGTGGCGTGTCACTGGAAGGTTCAGGGTCACTAGAATTGCAATATCCTGATTGTTTACTATTTTAAACCAGTAAGACATAACCTGAGTTTGTGAATTATTTTTGAAAAAAAAACCAACAATTTGGAGTGTTGTAGCTCAGTATGTTGTAAGCTGTCCCAGATCCAGAGTTTGCATGAGTAGAGTAACAGGTGGCAGAATATTACACCATGCTTTATTTCTCTCTTTGTTTGTTATCTGCCCAAAATTAAAACACCAGAGAAGATGGGTCTGAATTCCAGTTCAGTCTGTTTTTAATGATTCTGCTTTCCTTTTTTCTTAAAGATGTGGTTATTTTATCACCAGTGTTGTATTATAGTAAAAGCTCACCGTATTTCGAAGAACACAAACTAAAACCATTCCAAAACCTCTCTTGCTTTTTGGCATTTGCACCACAAATAGATTGCTATAATCACCACGATAAATTGCTAACTGCTGAGATACATTCCTGTGCTTAAGAATGCTGGTTAATAGGCTCTTTTGACCAGCAGAGTAATTTTTCTGCATGTTAGCTTATTAAAAACATTCACAGTCTCTTGCTCTGTCAACTCTGTAGATGCCAGTACTCATAAAGACAAGGACAGTTAGAATGTCTTTTATGTGATGCAGTCTGTCTTTTCCTCCCTGTCCTTCAGGCATACAGTTAGGCCTTAGTATTCTGCCCAAATGGGAGATCCTGCTGAAGTTAACCAGAGTCTTCACATGATTTATGAAAAGATGACTGGAATTAGCTCCCTGCCATGGAAACTATTTGGAAATTAGTTCTTCTATTCCAGAAAATCTAATGTGATTTGGAAATGACTAATGGTTCTGGAATTAAGTAATTTTTATTTGGAAATAGAATGAGCTTTGGGTGTGTCCTGATTTTTGTATTTATTTGGTTGGTTTTAAGTCTTGTGGTAAAAGATATTGCTAGAGAGAGGATGGTGAAGCCAGGAGACAAAAGCTCCTCTTAATCATGTCTCCCTTTCATCTAACATTCCCAATAAAGGAAACCAGCACTCTAATGAGTCAGCTTCAGATTTTATTGTTGGTTTATGGAAGGAAGGGATTTTAGGATCTTGTTTAGTCAGAAATAGTTGGTTACACTTGGTCATGAATATTAAAAGGAAAGATTAAAACATTGAGGAAGTGAAAATTTTAAGCTTCTGAGCTTTAGATGCATATTGCAAAATGCCGTGCTGGTTGACATGGTCATGGCAGAGCAGGGCATGTATAGACTCCATTTGGGTAGGTCAGGGTTTTGTACTTCTTACTGTCATCTTTGCATTTTGCCCTATTCCCAGCTTATCTTTTCTTCTCATGATTCAGGTTTCTGTTTCTCACCTTTTCCCCATTCAATTAGTCATGTTCGTGCGTGTTAATAGATGGTTGCAGTTGTTTAGGTTGACTTACATCACTGAGTCTATTAATTTCTACATCAGTCAGGGTATAACCTCCTTCAGAATCCATCAACATCTTTTCTTAACCAGACCATTGCTGATGTTGTTCCAAAGTGCTGGGTGAGACCCCAGTCTAGCTGATTTGAATTTCCTTGTTCTGCTTTGGATTCTAACGCTTAGTAAATGTTTGGAAGGTTGCTTAACTTCTGAGCTCTGTGTGCATTTAGCAAAAAGAAGGTAAATACATTTCTTATCATCAAATTTGTTTGGTAGTCATCATCACTGAACGTACTGTTCATAAAATTCTCAACAAGCAAAAAACCTCTTCTTGCTGCTAAACAAAGCAGAGGGATAGAATTTACTCAAAGTATAAAATCATGAAATGATTCTGTCCTATTACATTATCTTGTGTGGGTATGGTAGAGATGTGGTAGATTTTTCCCATGGTATTCAGTGATTCTAGTATATTTTTTACAAAACTAAATATAAAAACTTGCTGGAAATTGTTCCATGGATGTAAGTATGTAAGACTATTGCCTGCTGTAGTAAAAGTGAAAAATAAGCCCAGATATCTGAAATACCAGGATCTATGTGTGAATTTCCAAGCTGTAGCCTAAGTGTAGACTGCGTGATATTGTTTCAGCTGTGGTCAGGATCTGATAAACACTGAATATTTGAGAGTAAATGACCAGGTCATATCGTGTTAAATAAAGGAATCAAGATTAAACCTCCCTCCTGAGCCCTCAGGTTTTGATTGACATACTTGTTTTCTGTGTGAGTTACAAAGTCTTCACTCTCTTTGGATGGTCTTTAGTGATACCTTTAAAACAACTTTTGACAGCCTTCTGCTTATGTGGATTGTTAACCAAGAATTAGCGTGATTGCTAAAGGAACTCAGGAAAGCAAGTCTTCTCTAGGAAGAAAGGAGCATTCCCAATTTAGCATGAATAGCTTAGTGAAGGTAATGTAGTTGAAAGAAAAGAATGTGAGGAAGTCAGATGTCATGTTAATCTCTTAATTCATGTGAGAAATACTAATTACCTTACCTTCACTTGGGTTTCATGTTCTATTAGTTAGCTTAGGCTAATTATCCATCTTCTTATTCCCTGTTGTATGGCAAGACAAAGAAATTGGTCTCTCCAAGAAGGGAAAGAAGAATGAAAAGAACTACCAATTGCCATCATATTGAGAAAGGGTAATGAGAACTAAGCCCCCAATTCCGGGTGCTTCTTAAGTACAGTAGGTGTTTTTGAAGCACAAAAACTGTTTTCTTGATGAAAGCAGAAAAAAAATGAATCATTTGTCTGCAAAATACATTAGCTGTGCATCAGAGGACCGTGGATTGCTTGGGTTTTTATAGTAGGCTTACCTGGTAGCACAGAAGTAGTAAAAAACAGCAGTGTGAGTAGTGTAGAAAATGTTTCTGATGGAAATTCAGTTTATTCTAATTGAAGTACATCACTCCTTCCCTTTTGCAGGTGCTAACCGGATTGTTTTGGAGGACTCTAATATCTTGCAGCCTGTGGGACTAACTGTCTTTGAAAACTGGCTGTATTGGATCGACAGACAACAGCAGATGATTGAAAAGATTGATATGACTGGTCGAGAAGGACGTACAAAGGTCCAAGCTCGTATCGCACAACTCAGTGACATCCATGCTGTGAGAGAACTCAACATTCAGGAATACAGTAAGTGCAGTCCCTGTGGAGCCAAGGAGTGGCCACAGAGACACAAACTTCTTTTGCCTTTTTGCTGACCAACATCGTGCAGATCGAAGGGACCGGGAGTTGGTATCAGTTAGTTGTCAGGGTGCTGTTAAGATTGTTTCCTTCAGGCAGTTGGCAACGGATTGGAAATCTATCACAACCCCAGCATCATATTTTATTGCTGATGACAGCTTTATTGGTAGTGTCATACAGGCACCTGGCATTTGAGTGGCTTTCACTAGCAGCAAATGTTTCAGTGGACTGCCTGCCTTGAAGGCAATTTTTGGTGGTGGTAATTCATATTGAAAGTGGATGACAGAGAGCAATGTTGCACTGGAAAAAAAGGAAGTGTGTATTAAATAACAACCTGTATTGAACATGGCTGCACTTTTAAAAGTTTTCTGTTTACCAGGCCTTTCCCCACACACATACTCTTGAAATCATGGGAGGTAGATGGTTAAAGCAGTGGAGTTGCTGTCATCCTGGAGGAAATATTCCTGGTTAGTAGGCTGTGGTGCATGCCTGGGAGAAATATGTAGAAAAATGTCTGGGGATGCTTAATTAAAACATCAATGCAGACTACTACTAGTTTTGTGTGCTATTAATCTCAGTAAATCTGTCAGGAGTTCCAAGAAAAGTATGCTGTCCTTATTAAACATTAAAATGAAGAGACATATTTATCTAGAGCATGTTAATTTGAGTTTTGGAGACAGCATGGAAGCTTCAGAATTCATAAATTAGAAAAGTTTACTTTTTTAATGGTCTTTGGTAGAGAAAATGAAGTATGGAATCCAAGACATCTTTTTGTATTACTAATACTACTATTTGCTGCAAAATACAAAATGCAACTCTTTCTAAGATTTTTTTAGCAATGCTCTCCCAAGGGGGAAGGAGGCAATGAAAGGAGACCTATGGGCCCAAAGAAATCACTGAAAGGTTGTAGAAGAGGTGGAGATTTCTTGTCAGTCCCTGTCTTTCTTATTTTTAAATTCCTAGGACAACACCCTTGTTCTCAAGATAATGGTGGCTGCTCGCACATTTGCATCGTGAAGGGCGATGGCACCACACGCTGTTCTTGCCCAGTCCACCTTGTTCTGCTGCAGGATGAGCTGTCCTGTGGAGGTAAGTCTTTTCCATGCTCTGTGGCACTGTCACCTTTGGGGTTGTGGGGTTTCCATCTTCAGGGCTGGCTTCTGAGCAAAAAGAATGTGAGAATGCACCAGGTGCTGTTACACACTTTTATACATTACCTCTTTCCCACCCCATTCAGCTAAATCTGCAAGTACTGAGAAGGAATAAGGAAGAGGAAAAAAATCACTGACTGTTGAATAAGGATTTTTGTTCACCCTTTCTCCTTAAAACCACTGAATTATTTCAACTTCAATTTTTAGTTGTATGATTTTTTTATCACTTTTTTTCTATCACTCCATATATTCCCTTTTTCAAATAGTGGTAGATTCTCACGTTCTGGCACGTTGCACTGTCTATGCCATTTTATTCTTCTCTGCTGTCCTCTTCAAGCTCACCCTGCATGTGTCTTTCTGAACTTGAGTGCCAGAAGGGCAAGTTGCCTCCTCCGTGGTGATATGGTCACTGTAACCCACACCCTGGTGTCTCCAGAGGAGGGCTTGAAATGAGGGAGAGGAGAGGCACTTTGGTGCCACTGGATTTATTATGTAATCATCTCGCCATCAAGGCAGCATGTGGTCTCACAATGGAATAAGAGCTAACATAATCCAGATATTTTCTCCGAGCAAGTTTAATACCAGGCCAAAAAGCAGAGGGAGGAAACAGGGATTAAAAAAAGGGGAAAAAAATCCACACTTACTTACTGCATGAGATTAACAGTTAATGTAGTAAATGTTAAATAACAGCAAACAGATGTTTCAGGGTAATGGAACTTGACTAGATGGAGCAGTTTTTTGTTTTAAAAGAATTTTGACTGAACTGGCAAGGGCACATAACTAGACATTGAGTCACAGTGCATCCATGTACAGCACATTACATCCTTTTAACATTTTCTATATAATTAACATTTTCTATATATGTCTATATTTTAACATTTTCTCTTTAAAAAGAGTAAGCCATCAGCTGTGTATACAGTGGTATTGCAGGAAGGAGGGAGTAGAAAAGTGTGATGACTTTAAAGGAAGAGTTGAAGACCTACTAAGAGAAGGGTGTAGGAGTCTTAAATGGGAAAGGAAGAAAATAATTGTGTTTTATGGGCCTACTTCTCTGTTCCTCTTGTTCTTTGTCTGTCAAGCCCCCACTGGTGTGAGCCTTCATCAGTCACATGGCTCAAGGTCTGTACAAATGACTGTGGAGGCAGTGGGTGTGGAAGTTACCTTGTGACATGTCATGTTTATCAGCTGCTTTGGTAAGTGAAAGCAGCTGAGCTCTTCACCTGGATGAGCTGTTTGTTCACCTGGATTTTTAATTTTTGTTTGTTTGCTTGATCTTTTTAAGAACCACCAACATGCTCCCCTCAGCAATTCACCTGTTTCACAGGTGAGATTGACTGCATCCCGGTGGCCTGGCGCTGTGATGGTTTCACGGAGTGTGAAGACCACAGTGATGAAAAGAACTGCCCAGTGTGCTCAGATACCCAGTTCCAGTGTGAAAGTGGACAGTGCATCGACAGTGCCCTGCGGTGCAACGGAGAAGCAAATTGTCAGGACAACTCAGATGAGAAGAACTGTGAAGGTACAGAGGATGCTTTGAAGTATGGTGAAAACAGAGTTGTCATAGGGGCACTGTAATAAATACCAGTGTTACTACTGAGTAGGATTTGGAAGGATCCGAGGTTCTGCTAGTTTTCAAACTGGTCTGTTAAATGGAAATTATTTCATAACTCCGTACTTTTGTTTCTCTACCTGTGAGTAAGACTGATCTCTGTCACAGTGGTTTAAACACTGTAAAAAGTACTCTTAAAAATGGTATGATTTTAAGCTCTAAAAACCTGGTATCTGGGAGTGAACTACCAAGTGGAACAATTCCTTGTCACTGCTTTTTGTGTACCTTGTACCAAACAAAGGTATGGGATTGTTTATTTCAATAGCTGACAAAACAAGTTTTTCTCAGTAAGCGGTAGTGAGAGACAGACGAGATTTCTGGAGACCTCTTTTTCCTGTAGAGCATAGTAAAAGAGAGTATTTAAACCATCATTACAGTGGGAAACACCGTTGCCAGTACAATGAGAATTATGTTCTTTTAATTTTGGAAAGGACGGGTTTTGCTGATAGCAAAGATGTGCTTCAGCTCAAACAAAAACATACAGACTGATGCAGAAATTGCTGCGTGATGAAAGGTGATTGTTAGCCAGCTGAGATGCTAACAACTGAAAATGCATTTTGCAAGTTAGCTTCACAGTTGTCACTCAGCAACAGGAGATGTCAGACTGGGGGGCTGTTTATTACCTTCAGAGTGGCCCATCCAGAGTATTCACATTGATTACAAGTAAGAAAAGCCAAAAGTTCAAGTTCTTAATTCAACTGAAGATGGAATGTATTTCTGGGTTTATGAGAGACAGGAGGCAGGAATATGTGTAAACAGCACCTTGCCTGCAGCACCTGTTTTCCCAAAGTGGTAGTTTATTTTTTTGAGTGTACTGGAAAAGCTTTAGTTTTGTATTCTGTCTTTCATTTCAGTTTAAAAACATAATGACAAGTAAAATATGTTGTCTCATGGTCGAGGAGCTTTCTGGTTTACAGGAAGAGCACAAGGACATTGAGAAACCACATTTATCTTTCTTAAACAATTTTATCATCTTGTTTTCTCGGATTTATTTTTAATAACTTAATTCTTTTCTCTTATATTACAGTAAATGCTTAGATTTGGCAATTTTTATAGTAAATAACCTGGGATAAGTGCCTATCTTCCCAATGGCCTTCTGCTTCTGAGTTATTTTAGATGCAGTATCTTTATCTTGTAGTGTTCTTACGGTAAGCAGGCAGTAAGGACCAGGTACCCAATGTGCACTGTCCTCAGCAAAACACCGAATCACTGACTCTTGCGTGGTTCACATGAGGGACGTTTTGTGTCATTGGCTACTTTCAGAAATTAAGATTGCAGCACTGTAGGCCCTCCCAAGAAACTCCTGATTGTACCCTTTGGTGTCTTTGTTTCTTAATAATTTTGAAGAGGAGAAGCCTTTGATGTTGACGCTCAGTGTGTGGGTGGTTGTCTTTGCAGTGCTTTGTTTAACCGACCAGTTCCGCTGTGCCAGTGGGCAGTGCATTGGGAAAAGCAAGAAATGTGATCACAACCTGGACTGCAGTGACAGCTCAGATGAGCAAGGATGCTGTAAGTGTACTACCTGACACTAGAGACTTGGTTGCAGCATCCAAAATTTGTTTCTCACCTTCCCTACAAGTTAGATTTTATTCTGTCAACCAGAGTGAATTAATTGTCCCCTTAATTAATGTTCCTTTTCATAACTGCTGTCATGCAATTAATGCACAACACGGTGGAATAGAAATAACAAAAATAATTTGTATTCTGAACAAGTAGTTTCTGAGGCAGAGAAGGCTAGTTATTTTTCCACTTACCTTTTTAAACTTTTAAAAGAAATAAAAGGTTTGCTTTACTATAATCTGTTAGTATGCTGAGTTGATGCAGTGTTACAAAAAAATCTGTCGCTCTGAGGCTTTTATATATAGCTGCTCTGCTTCATGGTTTTCTCATCCAGAGAGTTAACAGCAGGTGCTTATAGAATCATAGAAGCAACCTGTTTATAGAGTAAATCTTCTAAAATTTCTTTTTTATCTTGAAAAGATGTAATTCTGAACTTGATATATGATTTGTAATACGTGATATCCACTAACTTGAAAACTCCAGGGCACTACAAGGATACCACTGCCTTTAAAATTCCAACATAAAAGCTAATTTTCATTGTTGATGCTTTAAAAGAAATTTTAAACAGGGACATCTCCTCTTGTGTTAGAGATCCACATATCACAGTTGACACACAGGTAATATGAAAATGCAATGCGTGAGTTTGACCCTTGATCTTGAGAAAGAATAATAGGAGATGTTCTGTCATGCTAGTGACATTATCACAGACTTGTGTAGTTACTTTTACTATAGTTTATATGTTTTCCAGTTTTGTAATAGAGGATGGAAAATTGGCCCTCCCAGAATAAAACTGCAGTTGTCACCATCCCTCTTTCAGTATGATCAGAAGTCTGTTTACTTATCTCTGTGGACTGTGACAAGCTGGTTAAAGTGTGGGTTAGGTGTTCAGGAAGAAGAAAATGTATTGAGGAAAAAACTTTCAATAATGTGTAAGATGTAAAACACTGACTAGAACAGGAAAATACTTTAGTCTGCTTTTCTCATCAAATCCATGAAGCACAAGCAGGGAGTTGTCGGAAATGTCATTGCTTAGAATTGGTATTGTAGGGAAAGCCACTCATTTTGACTGTTGAGTAATTGTTTTGGATGCAGTTTTCTCATAAAATGGTACCTCTCAAGCTGATGCTTGGCTCTATCTGAGGGTGGGTCAGATGTGTTGTAGGTTAGGTAATTTAATAAATAGCATCAAACCCAAATTTCATCACTACTGAACGAGAGAGGTGATGCACCATAAGTAAATGTTACACTGGTGAGAAAAGAGAGTGTCAGTCTGTTACACTGAGGGATAACCTAGGTGCTTATGTGACATGAACAGGTGTGACATGAAAAGTAAGCTCTCATTGTCTTAATGACAAGAAAAAGCATAACTGCAGTCCCCAGCACACTGCCGTGTGTGGGGGCCTGTTTGTTCCTCCCATAGATTAACTTGAAAGTTGTTGTCTGCCTACAGAAGAGGAGGTCTTTATTTTTCCTCTGTGGAAAGATATAAGGAAAACTGATGTTGGTTTAAACTTCCATAGTCTGATTTTCCTTTTCCCTTTTAAGACACAACAGAGGAGCCTGCGCCACAGCCCAACAACACGATAGGCTCCATCATTGGTGTGATCCTTACGGTTTTTGTGGTTGGAGCAATGTACTTCATCTGCCAGAGGGTGCTGTGCCCACGCATGAAGGGAGATGGAGAAACAATGACCAATGACTACGTGGTGCATGGCCCAGCCTCTGTGCCTCTGGGCTACGTGCCTCACCCAAGCTCTTTGTCAGGGTCTCTTCCCGGTAAGTGAATGGTGTGATCCTTGTCCTGTTCTTTGGTACCACACAGCTGTACCGTATGTACAGTCCATAAATGCACAGCTGTGCATATACATACAGAAAATGTCTGTTCCAGATGCATAATTCTTGGAAGCTGTTGGAAGCCGGGACTCTCAAGGCTTGTTACCATCCTTCTTTATAATAATGAACTGCTGTTTTACCTACACTGTTCATAAGCATTTTATGTACTTAGCAGAACCACAAGCTCAAACAGATGCACATACTGTGGGAGTTTTCTTCTTTTGCTACTAAAGAATCCTCTTTATGGACTATTGCAGCATCAGCAAAGTGTCATGACAATACAGGGTAAAGTTACACAGAGTTATATTCATGGGACTTTAGACATTATGTAATTATTCTTGATAGGTTTGTAGGCTGAGTTTTTATGCTTGTGAAACTTCTTGCAAAGTCTGTGATGACCAGCAATAATTGTAGTCTCAGCTTATTTTGTTTGATGATGAGGTTTCTAACACCAGTCCAAGCACACTTTACTGCTGTTTAAGAAGTAAGACTTCGTCACAATGTTGCACTTCATTTAAATGCATTGCTTCTGTATATATTAATTAAATATGGCCTGTAACTTGTGACTTTTGATCCAGCAGATTCCTGTCAGAACTGAAGTTCTGTGAGGCTGTTACAGGGTTAAAATAATGCATCAAATGACTTTGTGTAATAACCTGCATAAAGATTCTTTGAGCAGAATTTTCCCCATTATTTCAAGCACTGTTTTCCACTTGGACTCTGTGCCAGTGTGCTTCAGTCACTAGCAAAAGCTTACTTAGAGATGTGGAAATGAAAGAACAAGAAACGCTCTCTTCTCTTGCCCAATTTCAGTTTCTCAGTTAAGGTGGTCAGTCCGTTTCATGGCTTATTCTGAGGCACAGAAATAGTGCCTGAATGCCTGTTCTCTCAAGTCTTTTCAGGCCATTCAAGTGCAAGGAATGTGTTTCTCTTCACACAGCTTTAGTATAGCCCAGTGCCAAGTCCTGCAGTTGATTAGCTGATGCACAAAACCAACATGATGGTCTTCATTTCTGTTGTCCACCAAGGAGCACTGAAATTGTTTTTAATACCAAGATGATTAATTTTGGTTCTACAAATTGTGCTTATGCAGCTGCTGTCCTCTGGATTATTTTTTTAAGCTTCCTTTTCTCAATTGAATATTGACGTACATCTTTGTTCTTCAGGTATGTCTCGAGGTAAATCTGTCATCAGCTCCCTCAGCATTATGGGGGGGAGCAGTGGACCACCCTATGACAGGGCCCATGTCACTGGAGCCTCTTCCAGTAGTTCTTCAAGTACCAAAGGCACTTACTTTCCTCCAGTAAGTTATTCTATTATTTCCAGACCTTTAATAACTTTCAGAGAAGTAACGGTGTCTTCTGAGTCTAATTGATTGGCAGATTAATGTTTTGGTTTAGATTTTTAGCTTAATAAACTTGTTTCAATATGGAGTACGTGATTTTGAAAGGGAAGGAAGATGAGATTGTCTTTTTCCAAAACAGTCTAGAAATTTTCTTTTAATTTAAAAAAGTTGTGAGAGAGCTCAGTGCCAGAAAAGAAATGTTAGGCTGAATGTCAGGGGAGATGAAAAAAATCCCTGTAAATGTTGAGCAGCTCTGGCAGAGAGATCTCCTTTCATTATATTCTGCCATGTGCCTCTGAAGGTAAAGCTATGATTGATTCTGTATAGACTTTCAAGGCATTACAAGTGACAGATAAGTAAACAAATGTTTTGCAGCTCCATAACATCCCTCTAGTCACAAATAGCTAGTGTGCTGCTCCCCTTCTGTTCACTTCTAGCGTCTGTGGTGGTTGTTTTAGATATTTTTATAAAGTTCACCAAGCCACTGTCAAGTGTTTAAGAGTTACATGCTTGGTCAGTGAAGGTTGAAATCTTCAACTGTCTGTTTTCAGTTCTGAGAATCAACTGATCATGCTTTAAATCAGCTTTAAATTAATCCAAGTACTGTGTTCAGTAAGAACACGCCTGTATAGGGAAAGAATCCTTGCCTTAGCTAGCATGCTGCAAGTATTATCAGCAGAGTATTACTGGGGAACTACAGCTAGCAGAGGTAGATATCTGCCAGTTTGCCTGGGGCTGTGGTATCCCTAGTGACAATCTAATACTGAGCAGCTAGCTTCAGCTTTACTTTTCAGCACTGCATATGTCAAAATAGCCACAGCAGTCAGCATTTTTCGAGAACAGCTTAGCAGTATCTAATAGGAATGGCAACAAATGGCATTTCATAAACAAATGAAAAATCCCATTTGTTGGGAGGGCTATGCATGCAGTTCTTTATTTAAGATTCCTATTATACAGTACTAAAAATTATAAACTGGTGTTTTCTTGAGTTTACTTTGTATCTTTTCTTTTTAACTGTGGCTTTTTTCCTTTTTTATTCCTTAGATCTTGAACCCACCACCATCACCAGCTACTGAACGTTCACACTATACCATGGAATTTGGTTATTCTTCAAACAGCCCATCCACTCATAGATCCTACAGGTAATTACTATTACAATAGCTTCTGTCAGGTCAGGATCAAAGAGTTAGTGTAGAAAATGCAGAATAAAGACAGCCTCTGCTCCGTAAGATTTGCAATCAAAGGCCCTAATTCTGCAAGCACTAAACTAGTGCTTCAGTGGGTTCACATCTAGCAGGTCACTGATGCATGTGTACAAGTGCAGCATTGTTTGAGGTAAATCATGCACTAAGTTGTTTTGGTGATACATCTCTTGGGTATATTGCTGTAGGGGGAATGACAGCAGTCATCACAAAACTAGCTAAATGCCAAAAGAAACACAGTACCATAATAACTTTGAGCCAAAAATACTTAGCCTGAAGTGAACCCAGCCCTTTTTTAGGCTTCTGTCAAAAATAATTTGTTACATAATGATCAGAAATTATAAGCAAACACCCTGTGGAGGAAAAGTTCGCAATATAAAGGAGGCCAGAAGTAACATTTACTATTGTGGTCTAGATAAACCCCAGAATTTCTAGTTTGACATATTAAGGGTTAATATCTGGAAAAGTTTGCCAACCTTTTGCTTATTTTTGCTGACTGTTATTTATGGACATGTATACTTTGTTTACTTGAATGTGTCTTTCTTACCTTTCCTTTAAGAATGCTGGAGTTATTTATCATTTTATAGCAAGTTAGAGGAACAAAAATAGAGGAACAGACCCATACTACCCAAGGGTGTAAATGTTGCCCTCCCACATCACCAGTAGATCTGGTCAATGAGAAGAGAGTGCTGTATTTGTCTATTGAAAGATATGCCTCCCTAACACAGCGCCTTTGGGGTTTTTTGGATAATGAGGTCTCTGGGGCTAAACAGACATCCCTTCTCCATTAGCAGAAAATATGGCCTCTGTTGTGCAGAAGGTCGGACCAGATGTTTATAATGATCCCTTGAAGCCATATAAAAAAATCTTCTAAAATTATAAGTAATTTTCTAATGAAAGAAACCTGAATTCTGGTACCAGCATGAATCTTGCTGATCAGTGGTTAGCTGATGTGCCTTTTAGTACAATAAAATGGTATTAGGGGTGCAGCATAGGGTTCAATGTTTTCCAAATGCTCCCCTGCCCAAAAATAAACATTGATCTTGCTGCTTCTGATCTTACTTCTTTCCTAATATTCTGACTTGACTATAGAGGAGCTGCATCCCCAACTGACTGTGATACTGGGAGTTGTAGCTACCATGCACTTCCCTTTCTAATTTGTTTCCTTGGAACTATATTTGGCTCATTTTAAAAGGTGTTTTGTGGTAGCAGCCTTTGAGAATTTCATCCCAATTACTGCTCTAAGGAATGGTTCTCCTGACTGCTATGAATGTGCCGGGTAATTTTCAGTTTCCTTGTCTGGGCTTAGAAGTTAGGATCCACCAATTGCATAATAACAGCATATCTTCTCTATGTAATTGCAACACAGCTATTATACACACATGCACACTCATGCCCTTCCTGCCCCACTGTCTTAGGAGCAATTCCTCCTACCTCAATTAAGTCCTTAGGGAACACGTTGTCTGTAGATAATTAATAATTAGCATCACATTCAGTGGTTGCTGTAATTTGACTGACGCTGTAATGTGTGTGGTCGAAGGTGGGCCCTTCTGTGGGGAAGCCAGCAGGAGACAGAAGAGCGTGATGCTGTGTGACGCTGCAGAGAGGTTGCCCCACTTTCTGTTTCCCCCTCGGCCCGTTCAGGGGCGCATCCCCCAAAATGCACGGTCTTTCTGCCTGCTGACCCTTTTTCTCCCCCTGGATCTTCCCTCCGCAGCTACAGGCCTTACAGCTACCGGCATTTCGCACCTCCCACCACTCCCTGCAGCACCGATGTCTGTGACAGCGACTACGCCCCCAGCCGAAGGGTCGGGGCAGCCGCGGGCAAGGGCTACACCAGCGACCTGAACTACGACTCGGAGCCCGTCCCTCCTCCGCCCACCCCGCGCAGCCAGTACCTGTCGGCGGAGGAGAACTGCGAGAGCTGCCCGCCCTCCCCCTACACCGAGCGCAGCTACTCCCACCACCTGTACCCGCCGCCGCCGTCCCCCTGCACCGACTCCTCCTGAGGGGGAGCCCCCCCACCCCATCACCTGCCGGACTGTAAATACAGAATAACTCTACTGGGGAGGGGGGGGAGGGAGCTCTCAGCAAAGGACGAGGTAGGGCGGTGTGTACAGTTAAATGTCGCTAAACGGGGAGGGGGGGTGTGGAGAAATACTGAAGATATTTGTACAGAAGACTTTAAAAAAGAAAAAAAAAAAAAAAAAGGAATATTTATATATTTTCTTAAATAGCAGCTGCTGCTTGTGCTATAAGAAGAAAAGATTTTGTGTAAAAGAACACAGACGTTTGTACAAAAAGTTTTTATTTTTGCAAATGGAACACAGAAACATGCCTTAATCCAGTGAAGTGACTGAGCACGTAAGGAAATGGAAGGACTGGGATATGTTACTTGTCCAGAGAGGTGATATGTGGGGTTTGTCAATACCAAAAATGTTTAAGATAGTTAATAATAAAGAAGTCCATCTCAGAGCAGCATACCATAGATACTTGGAAGTAGCCAAATATCCTCTATGTTAACTACAGAGGGCCAACAATTAAAGATAAACTTGAAAATGCAGTCAGGACAGATATTAACCTTGCACAAAGGGCTTTGTTTTCTACAGGAATACAGCAATTGTAGCAGTGAATCCAGAAAAATAATCACACTTTTTAAAATTAATACACCTCTGGTTTTCCTTAATACAATTAACAAACTAGATAATTTAGCATTTAGAGCTCTTTCCTTGCTTCTGGAATTTTTGATTATTTTCTGGGGGTGTAGTTTAAAATTCATTTTTTAAATCCCAGTTAGATTTTCTTATCTCTGCTGCATCCTTTCTTCCTGCCTGTGTCACTTTAAATCATGATATTCTTATTTAAAGTACTGCTAGAACTGGGCTGCTGTAAATTCTGTTTTTTCTCCTAGTTAGCCTTGTCATGCAGTGATTATCATGCTATACATTACGTTCTTCATTTTGCCAGCATGGTTGGATTCAGTTTTGTACCAGGTCAGTATGATTTTCACGTAATTGACAAGGGTAATATGCATATACCTGAGTGGTTTTTAGTCCCGTAAAAAGGAAAACCTTATTTTGACCTAGTGCCCAACAAAATGTCAAATATTTTTATACCGCATATAATACAGACAGCATATTTATAAACTATAAATTTAACCATGGATTGTTAGTTTTACTGTAAATGAGTAATATATCCTTGCAGTACTTTCAGTGTATATTGATATCACAGTATACAAATCATATATGAATAAATATATATATTATTTTTTTCCTACTAAGGAAGCATATAACTTTCAGTGGACCAACTGTCCATAAAAAAAAAATAGGTGTTTTGATCATTGGAAGGGGTTCCCCTGCTGTATTAACTGCTCTTGTTTTCTTTGTGTTAGGTAAAGCCAGTTTCTCTCAGTAGGATTTTGACATACCTCCTCTTTTGTGTGGTATGAGTTTAATACTTTAGTATTAACCACTGTGAATGTCAAATTTCAAGATATTCTTAACAAAACCATTTTATATTCACATCTCTATTTTTGTATATTATCATATTTAGCCCCTTCTCCCATCAGCCTCACTGTGGTGATTTTTGACAGGGAGATTATTTAATCAAGTGAAAACATTATTTGTATCGGTTAAGGGGCAACCTAGGATATTATTAACTTCTCTTGGACTCCAGTGCAGTACTCTGCTTCGACTGTATCGGAGCTCACAGTGTACCTGATCTTAGATGGCATTATGCATTTGCACCTTCTGTCGACATCGAATCCACCGAAGGTGCTCAATGCCTTTAAGGACTGGCCCTCTGAGTCTTCTCTCTCAAACAAAGGTCCTGAGGAGCTTCTGCCTCCCCGCCTTTGGGCGTTGGTATGGGGATTTCAACTTTCCAGAGGTGCCATTTGGGTTTTATTGTTCTCTGTTGCTCGTTTTCCCAGCCAGTTTCAACTAAAAGAGAAATAATCTGAAAATATGGCATGGGCTTTAATTCATGCTGTTGACAAAAATAGTGCCAGGCTATTCTTGCTAGCTGCCACTCATCTGGAGTACTGGATCCTCATTTGGCTTCAGCTCCAAGGAAAACTGTCATTGGGATTCCATCTGTAATAAAGGGTCTTTCCTAGTAGTCCAAGATACCTGAAGAAACTTTAAAAAGCCTTGATGATCTCCAAGCTGTTGATCTCTGAATCTGGCATACTAAGGGTTTTTTTTGCCCAGCTTCATTCTAGGTATCTAGGAATCGTGGTAGCTGTTCTTCTGGCTCTTCCTTGCAGGTGAAGAAGCTTATTTGTGTTCTCCAGCAGGATGGATGTTGAGGAGGGTGTTGTGAACTATAAGGGAACTCGAAACCATATATATGAAGGGGGGGGGAGAGGGCGACTGTGTCAGGGCAGGGGGGTTGAGGCTGGCACACCAATGAGAATTAGAATTTCTCTGTTGTTTACACTTTTTCATGTGCAGCATTCCGTGGGGTTCATATGTGGGAACTTGCACTAATGAACTCAGAAGAATATTGTGTTGTTGTATCTCAGTCCAAGTGCTTGTACTGCAATGGCAATGATCTCTTCTTGCAAAATACTTTTTTCAGTGTGCCAATTTCTGTTTGAAAAACTGCAGGATGGTTGAGCTTAAGGAGTGGTATTCTCTTTCTGCTTCAGTTGGACTACCTTGCTGAAGCTTCCTCTTGGAAGGAACTTACTGCAGGTAAATTTGTAAGTGGGTTAATTACAGCGAGGTTCTTCAGAAGAACGACATTCCCTGCATATGGATCGTGCTGCCTGCCTTCTGTGCTAGTTTGTGTCCACACACAACCCAGCTGAAGTCAATGGGGTGGGCATGTAATTCAGTGTAGGATTTGATTGTCTCTCTGATACATAACATTTCAGTTTGTGCATCAGATATTTTGAGTGATCTGCCTCTGCAGGGTTCTTGTGAAGAGGTGGAAGATGGACAGGCTTTGCTTTTCCAGTGAAAATGACCAGCACAGAGAACTCATCCAAGTGGGAAGCTGTGATCTGCCTTTGAAAGTACGTGTACTTTCTCAGTAAATCTAGAGTAAAATTTTGAAAGAGTTGATGATCTGTGAAGCTCCTCTTGGGCAGATCTCCAAATTAGAAAAGCGTGGATGCAGCTAGTACACCCACCTGCCACAGTCCCAGTGGGTAGACCCTAGACTGATTGAACATTGAGACTGAGCATTTTCTCTCTGTTTCTTACCACTGAGCCAGTCATGATTCATATTCTGTCCTTCCCTAGTGAGGATCATGTTTTCTCCTGCTTCTGAAATTGACTGAGATGCAGGGGCTGTAGATAATACAGACATGTCCATTAAGGAGATTGCTAAAGTGGGTTTGTTAGCACAGGAGTCATCTCACCGATGTCAATGAAAATTGCTCCTTGGTCCTTCAAGCTAAGCACAACTGTCCTTTATTTTACAGCATCAGGTACAGTAAAGCATTAACACAGGTACTCATTGTGCACCTTTTCCTCTCTGTAGACACCTGGGGAGTGTTCATAGCTGGCTGGCTGGTGATGGAAATAACTGGTGTGCCAAATCTGGAAAGAAACAGTCCTCTGTAGTTAAAAAACAGAACAAAACAAAAACCAGCATAATTTGTTGAAAAATAACCTTTGCATATTCAACAGGAGCTTGGCATGTTTAAATGGCAACATTAATGAGACCTAGTCTTGCCTTTTTTAAAGTAATACCTGGTATGTCATGCTGCAAACATTTCATACCTTCCTAAGGAGCACTTGCTTCTCATTTCTCCAACTGCTTTTGGATACCAAGATATTTGTTAGAAAATGACTTAGATGTGATAAATGGAACACGCACATAGCATTTGCATTTGAAATAAAGAATGGCTTCCATGAGTATAAATTCATGGAACCTGTGCACATACATTAAATTAAATATTTACAGTAATGACAAATACGTAAACGAGCCAGTTGATATCAAAGGATTCATTTTGCTGTGAGTTGAAACTTTACAACTATCCTGTAAATTCCATATTACTGCCGTAACATTTCTCTCCCAACGTGCATGTACAAGTGTATGTATGCAGGTACATGTCTCTTTGAGAATCTGAATTTACCCAAAGCTAATAATTTTCTTTTTGTGCATACACATTGGCAGATTCAGCCTCCCTGCCTTTCAGAGGGCTAGTGTTGAATGCTGGACTTCTTTTGGCCAGATTGTATGACAGACACAGAATACCTGCTACCTTAAACTTGAACACTAAATGCTCTGTCAGACCAGACAGGAGAGGAGGCATATTTTTTATACTGTTTCCCCACTTTTGGGGTCCATTTTGCAGATGTGTGAAGGTACATGAAAAACAATCTGTAATTATGAGGAAAATTGCACCCCAACTGCTTGACACAGCAGGTGCTACAGTCAACTGCAAGTGAAGCTACATGTGGAAAATCCCTGTTGTTCCTATTTATTACACTCGTGGGCTTTGATGGTGTTCTGGTCTCCAGTTCTGCATTGCTTCTCTAGTTATTATAGCCCATTCTCTAGAAATGGCTTGATTGGCAAGTCTTAAATACAGGTTAACTTCTTTTGCTTTAAGGTAGTTAAACCTGTCCTAAGATGAAGAAAAGGCCACTGTCTTGAATATTGAGTTATTTCCAATTCCTTATTGCTTGGCAAATCTCACATTAATTGATTACCACCATTCTGAGGGGAACTGCTTGAACTGCAGAACTCCCTGGTCACACATGCTGTTGAATCGGATAACTTCTTCAAAATATCTCCTAAGAAGTAATCAATCTTTTTTTTTTCCTGACCATTTTTCCTTGAGCATATTTGTCACACAATATTGTTACTGACAGAATCTGCTTTGGAACATGTACTGGGCATGTAGCAGATTATTTATTAGGTCTGCAACAGAAAAATAACTGGCTGAGGGCAAAAATAAGGTGTGCATTGTTATTCAGAAATTGCTTTCTTAGCAATGAGACTTTTTAAATGGCATTTTGGTGGTGTTATTGCTTGGAAATTACCCTTTAACTTAATTGGCAGGTGACAGATACACCTTGAAAATATGTTAGCTTGAAAATGGCCGCAAAACAGTCGTTTCCTTTCAAGTCAGTTTCTTTCTAAAAGAAGCCAAAATACACCAGTCACTCAAAATTTTTTGTTTTCCATCTTTCAAAAGAGCAACAATGATGCCTTTATAGGGACTGGGTGATTCACTTCAAAACTGGGCAGGGTAAGTAAACTGTCCATATTTTATTCAGGACAGAGATTGTCTCAGTGGCAGGCAGGGTGATTGTTATGGTGAAACTCTTAGCGAGCAGTCTTCTTCCCCTCTTTTAAATGAACAAGGAGCAGCTTTGAAGTCCTGATTAAAATGGCTGTAGCCTTAAGCCATGCAGTTAAAAGTCAGCAAGGGAAAATGAAAGTGGGGGGTTTTTTTGTGTGTGAAGAGGATACCACTAGGCTTAAGCTGAACTAGCCTTGTTTGCAAGTGAAGGATCTGGTGCTGCTTTTAGATTTTAAATCTTTTTTGTTTTTGGTTTGCTTTGTTTGTTCTGTTGTGTAAGCTTTAATCACTGTTTGTCATTGTCTTAAAGCCAGCTGGTGTCTCTTGTTCATCAGCTTTGGTACAGTGGTGCTTTGCAAGGATGTATTTATATTATAATGGCCAACATTTGGTCAGCCCTATTCACTCACTAACTTTTTTTTTTTTTTTGTAAAATAAAGTGCTTTACTTATACGGTGTATATAAACCTTGTACAAAAATCCTTTTCAATTATTACTATAAACTGAGTTGTAACAAATGAAATGTTGATTTTTATAATAAAACTGAGTGAAAAAGGAAAGGTACTCTTCATTTTATTTCAGCATCTGGAAGACAGATAATTAGAGGTACAAGTCCACGTGTCTCTTTGTTCTCCATAAAAGTCAGAATGTGCTTAGTTTTCCTTCTGTAAGAAGGCTCTGCAAACATGCATTTGCAGGGCACCAAGTCCTTGTGTTTTCTGCACACTGTCTGTGCTAGGAATGAAAGAATTGTTACAGCAATAGTATGGAAATCAGCATTGTAGCTTGAAGGATCAGGAAACATGTCCACATGTTGAGGTCCTTCTGGTGAGAGCAATCCCTCTCGTGCACTGCCCTGACTGCATTTCCAGCAGCGAGGGACTTCTGTGACACCAGGAGTTACCAGTTGCCAGGATTTGGGGCCAGCCAGAGAGGAGCACTGCAAGCTGGAAGAGAAGATGGCATCAGGAATTATCTGAGCATGCCACAAGCCCTTCCTCCTCCCACGTGCTCATGGTAAGCATCACAAAATTCTCCTGTGAGCTGCACCTGTGCGTGGCCTCTTTCCTGCCTTGCACCTTCCCTGCCTCTCCTTACTTAGAGGGCCTAATGAAAACCAGACCTTGGCCTCTGAGGGCTTTTTATGTGGTTTTGTGGCTCATTCCTTAATGGAGGCTGCCACTGTTCTTGCTGTGAAATCCGATTTGTGGACATGATGCTGACATGTTGATTTGACTTCTGGTGGGGAATGAGCAGCAAGTGAGTCCTACTGGTAAAGATCCAGATTTTAGGCAAATGTGCCCTGTGCTGAAAAGCTGAGGAAGAAACAATCAGAAAATGACCCCTACATGGACAGGAGGAGAGTTTGTGAATGAATTTGTGATTAAAACGGCTCATGAGGCAATAGATGCTTTAAAAATACAACTCCATTGGTGTATTTTTCCTAACTTTGTAGGTTTCTGGCGTGTTCTGTTCGCTGTAGACAGTCATTCTTCCCTCAGTGCCAATCTCTTCTTTCCACCCTGCAAATGTTTTGAGAAACCCAGTGGCTGCAGCATTGCTGTGCAGATGGCTTAATGTAGGCTGTTCTGAAGCACAGCTGTGAAGGATTCATTATTTGATGGAAGAAAACCACTTTCAAATGCTTCTAATAAGAAGTCGTTCCACCAGCAGCACTAATAATGAAGTCTGAGGTGTAATTCCTCTCTCCCATCCTTCCAGTGTGATGGCCACACATCCACTCCATGGAGCTTCAACTTGAGTAGTGGAGTAGGAAAGACATATATTCCTTCAAATTTTGAAAAAGGAAGGGAAGCAGTACTAATTGTATCCTAACTGTATCCCTCAGTCTCCCAAAAAGAGCCAAAAAAATACTCAGGAGTCAAAAGTTAGATATAAGCATGGGTTAGTCATAAAGTTGGAATCCAAGGGATTATTTGGTGAATGGCACCAGGTAAGGAAGAGTTACAGGTCTGTCAGCACAGGGAATGGATGGGAAAAGGAAAAGGAAAGATGGGGTTTAGGATACTTGGCTCCTTCTACCACATGGGTGTTTTTTCTCTTTTCATTTAATGTTTGTATCATCCTTCAGCTTTAGATGACTCCAAAATGAGGACCAAAAAGACAAGAGATGTAATCATCATGTCCCAATTGTTTCCTTGAGTTAGTTTTATGTTGGTAATAAAACCTATCTCTTTCCATAAGTGTAAAAGACAATGGGCAAAGCACCTGTAGACCTGGGAGGGCTTAGCAGTTCAGATCCATCATTTACTGCGGGATTTCTCCAACATTTTTCTCCAATGTACCTAGTATTTTTCTTGTCACTGTGCATGATTAACTGCTGTTTCTGTAAGCAGGTACTCGGTGGATTTGGTCTCCTGGTTCCAGCATGCCACTGGAAGCCAACTGTAAGTCACAAAAAGAATTGTTTCAGAGAGAGGAATTTGTAGCAGGGTTTTTGTTTTGTTTTTGGCAAAATGGTCTTCTCTGTTGCATAGTTGTGTGAGACTTCTTCATATTTGAAACGATCCCTGGCCAATCCAATTCCTTGTTATTTTCTGACATGGAAGAGTTTGTGGGGGGAAAAAAAGCACTGCAAGTAAAGATTGGACTAAATAGAAGATCCCTTCCCTATGTCCAAAGGTACTTAGCTAATTGTAAGTCTAAACATCCTTAGAAGGAATTGAATTTCACATGGGGCATCAAGAGTGAGAATCTGCTCCTCTGCCTCTGTTACTGCTGCAACTGTGGTATTAGTTTTATAGTTAATGATTTCTACATTGGTTCCTTCCAGATAGAATAGGTTCGGTGATCTGATGTATCTTTTAGGGGTTTTGTGGGTTTTTAATGTATTTTATATATTATACATATTTTCATATACCGAGAAGAGCTCAATACCTTATTTGTAATTACAGATGCCTCCACTGCTTTCATTGCAATTTTTTCAGGGAAAACAACTGGATTTTTGGGTTTATGTAGATATTTATTCCAGAATGTGTACAAAGACATTGACACCCCATCCTTCTTGGGAACAGCTACAGCAAAATATTCAGCTCTGTCATAGCTGTGAGAGCACCAGTCTTCACCTGTCCTTGGGCTGCTAGAAAGAGGGACCCTGAGGCCAGAAGGTAATTAATCAACTTACTTTAGAGCTGGGATGCTTGATAATGTCCCTACTGAATCCTCATGAATAAACTGCACAGTCACATGCATAATATTAACACCAAATTTGTTCCCATAGTTGTTTTCAGCTTGCTTTGCTTGAGTCATTACCTGTAGATAAAATAATACAATACCTTTTCCAACCCTTTGTTTTGAAAAACCCTAGTAGTGGTGGAATGAGCAAGCCATTTAATGCTGGGAATTAGAATATTTTGCAGGTTTTCTTGTTCCTTGTCCTTGTAGGAGAGACCCTGGTGTACATGCCCACGCATTTTGATAGACTTTCTCCTGTAGTCTGTCCCGGCAGAAAATATGGCAGTCTCAACCCATAACTGCCTCCTTGCTTTTCACAATGCTGAGGGTACGAAACAGTGCACAAGCTGGGATGCTGAGGGGAAAGGAAAGTTAGCCCAGGCCCTCCCACTTGGAGCAAAATACACTCTATGAATCTTAAAACCTTTTTCAAAAGCAGAAAGTAAAAAGAAAACTTAGCCTTCAAAGTGATTGTGAGTCACTCGCCTTCAAAGCATTTCCATGGATTTCTTTCCAGTGTGTATTCCAAGCATTTTTGTGGGGAGGATAAATTCCCCCTGTCTCACATTTAGTTTTGGTCCATCAAACTGGCGCTCCTTTTGGTTTCTCTTCTGGCACTAAAGGCCAGTTTGCATCCTTTAATTGAATGCAGACACTGCATCTAACACACGACAGGCACTACCCATTCAAGAATGGGTAGACAAAATATTGTCTTTCCTGACTCCTACTTGCCTTAATTAAAAGCAGAGGGCTCACCTCAGCCCTGAACTCTGCCCTCGCTAATGCTTTTACACATCGCTGCATGCTAAGGCTTAACAGAGCACATGCAAGTTCCTGGCTTGCCAGTGTAGTTTGTTACAGTTTTGAGGCAAATTATTTGGTGGGAGGTTCCTCCTTGCATAGGTAGGGCTGGCATGATTTCCTCTGGCTTCCAGATGGACAGAAATCCCTTTTCCAGGAGGACCTAGGATCTAATAGATATCATGAGGTCAGTTAGATATCCAGCCTTGGTTTCAGGCTTGGAGTCAGGTCTTTAAACTTTTAATGTTTGGGGGTTTTTTATACCTGTGTCCTCTCCTGCCTGAATTTAGGATTTCACTCTGAGTGCTCAGATCCCTATCACTTAAACCTGCACAGGACCTCTTGTGGTCAGCAACCCTCAGGTTACTTTGGGAACTGTTCTCATGCTTCGGGGGCAAAAGTAACCAAGTGACCTGCATCCATCTGAAAGAATAAAATTGAGAAGGCAAACATGATAGCCCAACTCCACAAAAAGTTGGAAAACACCAGAACACCACCTGACGGAGGGGTCCATCTGTCAGGGTGTTCCTGGGAGAGCTTGAGGTGCTCACTCAGGGCTTTTTGATGCTGGCGTTGGCTTTAAAAATAGTAAGTCTCGGCACCATCTGCACAGGACTAAAGTCTGTTGTTGCAACCCTAATGCACACTGAAATCGGCACTTTTTAAACTTAAACTTGTTGATACAACAAATAGTGTGATGCTGATCTGGGTGGATATACAGCAAGAAAAACACCAAGTGACACTTCTTATTCTAACACTAAACCTCTCAACCTTTTACAAGTTAACACCCCAAACTGGCACCAAAACACAAAGATGTCTTGTGAGAGATTAATGTAAAATGAAGGCATTGGCCAGTCACTCTCCATAACAACACCCCTTCCAGCTTTTGTATTCACCCAAAATGCACACATTTGTCAGCTGCTGGTTTAATCCTCACAGAATAAAAAAGGGAACAAGAGAAAGACTGGTTGGGAGGAGATACCTTCTCAGGAACAAAAGCGCTTGAGGCTTCACCTTCATCCAAAGCTGTTTCATGGATAAGGCCTTTCTTTCCTGCAAAGAGAGGAATTCTACTAGCAGAAACAGAAATATAAGCAGAGCCAACTTTTGATTTTCCAGGGAATAGCGGTCTGGAGTTCACATAAACATAGTAGGCTTATAGAAGGCTTTTTGTTCGTGTTCACTGAACCTTCCTATTTCCTTCCTGCTTTCCTAGGGCCGGCTGACCTGAGCGCAATAATTGCAGGTGGAAACCTTGCATATTAAGGATTATTAATGATTCACCAAGCCCTGGACTGCAAAAACTTCAATTTCCATTTCCTTTTCAAACATACCCCAGATCCTCATGCAGAATATCTTTTCTCCAGTAGTAAATGGCATGGGGGAGGAGGTATTTGAGTGGAAGTGGTATTTGAGGCCCAGTAAAGGGAAGGGTAGCCTTGTGGACACAGGAACAAAAGACCTAAAACAACCACAGCTTTAAAAGTGAAGTTTTACATTTTAAAGTACCAGTCAGAAAGAGAGAGGACTGAGGAAAAACAAACTAACATCAATTCTGCTCCGTTTTCTCTGTTCTGTTTCTACAGAAATGATTGCCTTATTGTTCTGTACTATATCATGACCAAACTGTCAAAAATTGACTATTTTCCACTCAGCACTTGTGTTGATCTTACAACCAGAGCTATATTTACAGCCCTGCATAACTTTTGAAATATACTGGCAAAACCAAACTTTGATTTGACTTGATTTGATTTGATTGAGGCAACGTCACTACCCATGGTGCAATGACCTCCTCTGATATACCCAACCTACTGTTTCCCTAAGTTTCTGACATTTTCCACTGCAGAATATATCCTGGAGAATAGCCATTCTGGCTGTAATTTTAAACCTAAAATCAAATCAAAACACCTGGATTCTTTGAAATCCCTGGTAGTATTTAGGAAATAGTGTAGCAGTCCATGTTTGCAAATTGTCAGCCCTGGCTGCACACAGGAAAAGCCATAGCCAGCTTTCTTCCTTGGCTGGAGCTCTGGGTTCCTAAAACCTCTGGGTAGAGGGACCTGACTTTCTCCATTATGGAGCAATATTAGGAACAGGGATATTTCTGAACATGTTACAGCCAGCCTGGGAAGATGTGGGTATAAAGGAAGGTGTACTGTGACCAGGATTCCTTCTTTCATTTTGGCAGTAGCTTTTTCAAACAAACAGAGCTGGAAACCATCCCAGAGGAGGCAAGATGGATGTAAAGGGGAAATTCTCATAGTGAGAATATTTTTTATATGTGCTTTAATTATTTTGGCTTCATTATTTTTCACTATTTTCCTCCCACTGCTTTGTCTCCCAAGGAAAATTTATTTCAATAGCCTTTCCTGAAAGAGGATAGAAGAGAAAATGTTCTGAATAATGTCAGTATAATTCCCTGCTTTACAGGATGTTCACTTTTGCTGGTTTCTCTTTTGCTTCTCAGTCCCTTCATGGTGTTTCTCACCATAAGACTTAAAGTAGGTTTTCTCCTGCTTGTATAATGGATTTTAATTTCCTGGAAAACCGTTATATTCTCTTCCTAGGTTTCTTACCTTTGTTGTTGCCATCTATCTTATCTAAATCCTCTAGCCCTATTCTAATGGTCTCAGTTACTAAACAGCTAACACAGCCAAACACTTGATAGATATTGACTCATGCAGTTCTCCAAGGGAGATAAGCCACTTTAAGTGTTTTTTTTTCCATTTCTCATCTTGGGCAAATTTAGGTCAGTCATAAAGTAGTTTCAGTTTTATTTCTACTCGCTTTCATTTGCATAGTCTGTAAAAAGAACACTTAAAAATAAAAACATTGTTTCCACTGACTTTCAGAGTGCCAGTAAGGATTGGTTTTTATGATATGGATTGAGCCAAAAGTGGGAAGAGATTGTGATCTCTGTTGAGAGGAAATAGTTGTTTTCAGGAGAAAAAAAATAAATCAAAAATCAAAAACAAATTAAAAAAAAAATCTCCTTTTTCCAGTAGAAAAAAAAATAAAATCCTCGAAGTGGAATGGAAAACTGAAAGGAAATGTCTTTCCCCTCCCAGACCAAATTGTTGCATTTTCTCTGTTTGGACTAAAGTATGTTCAGACATATGTTTTCAGTTACATTGAAATGGAATTACATTACAACTGCCTTGTCTGGTGTTTCTTTGTTTCATAGGAGTTGTAGTTTATGTCCCATTTTATGCCATTTTGGCCCTGGAAAACAGCCTGTACCCTCTGGCTGGGCTGGTTAGATATAGGGTGCAGTGCACAGCAGTGAGGAAATGCAATTAGGTAAAATACATATCTTTGCTTTCACCCAAAATATTTTATTCAAGGAAAATTGTCTCCCTCCAAAACTGGGAGAAAGCAAGATACTGAAATAAAGAGTTTTTCCCACAACAAAGAAACTCTGTTATTCATTTGTCCCAATTCCCGTTCTATGCCCAAAAGTGATGTGCCTTTTTGCTGCTTCTGGTACAAAAACAATTCCATGTCATCTTCAGGGTGAAGAGGGATGCATGCTTGGAGATCAAGGTTGTTAGGTTTTGGGTTTGTTTTGGGTTTTGTTTGTTTGTTTGTGGTTTTGATTTTATTTTTGTGGGTTTTTTTGAGAAATTATTTGGGTGTTTCCATTCATAAGTGTTCAGTCTCACTTTCAGAAGCAGCTTCCAGTCGGCAGTGCCCAATGAACTGAAAACAGAAATTAGGGGCCTAATTAGTTATCTGGAGACTTTCTAATTGTCCTAATTAGTAGACGATCAGGTCTAAGCCACTTCTGTGCTGAAGTCTTAAATCTCTTGATAGATATGGCAAGAACTATATGAATTTCAAAGTAACTTTCAACTTATTTTAAACAGAAATTTGTGTGTCTATATATAAGAATATTATATTTGAATTTTTTTTTCTGTATCTGACAGCTCTTAGGATTCCCAGGTGTCACTGTTTATGGTTGGGTTGTATAATTTTGGAGGGGTATTGTTTTGTTTTCTTAAGACATGATCAAAACAAAAAAAAAGATATATACATTATGTTCTATTCACTGAATAGAGATGCTGAAAACATTGAAGAGATTTTCTGAAAGCTGTCTAAGATTAGCTTTATAATGGATTCTGTAGATTAAAAAAAATAATAAATCCAGGTTTTGAGTAAGCATTGCTTTTATGCATCTAGAATGTGTCAGTAAGAACAACACTATTAACCAAGTCAGGCTATTACCAGTTTTCATACCAATCATTTATATTTAGGTTATATTTATCATGTGCTGAATGTCATACACACATGGAAGAATGCCTGTCCTTTCCTGAAAATCCTAGTCATTTGCAAAGAAAAAAGCATTTTATTTGCTGAAGGCTGAACAGGCCCTTCAAACATCTGCACGCTGTTAAACAATCCAGAAAACCCCTTCTCCTCAGTCACTGAGCCTTTTGTTTTTAAGGATCAACCTCCTCAGTCTGGAGTTAGGAAAGCACAAAAAAATTTTTGTACTTGTATCACAGAAGAGAAAAAGGAGCAGCTTGCTGGTAGCTCTTATTCGGACCGTAGTCACTACAGCCTATGATCTTCTATTGCATTTCTTCATCTCAGGAGAGAGAGGAACACCTTCCCCACATCCAAGCCCCTTGGTTTAAAGAAATAAATACTGAGCCGGAAATCCAGTAAAATTAACTCCCTCCCTCCCCTTTTAATTCCCATCAAATACAGGGAGACAAAAGGCGAGGAGGTATAGGTGAAAAAACAGCAGCTTACGGACGAGGAAACAGCAGCAAAAACAATACCAACAAAACGGTTCAAATCAACCACGGAGAGAGAAATCGCTTCTAGTCCCGCTGCCCTTTTACTCCCGCTTGTATACAGGCAAACCCCAATGATCGATGTGTGCTTCCCTGCCTCCCTTTTCCTCCCCGGGAGAACAAAGAATGAAAAGGAAAACCCGGGGAAAGAGCGGAGGCAGAGCGGGCTCCGGAGAGCCGGTGCGGTCAGGTCAGGCGGTGTCCTGCGGGAATGCCGGCCCGCCGATGGGAACACCGGCCCGGCGATGGGAGCACGGCTGCGGGGACCGGTCTCGCCCCGTCCACGGGAGATTTGGCGGCAGATCCAAGGCTCGGTGGGTCCAGTGGGTCCAGTGGGTCCAGGAGCGGTGGGAGCGGCGGCCGAGGCTCCAGCAAAAGACGGCGCTGCGTGGGCTTTCTTAGGCACCAGGCTCGCGTGGTCCAGGGAAGAGAAAGGGGTTTGTTCTCCCTCCAGCTTTTTCTTATTCCTTCCCTTCCCTTTCCAGCTCGGGAGCGGGGCGGGGAGAGGGACGGGGGTGGGCTCGTTCTTAAAGACACAGTCCTCTGAAACAACGTTGGAAAAAAGGGAATAAAATACAGAAGAACTCCCATGACTATGACACAAGCACGGTCCCAGGTGCTGCTTTTCCTGCGCTGTCAGCTGCCATTTCTATGCCAATAGGACGGACAGTGATGGTTTTCTAATGACAGCATTTCCCCCAGGGCCCTGTATGTTCTGCCTTCAGCCCGTTTGTGACAGAAGGAAGAACTGTGGAGGACCTGGTGGAGGAAGTCAGCAAAAACCCAAATTGTTGCCTGTTTAATAGCCAGACAAAAAGTGTCCACCACGCAGCATTGCTTTATTTAGGTTTGGTGTGGTTATTTTGAACACGGAGCTATTTTGCCACTATTGCTGTGATACGGTGTCAATCAACGCTTACCCAGCATCCAAGTCCACCTGTATCCACGTACTGATGGCAACCATCAATCCTTGACACAAAACGTTAGGAGGTGAGGCAAAAAGGAGGCATTGGATGTCATCACAGAGGCCACACAGCTTAGTCTAGAGATGAGGAGGCTAACAGCTACCCACAAAGTACTTGAAGGACAGAGACTGACTATCTAAATGCTTCTGAGGATTTCTTCACTTCAGGTATTTCCCTTGGTTAAATAGAAGGTGAGGCTCAAATCATGTTGGATTTTTATTTAGAAGTTTTAAGACTTTAAGTTATTACAGAATACTTTGTATTTTAAATTATATTTATTACAGAATGAAATCATTCTGTTTGTTTTGAACTTTGCCACTTCATGCTATAATTCATCTTACAGTTAAAAAAACACACACACAAAATCTTACTCAGTAGCTGTTGCAGCAACTGATTTGAGCATTGCAAATAGTCCTTATTGCTTGATGAGAGTGAATCTGGATGCCCAGGAATTGCTTAAATGCAACATTTAACCATTTGGCTGCTGATCAGAGATGTTTGAAAGCAGAGGAAATCTTCAAATTTCCAAAGTAGAATCAACCTCTGCTGAATGAATTATCATTTTGGTGTCAGGAAGCACTGATGCCTGAGCAAATTCAATCACTTCTCTTTTCTTTCACATGTGTCTTGGAAAGCCAGAAGAGAGCAGCACAGAGAAAAATGAAGAAATAATCACTCCTCCAGAAAATGGTAAGATATACTTGTCCTGCCAGTATGTATGTGTATATATATATATATATATATATATATATATGCTGTACTGTATCTTCAAAACTGATTTCATTCACAGACAGAGCCCAGGACGGCAACACAATATTCCTTTCTCTTCATCAACCTTGTTTTATAAGCTCTGTTTCCCTTGTTTTTCATAGCAACTAGCATCATGGCATAGTAAAGGCCAGCCCTGTGCACGTGGCAGGGTGATAGATCAATGTCTTCTGCAGAAGCACTGCCTTTGGAAGTTCAGTTGCACCCAAGGCCTAAGCAGTTGCTCTGTCAGACCTGCAGCAGCTCCCTGAATTACTTCCATTGGAGTTGCAAGTGACCTCATCATCCCCAGATCTTAAGTGTTTATTTATGTGCCACTATGGGCAGAAATTCATGCCATCTTTCCTCTGCTGAAGTCTTATCTACAGTCTAGACCTCAGCTTAGGAAACTCCCTAACTAGGTACCAGTGGGTCCAAAGACATACCAAGCTTTAGGCACCATGGCTTTAAAATCACAATTTAGAAAAATTAAATTCTTAGCTGAATAATAATGTGAACAGCATTTCATTGTTGCAAACACAGCTTAACAGGTAAGGCTCAGTGCCTGAGGAAGAGATGATCTGAAACAGAAGGTAATAGTGGAGTCACCACTGTAAGTCTGAATGCTTTAGGATGGAAGGCAAGGCTGTTGCTGCTGTTGAAAAGTAGGAAAAGCTGAAAGGTAGACATAATTATCCTGGAATTTAGTCACATTAAAAAGTGATATCTTTTTTAAGATTGAAATCATCGGGATGTTTGCCTGCACCACTGGCACCAGAGTGACACCCTCGTGCCCCTCGGGTGGTGGGGGAGACCCTTCCTTTGGGCTTTCCTCTGCCGAGTATGGGTGTTACCCACCTGGGTAGCTTCGTCTGACAGCGCCATGTCTCTTAATAACGTCGTGCTGTTGGGAAAACTCTTAGAAAGACCAAAAAAAATCACTTTGAAGTGCTTTAACCCGCCTTTTTACCGAGGCGACACACGGCTGTTTTGACGGCTGACCGGACTGCCGCCGGGAGAACTCGGTAAAAGCTGTGACTCGGGCCGACGCTTTGCTTAATTTTTATATTTTTAAAGTTCCATTTTAAAATAGTGTTTTAATTTTTTTAAATTTATTTATTTTTAAATTATTTTTGGATTGACGGGGGGAGAGGCCCGCGGCCAGGCCCCTCGCCAGGTGGCGCCATGGCGGCGCTGAGGCGGGCCGGGCCGCGGGGAGCCCGGGCCGGGGAGCCCCGCCGGAGCTCCGCCGTGGAGGAAAACGTATGGTGGGTCTGTTTTACAGAAGGGAGAAGGGACAGAAAAGGAAGAACGGGTGTTTTAATCATTCTGCATTAGAAAGAGCTTGTTTCGTGTGTGTGTGTCTACCCACAGGCAGCTTTTCCAGCCCCCCCCTCCCCCCGGGCCCCTGCCCTCCCACACCCGTGGTTGTGGCTGCCTTCATCTGTCCGGGCCTTGGCCTTTGCTGTTCTCTTACCAGCCTCACTTCACAGATTTCCCAGGATCAAATTCCGCTTCCCTCACACCTCCCAGGGCGCAGGTTTCTACTAGGCTGGAGCAGCTGATCAGCCACCAAAACATTAAAGGACCTTCCCTGTGGGATGGTGCAGCAGAGAAGCCGTAACACAGAGCAGGCCCAGAGGGGTTTGCGCAGTTCCTTCACAAACCACAGCTCTGCGTGGTCTTCCCTCGTCTTTGTCAGAGCCTCGTGGAATGCTGCCACAGGGATGTGAAGTGTCCCATGTCAGTCCATTTCGAAACAGCGTGCTCTAAAGTGTTTATGCGGTGCAGTTTTCCTCTGCCACACCTGATGGGTGTTTGCCTGGAGCTGGATATCCTCGAGCTGGATATGAGGTGAGCAATGAGTGATGGGTTTTTTTCATGCTCTGAGTAGTGGTTCATGTCTGCCTATGGGTGTAGTGTCGCTGTCAGTCCAGCTGCTGGCACTCCCACCAAGAGGAGCAGCCCCTCTACTTGTTGGCACTGTCCTTTGTGAGATTGTAGAGTGACCTGATCCCTCTGAGAGCCAGGAAACAAGAGTGCAGGGGGGCGGGGGGAAGTTAGTTTTCAGTGGGATCAGTTCCTTGCTCCAAACACTTGCACAAGCGAAACAGAAGACTTGGCCTGGGCACAAGAACAAACAGTGTGGGCACAGAGGGAACACAGTGTCCGCATCAGCTACAACTGGTACTGGTATCTTGGATGTCAAAAGATACCCTGAGGGCTCCTGATGTGAAAGTTGTTGAGACATAATCTTCCACACCTAGACACTTCTGAACTTACCTGGTAAGCCAGAAGTAGGGGAGCTGGTAGTGGTGGTATCATCACACCTTCACAAAGAGTTTTTTTTCTTGAAATACAACACTCTTTACAGGGAGGGAGGGAGGAAGGAAGGAAGGAGGGAAGGAGAAACATCACAAACCAAAATTCTCAGGTTTTAAAATATGGCCATTATGTTCCTGGGTTGTTTTTCTAGTGCTGCACCATTAAATGGAGAGGTCTTTTCCACTTCCCTTTCCCCTCTACTCTTCCTGTGGGAAAATACAGATGGACCTTAACTGGGGGGTTGGGAAGAGGGGAAGGTGCCCTGTTGATTCTTGTGAAGATGTTGCTTTTGGTTTTTTCTTTGTTTCTAGATTATAGTGTTGAAAACAGATGTTTCTTTTCTTTACAACATGCCGTATGGCTTATCTAAACATAAGGAAAACAGCATTTCTCCAAACAGTGCTAAGTTCCATCCAAGGTTGGAATCGTCTTTATCATGAGGCAGTTGCACTGCAGTAGATACTTGGATGAAATCTGCATCCAGACTCCAGTTCAGAACTTAGCTGGCTTCTGTTTCCATTAAAAGCTTATCATTTCCAAAATTCTCTAAAATTATTAAATGAATGAGTACAAAGGGGGGGTGGGGTGGGGTAAATGTGTTCATCTGCCTGCCAGTCTTTCCTTCATGCAAAATAAATGCATGCTGACTTGTTTCAGAAAAATTGTTTGCTGGTATCCATCTACCAGACGGTGGTTCACATGTAGGGAATACCTTCTGCAGGAGATTAAGCACTTTTTCTAATGAGTGAAAACTCTAAAGAGTTTTCAAAGAGTGAAAGCAGACAATAGAGTTTGCTTTTTAATCTAGGTGGAGTTTGCTGCTGAGATTTTGTCGCAATTATTTGTAAGTCAGGATCCTCTGTCTTCAGGGAGAGAGTTCTTGTTGGGCATAGGAGTACCAGAGTGGACACTGGTTTTGTGAATAGGAATGCTGGGGATACGTGGCTGTTGGCAGATTGGAAACAGTGAGTCTTGCTTGGCCAGAGTCACCAGTGTCCAAATCAATATGCTTTTGTAAACAGTTATGCAGGAGGTAAACCTTGAAAGCGTTCACAACTAACAGCCAGTCTCATTTCTCATTGAGCAGTTGCGTTTCTCTGCAGGATGTTCCTGAAAGTTTGCAGGGAAATAGCTTTGGCTTTTATTTAGAGCTAATTTCTGCTAACAAGAATAACCTTTGTGCTTTCCCTTGCTTATGTGTAAGTCTGGAAAATCCTGATTCCTAAGCAGGTAACAAGGATTAACGCAATCACGTTTCGTGCCAAAACAGCTGACAGTGGCCGGGTGCTACTCTGACAGTGCTTGATGGCAGTGACCCTCTTCCCCTCATCTCAGCATTTTTGGATGACAGTCATATGGCCCCAGAGGTCACGCTGTAGAAGCTAATCCACTGCCCAAGGCATCTGCTCCTTGGCAGGCTCTGTGGACATCCACACAGGTGGATCTACTTTCTGTCACGTGGCCAGGTACCCGGGGGCACAGCGAGGGACTGGCTTTGCTGGTGTTTTTATTTTCCTTTTGGTTTTCTGGAGCTTTCTGAATAAACCAAGAAGCGTTCTCTTTATAAGGAGTTGGCTGTACATCACATTTGTCCCTCTGTTGTTCATGCTGGGAGAAACTGCACTGAAAGAGGATCTTTGTTTCTGGCACCCCTGTCTCTCTCCCTGTACGCAGGCTGAAGTCACAGCCCTCTCTGGGAGTCGTTAACATTGGTTACTCCAGCAGCAATTGTGTTTTTTGTATGCAGCTGTTCATAATTTCAGGTCTGTGAGGGAATGAGTGATGAACTTAGAGAAGCAAAGCTACTTGGGAGATGATACTAATTTGCTGGAAAGAAGTAAGGAAAGTTTGGGAAACTAAAACAGCTGGAAGGCAGGGAGGTATTGCCAGAAGTGGGTAGTTGCAAAATGAACCTTATAAGGGAAGAGATGCTTGGCATCACCAAGTTTAGAGGACTAGACCTAGAAAGGCATACTAGATGATTGCATTTTACACTAGCTTGAGTCAGGGAGCAGGATGAAACAGTTTTGTGACTCTTGTAATAAGCTATGAGGTGGTTAAAACATTTGCTGTTGTTATTTTTAGCAATAGAGAAGTCTTCCCCTGTTGTCATTCACTAGCAGGATGGCAGCATTCACTTTTCCTCCCACTCTCCCAGGCTGATCTTCTGTCAGGCACTTTTCCTTCCTGCTCCCAAGGCTCAGCCCCTCCAGTTTTCATCACAGGTTACACACAGTCCTTCCCACTCCTCTCGGTGAGGTGACGGGCGGCACACAGCATTGGAGTTGTGTGCCTAATGGATTTTATCTGCTGCTTTTTGCGTCCTAGGAAGTGTTCCTGTGGGTTTTCCAGCATTGCTGTCGTAGTGTGGGACCTGCACAGGCTGCAGTCACTCAGGGGTATCTCTGGCTCAGTCAATATTGCCTTCCTGAAGGCAGTGTCTTCAGCTATGCCCTCAGCATTTTCTCCATGTTCTCCTAATACTCATCTTCCCAAGTCTTGTCCATGCTTTTCCTGCATCTTTTTATCTGTATACAGTTCTGTGTCACTTAACTTCTCTCCTAATGGCTGCTATTCATGCTTAAATATGAGTGGAGGTGCCACATGCTCCTTTGGTTGTAGTTTGGACTCACTGTGGGCTGGTCCCATCTGTTTCAGAGCCACAGGAGGTGGCTGTGACTGGCTCAAGGCACACACTGGCTCAAGCCCACTCTATGGGCTCTACCCACAGAGGCAACCCCCACAGCTCCTGACACTGAAACCCTGCCAGTTTTGCCCAGTACCCCTCTTTTTCCCAAACTCTGCCAGTTTTCCCCAGTTTACCTCCATTTTGTCTCTGCCCATCTCTTGCGGTGCGTCTGTCTCTAGGTTATCTCAGGATTTACTTCCAAGCAACACAACTTTTAAAGTATTGGTGGTTGTCTTGTATGAGCTACATACTGGGAAAATGTTGATTATTTTCCCCCCCCATTAAACCTTTGTTCCTGGAATCACATGATTAAATTACCACTTTATTTTTAATGTGAACTCATAGCCCTTGTGCTTAAAGAGGAAATCTTCAAAATGTAGGTTGTAGAAAGCAAATATAAAAAGGAATATTATGGGAATTATTTTTGTGTCTTAGCTTTTGGAGCCAGTTCATAATGTGTAAGCCTCAAGGGTTTGGAGTAACAGGGAAGGAGCTGATTCTGTGTTGTCTCCATATCTGCAAAATTATAATAATCTCTGTAACTCTTTCATGTCACACAGATTCACAGAATGGGTAAGGTTGGAGGGTACCACAGTGGGTCATCTGGCCCAGCATTCCTGCTTCAGCAGCATCATCCTAGAGCATATGGCACAGGATTGTGTCCAGACAGTTGTGGAGTATCTCCAGTGTGGGAGACTCCACACCCTCTCTGGGCAATCTTTTCCAGTGCTCGGTCACTGCCCAGTAAAGAGATTCTCTTCATGTTCAGGTAGAACTTCCTGGGTATCAGTTTCTGCCTGTGGCCTCTTGTCCTATTGCTTGGCATCACCGAGAAGAGCTGACACCTCCCTTCAGGGACTGGCAGACATTGATGAGGGCCCCTCTCAGTCATCTCTTCTCAAGGTTGAACAGGCCTGACTCTCTCAGCCTGTTCTCGTAAGAAACATGCACCAGTCCCTACCAAATATGGTAGTTTACATTTCAGCACATTTTTGTCTGCTTGGGTCACAGCCTACAGTGCTCTACGAATTACTGGTTGAATAGATACATGCACAGTGGTAAGAATGGACTTGCTGCAAAGCATAGTCTGCAGCAATGAGGAAGAATCTGGATTTAAAAGAAAAAATGCCACTAATATTGCTGTTTATAGAGAGTATTGTGAAAAATGAAATTTATCAGGATCTCTGAAAGTGTAAACTCTTAATTTTGAGTCTTCTCTGCAAGACATTTTCTTAAGAAATAGCTAGCTCTGTGTTTCCCCCATAACACTACCTTCACCTTCCTTTGACAAGTTCAGAAAGTCTTCATGTGCTGTCAACCATAACTCAGCTGCTTACTCATTTCAGCTTCTTAGTTTAATAACCTCAATACAGCCAAACCCATCATCTTCTAATGGTAAAGTCAGAAACTATTGACCAAGAAACTAATTTCCATATCAGGGATGACCACAACTACACTCTAGACTTCCTCCATAGAAATGTATCTGTTAAGTCCATGGTTTGCCCTTGAGATTTTTGTCAGAGGTTGATGCCTTGACCATCCAAAGAGTATAAACCTAAATTTTACATGCAGGGCATAAGGTAGAAGGCACACACCAGGCTGCTTTCAACTACTGCTTTTTGCTGGATAGAAAACCACCACAGCTCAGCTTGGGGCCTTGCAGGGGAACATCAACACAAGGGTAAGCCTTCATAAATAAACATCACGTTGTCAGATTTTCCCTGCTCCTCCTCAGGGGATTGTTATGACTATAGAAGAGGTGGTAGGAACAAGGTCTGGTCAAGGAGCGTTTGTGTTCCTTTTTTTCCACTACTTAAAGACACCTCAAAGGGTTATTTACTCCTGATAGCCACAGGGGTGTGGCAGCCTCACCTTGTGTTTCTCCTAGTTTCCTTGGCTTCAGCCTCTGTATGCCTTTGGATGGGAACACCACCCCTTCCTGCAGGTGTGACAGGACGTTTGGGAAGACAGAAGTGAAGGCATGGAGAAGTGTGGCTGAATCAGCATTCAGCAAAGCTGCTGGAAGACCACTTGGAACAGTTGCAGCGCGTTGACTCAGTGAGTTAGATCTGTGTAGTTCATCTGGACGTGTGGAGAGGGAAGTCAAGCTTGAAACTTAAACCTGGAGCTGTGTGCTGCATGCAAGTAACAAGGGGTGCTTTTCAAGGGTGGAGAAACCAATTTGAAAGGTTATGTTATGAAAATATAGGTGTCAGGTACTAAATTTGTCACTCTCAAAAGCTGTCAAGGCCCTGATTTCTGCCTTTCTTCTTCCTCAATACCCATCTTCCACATAGACCTTACAGCAACAAGTCAATCTGTGACTCAGCTGCAAATATCACCAAGCTCCTCCACATCCTTGCCCATGTCCAGGCTGTTCCCAAACACTAATCATCAAAGGAAATCTTTATTTCCACAGCAGTGAAATGACTAACTCAGGATCAAACAGTGGGTCAGTAGCAGAGGCAGGAACTGAAATCGGGTCCTCTGACTCAAGTTTCTCTTGGCTATGGCTTCTGGGTTGCACAGCAGAATTCATTTGTGCTGTAAGTTTCAGCAGTTGCTGAGACAAAACTTCATTTTCTTTCCCTGAGATATCGTATCTGTGTCATCCTGTTCCCTGCCCACTAGGATGCAGCTTCTTAGCATTAGACTTTGAAAAGGGAGGCAAGCAGGAGGTGTTTCTAAGCGGTTTCACTCTTTTGATCGATGAGAGAGGTGAGCCAGAGTGTGTTCCAGTGACCTCCTGCTATATAAAAGCTTGGCCTGCCTGACAGGGCCTCTGGCTGCTGAGTAGCTGTGAGTCACAGCCTTTACTGCTTTGGTTTGGTGCAGATTGTTGCACCAGACACTGCAGAAATGAGGTGGCCTCTCGCATATTTGCACTGCTTGGCAAGCGAGGGTAAACGGGAGTGGATTCAGGAAATTCTGTCAAGGGCAAGCACAGCTGGTGTTAAGGCCTTTGCAGGGCTCTTTCTGTGTGTGTGTGTGTGTGTGTAGGAAAATAGCAAGGCCCCTGGAGTTTTTTTCCAGCCAGGGTTCCTGGGAAAGAATGAGTAATGTGGAGATTTCCTGTGACTTTTGGAGCGAGGGAAAAAAATGCATCGCCTTTTGGGGGAATCTTCTCTGATCTTCCACCATCCCACTCTTTCCCTGAGTGGCACAGAAAACCTCTGTCCTGGGCTCGGCACTGCTCTGTTTATCACAGCAACACAAGCTATGTTGTGCAAATACTGTGCTCTGCCCTTGTTTGCCTGGACAGTCCAGGATCTGATCTGTACAATTCCTATTTCCTTCTTGTGTGTGTGCTTTGGGAACTTAACTCCATGTAGGGCACAGTTACCAGTGGTCAAGGTGTGCCTGGCCTGGGATGCTTGGAGTGTTTCCCTTTCATGACTGAAGGGATCAGGCCTGTAAGGGAGGGACTGTGTGGCTGCAGAGTGTTTTGCACAGCACCAGCATGGCTGGGTGCACGTTCACGACTGAGTCAGCTGGGTGCTGTTGCAGTGTAAAGTACTAAATAGGAGTGACAGAAGAGGTGTGGGGGTTTCCCGTTGGCAGAGGTATAAAGAAGTGAGGTACCTCAACTCTGAAGTTATTGCTATTCATTATTTCACTTGCAATACTGCCTGCAGACTGCCTTCAGGGGCGAGTGCTCTGTTGTGCAAAGTATGTGCATGCAGGAGAGACTTGAGCCACTTCCCACCCTGAAAAAGGGTGTTTTCCAAGTTGTTTGAGCTCTTTGGGGGTGGGGGTACTGCACTGGTACAGGGGCCAGAGTGTAAAGTAAGGAGTGCTGCTACAGCTGAGAGCTGTACACAGGCAGTTTAGACATCAGGTGTATGTCTGAAGATCAGCTTCCATTGTTTCTATATGCTCATCACCACTATTTGGCCATGACTTTCTCTAACTAGTATTTCTTGATGTGTGTGCTTAGCCATTCCATGTTCTGACTGCTTTACAAATACTGTGTAGTTAGGAAAATAACTCTCTATTTGCACACGCAATCACACAACCTCGTGTTCAAAATTCAGCTTTCAGAAATGTAGCCTCAACTGAAATTTCCTTATCTGCTCCTAACGCTCCCAGTTGCTTTTCCCAAAATGATTTTTTTATCCCCTCAACCCCATAACTGACTGTGATGATGGTAATAAAATGAGTACAGCTTGGGCAAATAAACTGCTTGCCTCTGCAGTGTAAAATGTAAGAATGGTAAAAGAAACTAAGGGCTGATGGGGAGTACAAGTTTTGGATTCCAACGTCAGTCCATTTGCTAAATATGGTGGCTTTCAGTAGAAGAAAATCAATGTAAAAGCAAGGGCTGCATCTCCCAGTGCCTGATCTGCAGTTGCTGATGACAGAACCACAGACTCAGGAGCAACCCAGTTGCTTCACTTTCCCATAAGCCTTGGCGTTGGGGCCAGGGAAAAAAGCTCAAGACACAAAGCTGGAGACTTATCTCCCTATCAAAATCCAGGGCATTTTTGTTTGGTTTTGCCTTTTTCTTTTTTTTTTTCTTTCTTCTCCTCCTCTCTCTCAAAGGTTAAATGGTTCCCACAGGGTGCAAGAAAGGGTTATTGAAAGCAGCAGGTCCACTTTTGAATATTGCACTTCTGGTAAATCTCTGATCCAGCATCTGGTGGTTAACCACTGATACAGGAAATGACATTTAACGTTCTATCATTCAGCCAGAAATGGAAGAACAAGGCAAGTCTGTATGTGGTGAAGATGGATCATTGCCTGCTATCTACCCCTTAAAGGCATATCATGCCATTTAAAAGGAAATGTTTTTCAAGCAGGGAATTTTTTCCCCTCTTTGTGTACCTTTCTGCTTAAGGCATACTAAGAAAGGTGGAAAACAAATCCCCCGTCCACGATGTTTTCCCTGCTAAAATAGAGGCTGTGGCCTCATAAACAACTTAAATCCTCTTTCCTTATCTTTTGGAAGTGTATCCCAGGCCCTGGAGGAAGCCGGGGCGGGGTGGGGAGGTGGGGGGAGGGATGCGCGACGAGCGAGTGATGGAAAATTCGGGCTTCGGTAGGTGGCACTCGCTGCCCCTGATCAGGGCTCGGCTCTCCCGGGCATGATGCGGTGCTGCCTTTGGTCCAAGCAGCAAGGCACTTTCCTCCTGCTAATAGGATATGTGGGCAAACACTTTGGTGTTTCAGCTGTTCCAGAGGCCATTTTCACCTAATGACACACTGTGAGATGTTTTCCGAAGAAAGAGCTTCGCAGATTGCCAAAACTTTCCTGGAAGTGAGCACAGAAATACATTAGAAAGCAACATATTAAAGCTACACCAGTCCTCCTCCTCTGCGGGGCTGCATAACATGATTTTCATGAGCCCAAGAGCAGCAAGAAGCAAATGCTTCAGGGAGCCAGTGTGTGGTGGTGGTGGCAGCAGAGACCTCCATGAGAAGTTCAAAGGCTACAGATGATGGCAGCTCTCCAGAAGTCCTGCTGCTCTCTGACTTGGCTGGAAGTGAAGTGGGATGAGGGGGTGAGCACTTGGATGCTGGAAAGCTGCCTTGCTCAGTCCTACAGCAAATATCTTGGATCCTGCTAGCCATAACCTACCAGCACAGCCCTCGTGTAGTTGAAGCACTGGCTCGCTCTGAGTCTTTGAAAGCCATCCTTGCAACATCACACTGGTAAATCAGGCAGAGAGAATCAAAATGTCTGTGACCTAGAGACAAGCTGAGATCTGTGTTAAAACAGAGGTCTGATGTGTACTGGTATGAACTGCAAATGTGGAGTAAGGACCTGCAGTCGGTTGGCATCAAAAATGGGTACACGAGAAAAGTGTAGTTCTAGCTCTCAGCACACTAACTGCTCACTTAGAGTGCCCATTCTTCAGCCTCTTGCTAATTTTCCTTTCAGTTGTGGAAACCTGCTTGAATACAGAATGCAAAGTGAGAAAGCTGTGGAAGCTGGTTGGACCCTGCAGAAACACACAGGCATCATCCACAAACAGTGACGATTCACGTGCATGCGTGAAAACAGATTATCAGCCCTTAATGCTGCATATTTTTGAAACTGTTACGATGTATTTTGTACAT
>JAWWES010000041.1:64579201-64609637 GCA_035583135.1 Lophotriccus pileatus
CACGTGCATGCGTGAAAACAGATTATCAGCCCTTAATGCTGCATATTTTTGAAACTGTTACGATGTATTTTGTACATCTGAAAGCCCAACCATGCTCAGGCATCCTGGTCTGTGTAGAAAAATCTCTTCTCTCCAGCCTTGCAAAGCAGTAGGGCACTGGTCCTGCCAGGAAGTCTGCAGAGACTTGAGCAGGTCTTTGACTCTTCTGAATGTTTTCCATCAAAGAGTGACTGTCAGGTTCAGAGCCTTGTGCTACACCTTGGGAAGAGCTAGTGTTTATCTCTACACTTGATTGCACTCAATTACTTGCTAAGAACATGTTCTTTGAAAAAAGATCTGGAGCTGGATCCTTCTCTCGTTGTGACTGCCAGCTGCCGTCCCCAAAGCTATTTTTAATCAGACAAGGCTCTCCATCCCTGCCAAAAAACCCTCGTAACAATTAATAACAATAAAATGAAGGCAGACTGGGTAAATGAATTGTGCTGGCTCTATAAATCAGTTGGGAAGGCAGCTAGGAAGATCAGTGCTACACTGTTAACGTGCTGTCTTCCATTTTGCTGTAGCCTTGGTTCACACTTGGAACCTTTATGCTGTGCTGCTGGTCTGCACGCTGCCGGTCACAGGTAGGCCGGGATGACATGCTGTGGTGCTGCTGAAAGTTTCCTTGTCCAGGTACAAGCTGTTGTTGCTTTGCCCCCACTTTTGTTACCTGTGTGGTAACAAAATATTTCCTGGCAATTTTCTTTAAAACAAACAAACAAACAAATAAATAAAAGCATAGGGGCATGAGTCCAAAGGTACTGTCCTGGACAAGTCCTAGAATGGGTGTCTGTATTTGAGTTGCTTCTTCCTGCTGGACAATGTATTTTGTCTCAACCCTGGCTCCAGACTGTTGCTCTTCAGCTGTTATTTCCTGCTCCACAGCTGGAGGCCTTCTCTGGTGAGGAGCTGCACAGTTTTAAAGGTTCTGGAAGGAAAGATAAACAGGAAATGGAAAAAGAAGAGGAAAAGATGGGGAAAAAAAGGTAAATGAGCAAACAACCTCACCCCTGCCAGCACAAAACCTGTCTCCCAAGAGAGTGTGACTGCATCATAGACAGCAAGGATTGCTTTCCCAGGCCTGTGGGCTGGCACACTCACCTCCTGGGGAGAAAAACACTGAAGCTGCTCCATCAGCTCCTCAGCCAGAATGTGAAAGCAGGGACAATAGGATAGTGGCCTGAGAAGAGCCCTGGTGATCTGTGGAGAAAAAGAAGGAGAAAGCTGGCTTCTGTTTCTCTTGCCTGTTAATCTCAGATCCTTAGGATCCATTTCTTAAGTGTGTCAAAGTGATGTTCATAGGACCCTTGTTCATAGGCAAGTGTTAAAGGCAAGGCAAGTGGCAAGCTTAGAGTAAGGTGCTCATCAAATAGGCCACTGCAAGGCAAAGCAGCAAAAACATTCTGTGCCTGCCAGCTGGGAAAGCAGCTAACTCTGAAATTGTATACTCAGAAAATTTATTTTGCTCACCTACCCAAGGTCTGTTATTGTAATCTATGACACAATTACAGATCTGTTTCAGGCAGTGGTTTTATCTTAAGTGGGTGAGTTCCAGATATTTTCTACTGGAAGTGTATTGCTGTGAACATTAAAATTGATTGGGCCACTCTGAAGCTACCCATGGACCTTTCCCAGCCTCTGCCAGACAGCAGCCAGCGGGGCAGGGGACTTCTGCCCTGCTGAGGCTGCAGGTTGGGGTGGTTACAGGGGTTTCTGAAGGGACCATGCTGTAAGTCTGCAGGTGTGTGGCCATATGGATCTCCCTGTCATACAGGTATTTCATCAGCATCTTAGCACTGCACTGCTACTGCCACTTCTAGACTGTTAGTGGGAATCAAATATAAAGCTGTTTTGGGTATATGTATCCAGCTGGCAAATTGCATCATAGTCACGCTAAACTCTGTGCCTGTGCATAAGCTCAACTTTAAAGGTACCATTTGTTTGCATGAAGTGAAGCAATACATGAGTGGTTTTCAGGCTGGAAACCTGGTGTCTTAATTATTCTGAGGCATGGTCTCTACAGTTAAGGTGCTGAGCACAAAGGCATGCCCAGCTGGCTGAGTCCTCTGCTTACATATGACAAATCATTCTTTTATTGGTAAGCTGGTGCTCCAGAAAGGATGGATATACAGTCTTCTTCACTGAATGCTTTAATAGTTGGTGTTATCTGTTGGCAGAGGTGCTCAGAAGACCTCAAAATACTAATCCCAAAAGGAATGTGAAATGACCAAGGTTGTCTATATGTTTTAAGAGATGAAAACAGGTTTTTTTTGTGAGAGTGGTGGAAGGTAAACTGCTTTAATTTTGCCTCAAGTGCTTTGCATAACTGGCGCTGCAGCAAGCTCTGCACACACGTGAAATTAGTGTGCAGGCTCTGTGCGGCCACACGGGTCACCTCTCCTTTGAAGAGTCTCATCTCCTGTCATCAGATGTGAAATTCACACCATCCCCATTCAAATTAGCCCCAGATGGTCATCTAGGCTGTGAGGTCAAGGCCAGCCCACAATACCGGGACTGGACTGTAGTGGACTGGCAACAGGCTGGTGTGGAGTGAGAGTACAATCACAGAGCACAGGGTTCAGTGACAAGTTCAGGCTGACTTAGTGTATTCTGCAAGGAACACCCAAGTTTTATTGCTAAACTTGGTATGTAAATTTGTGGAAATGAGCTCTATTAACATGAATGTCCTTAACACGGTTGGAACAGCGGTCTTAGTGGTGATCATGGTGGCTTCCCCTCATGAAACAGAGCAGCACTTTAGTGAAATCCATGGGTGATCTTCTGGTTGTGATGCATTCACTTAAAAACTTCCTGAGGCCTTAAGTGGTTTGAGTTTTAGAAAAGAAGCAGAGCAGGAGAGGAGGAATAGAGCTAGATCTCAGAGCTAAGTCTTGTGTGTTGAGCACATGTAGTCTTCCATTGCAGGTATTTGGTGTTCTGATGGTTTGTGTAAATTATACTTTTAACCTTTTTTTTTTAACAAGTGAAAGGCACATCAGTGCTGCACTGGGAAAAGCTGTGAACCCTTATAAACAGGAAAGTGATATGAAGCAATTCAAGGGAGATTAAAGAATGGCTGGAAAACAACAATGCAAGTTCCAACTTGCAAACTGGAGAAAACAACTTGAAACTCAAATATGCAGCAGGAATAAATTATGTTGAGGAGATCTAGAAAAGATAGCAGCTAGCTGATTGGAAGTGATATTTCTCAAGCTGCACAAGTGGGCAATGTGTGGGAAGGCACCCCTATGAGAAGGCAGAGCATGTGGAATATTGAGTCCTGTGCATTGCACTTCTAGGCAGTCAGAGGATGCTAGATGGGATTCGAGAACAGCAATCAAAAAAATAAGGGGGGGAGGTTGTATATGAATATGCTGTCCCAAAATTTTTCTCCATAAAGTAGTCAGAAGATGACAAAGAGGGAATAGGGTACCTGTTGCCAGTGTGGGAAGAAAGTGAATGCTTAAGCAGATTTACTTAAGGCTGTGTGCAGGGGGATAATCAGGAGGAATGGGAGTGCTCCTATAAAAGGAACATTTAACTGAATATCAAGAACCTCCTCGATGGAGAGATGTGACGTGCCTTGCAAGAAAGTGGTGGAAACTTCATCCCTTGGGGACATCTAACACTTGACCACACAAAGCACTGGGGAGTTTAATTAGAGGAAAAGCCTGCATTGGGTAGGCGGGGGAAGTATGATACAAAAGATCATCTTCAGTTTATCCGAGTGTATGATATGAATGGGAAAATGTGCACCAGGATGTTTATTTCCACATTCAACAGTCTTAAGCTGTCTTTCATTTATAGTGATGAGAAACCAGTTTATTCCCAGGTTCCTCTTTTTACCGTTCTACCAACTTTACCTTTCCTAATTCGTGCTGTGAAGCAATAACCTTGCAGTCCAGAGAAATGGGAGGGTTTTTCTCAGAATAAACAATAGTTTTGTTGAAAAATCTCATTTTCTGGCTGGATAATGCCAAAACGTAGGGCAGAAGGTCAGGTTGAACCTCCTGGGTTGTCATCTCAGTGCTCCTTCCACATTGGGAACTCAGTGTTCTTCATGGAGGCACATGGCTTTTAGAAGTTCTCGTGTGGATTGTATAAGCCACTTGCATTTGCCATCAAAATTGGCTGCCAGAATGTGAATTGCCCTGGTTATTTAATTGGAATGCTTAAAACCCCTGCTATCCGTACAAAAAAAAGACAAACCCGAAGTTATACAGGCAACAAAAAAAGTTTACAGACACAATGTTTTGGAAAGCAGGCACCTCCCATCTGTGTGACTGCTGCTCCATCCTGCCAGGAGCTTGCTACTGTGGGTGTGCAGCAAGCATTGCCTTCCTGTGCGCTTCAAAGGCTTTTATTGTTGCCTACATATTCGGAGATCAGGTGGTCAGGCTGTAGCTTCAGAGCAATAGGAGCTAACCAGGGAGAGGGGAGAAAGAGATATAAATGTGCATCTGGATGTGCCTGGCTGCCAAGCAGCTCCTTGACAGATGTCCCATCACTGCAGCACTTGTTTAACCCTGTGGTCATAAGCCTTGACAGTCTCTCTTGACAGCTTGCCCTCTCTAATATCTAAAGCTGTGCTTGGAAGATAAGGGCTTTGTGTACTGGTTATAAACAGCAGGTCTGGAGTGGAAATTCATAGGGCTGGAAGTCGGAGAGCAGCTTTGCAGCTCCATTGAGAAAACCTCAGAAAGGGTGAGAGCTCCTTCCCCCTGCACATTCAAAGCACCGTCTCCTCCAGTCCCTCACAGGGCATTTGTTCATGCTTTGTGTCCTTCCTCCACAAGTCCTCGTGTTGAAAGGTTTCTCTTGGTTTATTCTGGAGTCACTTTGGTTGCATTGTCCTCTCCTAAGCACTTTATTCTTTCGACAAAGCAAGGTGTGTGTATAACCATTGCTGAGGTGGAGGGAAAATGGCAGGATTGGAGGAAAAACACTTGCCCTGGGAAACCTTTAAGAATCTTGCTTTGATTTTGTCTCAGAGCAAAAAGGCTTCCCTTCGAAATGTCCACAGTTCCACATTGGTCTTCTTGCTCTTGATTGCTTTGGAAAATTCCCATGTTTATTCGCTATTAGAGTACTGAGAGCCCTCCCACCATCATTCTTGCTGTGAGTATTATCAGACCTTGGGGAAAAGCTGTTTTTAGGGGATTCTCCTTCATTAAAAGAGAAAGGAAAATCTAATACTTCCACTTTTATGTGGGTGGAATGAGTAGAGCTGCAAATGGTTCTCAGTAAAGGATAAGTATGGGTTTGGTCAGTTCAAACCAGATTATTTCGCTTTGGTAAGAGAGCCTTGGAAGTTATGTAAAGAAATTGGAGTAAGAATAAAGACATCAGCTATGAAAGGGTGCAGAGCCTTTGAGCTTCCTACTCCCTGTCCTCCAGCCTTTGTGCTGTCCCAGACTAATATTCCTCTTCACTCGCCCACCTGCTTGGCAGTTTTCAGTGGGCTTGCCAAGACAAACAAGGTGAAAAACATGAGAAGCTAGAGAATGGGTTCCCAACCACCATCCAGGGGGAGGGGGAAGGAGAAGGGACACAGTGGGTTCAGGAAACAAATGCCAGCAACCTTTTAAGGAATGACCGACCCTGTGCCAGAGGAAGGTTTAGTTGAACTCAGCAACAGAAATGTTCAGGAGGAGGATGGAGGGGGGAAGCAGCAGTAAGTGGTGGACAAACAAATAGAGGAAAGGCACTACAAGGAGAATCAGCACAGTGACCAAGGGCCTTGGGGTCCTTCCAGGGATTTAGTGGGAGCAGATTGGGGCCTGGAGCATTTGAAATTACTTTAGCCAGAACTCATTCTCATAACTCTGATATAAAATTATATATCTTCAAAGCCATTCTGGACATGTGTGTATGCATCCCCAACCCTGCCAATCCCTGTACTATAAAATCCTAGATGATTACTGCATCCCCTGGGCACTTAATTGGATTTGTGCTCTCTATGTAAAACACTCGCTGTTTGGGTTGCACCTTGCCACTGCAAATAGAACCACTGACCTACAAAGTACAGCAGTTTAACTCTCAGTAAAGTAGATGTAGATCAAGGTGTCACGGAGCCAGGCCCAAGACTGCTCCCTGGGGAAGGTTCTGCCCAAAAGTCCTTTAGATGGAGTCCATGAGAAGCAGCAGTTTCCAGCTGGGATGGTCCCCATACTTTCATAGTGAATTTTTGATCAGTGATTTTGGAAGGCTGTTCCCTGCCAGACTGTTTTTGCCCTTTCTCTCCTCCATCTCCTTTCCTCCTAAGGAATGACTACGGCGCCTCTGAAAGTAAACAAAGCACAGGACAGGTTTGGCAGGACCTTTCAAACAGAAAATATTCCCTCTTGGTCCGAGTGGTTAATGATCTGTGTAGCATATTTAGTTCAGACTTCAAAGCCTTTCTCGCTGAGATTGTGTCAAAGCTGATTTGAAACACAGACTAAGTGAAAGCACTCACAGAAAATACAATTATTGCCCAGAACAGATTATCAGAGTACCTGTGGCCACCTGGGTTAAGCTGCTTTTTATAAATGACTAGATTTCTCTGCTCAACACCCTCTACTGGCTTGCTGTCTATCGTTGCTCTTCCACAGGGAAGTGTGGCTTGTAATGCTGCCTGTGACAAAGGCAAAGGGTGCAAATTTGCTGAGTATCTTCATAAATGGCCCCTGTGCTGTATCATTAGCACCAGGCACTGCTGCTCCAGGCACTGCTGTCCAACTGTCTGCCCTGAGCTGACTGCTTTTGTGCTTGTGTGTGTGTGTGCACGTGTAGGTGGCCTGTAGTGCGCGTGGAGCAATTTTACTGGGCTGTAGAAGAAATGCCCCAAATCAGGGGGATTAAAATAACCAAAGAGCAGAGGACAGCAGAATAAAATTTCCCTCCAAAATTTTAAGAGGGGTTTTGTGGGATTTTTTATAGAGATAGAGATGGGGTTGATTTCTCTCTGGAGCTGTTGAGGCTGAAATCTGCATTTGGCCACCCCAGATGAGAGAGGTGCAAACCTAGATTTTGGAAAAATGAGCGTGCCTCTGTTTTTGGATGCCAGCAACCTGTTTTTGCAGAGGCACTGAGTTGTTTTTTTGATCTCAGTAGGAGTTCTGGGTGCATTAATGCTCATGCAAATCAGGCTGCAGGTATCTGAAGTCAGGCAGCCAAAAGCACAGGCGCCCCAAATTTGCAGGCTGCTTATTATGTAATTGCAGCTCAAAAAATTTTCCACATTCAATTTTCCCATGTTGATAATGCTGTGACTCTAAAATGTTCCTCAAATGGACCCTGGGAAGAGAGTTTAGCCTTTATTTAGCAGGAGAAAAAAACATCCCCCTCAGTGACAGCCACTCTTACTGTATTACTGACAGGAAAATGCCTGTCAGAAGATCTGAAGTTTTCTTCTGATTCTCCTGGCCCATCCTATGTCCCTGCATATATTGAGTAAATTCTCTGTGGTCCTGGTTGTCCACACCGAAGATACGTATCTTGAAAACATGCTGTGAGCTGTTCTTAGTGTTTGCAAAACCCAGTGTGGAGGTGATCAGTGGCTAATGTGAATGTTTTAGGAAGAAGTGCTGGCTCAAGGCAAAGATCAGGATTTTTTTTTCCCCTTAGAAAAAAGAAACACAAATATTTCTTACTATCTTGAAATGCTATACGTGATCCAGAGTGGTATAGTCTCCGTCTTATTCTCATTATTTAACATCTTCCTTTTAGAAATTTAGGTCAATCTTTAAAAGAAAATTTCCATCCTGAAGTGAAAAAGTTTCCATTTGACATTTCTGGAACAAATAATTTTCAGGTATGCCAGACTAAACTTTTTCAATGCTATAAATTTTTGTCCTGCTTTAGTCCCAGATGAAACTATTTGCTTCCCTTGACCTGAACTTGCAGTTCTTAACAGTGCATCTGAAATTTTCCAAGAAAATACAGTATTCACAAAAATAGTTCATCCAGCTGAACCCAGGCAGAGGATTTTAGTCTCATCTGGTTGGTTACTGATTTTGTGAACTGGCCAGCAGCCTGTAGCCTGGTAGCCAAGTTGCCAAATCGTTCTTTATTTCCGTTGAATGAACTTCTAGGAACTCCAGTGAGTGAGCAGGGCCCTGTTTTATTAGGCACCTCACACCCATGTAAAGCCAAGCTTACCCATGCTACAAAGAGCATATTTCTACCCATTAATGAAATCAGATGGAACAAAAAGGTGTTTGTGGGCTGCAAACAAACAACAGGATCCTGCCGAAAAGGTAATCAAAGGAGCATCTGCCATGTCCAAAGCCTAAGGATGAGAGACTGGGGGAGAGTAATGTGCATTTGGATGCTGCCTGGGGATTTTTTTCCACAGATAACAAGCTGGGGAGCTCCTGTGCAGCCCTCCACCAGCAATCTCTTCCCTGGCATCAAAGTGATGTTATTATTCTCCTCCTCAAATTCCTCACCGGAAATTTGGTACTAGTGATAGAAAGTATAGATGTCAAAATGCGATGAGTTAAGTGCCCCTTCTGCAGTTTCTTTTCTGCTGTGCAGGTGGTGATGCAAAATTTCCAAGTCCTTCAAAGAGAAGGAGCCCACCCTTAGAGGGTGAGCACGGCTCCTGGGGCAGGGCCTGCCACTAGCAGTGGTTTCAGAGGTTGCAACACTGAGCTGGGCTATGAGGAAGGCGAGATTACCATGGCATGTCCTCCTCTGCCCTGCCCTGCCGTCAGTTTCCCTCCAGGCACTGTGTGAGAAAGTGAGCGTGGATTTAATTGCCGTGGTGGCACAACATCCAGATGTTTTAAATACTTCTGTAGATTCCTCCTTGTTTGTGATGTGGTTAGGGCTGCTGGCAGCCAGGTGGGGAGCTTTTAACATTATGTCAGAGGAGAGAAAGTGATAACCCACCGTGACAGATTGGTGTCTGCTGCTCGCTGGAGCCACTGCTGCCACCACTGCTGCTAACAGTGCTGGCTGGGGCTGTTGGATCTGGAGAAGTGGGGGACCCCAGAGGCCTCTTGGCAAAGGGGGGATGGTCTGGCACAGGCACAGCAATTTGGAGGTGAGGGCTGCTGGGCTCAGCCCTTGTGTGGAGGGTGAAAGTGGAGGCATGTGAGCAGTAAAAAAGGGGCCTCTGTCCTGCTCTGCTCCACCTCATCACTGTAGTAGCTCTGGAACAAAACCTGGACAAAGCCTTACTTGGGTCAGGAAACCAGATGTGATTCTCCTGGGTGCAGTGCTGGGGCTAAAGGTTGCCTCTCTGGCCGCACCTTCCACCTCTTCTAGCTGAGCTTGTTGCTTTGGAAGGGCACTGCCTGCACCTGCCTGAGTGCCTAGGTATGAACCATCACTTACTGCTTCCAGTCTGTGTGATAAGTGCCATGCACTGATCTTAGCTAGGCTCTCATGCTGATGGCTGCCAAGTTGGTGCTTCTGCATGCAGTGGTGGTAATGGATGGTCTAGTTTCCACCTGGGGTCAGGTGTTTAATGTCAGTCTGGTTTCAACCGTGCTGTGCCAGTTTATCACACTGAGTTATGCGGCCCTGCTTCCCGGGAAGGTGCTTTGGGGAACAACATGTCATCGCTGGCAGAAGCAGAAGTTGTTGCAGTTGTTTCCGCAATCTCCTGTGGTGAGTGTGGCAACTGTAACTTTCAAAAAGCTCTTTCTCCTAGTATCTTTGTCTCCCTGATGGAATGGACAGTCCTTGAGCATTCTTTTCTCCCTTCCTCAGGCTGGGAGGTCAGCTCTGGCTCTGTGGCTGTAGCTATCCCCCTAGCAGAGTTCCTCACCTTATTAGCTGAACCAATTCCCTGAAAGCAAGTCCATGCAGGAGGTGGGTTTTTGTTTTGCGTGGTTTTTAAGAAGAAAAATGTTTCTGCATTTTATATATAATCCAAGGGCCCACACAAAGAAAAATTTTCTAATTGTTCTTGACGCAATGTGTTTGGCAGTGAGGAAAAAATGTGGGTGGGGAATGTATCTATTGCAATATTCTTCTTGCCTCCTCGTAGGGGGAGGGAAGAGAATGAAAGCAATTTGTCTTTGGCAGGCACTTATGGTCTTCTGTAGGACTCAGAAGAGAAGGCTGAAATTGTTGACCATAAATGCAAGCAAAGCTCTGCACACCTAGTGTCATACTTGTGCAAAGCCAAAAAAAAAAAGGGCAGCCTGCAGAGTTAAATTAATGAATGTGATACCTTTAGGGAAAGAAACAAAGTGGAGGAACCAGGAGTCAGGGCTATTTGTTGGCATTGTTGGCTTAGAAAAGTGATTCAAGGGTTCAAGGTGGGAATGGCTCAGGAGCAAATGGGGACATTAGGAAAGTACCTGCTGCCTCTGTGAGGTGAGCAACACCCATATATCTTGCAACACCCATCATCTTTCCCCAGCTCATCTTCACTGAGGCTGCAAAGATCAAAATACTGGTGGGAGCTGGCAAGTGAATATCGTGGGGATTTTAAAGCCTAGGAATTACAGCAATCTTGTGTGGAGGTGGTTACTTCTGTGGCCAACTCCTTATCCAAGGCTTAAGGGCTGGCTTTTGGAGGGTGCTGGAAGCGTGTATCGCAGTGCCAAGGAAGCAGCCCGGAGACTGTGCTGGGTTTTGGATAATCAGATGTAACTTGTACTGAAGTGAACTCTCTCTCCAGTGGACTTTTATCTTGGAAAGGATGGGGTTTCTCTCTAAAGCTTACACATAGGGTGGTCTTGACACAGGAGAGCACCAGTGGCAGAAAAACCTGTGTAGTTTGGGGAGACACAGTGCTCCCTCATGAGTACAGGGGCAGTGCCCCTGAAAGATGGTGGAGTCCAGCCACGGGAGCTGGGGCTTCTTGTATGAACCATGGCAGTGCCCCACGCTGCTTGTCTTCCACGTTCCTCTACCCCTCTCTTGCTCCTCTGCTCAGACATGAAAGGCATGAACAACTGGACAAAGGAGCTCTTTAGAAGCAGAACTGTTGGGTTTGCTGGTCCCTCAGGTGGCTGCAAAGAGCAATCGTGAGGGTCGTAATTGAAAGGTTGAAAATATGTGGCGAGGGCTGCAGCTGAAAGCCTTGGAGAGCTGTGTGCGTATGAGCTCTTCCCAAGGACATCAGCCAGCTGCCTGCACCTGCTCAGAGAGCAGGACAGCCACAGTGCCATGTCCCAGGAATTCAGTTTTACAGCCTGTTTTCTTGACGGTAAATTGCTCTGGGTGTGTTGGGTAGGGATAAGTGGTTAGATGTCAGAAAGAACAGAGAACCATAAGAAGCAGATGGCTACAGAGAGCTGGCCCAAGTGGGAACCTAGCTGGGCTCTGGTTTCCCTCTCCTCTCCCCACTTCGGGATGGTTTTTCCCACTGTCCATCTTGCAGCAGCATTGCTGTTTGCACAGTTGGGCAGTGAGTCAGATCGAGGAGCTGAAGCAGCTGAAACCCATCCTCTTCTTTCTGACCAGGTCAGTGTGCGTGGTGGCTGCCAAAGGGCTGGTGCTGGCACCAGGAGGGTGGTGGGAACGCACAGGAGGACCTGGGTGGCTGCAGATGTGGGAGAGAGACTCCTTACTGTCAATTAGGGTAAGCCAGGTTGCGTTGGCTGCTCCCAAGGACATGTCATGGGAGTGGAGGATCTGGGAAGCTGATTCTTTACTGTATTTTTGTCCTTTTCCTTCCCCTTGTTAGCCTCAGCCTCATTGGTAATGTTATTACCACAGCAGCTGAGATCATCTGTGAAGGCAGAGGTGACATCTCTTGGTTTGAGCCCCAGTGGAGGATAGAAGATGTCACCTTTGAGAGGTCCCTACTCTTGGCAAAGCTGGGCTTAGACAGGGTTATCAGCCCTCTGTCATAGTACAAAGCCTGTGAATTTTTTGTGTGGCTTCCTAGGGATGCTGGCAGCACTGCTGTGAAATGGGAGATCAAAAGAGGAAAAAAAAAAAACAGGGCAGTTATTTTGTGGACTGGAAATTGCTCACTCATTTTATACAGACTGCATGTGGCTGGGACCCACGAAGAGGCTTCTGTCTTACATAAAAATTATCAAGGTGGAAAAAGTAGAAGTGACCTAGATGCTTGTTTTATAACTAGGACTGCTTAAATGGCTGTTGCAAAGGTGAATCAACTAATTTTCCCCTTTGCTTTTCTGGTAGTCAGCCTTTGGCTCTAACAAGATCATTACAAATAGCCTCATGCCTATCTCTAACAGGTGCAAAGGAACAGAATTGCTTTCTCTTTCTCTTTCTTTCTTTCCCTTTCCCTTCTCTCTGCAGCAGCAGCTACAGCTGCTCAGCAAAGCCTCACAACATTTACTTTTTTCTTTCTTTTCTTTCTGAAAAATGACTTCTCAGCTGAAGACACGAGGCTTGGTAGACATTTTATGAAGGACAGATGAGAAAGGACAGAACTGAAACTCTTCCCTCTTTTGTAAACAAAACCTGGGAGAAAAAGAGTTGTTTTGAATTTAAAGAAAATGTTTTAATACGAAAAGTGAATAATTTCCAGAAAGACTCAAGACCAAAGGAAAAATGTTTCCTTCTTTGTGAAATTCTCTGGGATAAATATTTACCCTTTTGCAATCGGCCTCTCACACCTGTAGCTGTGTTCTGTTGTTTGCTTTTCAGCAGGGACTGGGTGTATCTCACCCTGCCCCTTCCCATGCTGCACACGTCTGCTTTGGCCACGGATGCAACACTTCAGGGAAACCTCCCACGCCCAACCCTTTGGTCCTCATGGTCTGGAGCACAAGAGCTGAGTTCATCCCAAGGCAGCTCGCCATTTCTTCTCTCACACATCACCTAAAAGTGCCTCTATTGTGTCACCTGCCATGAAGGTAAAAGGATCCTCCCTTGCTAGTGTGTCTTTGTCATCTGTGCTTACAAAACCAGAAGCATTTGGGAAGCCAGATCCATGTTTCTAGTGTGTGTCCCACAAGGCCTTGGGTACCTCAAATGGCACCTAGACAGGAGGCAAGGAAAACTCTGGAAAACAGCTAGGTATGAGCCATATAGAAAGAGCATTGCAAATAAAGACTCAATAGATGTAGGATCCAAAAGGAACACTCTGATTTCTAAATGCAAAATCAGTGGGTTTTGTTGACTTCAATGAAGACTGTAGGTTAATTGAAGTCCTTCTAGAAATTGGGTGATATGTTCTTAGGTCTTGAGATAGTCTTGTCTTGATTTTATAACGTGGGAGTTTTTTTGTACAACAGACTTCTGTGGTGAAATTCTTTCTATTGAAACTCTTCTAACTTGAAAATACGTGACTTGACAACCCTGAATGCTTCAGTCCTTGATAGGCCTCAGGTCTGAGGCTGATTTTGTGCTGTCAGTCCATCTGTGTTGAGGTCTGGTAGATGTCAGCACTGAATCCAGGTCTCTGCAAAGTACCATCAAAGCAAATTTGTGTTTTTACACCAGGGTGGGAATTGATTTGGTTGAGGAGGTTGCTGTGAGGGTCAAGTTTTATTTTTGTGTGCACCCTCAATGTTTCCAGGGTCAGGTATTTTCAGCAGACACTGCTCAAATCTCTGTGTTGCACAGAGTTTATTGCGCCCTAATTTCCATGGCTTTAGCAGAGGAAAGATGTCACTTTGTACATTAAATTATTAGCATGGGATGGCAGATCTCTCTGGCCTGTTTTCCTCCTGTTCTATGTAATGTTGAGGAGATTTCATTAGTGGGGCAGACTAAGTGAATAAACTACTGGGTGAAGGCCTGGCCATGTGAAATTTGGTTGCCTGTAAATTGTTCTTGCTTTCTGATTCCACTGAATTTTTAAGAGTGATCTGGGATGTGCATTGGGGAGACATATGAAGAAGAAACCTTTATCTGTGAGACAGCATGCTCCAAAGAGCATTCACCATTTTGAAAAGAAATAAGGAAACAGACAACTTCTTTTGCTGCTGTATTTGCTACTGTATTTGCAGGCAATCACCCCAAGGTAATTCACAGGTGGGGAGAAGACCTCCCACCCTAATTTAAGGGCTGGAATAACCATGGCAGTTGGGTTATCTGGGCTCTCATGGGACCAAAATGACACTTCCATGTGTTTCTCCCTTTCCCTTTTCTTTTTCAGATCAGCCAGTTCCCAAAAAACTGACTTGCTCTCTGAAGCCTTTCCTGCAGGAGGCACCCCAAGAAACAAGTGTGGATGTGTTCTGCAGCTCTCTGAGCTGGGATCAGCCCCTCCAGGAGGTCACTGTGCAACAATTAATTTTTCGGGCTGGTGTGGGTTTTTTTGTTTGTTTTTGTTTTGGTTTGGGTTTTTTTCCCCCTGCTACATCCTCTCCAAGAGAAGGAAGGAGAACTAGGTACACCCATCTAGTCATTAGTCATTACTTGTCTCATCTTAGGGCAGGCATCAAAGTAAATTCTTCAAGGGACAGCCTTAACTTTTCCACACACTTCCCAGGGAAGATCAAGGCACTGTTCATACATGTTTTTGGCAGAGGAAACCTGCAGATTTAATTTTGTGATTGAAAACAGCTGCTACGTGCCATAGATTATCAGGTACCATAGTTTTTGAAAGGAAAGAACCTTGTAGCAACGATTGCACAAACAAATTTTGCATTCCTGCTTTTATATTAAATTTTTTTTATTGAGATGATGTAATTACAAGCATTTTAAAAATTATTTGCAACTCACTGGCCCTGAGAATAGGCTTGTTTTTGTTTTGTTACATTCATTCGATTCAGTCCCTTAGCCCCACACCTTACCAAAAAAAAAGAAGCCATCATCAATAAAAACACTAGAATTTTATTAAAAAAAAAAAAAAAAAACAACAAACCTCAAACTCTGGATTTGCACACAGTTGCAGTCTGACAAAAGAGATCTGGAGAATGCATACATGGAGTTTGAAATCTGGGGAGGATGGCAGTGACTCAGTGTTCACAGGAAGGGCCTCAGTAGTGTTCTCTGGATGGAGAGGCAGTCAACAGGTTTCAAATTGAAATCAAGAAAATATTCTGCTGTGGAACTGTAGCTTGTCCTACCTGACTGTCTTGAGGCTTGCTCAGACTGGTAGCAAGCTGATGACAATGAACTTAATTGCACAGTGTGAAGAACCATTACTAGGTATTGAAGTCGGCAAGGACCTCTGGAGGTCATCTGGTCTAACCTCCTCTGCTCCAGCAGGGCCAGTTGCCCAGGGCTGTGTCCGGATGACTTTTGTGCATCTCCGAGGACGAAACACTTTCTCCCTCTCACCACTTGCTTTGGTGGCAAAGGCAGAAAGTTTGGCTGTTTTGTTGCTGGCAAATTCTACACTGGGAAATCAGAATTTTTTGGGGGAAGGCAGGTGTCAGTGTGAGTGGAAAGCTACCTTTGCTAGGCCTGACAGGCAGTGTCAGGCCTGTCCCTACAGGCTGAGCATGCTGATGCTGTCTTTGTATTCCCGTGTATCTGCCACGTGGTGCTCTAGCCTGGTTCTACTTTTTTATTTTTAGTCATAGCTGATAAACTTGCTTCAAGACCCCAAGAGCAGTTCAAATCCTGCAGCTCCCACCATAGGTCCCAAGCCCCCTGTTGTTCTTGCAGCTGCAGTGACACCCACGCCAGTGACTTCTGCACCACACAGACCTGGCAGGAGGCAGGCAGGTTCAAAGGCTATTTTCATTCCAACCAGCATCAACCTTGACAGAACTTTTTCTCTGTGGTTGTGATCAGGTTTTCTTAAGATGCCCTTTATTTGTGAAATGGGAAGAGTTTCCAACAGCCAAACTTTTTTTCTCCTTTGACTTAGATTCTCCAAGTGAAAGTAATTGCATTTTCTTGGTAAAGATGAACATTTTCCCTACAAAACTTCCCTATGGGACAACACATGGGATCTTCCTGTCTTACTGAGGATGAACTGTGTTTGATAGTGTAACTATGAGCATGTGGGCATTTACTGGTGGATTGTCTCTTGTTCTCTGTATTTTGCAGTGTGTACCTTGGCTATGACAAAAACCTGTGACTCATCAGAGCACTTCATACAGAAAGTCCCTAATGTCTCTTTTTTTCCCCTCATTGTCTCATAACAGTATCTGCATCAGACAAAAGAAAACAATACAGTTAGGCAGTTGTCAAGACCAGAGAAGTAAAAGAAACTTGGTTTCTTTCTAGCACCGGACACTCTTAAGAACCACAAGGATCCATCCAGAGCCTTTGTTTACATCTCGTCTATTATTTTGAGGCAGAAGAAGTCAGGTATGTGGTGTGCTGGAACTTGTATCATACTACATTTTTATAGAAAAAATACGTCTGGGAAAAGTGCTTAGGGAGACATGCATGCCCTGTCCTACCTAATCAGATACTGGCTCTGAAAAATCTCTCCTTGTTCTATGATGCTTATCTACACCCTTAACAAAGCTGTTCTTTCTACAACCTGTGACTCTTATATCAAGTCTTTGGTGAGATTGGTCTATCTCTGTTTAAATCGCAGAATCGCAGAATCAGCCGAGTTGGAAGAGGCCCACAAGGATCACCAAGTCCAACTCCTGGCCCTGCACCCATTCCCAAGAACCACACCGTGTGCCTAAGAGTATTGTCCAAATGTTTCTTGAACTCTGTCAGGCTTGGTGCTGTGACCACTTCCCTGGGGAGCCTGTTCCAGCATCTAACCACCCTCTGGGGAAAGAACCTATTCCTAATATCCAACCTAAACCTCCCCTGACACAACTTCAGGCCATTCCCTTGTGTTCTGTCACTGGTCACCACAGAGAAGAGATCAGTGTCTGCCCCTCTTCTTCCCCTCAGGGGGAAGTTGTTGACTGCAATGAGATCTTCCCTCAGTCTCCTCCAGCTGAACAGACCAAGTGCCCTCAGCTGCTCCTCATTAAGGCCCCTCATCATCCTCGCTGCCCTCCTTTGGATGCTTTCTAATGGGTTAATATCTTTCTTATATTGCAGTGCCCAGAACTGCCCCAATATTCCAGAGCAGAGTGGGACAATCACCTTCCTTGCCTGGCTGGAGATGCTTTGCCTGATGTCCCCAGGACAGGGTTGTCCCTCCTGGCTGCCAGGGCACTGCTGACTCATCTTCAACCTGCCATCAACCAGGACCCCCAAGTCCCTTTCCCTGGCTCTGCTTTCCAGCACCTCATTCCCCAGTCTGTACGAGCAGCCAGGGTTGCCCCATCCCAGGTGCAGAAAGAAGCACTTCCCCTTGTTGAACTTCACTTGGTTGGTGACTGCCCAGTCCCCTAATTTGTCGAGGTCTCTCTGCAGGGCCTCCCTGCTTTTGAGGGTCTCAGCAGCTCCTCCGAGTTCTGTGTGGCCTGCAGACTTGCTCAGTGTCCCTTCCAGTCCTGCCTCCAAGTCACTTGTGAAGGTGTCAAAGAGCACAGGGCCCAGGATGGAGCCCTTCAGAACCCCACTGGTGACAGGTCACCAGTCTGATGTTACCCCTTTCACTGTTACCTTCTGTGCTCAAGCTGTGAATACACGCACTGTGTGATGTGTTTATCCACCTGTGTGCTGGACATTCTGTCCAGAAGGATACAGTGAGAGACAATATAGAAAGCTTTACTGAAATCCAAAACTGGCTTCCCTTGATTGGTTACCTTGTCATAGAAGGAAATCAGGTTTGATAATCAGAACTTCCCTCTCATGAAGCTGTGCTGGCTGTGACCAGTGACTGAGTTGTCTTTCAGGTGTTTTTCAATCCCTCCCAGAATAATCTTCTCCGTAACTTTACCAGGCACTGAAGTGAGATTGACAGGCCTGTACTTTCCGGGGTCCTTCTTCTTGCCCCTCCTGAAAATCAGGACAACATTTGCCAGCTTCCAGTCAGCTGGGACCTCTCCAGATTCCCAAAACCACTCAAAAATCATTGAGAGAGGTTTTGCAATGACATCAGCAGCTCTTTGAGGATTCTTGGATGAATCCCACCAGGCCCCATAGATTTGCAGGGATCCAGCTGGAGCAGCAGATCCTGCACAATTTCAGGGGTGACTGAGAGGTGATCATTCTCGCAGTCAAGGGCACTGAGACCCCCTTAGTCTGTTATCTGTGTTGAAGACAGAGGCAAAAAAAGGATTAAACACCTCTGCCTTGTCTCTGTCCCCTTTGTGAGGTGACCATCCCCATTCTGTAATGGGCTGAGGATATTTCCATACTGCCTATTGCCATTTATGTACTTGAAAAAACTCTTTTTATTGTCCCCCACATTTCTGGCAGCTTCATCTCCAATTGAGCTTTAGCCATACAAATTTTCTCCCTACTGCAGCAAGCAACATTTCTGTTGCTTGTCATTCTTCATGTCACTTGACCTTGCTTCTACGGGGTATTCACCTTCCTTTTTTGCCATATTTCCATGAGAAGATCCCTGTTCAGCCTCGCCTGTTTGACTTCTGACATTTGGGAATTGCTGCTCCTGTGCCCTTAGGAGGTGATGTTTAAAAAGTGACCGGCACTGATGGACCCCAGCACCTGCAAAAACATGTTTCCAGGGGACCTTACTTAGTAATTCCCTGAGCAGCCTGAAATCTGCTCTCCTCCTGTCCAGAGCTGAGGTTTTGCTGGCACTTTTCCTCCTGTCAACACTATTCATTGCATGCCACTTTTTCCTGGACAGATTGACTCTCTTGTTAAATATTTTGAAAGATCGGTTGAAATGGATTAGATTAGGTTTTTCATTTTTTCCATGTTTAGTTTCTTTTATGGTCCCACTGAAGGAGCTTTCTGCTTAAAAGCAGAACTGGTGGGGAAGTGCTTTCTTTCAGACAGCACATGATTCCTGCACAGTTTCTCTACACAGCTGCTCCCTTTGCAAGCATCGTTTCTGCTGCTAGATCTTCCTTCCATTAAAATGACCACTGTTGATGGATTGCTGGACACCACAGATATTCCTGTCATGGTGGTCCAAGCTATGTGAAATGAAACAGGCCAGTAGTTTCCCTTGTCTTGGACATCAGGGACTGCTGAGTTTTCTTTCTGTGACCAAACAAGGTATAGTTCTTTGCCTCATGCAAAGCACCCTCCGTGCAGCAAACCTAATCGAAGCACCTGGTAACCAGAACAAAATGCCAAACCAAGAAAGCAACGTGGCTCTAGGGTTCATTTTTTCTTGTCTTTTAAACCATGTTAAAAACAGGCAAGCTGAGACAAGCTTCCTTCATGGCAGAGCTGTAGGATGGGGGAGCGTAGTAGGAGGCATAAAAAAACCCAAATCCCAAAACAAAGCCAAAATGAACTACAAGATACAAGTATAGCTATTTGGTCTCTAGTTCTCTAATATCACCTTTCAGACTGGTGAATCATCTACCTCTCCTGCAGCAGAAAATGATCTTGGAGAGGCTTCTGAGTAATACAAACCATGTGATGAGTCCCTTTGCTTTCTCCCTATGATGTAAGGAACAGTCCTTCACCTTTCACCCCTAAATTGCTAGCAGGTATGAGAAACACCCCTTCCTTTTCTAATTACAGATGCTTCAGCCTTCCCTAAAAAGGGAAAAAGCTTTGAGCTGAAATTCTGCATTGTGGAGAATATTGGGGAGGTTTATATATATATATACACACATATATATATATATGAAACTTTTATATATATATACACATATATATGTCTTTGTCCCTGCCCACTCTTCCCCCTGCTTCAGTCTATCACTTCTTTGCTAGAAAGAGGGAAAATATTAACTGATAGTCTGTTGCAGAGGTTTGTCACACTTACTTTTCTCCTCCCCGGAGCACTTAGGTGATTGGTTTTGGTCCATATTCCAGCAGTTAATAGCCACTCAGAGCATGCACTGCGAGCCCAAACTATGCTGGGATGGTAGCCCAGCCCAGATGTGAAGGGTGTCTCCTCATCATTTGACAGGTATGTGTGGTAAATCCTTTTGGTAGCTTCAACACATTTCCCAGCAGCAGCACACGTAAATTGATCCGAGCAAACTGGAAGCCTTGAGCAAATCCCTTCTGTATTGCTATTGTTTATGCAGTGTTGTGTCATGAGACTTGCACAGAAAATAAAAGCACTCTATTTCCATAGGAAAGCATTAAAAAGAAAAAAAATGGCAGCATAATCTGACATCTTGTCCTATGTGAGATAAGGAAAGTCAAACTGCATGTTTATTAGGGAAAAAAAAACCAACACCCCCCCTCCCCAACTCAAACAAACAAAAAAAAAAAAAAGGAAAGAACTCAAGGGAGACTTTGTAGGAACAGTGAAGTAGTGCACAAGTCCAGGCTTTCTCCCCTTTGCTTTTCTGCCAGCACCACTTCTGCCTGTTAGTTTGTTTTGTTAAGGTGCTTCAGGTCCTGTGTGGTTTTCAAGCTAAGCGGCAACCTCAAGTACTGCTTCTGTGTTGTTTCTTCCCCTCCCAAACCATGCCAGCCATCCGGGCAGATGTTTCTCCCATGGACCCACAAGAGGTGGTGCACCTGTTTCCTTCAGCACTCATCTTCTTGGTATATTTGTTCATCCAGTTCCTGGGATTCAAGGTGCTCGAGGCGGTCTGTTCGGCCACTCATAATCTCATCTGGGGTCTTCATAAACCTGCAAAACAGGGAAACAAATGGATTTCTCATGGTCTCAGCTTTTACATTCATCAAGTCCTTGAGGTCCCTGAGCTATACAGCTCCTGAGATAACCTTTGCTGTATCCTCCCAATGCCTTACTATTTCCCACATTTTCCCCAGCTTACTGATGTCTTCCCTCCTGCGTACCTTGAAAGGAAACAAAAAAAATCACAGGCATTTACCCCTGCTCCTTGAAAGCCCAAATCTGAACCAAATCCCACAGTTTTTTCCAAAAAATGGTATTTATTTCTTCTCCCTTGTATTGTTTGCTGTTGTCATGTAAGATGATAGTATGCCCCAGGCATGCTCATTTATGGTGTCTGGTGACAGAAACATGAAAGCCCTTTATGACCAGCATATTTCAAAACAAAAGCACTTGTAAGGTGTGGAGAGGCGGAAGGCTACTGGTTTGTGTGGGCCTATGCGTAGGTGAATGGGAAGAATATGAGACACCAAAGAAACAGTGGTGGAAAAAGCCAAGGTCCAAGTCAGAACAAGTTCTGGGAAACGGAAAAAGCCCTGAAGGAAAAAGTTTTGGAGCTAGGGAACTGTGAGCAAAGACAGTCTCTTCCTGTGTGATTGTAGCAAGCAGTAATTGTACTGAAGCAGCATCCTCTCTAAATGAATGCCATGGCTCCCAGCACTAATCTCTCAATGCAGTAAATCTGCAGGGAGCTAGAAACAGAAACGGCCTCTGTGGAGGCATGGCAGCAGTGGGAAATGGGAAAGGACATCCACCAGCCTGCAGATAAGTCTGCAATCTTGATGTTTGCCAGGATGCTGCACAGGGGTAGCATGGAAAAGCTACATTCTTTTTGAATGTAATGGCATAGAAGAGAGCGTGGCACAGGAAGGATGAAATCCTAGTTTCAACACAAATCAGTGTCCTAACTCCTAAGTATTTCTGGGGAAAGTAGGATGAAAGGTGTTTATTCTGGAAGCGTTACAAAACTTCACAGTCTTTCATTAATGATGTACTGGTTAACATTCAGCAGTACAAAATGTGTTAATCACAAGAGCTGATTTTATTTCAGGTTGATGATATGCTTGCCCCAGTGAAAGCAAAAACAACCAACAGGAGCCTTGTTACTATCACTGACCCAGAAAAATCACTGCTGAAGCCTCTCAGCAAACACATAGCATAGCCTGGAACTAACCTTTTGCTATCCCTTCTAATCTGGGAAATCATGTGCACATATGCATTTAGGGGAAAAAAAAAAAAAGGCTGTGACTCACTGCTGTGTCACTCCCATCTGTATGCTGGAAGAATGCTGCTGATACAAATGGTGTTACAGCAATGAAAAACTTCATGTGCCAGGGTGGTGAACCTGTCCCTGGCTACACAGTGAAAATGCAGGAAAGCCTAAGGGCCTGTGCCTTGCTTTAGACCCTGTGATTGTCTTGTTGATTTTGCATGAGAATGAACTCAAATCAGAGAGTGATCCCACTGCCCTCCCTACCATGTGGGGAAAGGGCTGGTGTGAACTGTACTGCAGTACTTCAGGAGTTCTTTCTGGTCTGTGTTTTAAGTCACGTTGAGGAAATCAAAGCTTGGGTGTTTACAATAGCATTTGATTACATTAAACAAACCCCAACCCAACCCAACTCAACCTGACCTAACCCAACCCAGAACTACAAGTACTACAGTATCTGTGACCTATTTTGTTGTAGAAGACACTCAGGGAAATCTATTAGAAATCCTTCTCTGACTCCACTGTATCTGCAGATGACAACTGCCTGCATGTTACTTATAAAGTCACAGTTCCTATTATTTCTGTGCTTGCAAGAAATAGCCAAGAAAGGCACATTAATGACTTGATCTTTTGCAGCTGTTCTTTTTCTCTTCAGATTATAAATAGGTCTAAGAAAACAACCTCAAGAAGTTTTATTAGAGAATTGTGCAAAAAAATGCTTTACCACTGGTTTGTGGGTTTGGTTTGTTTTTTTTTGGTTTTTTTTTGTTTTTTTTTAGTTTCCAAATTTGGGTATGTCTGATGGAGGAACTGGGGTCTCCAAAGGCATTAAGATTTTAAGAAAATAGGCAGCCTGGTTGCGAAGAGATGGACTCCTCTTTTGTTTATGCTCCCACTGAAGGGCAGGCTGTTCAGAATCATGAACTGCCCCAGGGCAATGCATACTTCACACAAGGCCACAGAAATTCAGGTACCCTTGGTGCTGCTCCTGCTGAAAACAAGCTTGTTTTAAGTTCCACCAAAAACAAAGTTAGTGTCAAGCAGCTGATTTTGCCCATGACTACTTCTTCCCTTCACTGTCCTTCCCCCATTTATGTTTCTTTCTAAGACCTGAGAAGTCATTCTAAAGAAAGAAACCTTTTCAGCTGTAGTTTGAGTGCTATTGCAGTTCTGTTAGCTATTTAAGAAAACAAACTCCAAGAATGCCTTCCTACTTTCCAAGCACACTACTAGATGCAGACCATGGACATCAAAGCAGTCTTTGGTCCAAGTTCAGTGCTCTGTGGGTCAGACATACACACTAAAATTTACTGGTCCTGTCTGAAGAGAACTGGAGTGCTTTTGCTCTCTCCCAGCTGCACTCAAGTTTGTACAAGTTTAATGCTGTTTCAGGCACTATTTTCTAAATTTTTGGTTGTATCACCCAATCCAATGCATTAGGGTTTCCTTGAAGGCAGCACCGCTGCAAACATGGTCATCAGCGCTTCTCTTCTGTGATGCTGATGCATTTGAGGAAATGCCTGATCCCTGCTTAATTGTCACTGGCAGCTGTGTTTGAGAAGACAATTTGGAGTCGGTTTTCCAGCAGTTCAGCTGAATCATTTATCTTAGGTCTTAAACAATGGCACAGCCTGACTGAAGTGTGTAAAGACTTCTCTTGACTGCACTGATCACTGAAACAGGCCTGTGTTTTCATAAGTTGGTGGGGTTGCCTTGAAAGCTGGCGAGCAACTTTTATAAATATATGGCCATTGTCACCTGTTTTATAGCTGTGGCAATGAATTCCATTCTCCATCTTCAAAAACTAATGGTCTGTAGAAAGGAATAGCAAAGAAAGAAAATTACCTGAACAAAAGCCTTTGTCCTGGCTCCTTCCGGATAATGTTTAGTTTGTAGTAGTGGCGTAGAGCTCTGGACATTTTCTCATAAGTCATATTTGTTCTGTTCTGTTTTTTTTTTCAAAAGAAAGAAAGCAAAAATGTGGTGAGATGATTCATTAAAACCTGCCTAAGCCCCAAAAGCAGCTGCAGAACTATCACAGCTAGCTGAAGTAACCAGGCCAGTTCAAGAAATTACATGTTCCACTCTTGTGTTTGCAGGTCCATTCTGCCCCCACAGCCCTCATCACCAAATTTTTGTGCATCTCTTTTCAATCAGGGCAATTCAAGCAAGGAACCTATCAAAAATTCCAAGTGAGGTTTTTCTACAGTTTCTTGAAACACAGATAACAAAAGACTTAATTAACTACAAGGGGAGACATGGAGGGAGGTGTTTATGTCAAGTGGGATGTGACAGGCCTGTTCTTAAAGAAAACATATTTTGTAAAAGCCTAAGAACAGTGGCAAAAACACTGAATCTGTCAGCAATCCCTGCTAAGAGCACTGTTCCTCTGAGGTTTCCCTGCATTAACTAATTAATGCTTACAGAACACTGTAGAGATTGACAGCCTGTTTCTCCTCTTATTATACAGGTGTAAATCAAGAAGCCCATTAGACTGTAAATCAAGAAGCTCCTCCCCTTCATTTTTGGGAGCTGTTGACCCCAAAGGCCATAGCCAGAGCACTCTGAAGTATGGCCCTGCTGAAGTTGAGAGTCACAAGGCAAATGTGATGGGCACTGGCAGAGATGAGCACCCCCGTAGTACTCACTTGGGACAGCAGGATCAGCCCCTTAGGCTATGTCTACATGGAGAGCATTTTGCTGGTCCAAAGAGCTGTGGTTACTATGCTGGCAAAGAGACTCCCAGCAGAGAGACAACTATCCTGGCAAAGCTGTGTTTGCATGAGTATAAAGCAGCCACCTTGCCATGAGCAGAACACGTCAAACTAGTACAAGCATGCTTTTGCTCTGTGAGCCTCCATGCTAGGAGTCTGGCTTTATTAAATGAGACTGATGCACCTGCCTAAAGTCTCCATAAAAGCAGACCTCCCCTGCTTGCCCTGACCACAACAGTTCTGCTAAGGGAGGCCTCATAAAGAGCTCCTGTAGCAATTAAACACAAACAGGGACAATGTTTTCCCTGCAAAATCTGGATTCCTCTCATTGGGAAGCCCCCTGAAATACTGAGTGTGCTTCTTGCATTTCTTATATGCTAAATGGCCACTCTTTGACTGAAGTAGTTAGTGGCCTGAAGTAGCTTCAGTCTTAGACACCAGCATGAGACATGATGGCACAGCCCAATTATTAGCATGCAGGTTGGGTAAGGGCAGAACTCTCCATTCCCGGTGTTGCAGCTCTAAGACAGATGTCCTTGGAAGCAATATGTCACATGAGGAAATCTTGACCTTACAAAGATTATAAGCTATGTATGGTCATATATAAAACCACAGAATAGTTGAGGTTGGAAGGCACCTCTAGAGATCACCTAGTCCAGTCCCTCTGCTCAAAGCTAGATCAACCAGAGATGGGTGCTCAGGACTGTGTCCAGTTGGGTTTTGAATATCTCCAAGAATGGAGACCTCACAGTCTCCTCTGCTGCAGTGTCTGACCATCTTCCTAGTAAAGCAGTCCCACACTTGGGATCTCATGAAACACAACATGAGGCAATGTGAAGTCCCCATTCCTCAGGTAATTGCTCCCTGGGTGGAGAACTTCACACTGCTCCTTGCTAAGTTTCATAAAATTCCCTTTAGCCCATGTCTCCACCATGTTCAGATCCATATGGATGACAGCACAACTGTCTGGTGTATCAGCTACTTGTCCCCGTTTTGTATTGTCTGAGAACCTGCTAGAGGCACTCTGTCCCACCATCCAGGTCATAAATGAACACTTTAAACAGTTCTGCCCCCAGAATAAATCCCTGGGGTAACATCACTAGTGTGACTGGATTTTGTGCCATTGATTACAATCTTTTCATCCCAGCAGATCACCCAGTTTTCAATCTACCTCACTCTATTCTTGTCTAGGGCATACTTAATTAGTCTGTCTATGAGGCTATTATGTGAGACAGTCTCAAAAGCCTTTCTAAAATCAAGATAAGCTATATCCACTATTCTCCCTGAATCCACTAAGCTAATAATTTCATTGTAGATGTATATCACAGTGGTCAAGCATGCTTTCCCTTTTCTCCATCCACACTATTCATACATTCATATGAATACAGTCATATACATATATCTATATGTAACTCAGTCCCAAGCTGCAAAAATCAGTAACTGCTTTCCAGAGAACAAAGCACAGTTGCCCTGTTAAAAGGAAATACAGTCTTGCAGCATTTTGTGTCTGTCACAGGACAGTGTGTGAAGTCTGAAAGTTGGTACAGGAAGGGACACAGACAGAAAGCTCCTCCCAAATTATTGTATAGGGCTCCTTGTAGACCACATCTCATCAGAATACCCTTAGCATCAGATTTCGGGAAGAAATAAGATGCCTTGAGAGAGAAGGGCTGTTAATTCCTGCACTCCTTGTAATTTTATAATTACATGCATTTACAACCAAATGCTTCTAAACCGAACCAAGAGGTTTTCTATATGAAGGCTAGGTTTTAGTGCTTGAGGATAGATGGTTTATATTTCTAATGTATGTAGAATGACAGATTACAGCTTTCCAGCAGTAATTTATATGCACACCCTTTCTTTGTTTTCCCCTTTTTTTATAAATGAATCCTGTGATGTTACCAGAGGTGAAGTGCTGTAGGAGGAAAACGGCATTGCTTCCTTACCTTGTGGTTTCCCCACAGCCGGGCCAGCCCGTTGGGATCCACTATCCGAAATATTTTGGATTCCTTATCTTCCCATCGGATGAAATTTTCGTACCGGCTGTCAGAAAGCAGCTGATAAACATAATCCCAAAGCAACCTACAGTCTGTGAAGAGAGAAGCAAGAAAACAGTTTTTTTTCCTTGGAATTAATTCTGGCAACTTTCGGGTGGATGTGTAGTAAAAGGACAGTTGGGATCAGGGCTGAAACAGCTGCTGGAATCTGAAATGCAGCGTTGGCTTGGCTGGTACTGAGTAATGTTTGCAAAATGTACTGGAATTTTCAGCCTCTTCTGATGTGTCCCAGTCCTTCTGACACCGGCTGAGCATCTTTATCGCACTAAAAGCTGTGTGACATGGCCTGCTGACTTAGTTGCCTGTTTATTGTTGTGCTGAGGCACATAAAACTACCACTGTTGGCCCTGCTGCTGGCTGTTTTAGTGGAGAAATCAAGAATCTTGCAACCTGCTCTCCTTGCTTGAGACTGCCCCTTTCTGTGCTAACATATGAGTTCTAAAGCACGGGCAGTATTACAGCTTTCCCTTGTATACTCCATGTAATATAAAACTGACACCTTCTGCCATTTTAAATTTGATTTTTGTTGTATTTTTTAAGGTTCCTGAAAAAAAACCCCTGAGTATTAAAATTACTTAAATGCTATTGAGAGGTTAAATACATTCTATTTGGATAATTGAATTAGAATTTCCTCTTGAAAAACATTACTTAGGTCGCTAATTAAAGGTCTAACAGAGATTTAGGTTTGAGTTTAGTGCTTTTGAGTTTCATGGCAGTCTCTTGAGACTGAGGAAGCCAAGAGCTGCTACTTCCTGTTTGCAAAGTGTGTGTGCACAGCACAGCATAACTGGGAACTATGAAATATGCAAAGAGAATTGAACAGAGCTGGGGATATTACTGCTGTTGGGGTTTTTAGAGATCAACAGTCCAGATTCCTAAGATGGCTGCAGGGCTGCATTTTATTTTGAAAGCAATACCAACCTCTGAGAGATGGCTTGTTAGAGTTGTTCAGGGGCTGGCAACCAAAGACATCCACCTTACAAGTGCTAAAATGGATTCTTGTCAGCCTGTATTTCTGTTCCTGTCTGTCTGTCTGGAGCTGGCACGTGTTACAAAGGGGATGATGACATGATCAGTGTGAAAATATAAAATGCTTTTTGAAAAGGGATACAAGTAGCACATTTAATGAGCATACCTGAAATGGTTAGATATATTAACATTATTTATGGTATTTTCCCAACTTTCAAACAATCAAGACTACCTCTGACACCTGTTCTGTCTCCAAATCCAGTGCTGTTACTGTAGACTCTTTCTACCAGTCCTATGAAGAACAAAGCAGTCTATGACATCTGGCAAAAACTGCAGGTTCTGTTCTAGCTGAACCTACCCTGATGGTCATCTCATCCATAACATCTACAAGAGGAAAAATGTGAAAGGAAAGAGGTAGACTTTTTAGTTGGAAAAACCTTATTTTCATTAACCTTTTTTTCATGGAAAAACATTTGCCACAGAAAAATGTCCCTTCCCCTTTGAAATTTTTCTAGGTTTTAATAAAAAAAACAAAACCTGAGGACAAGTTTTCCTGGACTTTCCTGTGGGAGGTCTGTATAAGAGCCTGAAAATGAAAGTGGAAGGCTACTAATTTAATTTCTGTCACCCTCCCTCTCACAAACTCAGAAAACACAGTTCTTCCACTGCCTTTCTGTCAACATTTTTGGACACATACACACACATATATATTAGAAAAAACCTTTTCTAGACTTCATTTATCAATCAAGGGAGATTATATTGCTCTACTGGTTTGTGCCTTTTAATATTGTGTGAGGTTCTCAGGTAAAATGATAGTAAGAGACAACTTAAGCGGTTCCTTGACACACGTGCAATTCATTCCAGGACTCTTTTAATGTGAGAAATTTATAGAAAATGTTTTTTTTTTAGTGCAATCCTTGGGGTCAGCTGGAGGGATGGGGTGCTCCCACAGAGACAAGTCAATGTCAGGCTTTGTCATATTCTTGAATGTTCAGCTCGGGTCAGACAGCCTCTGATTACAGCACCTCAGCTAATATTTGCAAGTGCTGCAGAGATATGATTTACACTAAACTTTACTTTCACCTCATTATTTCCAGTAGGCAATAATATTTTTAATATCTATCCCTTTCTCACACACACACCAGGTCCCTTTTCTTCACAGAACCAAGGAAGCACACAAAAAAATCAGACTAAGTTGTCTAGGTGTCAAATCATTAGATTAACAAGACAGCTTCAGATGCTAAGAAGAGATAGGATTCAAGTGCAGATTTGTTTTTTGTTGTTCACTTAATTTTTAGAATGGATTCAGGTAACCTTGAATATATAAAATGAGAAGAACTCAGGTCTGCATCTTGAGATCTTCACAAGAAAGTCCTAAGTGATCAAGGGCCCCGTCCCATATTCTAAACTGACTGAGCTGCTTAGTCTTGCACAGGTATTTATTAGGCTAAAAAAAAGATTCAGCTCATTGCATTTCTTCTCACCAGAGCTGAGAGCTGTGAGCTTGCACAGTGTTAGTTCTCATGGACCAGCTGATGCCTCGCAGCACACTTTAGTTACGTATGAGCTCTGTTTGCCGAGCACCTAAATCAGCTTGCCCACTTTCAAGTTTCACATGGGAGACCTTCAGGAATCTGAGCATGGGAACTCTGGGATTTTTTTGTTTGATTTTAATCACAGGTGATTTACACCCTAAGTATCTTTCTCCACAGACTGCATGGTAAAAAAATATAAGGTCCTGGAAGGGTATAATGACTTACAGAGGATCAGCAACTAAATAATGTACCAATAGGCCAGCAGAAACCATCTTCAATAGGACATTACAGACTACAGCTCAAAGACTACCTGATAACTCTTAGAGACTGTAATGCATTTGGATTATAGAAGAGCACATTTAAAGTGCACTGCAAGCCTATGGAATAGGTCAAAACTCAAGAAGAGGCAATGGTAGAAGATGCTTTTAAAAGGAGCTTCTCCACTAGGAAAAGAGGCCTCTCCACAAAAGGCTGGTGAAGACGATGGACAGTGCTCTCAGGTACATGGTGGGATTCTTGGGGCTGTCCTGTGCAGAGCCAGCAGTTGGACTGTGATGGTCCTTGAGGGTGCCTTCCAACTCAGGATATTCTGTGATTCTGTGATATAGAAAGTGGCATCCTCCAGGAAGGTCAAAATTGTTATGTGAATTTTCAGGAAGTATGGAGAAACAGAGAGGAGAACTTGTATGTGGATGGTTGTTTTGTAAGAGTAAATTACTTGTATGAGGAAAGTCTGGATGGTGTGAATGACTCACATGAAAACTAAATCACTTCCTTGGCTGTCAGAAGGCCTCTGAAAAACCTGCATGAGGGGACTCTCCACAGGGTGTGTGTTGGATTGTGAGTGATGACAAGAAAGCACGTGGATGTTGCTGAGGCCAAGCAAGTTTAAAATCGTGGGAGATCCAATAGGAGAACTGAGTCAGGGCTGATACCTAAATTGCATGCTGCAATTTCCTGCCTTTTGGCTACAATAAACATACTTAGAAAATGATTGTGCCTCTGTAGCACAAGGAAACATCATTTCCCCCTAACATGCACATATGTTTTTTCTAAAATGAACTCAGATGGTTGAACTTTGTACAGTATGAAGGTAAAAGGGACTTAGCTGTGGGTAGAGCTGGGTCTAAGAGGCTTTAAAAAGGTGATGCAGTATCAAACAACCTAGCCAAAGTGGGAAGTGGCCCAGCAATGTGGCAGGCTCCTGAACACTGGAATTTCCATGTCCTATCATTTTCTCTGCTGTACAGACTGAACTACATAATTAGCTGGGCATTAGGGCAAACTGTACCTTGAAATGGAGAGGAATGGCTACCACCTTCCTCTCGCAGCTACTGCTTCTAGAGGGGCTTTTACAGTTAGGCACAAGGCAGTGATAAGGTATAGAGTGCTTAGCTGGTTCTCCACTGCCCTACACGTGCAAGAGGCAGCAGTTGCACACTCCTGCTGATAACAGCTATGTGTTGTGCAGTCCTAAGGTT
>JAWWES010000041.1:64609737-64668296 GCA_035583135.1 Lophotriccus pileatus
CACTGCCCTACACGTGCAAGAGGCAGCAGTTGCACACTCCTGCTGATAACAGCTATGTGTTGTGCAGTCCTAAGGTTGGCAGACCTAGAGTAAAGCCTTGGGGCAGCCTTTCCCCTCAGTCTCTCGGCTGCTGCTTGCCTGCCACAGTTGACACTACGCACAAGGAAAACAGGCAGTACCCAGCTCTGAAAAGGGTAGGGGAGACGAGATAGAGCAGCTGGGGTTTACAGAATACAAAGAAATCTCTCTCATAAACAGCAATTTTTATGGTTTAAATGCTGGATTTAAACTCTACTCGTAGCAGCACACTTCCCTACTTGCTGTAGTTTTAACCCCTCCCTTCACATAGCAGAAGTGCCCAAACCTCAGCCACTCTTCCCTGGCATGGTAACATTTAAATTTCCCTTTTCTGGTGAAAAGATCTGTTTACTTACAGCACAGCTTTGGTATTGCTACATAAAAGGGGAGACTATAAAATATAGTCATTAAGAATCCCTGGTGACACTCAAATAGGCACTGTGAGTCTGTATTACAGATTTTTCAGTTCAAATATTGTTTAAGACTACAGGCACAGTCTTCTGAATATACACCTAAAGAACACGGGCATGTAAATCCTTCCTAATGGCTATATGATAAGTATCCCTTAGAACTGAAATACCATCTCAAAATGATCTGTAAATTAAATATTATGGATCTTAGGTTCCTAGTAGTTTGACATTTGTCCAGCCATTCTGAATGACCTCTCTAGTGTCATTTGGCCAAGGTCATCTTCACACCACAGTAGTGAGAGGTCTCACATCTTTCCTCCCTAGGACTAAATAATGCTGTTAACACTATAAGCATATACTAAAGACCTCCTTTGTTTAGAATATAACATTTCCATGCACTGCAATATTTCTTAAAATACACACTGTATCTGAGACCTCTGTTGTTTAAAACAGGCCTGTGGCGCAAAGCTGGCCCTCCAAAATCCTTTCGTAACCACAGAAATGTTTTGCAAGACCCACCCACACCTTGCACTGAAGAATCACTACACAAAATGCATTTGATCTGGCTGGTGAATGATTGGAACCAAACGTGGCTTCACAGAGGAAGAGATGCCAAAATAACACTGTCATACTCTCTCTGACATCAGCTGAGGCCTTACCCCTTGCTGAGCAGGTCAGCCTAACATTTTTCCAGCATGATACCCTTTGACTTAAATGGTTCTGTGCTTTCTACCAGTTTTCCCAAGCTCTTTAACCCTAACCCATTATTTTACAAGGTGCTTTGTGCTTCAGCTGCATTTCTTTAGAGTGATGCAAACAATGGCTGTTCACAACTGAAAGTAATGAACAGAATTTCTCTAGTTCTCTAGTACTCTGGTTTCTGTAAGCACACCTGAAGCATGTGTGAAGCTCACATGGTGACACTCATGGTGTCAAAATGATGAACTGATAAAATTGAGCTGGTGCAAGAAGAAGGTCCTGATCTCCCTTCCATTTTATCCTCCATTCTTCCTGCTGCTTACCTTGTGCTAGCTCTGTTGTTAGATGTCTTTGTGAGCTGACCTAAATCACTTAAACAGAAGAAAACAAACCCTGCAAAAAACATCAGACATCTGTCTGTTATTTCTGCAGGCTGGAAGATCTGGTGAATGCAAGGGTGGGCAGAAAAGACGCAGAGGCACAGGAGGTTCCACTGACTTTACACCTACTGTCTGTGACCGTCCCCCTCGCTGGAGAAGGCCAGTAAGTTTTTGAGAAGACAACACTACTTTGGGGCATCTGGATTTGTTTAAACTGTAGCTAGAACCAAGAAAACACAAAGGTTATTGGCTGTTGTATGGAAAATGAAAAAGACTGGGAGAGAACTCCTAAGTCCTGGAATGGTTTAGGCTTGGCATGGAGATGAGCTGTAACTGCACTTTCACGACATCCTGAACTGTGCAACAGGCAGAGCTCTCTGACAAGTCAAACGAATCTTTGGCTACCTAACTGGTGCATGCAGTTCATCAGGCTGGCTGATACTGCAACGTGTTTCAGGAGTACAGTGACAACTATTCAGTTAACATGCTTTCATCACACACATAGGGAGGGAGGAAGAATAAAGCAGGTACAAAGGAGAGGAAAGACATATGGATAGGCCTTATCAAATCAGCTCAATTCTTGCTGAAAACCTTTTCCACGGCAAAAAATAAATTGGGAAACGGACAGCACACTGAGAAAGAAAGAAAGACAAGTTGAGCAATACACCTGGTGCATGTAGCTCATCTTGCAAGCTGCAGTTCGAGATGCAGACTGAGCTCTGGGTAGGGGAGCCCAGGGAGACCCAGAGGTCGTGAACTGCCAACCCTCTGCCTAATAAAGGGCATGAAGATGGATGGTACCAGTGAGGTGGATGGACACTGAGAGACTCTGGAAGAGGTGTGAGACTTGAGTGGGGGTAGACTGTGAGGGGGTTCCTTTGTTGGGGGTCCTCCTTGGAGGCACCACCTTGAGCTGTTTCGGTGTTGCTGCACCATGAATAAATGGCTTTATGGAACCAGACATCTACTATGGGAAAACTGGGGTAAAACCAGTAAGGAAACTGGGTCAGACTGTGTGAGTGGGGTGTGTGGGGAGCCACGCAGGGACCATCGGTCACTGGAGCCGCCCGCGGTGAAGGGGCTTCGGTCCCAGCAGTGAAAGTCTCTCACCTTGGGAGTGTGACTGCCAGAGAGTCTGGGAATGGTCAGACTGGGGAGAGTTCTTTAACAGACATGCTACAGTAGAATTACTCCTGTGTCGAAACACAACCCAGCCTCAGTATCTATCCATGGCATATTTGTTTTAGCAGACAAAACCAGAAGAAAAAAATAGCCACGTCTCATGATTAAGGGGTCAAATGGCTCTGAGGACTGGGCGAGCACTGACCCTGACACAGAGCAGTCTGCTCACCATTGTGAGCATGTTCAGGTTACTGCAGGAAAAGAGTTTTCTTTCCATGAATGTTGCTGCTGGAAGCAGGATGTTAAGCTGGTAGAGTAAAGCCAATATTTTTTGTGGAGAAACCTCTTGACAGACCACAGTTTGTTCAACTCAGTACATTCAAGCTGGGACTGAGAATAGAGGTTGCCAGATCACAATGCAACAGTTGTATGTTGCTTCTGTTTTACAAGAAAAACACTGAGTGGGAGATCAGGCATAAGGAGAGCAGAAACCTGAAATAATCATGCTGCTAACAGTTGTGCTGTGAGGTTGTAAAAATAACACAGCAAGATGAGGCCAAACTCTGACTTTGGCAGTAAAAACATATACAGGAAAGGAGGATCCAAAAGCTTCATATCCCTCATGTGGTCACAGAAAAGAGCACTCAAATCACAAAGAATATGTAATAGATGGGGGACAGACCATTTGATAGATGAAGACTTTGAAAGCTATAGTCTATTTTACTAAAAGTCTTTTTTCTTCCTGTCCTGTTCTGCTTCATCCCCCCATTCCCACGAAACAGAGCGGCATTTTCAGTAGTATCTTCAAGGGCTGTTCTTTTCCTGCTCTACCACAGTGGCAGAAAAGACTCTTGCTAAAGAAGCCTGCCTCTGATTCTCCTGTGGCTTTTCCTCACCTTTATTGCTCAGGAAGGGCAATGACTAGAGAAAGGGAAATTTAACTTCTGCCTGCTCACGTGCACACCTTACAAACATCTCACAACCTCTCTGACATCAGACAACTGGCCAAGCACTTCAGTGATAGGAAATTAAGAATTAAGAATGAAGCTTTACCCTCAGAACTGTACTTCAGAGAAGTTGGCAAAAGCAGGAGAGACTTAACTGCAGCAAAGGCATTACCAACAAGAGCAATAACTTTTAACTCCACAACGTGAGAATCTCTGCTATAGTCTGACAGTTCAGCCTTGGGTTTAGACTGCTAGTTTTGGTTTTGGTTTTTTTTTCTTCCAGTCTAGTGTGTTCCCAGAAGTCCCTCCTGAGGGACTTCATAAGCTGTAAACCTGCAATTTCTCACAGATCCCTTGGAGAAAACCAAAATGTGACCTCCCCTTCTTGGGATTAAATCTCCACAGTGAGACACAGACAAACTCTCTCTTCCTTCCTTTCCCTCAGTGGAGATGGAAAACAGTAGTCTTACCAGTTTAACAGTGTGCATCTGAATTAATGTAAACTGATAAAAACTTATGTATGCCACTTCTAACTGATTAGTATTAAAGCCAGACTTAAATAGGCCTGTCTCTGAAGACAGTGTAGTATCAATACCATAAACAAAACAGTGCATTTTCCTCGTTTAACTAAGAGGATTCAAAGTGATTCAAGTTTGCTTTGTAGAAGAAAATCTGAATTACCAACGCAACTTTAGCCTGACGAAAACGTGCAATATACAGGGAAAATAAGGGACCTGTTTTCATTAAAAGGCAAGTTTCTTAAAAAAGTGTGTAACATCGTGCTGATCCCAATGGATGCTTAGGATACTCTGAACCCACTTACATGTCTAGCCATGGTATGTAAATGCTGCAGTTCAGTAATGAGAAGAATGGAATGAAATCTAAATGACCGAGCTTTCCTCTGGCTTGGTCAGTCCCAGCATCTGAGTGTACCCAAACAAGCCCTGGCTGCAAATTTCTGCTTCTGTAACTGTGCAGTAAAAATATAGGCAGTTGTGAAGCAAGAGACTTCACAGAAAATCTACAGCCACCTATCCTGTTGCCACTCAGCTATTGTTTGAGCTTGAGTATCATTAGTTAAATTGGCAGGGAAGGCACACTTTCATGCTGAAACTAATTGTTAATGCCACGTTATAATATATAATGTTATAATGAAAACTTCTCCTATGAATATGAACTCTGAGAGCTTGACTCTCACTTCAGTCTCTATAGTAGTCTGGCTTTCCACAAGGAGCTCGAAACAGACATGGCATATAGTGGAAATGCAGAAGTGTACATGACTGCAAGGGCAAGTGATTAAACAAGGCCAGTGACATTATCATTGTTATATCCAAATGGGAGTGACAGGGCAGCACTACACCAAGATTTTCAGGTTCTTTAAATCATCTGTCTGTATGAGTTGCTGCCCTACAGAAAGGAGGCTCAGCTGCCTGAGCTCTCACCACATACAACTCAGTATGCTGAAGTGAACCACTGTTTTGGTTTTCTGTAGTTTGCCAGTCTGTGACTTGTAACTGTTCAGCTGCTGTGACTGTCTTGTAAAAGCTGTCCCCAAAGTCTGTGCTTCACAAAAGCCCACCAGTCACAACTATGCTGTCAAATGCTGCTGGGATCATAAATCATGACAGTGATGAAGACAGCATTGGCAGTCTCAGGCTGTGTATGGGTAGGCAATGTTATGTGCTGTCCTGAAAAACAGCTGTGTGTTTGATCCACCCCAGGATGTTGTTTGCCCTCCTGGCTGCCAGGGCACACTGGTGACTCACGTTGAGCCTGATGCTGACCAGCACACCCAGATCCCTCTGCAGGGCTGCTCTCCTGTCATTTCTCTCCCTATTTATATTTGTGCTCAGCAATTACTCCACCCCAGGTCCAGAATCCACCAGCTGGACTTGTTAAATTTCATCCCATCAGTCACAGCTCAATTTTCCAATCTATACAGACCCCTCTGCAAGGCATCTCGTCCCTCAAAAGAATCAACAGCATCTCCCAGTTTGGTATCATCAGTAAACTTGTTAAAATTACATTCAACTTCTGCATTCAGATCACTGATAAATATATTGAACAGGCCTTGCCCCAAAATTGAGCCCTGAGGAACACCACTGATGACTGGTTGCCAGGCAGATGTAGCTCCATTCATCACAACCCTTCGAACCCTGCCCTTCAGCCAATTACTCACACAGGGCACTGTGAACCCACTGCCGTGCAACTTGTCCGCAAGGATGCTGTGAGGACAGTACCGAAAGTCTTACTAAAATCCAGAACAACTATATCCACCACCTTCCCTTCACTCACTAGGTGGGTGACCTTATCATACAAAGACATCAAATCAGTTAAACAGGACTTACCCTCCGTAGACCTGTGCCGACCGTGCCCGATGACTGCATTATTCTTTAAATGGCTTTCAACAGTACCCAGGATAATCTTTTACATAATTTTTTCCAGCCCTTCTCTGAAGGCTAATGGTATCAGTTACAAAAGCTGTAACTCTGAAGCTGTTCTTAGATGTTGGGTTTTACCCTCTTTACATAGGCATAACTTTGCTTCCTTTTCACCCTCCCTCCCCACCATCCAGCATATGCTATTGCACAGTTAACTGTGCCTGTACAGCTATTTTGTACAGAAAGAAAATAAACTAATGTGGTTTAACACATTATAAATAATTAAGTGCTGCATTTGCACAAAGGATTTTGCTGGTATTATGAGTTAAAAAAACACAAAAGATCATCCTACAACTTGACACAGTTGTAAATGTTACATTGACACATCTGGAGCAAATGCAGGCACTGGGGCTCTGGTCATGGTAGCCAAGTTGAAGAGACACTGCTGAGGTGCTGTGATATAAAGTTTGGTGTCTTTTGATGTTTAAGCTCTAAACGTCTACTGCTACAACTCTAATAGCTCGATCAGCTGAGGTTTTTTTAATCCTCGTTTAAAAGAAGCTTTCCAGCTCAACTCCAAAGTAAGAGAAAAATGTACCAGTTGATCTGCACTTTTTAAAAGCACTATATTTGTGAAAGTTTCACTCAGCTATCCCTTCCTGTCTCTTCCCCTCCCACATAAGTGATTAAGGTTTTCAAACAAAGGAGGAAGAGAATCCCTGATTCTGTTCCCTCTCCAAACTGTCCCCACACAAAACAACCAAACTACTATCCCTACGGAGCTTTGGGGCAGAAGAGCTCCCCATGCTCACAGTTAGCACATAATCTATGCCCATTTTAAGTGCTGTTTTATAGATTTTAGTAGAATGTGAGTCATTCATAGCTGATGTGCCCTTAACAGGGACTGCATTTCTGGTTTTGGCCATCAGACTGTTTTTATTGAGATGTCGCTTATCCATGGCTTTCTGCAGATCTGTGGGGTTCATGCCATGCCTTTGTACCCTCTGGATGTGTGGCACACTGAGAGGCTGAGGTAAGCCAGAAGCAAGGCTGGAGGTAGCTCTTTGTCAAGACTCTGACAGGGTAAGAATCTTGCCCATCTTCATTCCAAGAGCAATAGTTTTGTGGGTCAAACCAACACAGTGGTAGACAAAGTGCCTCTGACCAGTTTAAACATTACTTGGCTCTTCCTCAGACTCCTGAAGGGGAAGAAACAAATCTGGCAGCTCATTAAGTCAGATACAGCCCAGTTGATAAGATAACCCAGCTGATAATAACAACACCAGGCACAGGACTCATCAGAATCAAAAGCAACAGGCAGGGTTGGGCCTCTGCAGAGGAATAGCAATGCTCATCCTTCTAAGCTGCCTGTATGAATGGGATAGGTCTGCTTCAGACACACACATAGTGAAACCCAGACCTTAAGGCATTTTACTGGGTCCCAATTCCAACAGGACAAGCAGTCCTCAGGGGGAGTCCAGCTGAACCTACCAGTGCTCTACAGCACTCTGCCTTTCACACCTACACAGTTGTTTTGTTAGGATCTGTGCTAGGCAGTGCTTGAGTAAAGGAGTTGTTTGTATCTCTGTCCCAAAGTTTCAGCATCCGTGTTTGCTGTGGATCAGTGAACAAGCCTTTCAGCCTCAGAGAGGGGGTCAACTCACCTTTCAGAATCTCTGAAAGGTGAGTTAAAAAAATTAATCTTTTGGCATTTTTGCCTGGCTGACACACATTTTTCTCCTTAAAGAGGGAAAAGGTCACTGGGAGCTGAAAATCCCAGGAACCTGCTCGGTAATGTATTCCCCCTCACAAGAAACATCCAGAACTGTATTAGTTTTAAGTGACTGAATCAAAAGTAGCTACCAGCATGTCTTTAGATTCATTTGGATGTTTCTAAGACAGTCTCCACGTGATAAAAGTTAGGATGAAACTAACCTGGCTGTAGTTGGATAATCCCATAACAGCCTCTTGCAGGGATTCCTGTGTCTTCTAAGCCACTGACAGGTTTCTGGTGAGATCTAATATGTCAGTTCCCATTTTCCTGCATACTAACAAGCTGAGGTTGACATGAATATATATTAAAATAAATGAAGTTTTGTGGTGAAAATCTGCCCTGGCTAAAGTCAACAGCAGAGCTCCCAAGGAAAGATGTGGGAGCAGAACTTCAGGATGTTCTGATAGCTATGGTTCCACCAGGGCTGCAAAGACTGTCCTAAAATGTTTGTTAGGAAAACCTTCATAGTCAGAGGTTTGTGGGGAGCAGAATTTCCAGTCTGCAGAAGGGCTAATTTCACGTGCTCCTCTTGATTGAAACTGCCACCGTGTTTAAAAAAGAAACACAAAAAAAAACCCCAAACAAACAAACACAAACAGAAAAAAAAAAGAGAAAAAAGGTATCTCTTTTTCCCCTCACAGAGTGAAATCCTTGGAGATTGTTTGGGGGGAACCCAGATTGACTATTTAAAAAAATCCAGAGCTAAAAGTAAGCCATATATACTGCCTGCTTGCTAGAGTCCAGGTTAGGAACTGACTACCAACAGTGTTGCTGCTTTGAATTAGCAGTTCCAGTGGGGAAAATTGTCCATTACACTGCTCTTCAAAACTTGACTTCTGGGGCATTTTTAATATTTTAATATTTTCACATGCTGTCAACTAGATGACTACTGATGCTTGAGTTACTCAGTTTACCCCTTGCCTGATGTATTTACAGGGAATGCAAATCTGCCTTTTGATCATCCCAACACATTGACCTCTAGTTCTGACAAAGTTACAGAAAAGACTTGTGCATATTGTGTTAGGAAAACAGCTAAACATAATTTTCAAAATCAACTCCAGCCAATGATGAGTAATACAAAGATACTTTATGCCTCTGGCTTTGCTAGAAAAATGTTAAATGGCTTTAGAGAATAAGATAATAAGACCTTCAACTTGAAATTCTTTGCTGTAAAAGGGAAAGTGCTTTACCACTAAAATTAATATTTTGAAAAATGATATTACATTAAAGAGTAGGAAAGATTAGTTAGCCACTGAGTTTTGTTTGACAGAAAGTCCAGAGCTCTACTGACTGATGAAAAATAGATTCACATTGATATAAAAAAAGAAATGAAATAACTTTCTGGCAAGAGCTCTAAACTGAAGGCTGTGAGATGGGTGGAAAGCAGGTAGGTAGGTATGTACTTTCTTTCTAGGAGGCCTGAGTATATTCTGCCGTTGAGTTCAACAGCTCTGATGAAGTTGACTTCAGGCACGAAACACAGGCTGTCTAAACGTTTGGCAGTAATACATACTACTACATACTTGCCAAGCAGCTGTGTTAGGCCCAAATATCCATGGGCTTGGGCTCTGTTGCCCTGAGAACAACATAGGAGTGGAAAGGACATGGAAGTACCAGTTACAGGGCTGGTGTCACTGGACCCAGTGCACAAACTGCACAAACGAAAGATTCCCAATTATGTAAGAAAAAAATTAAAGAATTACCCCACCACCAGCTCCCCATATCGTTTCTTAATTTCATTTCAGTCAAGGCTTTATTCTTAGAGAATGTTTCCTTCTGAAAAATAAAAAATAACAACCCCCTCGATCTTCCAATAATACTTTATGGAAAAGAAATCTCCATCAATGCAACCAGTAGAGTATTTTCTCTGCCATAACATAATTTCTTAACTTGCTGAGAATAGTGTGGGTAATAGAAATCAAAAGGAGGGAAACAAGTGTCAGCCAGACAAAAATGCCCAAAGATTAATTTCTTTAACTCATCTTTCTATTATGTGAAAGGATCATGGTCCTTGTTACGCTTGATGTTGACTAGATGGCAAGATATGTATCTTTGAAATTTAAAGTGGTAAGTCTTAAGAAAATAGAAAATCTCCCTCCTTAAAGGAGCACCACATCTGTAACAAATTTAAGGCACATAAGGACAAAAAAGAACAAGGTGTTTTAAAACGTACCTCTGTGGACATGTGTAATACCCCACAGGAACTGGGTATCATGTTAGGTCACTGCCAACATAAATGCATGGAATATTTTTGGGTGGGGCGTGTATTTACAAATTTTTCTCAAAAGAAATTGATTCCTGGGGCATTCAGCATATTTCTGAAGTGGCTGGATTCCCCTTGGCCCTCTCCCTATCTATTTACAATTCCCTTAGGAGTACAAGAAGCATTTTCTGTAACCTCAGCTTCCTGATTCAGCTCATTGTGATGTCAGTTATTTACGATAACAAAATTGAGACAATGCCTGTGGGTTGCATGGTACAAAGACAACCTTGTTTCTGTAAAAAAGGGGCAATCCTAGTGTGAGAAGCACAGGAAAGGCTATGAAGTAGGACTCCTAAGTGGTATTTCATTAATCCTGCCAGCTCCATAATGGGCTGGACATTGCACTGACAGAGTTTTTTTTCCTTTCCATAGGATTGGACACTAATGTGAGTGCAACTTTTGGAAAACTACTTCTCTGCAGGACAAGGCTTTGGAGATACAAATGGATTGCTAGTGGGCAGAGAGGCAGCAAGTGTCAGGATGCAAATGATTCAATACCAATTACATGTTCTGTGGTCACAGGCAAGTCATTGTGCACCTCTGCTTACCTGTCATGAAACTGGTTTGTTAATATTTAACTGTCTCAGCCACAGATGTAGCGAAATTTGCAGAATGCCAGTAAACTCTGGAGGCCACAGAGTAGCAAAAGAAAACAAGAATCATGGCTAGTTATGAATGAAGAGCCTCACCTTTGGTGCAGCCTAGAGAAGTGTCACTTACCTGCTATTCTTCCAATTGGCATTGCATGGTCCTCAGGAGGGGATACTGACACCATGATGTGGTTCATATAAGCTAACTCTTCTCGGTGGGACAGGTTGATTGGCTTTACTTCCCTGTGCAGCCCATCCTCAGACAACCTCGGTGGTTTGAAATCGGAGTGCCTGGGGTTCAGTATCAAAGGATGCATGATAGGGCTGGGCATCAGCTGGATGACCCGGGTATTCTCCTGGCGAGGGCTGGAGGGCTTTGGGAGCACTTCAGAAGGAGGTGGGCAGTGGTTGTTTTCTACTGGGGACACTGAGAGAGGATAAGGCTCTTGCTGGTTGTTCTCATGCTGATGCCTTGTTCCTGGCACCCTGTCAGCTGGGGAGAGGCGACGGATAGTGTTGTCCATAGGGGACTTGAGTGGCCGCTGGTCGGGATCTGGTGACGGACGGTGGTTGTTAGTGATGGGTGATCTGGAACGATGCAACAGTTCAATGGTTGGGGGGTTGTGGTGGACTGCTTCTGCAGATGGTCTGGAAGGTCTCTGGACAAAGCTATCTGTGGAGAGAAAAAAAGTCACGAAAATACAGACTGTCTGCATTGTGATCAAGGTGTAGGATCTAACTCTTCGACTCCTAGCCAGGCTTACTGGGTACTGCTGCCAGCTTGGAAGTGTTGACCTACAGATGCCCAGAAAAACACCATGTAAATGTGGATAGTTACTACTACACATAATGAAATCAGTACTGTGAAACAATCTCCTTCCACCACCATGTATCAGTAGTTCCTGGAGAAACATATTAAGAGAAATCCCATTCCCATTTTCAGAAGCTGACCAGTACATATGTGAAGAGTAAAATCTGATTTAGCTGTGCTAACTCTGTTTTTGTGCAAATGCTTTGAAACTTATCTCCTGCCACTCGTGTGTGGTTCCTACTGTACCACAATGACAGCAGTAAAGTAGAAGGCAAAGACAGAAAGGGAAAATGTCTGCAGGAAAATATTGTGCTCTAAGTTCTAGGTGGTAGATGGCCTAGGTCAAGGTTGAGAATAACTCAGGCTGAAATATGAACTGGGTTATTTAAAAAAAATCACTGGTAGGAAGCTCTTTGTGAAACACTAGCTAAATTTTATCCTTGCCTTCATTTTAAGAGCATGTAACATCTACATAAGGATATTTTCATCTTCTTTTGTTTAGTCTATGCTGGCTACTGATGGTTTCTCACATATAAGCACTTACATGTCTTCACAGCATTAGGACTTCTAGCATCGTGTTTGCATAAGGATACTCGCCCAGCTATGAGCTTAACAGAAGGGGGGAGATAAATCAAAGCTCTAGGTCAGTGTCTTTATGTACTAACAATCCTCTCACAAAATTAAAATGCTTGCCAGTGCAAACTTTCAGGTTAAGGCCATCAATTTTGACTTGGGAAATTACTGACAAAGAGGAAAATACCACTGGAGCGCAGTGATTAACAAAAAACACAGATCAAATTTCAGTGCTGTTTGTTGAAAGCCTTGGATGACAACAGAAGGGTTTGTTCACTCCATTTTCTCTGATCCTTTAATGATTCTTTTGTTCTCTTGTCAAGGCAGTGATACCTGCTGAAGACCCCAGATCTCCCACAGTGAAGACCCCAGGGCTCCAACAGCCCTGGAACCCAGGCAGGCATTGGGAAAGGGAAAGGTGTGAACAGGAAAAGCTCACATCCTGAGAAAATGTAGTGCAAGGCAGTGACACAGCACCAACCCTTTTGCCTATTCAACAGTCTAAAGAGGAATTAATTTACAACTGTACCTACTTCAGTGATTGTCTTTTCCTAAAGTCTCCTTTCTTTGCCACAGCAGAAAGAAAACCAACCCCCAAATTTTATTCAGCATCCTATCTTCGACAGACCATCCACCCTCATCACAGTGTATTCAAATGCACTGTGCTCATTTTTGGCCTCTAAATATAGACCAGAATATTGTGTTGTTTGTCCTACTTATTGAAAGTGCCTTGGAGGAGGGGAGCAGCTATCTTTAAAGCAGAAACCCCCTGCTGCGCTTTCCACCAAGCTCTCTGCAAACATTAGTTGGCTCTGAGGAGCTCTAAACAGAAATGGACCAATCTGTCTGCTTCCAAACCGTGGGGATACTGAACCTGGACAGAGTGGACAGAAGGCAGAGACTGAGGAACTCTTTAAAAAGCAGTAACAGGAAAAACCACAAATGGATACACATCAGAGGTTCACTTTCCACCAAGATCTTTCTCTTTTAAATACTTAACAAAAGAATCACCTTATGGCCAAAATGCTGTTTGCCACAGAACAATTCCAACTCTGCTCCAGGCACGTCCACTGCCACAAATGAAAGGAGATTCACCTCCCAGGAAATCTGCTGACCTATCTGATCCATATAGGAATGGGTGGGGCTGCACTTACTCTGGGAAGGAGCATGGCAATCCCAAAGACTGGCACTCTTTGCTTACCCACAAAAGTGCAGGGAATGACAGGGTAACCTCCCTGTATGGCATCCCATCAAATGACTCAGAGCTCCGTCAGAAGGACCACTGGAGGTGTCGGTAATTCACACTGGTCATCCCTCTACAGGGACAGAGCCAATTCCAGGGCAATGCTAATACATCTTGGAGATATTCTGAACTGCAATTAATTTCAAACAGCCAAACCCCCTTTGTTTAAGCCTAGTAAAAAGCCACTATAGGTAAAATGAAAGCATTTAGAAGCAGGATCATAAGTATAATCTATTAGAAAACAGACAAAAGACCCAGAAAAGTGAAAAAGATGACTGGAGTAAGGAGGGATTCTAAATGAAATACCTCACCTATGAAGTTTAACCACTCAGTATTGTGTCAGTAACACCTGTCCCTTCTGTCACAGTTTGTGAGTTAGCCAGGGTTAAGTTCTGCTCCTCATAATCATTCTCCTTTTTTTTACTAAGTTGCAATTTGCTGAGGGAGAATTAAAACTTAATTGTGCTAGTTCTTCCCAAGTGACTCTACGAAACAGGAAGAACTAATGTCAAAATACATAAATAAATGAATTCAAATATAAATTCGTGGCATAGAGATTTTTTGATTGCTCAGTCTTGTGACAGCAGGCTGTAGTTTCTTTTGCTTGTTTTGAAGTTCCTCTCACAGCAAACCAAGAACTAATTTTTGTCATTATAAAGAGAAGTTTCAAGTAATTGCACAGAGTTTTCTAAGCAAAAGCTTAGTGGCACTATCAGCAGCCAGAGTGTTGGAAGAAAGAAATCAAAGTTGTTTCTTAATCACTATATTATAAAGGACTTAGGTTTTAAGTGATACACTTCAAAGGCCAACTCATCATCCCTGTGAAATCCTCTCTAGTGAAAGTTGCTCCATATGTTTAAGGTAGGAGTGTCTGAAAGAGCAGCTAATATTTCTGTTTGAAATTTGAAATTTAGAATGGGAACACTTGTGGGTGAAGGCCAAGCTTCAAGAAAAGACTGAGATTTTACTAACAGTCTGTGGAAAGTGACTGAATTCACTAGACAACTCTCTTGCACAACTCTGCCAATTGAGCCTCATCCTAATCTGTAGCACCTTCATCTAAGCTGAAATAATTTACACAGCTGTGTAGAAACTCTTTGGAGTGTCCTTATTCCACCTGCTGTTGTCCTGCTCTTGGCTTAGAGTTTTGCTGGTGCCATTTGATTCTGGCAAGGTCAGACTGGCTATAGGCAATTTATACAGGTCTGACAGTACTAGCCCTGAATCCTTTCTTGCAATCCCATGTTGAATCTTCAAATAGATGCAGATCCAACAGAATCAGTACACCTTTTATCCAGTTAGCACAGACTAGGGTGACATCCTAACTCACTTATGTTCTCTTCTTGTTTACTTACAAAAGGAGTTACACTACTTTTTCCTATATTTTTTTAACTGAAAAAGTGAACTCTACCTGATGCTTTGAAAAGGCCTTTCAAGAGGCCTAGGCTTTATATTTTTCTGTTATATACCCAAGAAACCCAAGAAGTACTTTAGTGTGTGTATTTTTAAAGAAAATAAACCCTCGATTTTCTGTTGAAAGAAGCAGACTTACAATTTGATCTGTACAAATAACAAGCAGAAGAAGCCCAAGTATGCAATTTCACAAACTTAACTATTCTTCCTTTATCACCTCTGACAGTCATGGTGTGTGTGGATACTACTAGACCTCAGCAAGTAATTCTGATAGCAAAAATGAGAGAAAACCTGCAGAAACCCCCTTCTCTCAATATCAGTTGCTCAACCGGCCCAAAAGCTGAGCAACATGATGGGCTCAGTTCTAGGAACTCTGGCATGATGTTCAGATTGTCAGCTGAAGTGACTTTGAGCTGGATATTCCTCTCTGAGACTGCCTTCTTGGTCTGCACACAATTGCATTTAGCTGCATCTCTAGGATACCAGAAGTCCATGAAGCAACTCTGTCTACCTAATTGGGTGCGAGGAAAAACGAATCAATGGGGTCAGTAAAACTTTCTGCTTTTTATAATCTGTATCTGGCATAGCTTTTTAAACAGTCTTTGGAAAGAGAACAAAATAGCAGAAGATAAATGGAGAACGTCTAGTTCACTCACTAGTTGATCACTACTTGATTGTTCTCAAGCTATGGACACAAAGGGAGGAGAGTAGCTTTATTTAAGTAACAATGAAGCAAGAAAACTGCATAATTCCTCACAGCCTTACCCTCTCTAATAGCAGCTCCAGTAAGAATGAGACAGAGTTACCTTCATCGTGATTCTGGTGTAATATGACCTCTGGCTGAGCATGGATGGAGTTCCCAGGGTGGAAGAAAGGTGTGAAGAGCATACGAGCTTTCCTTTGCTTCAGGATATGCTGAAGGAGTTCATACAAAACATCACCTGAAAGATGAACAGCAAGAAAAAGGAAACAAAAATATACATAACTGATGAGAAGACTCATTTAGCCATCTAATGCATGAACTCTTGCCTCCTGGGTGCTATTTTCAGACCCAAAAATGCTTTTATAAATTACACCTTGTACTGATGCCCTTCTTCCAACAACATCTACATAAAACACATTTTGTCTGGGGTAACTGGTTGAACATTTCAAAGTGAAAATGTACATCATAGGGTAGGAAGTCTCTTGGCTTTTAGTTCTGCTTGCTCTCTTCTGTTTGTCACTGCTCACATTACAGAAGAACAGGTTGCAGCAATACCATATTAACTGAAAAGGAACTTGGGTTTCACTTAAGAAAACAGATTTTCTGGGGAAGTTTTCTCAATCATGTGGGTTTTTTTTTTAGCAGTTGTTTCTACAAGATTGTAAGCTGTGCATCATTTGTCCCTTGTCTCTATAAACTGCCAATATTCTATTTGTGGGCAAGTGTAGTTTCTCCGTGTGAAAAGTATTGTTTTCCATAGTTCGGCTTCCTTTATTTTTAACATCCTGGCTGCTTTTACTGTCCCAGCAGTGACTTTAGGGCATTTTTAAAGGGTGATTGCAACACCTGAAAATTCAATTATAAACAAAGCCTCAAGAACCCAGTTACATGACAGTCTAAAAAGTGATTTTACCATATACTTTCCGTAACTGAATGCAATAGTGGCATAATCATAACTAGTGCTGTAACACTCCAAGCAATAAGACAGCAAATTTGTACCTCTTTTGATTTGGCCTGACAGACTAGTGAAAATGTCCATAAAGTTGTCTGTCTTTTTTTTTCACCTAACAAAACAGTTACACTTCTGCACCACTCAGATGTAGTAATGGTAGCTAAAATGGTGAAAAGTATTTTTCATTCCCTCCCTGCTGTGCTGCCCCCCCTTCCCTGGCCAGCCTGAACAGAACATCTGTGGGGCTGTGAGCCCGTTTCATTGCTCGGACTGTGTGCAGTGGATGAGGTTCTCTTGGTTTAACAGTGAGTGGAAATAATACAATTTTCATTTAGCTTCAGTCTTGGAAAACTTAATGCCTCTACGGCAACCACTATTTCACAGTTCTTAAATTTCACAGACAGTTAATTTCTGGGAAATACTGAGGTAATGTCCTACCTACAGACATCTAAATTTTTAAGGACTTACTCAGATATCCTCTAAAAGGTTTATTATCAAGGTTTATTATGGGGAACACATGGAGAGAAGGAAGAGAGAAAATGCAAGGGAAGAGGCCTTTAGTTTGGTTATTTCATTCCAAATTTAGGTAAATAACTGCTTAAGCTTCTGCATAAAGTAAGACTTTCCAAGTCAGAGGCTCTTCTCGGGGAACACTTTATTTCCAGCCTACAAACATTTTTAATCCTGCTCATTTCAAGTGCCCTCACAACACACAGGTGGGGATATACCTTCATAACTTCCAGGTAAAATAAGCACATGCTTAAAAAACTTCATATACACTACACATAAGCAACAATTTGTGAGGCAGATTCTGCAGGAGGGTGGTTGGAGAGAGTCGCCAAGCAGGCTGGTGCAGACTTACTGCCACAGTTTGATTATCAGCTGGATCCAAGCAGCACCAGCTGTACTTCAGCACCTAGTGAGCCTTGCACTAGAAGCTTCCTCAAAGCAATTCTGTCACTGCTTGGTCCAAGCTGTTTGATCATGTACAGTGATTGAATTACAAGCCTTTATATTTAACAGGAGTACCTTGTATGCTCACAAAAAAACCCTCATAACTCATATTTGGTTAAACATCCCTGACAAAGGAGGGCAGATGCTTACTGTGACTGTAAAACTGGAGCAGACAGACCACAGGGGATATAAATACAGGCAAGCAACATGCACATTTCTAAATCTTCTTTGTGAATAAGGGAAGACATAACTTGAGCAATAGGCAGACTGATTCACACACCTGTCTGTGCTGTGCCTTGGGCTGGATTCCAGCACATGAGAGAATACGGTAAAGTAAAGCAAAACCCACAGGGGCTGTTAAATAGAGGCAAAGTCCCCAAGGGAGGAGTTTTGCAGTCACTTTTAGCAGCACTTCAGCCAAGTCAACTGTGAGGCAAAATGCTAATATGGGCTGCTTAAAGGTTAACTTGATTAACTTGCTGCTGTAGTTGGGTCTGTGAACAGATAAACCTTTACAGGGAAGAGCTGGAAGTCACAAAATGCTGCCAGAGAAGCTTGCTTTCTGGGAGCTCTGCAGGGAGTTTTACCTAATAAAGACGTTAGAGGTTTGGATTTGAACTCAAATATGCCAACAACTCAGGTGTATCGGGATTTCATTTCCTCTCTGTCCTTTTTGTCCTTGCCTCATACAAGTGTCCCTGCCCTCTGTCTCCCCTCTCTTTCCCAGTCTACCCCAATAAAGGTGACCATCTCCTCAGCTTCCTCTCTTTTCCCTCACAGCTTCTGTAGGAAATTCTCACCCGAATGAGGAGACCTGTATCGGAAGTCCTCTTTGGTCAGGAGCAGCAGAGCCTTGCCGTTCATCTCGAAAGTGTTGCTCTCGATCGGCCGCAAGGAGAACTCCTTCTCCGCCCACCGGAGCCACTGTGCCACGTCGTCCCTGCTCCAGTACACGGGCTGCAAACCTGTGCCAGGAAGAGACAGTGACTGTGTTACCAAACTGAGGCAAGGCATGGGAATGTGGGTAAGGATCAGTGAACCCCCCTTTCCTCCCACACCGTAATGTACAAAGTCTCAGAGGAAAGTGTGGGAGAGGAATGTCATGTTGATGCAGAATTACTCTAAGCGCTGGACTGTGAAATAGTTCATTAGCTCAGGCACCTTGGCTTATCTGTGACATACTGTGAAACAAGAACTGCCTCAGCATCCTAAAAATAAGCTCCCAAGATATTATTTCATTTCAGATTTCCACTGTGCAGTGGGGTTTTCCTCCAGCTGCTCCTTCTGATGTGCAGAGCAGGCCGAAGGCAAAGTCCTTGGCCCCATCCATCCTTGGTATGTATCCTTTCACGGAAGACAGGTGTGCTCTCTCTTTACACCCCTGGTAAATCCATGGATAAAAAATAACGACAAGTTGTCAGATGCAGAAGAGCTGTGGCTTCCCTGTAAGTGGCTGGGGTCTGTAAGGAAGGGCTGCTTAACACAGCCTCTGTAACAGTGTGTCTGTAAGCCATTACCAGCGTGTGTGTGGTTGAGAGAGGTGTATTCAGACAGGCCCACTCCTCTCCACATGCCATCACGGTAGCAGGTGCTATTCCAACACTACAGAAGAAAACCAGTACTGAGGCTGTGGCACCTTTAGCTCTGTGTTTCCTGTATAAATATTAAATATTACCAATGTAACTCTGTCCATAGAAGGGGATATATCATTTTATGGTAAAATAGCCGGGATATCTATTGGTTTGGGCACAGATTTTCCAGGGTGCCAAGGAGAATCTGGCACTCCCTTTCTCCCAGCCAGCTCATACAGCAGATAGAACCTAGGCTATTGTGTTTACTCACAGGGGCCCAACCAAGTTACAATCAAACTCACAGACATTTTGCCTGCTACCTTTATTGGGCCCAGGCAGAGAAGCTTTGGAGGTAAAACAATTCAATATCTGTTCTACAGACAAATTTAAATAGTTTCCTTCCCCTGAGAGAAGGAAACTGCCCAAGTAGAGAGATTATCTCCAATCCACTGGGTGATAAAAGCTTTTTTGTTTTTTTTCTCCTGGTGAGATGACTCATTGTTTGACTTGCTACAAAGCTTACCCACTGCACATAGGAACATAAAATTTGCTGTATCTGATCAGATCTCGGGTACACAGACTCTGGCAGGAGCTAGTGCCTTATGCTTCAGAGGAAGATGAACCTCCCTTCCTTCTATTGCACCTGGCTGATTGTATGCTGCAAAGGGGAAGAAATTTCCTTCCTGGCACACCATTCTCTGAGATCTGATTACCCTCTTCCTAGCAAGCACTAAAAGAAACCTGGGAGAGTTGTACCATTCCTGTTTTGGTTTGGTTTTTACTTCTTTAACAGATAGGCAACTCTTCTTTTCTGTTTTAGCAAGAGGTAACATGCAGTGAATTGCATTCTGCTGCTATGCCAGATTCCCAAACAATGGCTTTGGAAAGTCCCAGAATCACAGCTGCATACAGAACTGAACCTCTGTCAGAAAAGGAATTGAGATCATGCCTGAGAAAGGATCAGAGCTGACCTAAGGAAGGGACCTCTGCATGGCAGTGCAAGAATTTCCTCTGGCTTTCAACTGCACTGTATTATGTGCCACACAGAAGCAAGTAGTAGCATTTATTTATTTTTGAAGTATTTAAATTCTATTCCCCCCATAAATTAGGGTCTGCTTATTTGGGTCAGAGTTTTCTGTAGGTCCTTTCTTTTTGAAGAGCCTGGACTGAGGTGAGGTGTAGATTTGCTCAGAGACATGGAAACCATCATCTGAAATCCCAGAATGAGGTTCATCTTTTGCTGAATACAGAGCTATTCCTGCAGAAAACACACTCCAGACCTCAGGCTGCTGCTAGGCAGCATGTACATGGACTGTAGCTAAAAGAGAAAGAAGTAAGACATGATGCAGCCAGACTACACATAAAAAGGGGGTTTAAAAGACTATCTGAGGAGTGCTTGAAATGCTCTTGTGTGGCTTCTTTTCCCTCCCTCGTTGCCATGCCACGCAAGTAATAAATTGCCCAAAGGAGAACAAACTGTCGTGCAGAAATCTAACCAGACTTCTGATGTGCACTTCACAAGATGAGGCATGAAACAAAAGAAAACGTGACTGGGAAAATCAGGCTGACAAGGACAGAGTTGTATGATAACTTACACGAGGTGTGTGTGCTCCCTTATATATAACAAGGTAATAAATAACCCACTCCCCGTACAAACACAGATCAGCATTTCCCACGTGTGCTGGTGACAATGTACTTCTGCCATCCGTTCAACTAATCCAGAAGTACCATGCTAAAGAAAGATTCAGATCAGTCAGTGCTAGACCCAGAGCAGCCAGGTAAGTTAGACTGGGACAAGCCACGAGCTGTGCTGGCAACTGTGAAACAGACCAAACGCTTCACACTCCAAATCAGGTCCCTGCCAGGTTTCAGCAGCATCGCCAAAGCTCGTGAGAAAAGCCGCAAAGTGATATGTCCTAGGACTATTTAGCTTGAAATTACTAACAATCAGCAAAGCAGACAGTCTAATTCAGTTTGGCTATCACTGAAATGAGTGGGTGGATGAGCCACACCTCTCCATCCGTGATGTGACACCGTAATTAAATACTTACATTGTGCGGAAGACATAAGGTGCTATAAAAATAAGTTAACTGCTTTTTCCTAGATGGATTGCTTTCTCTCCTGTTTCCCTCCCTTCCTGCACTGCTGCTTTCCTGGGAAGTTAGTTTCTCAAAAACGCATGCCCCCAGCTGCATGCCCATTTGTTTTGTGAGGCTGAACCAGTTCAGCCACAGGAGGCTTTTCTAGGGGTGCACACCAGTGTTGCTAAAACCGCTTCAGAAACTGTCATTCAAAAAATAATTTTTTCATGTGCAGTACAGCACCTACTAAACTTGTATGCCACCTTCTTGGACCTCTCTTAAAAACAACTACTTGGTTTTGTGAAAACAAGGTCATGAGAGGGTTGGCTTTGCAGCTGAAGGGATTTTACAGCACAGTGTTCATTGTTATCAGTAGGTCCTGAAAATGCTTTCCTGTACTGTCCATAAAAGAAAACTTAATCCCGCTCACACTATTTTTCCTCTTTGGATGCTGTTTCTTATTTTGCCCTCTCCATCTTCTCTTTTAGTCTCATGCACACAGTGGAGGAAAATGGGCTCTTTTTATCTCTCTAGCTTTATTCTCTGCAAAAGCCAGCAGCAGTGTCTTCAACTAACAAAGATATTTACCAAGCAGAATGAAGTGGGGGAAAAGAGAGCTGTGTTGCAAAATGAGGGCAGAGTTTTGCCTGATGAACTGACTGTTGAAATCAGTGTGAAGGTTTTGCTCCTTTCAGTAGGTGCAGATCAGATACAGGGGAAGCTGCCTTTCTCCCAGCCTGCTCTCTTGGTGGCCAGTGTTGCCAAGGACTTCACAGTGTGAATTTTGACCTGAGAGTCAGACCTTTCTCTGCTCCCATCTCTGGCATTGCTCTGCTGGTTGAAATCTGGCAAGCATTCCCAGCTGTGGCCTCCTTATCTGTGTAGTGTAAAAATAAACAACAAAACCTTCTGGAACTCAATAGCTGAAAGCGGGTTAGACGAAGGTGCGTAAACCATCTACAGCTGGCTTGGTGAGATTCAGTGCATTGTCTGTCTTCTGTCAGTTTCCAAGCACCACCTCCAGCAGAGTAAAATGCAATAACTTACTGACACGTTTATAAGCTGACAGCTTCGTATGCATTAAACAGGGAGCAAAATTCATGCTCACCTTTCTAACGCCGCAGGCTGGTGCACTGGTGTCTTAAGAGATTATCTACTTCTGCGGCATATTCCTCACCTGAAATCCTGTTTCTAGCACCTGTTACACCAGCTACCTTATAAATGGTGGGAACGATCAATCCTCATGCTGCAGGGCACAAGCTCGTAACCATGTGGAGTGCAGCATTCCCAAGCACCAAATCCAGGTACAAGGGAGAGGGGCTGATCAGGTAATTTACACTTTGAAGTAGCCAGTGAAGGTGTTCAGCACTTACACCAAGAGGCAGAGGCATGAACAAGACCAGCGCTAGGCTAACCCATTATAATCTCCTGCACACTGAACTACACAGCCAGCAGTATTTACCTCATTTGACTCATTTTGGAACAATCTGAAGACACAAATCCAGTGCAAAATGTGACGTACAGTACCACTGAGAGCCGCTGCTCCGTTTTAGTTTCGATATGAGGACACAGCTGTGAGGACATGCATGATGGAAGCATGCTTATTCATAGTAAATTTCGTCTGACTTTTTTGTTCCTCTTCAGCTAGGCTCTCCACCCTTATGCCTGGCTGCCTGGCAGGCAGGATGATGAGATGAGAACGGAGTAAAGACAGACCTCTCATTTATCCCTGCCTTGTGCAGGGCGGACAGAATTGTTTGCACTCCCACGCCGAAAACTACTTAGTATGGTTGGGCAAACAGCAAAAGGGGCAGTGGATGCAAATCAGCAGCTGGTTTCTGAATACCCAGGGACAGATGCATCATCACTGGCAGCATGGAGGAGGCCAGCTATGCCCATAGCACAGTACTTTGAGCCATTGGTGGGAAAATGATGATGGAGAAGTTCAGAAAACTTGAAAGGCTGCTACCAACTAACTCTTTAGGAACTGATGCTTTCTTTTTTGTTACTGGTTAACAAAATTTTTCCATGGTCCCATAAAGCATAATATGGGGCTCTGAGTACGATGGTGTATGTCAAGGAGGAGGAGGGCAAGAAGTTGTGTTTTTCTCTTCATTTCTGTGTAAAGGCAACACAGTCTGAAAAACAACCCCACATGATTAGATTTAAATCCTTCTTCCAGAGCACCTTCCCTTCCTCTCTCACATCTTTGTTTGAAAAGCTGGACTACCGAAATGCAAAGAGGTGTCGTGGGGCTTTGCCAGTTAACATCTGAAATGCTTTTGAAGTGCAAAATGCGGCACAGCTTCCTCAAATGACTATGGTTCAATATTCCCTTGGTGCTAGGTCTGCTGCTCTCTGGTTCCCTGTTCAGAGGTACTGGCTGTTGCTGCCAGGGACCCTGTTCTGGTATCACGCTCGAACCTGACAGAACAATCCATGACATGCCCAGCACTGGCAGGTTCCAACCCACAGAGTGCTCAGCAGCTCTTCAGAACTGGCACTGCTGTGGAAGGTGAAGGCAGGAAGGTTAAAGGATCTTGCTTTCTCAGGAAGCTTTTCTAGTTCCTCAGAGGAGGGAAATGGGTGACAGAAAGCTATGGCATGCTTAGCTGTTCCCATGCAGATGGACAGTGTAAGTAAATGCCTTCTGGGACTGCTCGGTGGTCTGTGCACTTGCTGTTACCAGTAGGGTCACAGAGGTCTGGTGTGCAGTGATGTGCCTGACCACTTGCTCTTTCCAGCAGGTGCCACTTGACCCAGGTACTGCAGAAGCAGGGGCTGTTCATTGCTGCTGGGTGGCAGGTATTGCCTCATCCTATATAGAGAGAGCTGGCTCTGCAGTTTCAAGGTCCAGAGATAAGCAAAGGTAGAGAATGAAGAAAAGGTTAATCCTGGCTAAATCCTCAGAGAGAATTATTTGGGAAGTGAGTACAAACTGGTAAAAGGGAAATGCATGGCAGTACCTGAAAATGTGCCTTCACAGGTCTTGTTGAGGAACAAATTATTGGATAGGGAACAGAGGAGTTGTGTGATAGACAGGAAGAGAGACCATAAGTAAGGCTTGCTTGTCCTTTAAAAAGGTCTGAAACTGCCTGTAACCGTAATGAAAAGGCTTTGGAAGCCTTTTGGAAGCCACTGCTAGGAACAGAGGGTGAAACAGCTTTTTCAGTAGTAATCTGAAATAAAAGACATAAGCTTATTTCTCCTGGTATCCTGTTGAACAGGGTATTCGAGGTAGAGCAAAAATGCCCTGTGCTTTCTCCTGGGACCTTCATGTAGGCAGATAACTGCAGGAACAAAGTGAAGCTCTGTCCTGGGTTTCTGCCATGCTGACTTTGCTAGTGTGGTGCCCTGTGACCTACCCTTTTACTGTACACAGATCCTGGAAAGCTGACACACCCAAACCCCTTAAGGCTTCAGGGTCATAACATAAATAAAACTGCTTTCCTAATGCAGCCATTGGAAAGTCTGTAAGAAACATATTGATTGGAAAATGCTCAATTAGAATGATCAAGCTCTAAGCTCTCATACAGGGAAATAAATCTTTTCAATTGCCCACACCCAGTGCCAAGCTCAGCTTCCTGGAAGCAACTATGGCCCTTTCTGGAACTGAAGTGAAAATCCCATGTTCCATCACCTGCTGACATTACACATGGTTTGCATTTGCTGATCAAGTGCACAAGTGTGACTTTAAATTAGCTTGCTGGGCTGAGACAGCTCACCGATTAATGATGGCAGATGAAGTCACCTGCACACAACCCTCAAAAATCTGAAGTCTGTGTAAATAGGAAAGGAGGGAGGAAAGGCCACACAGTACAGAGTTTAAAATGAAGAACATGTTCGTTCTCACTCTACAGCCAAACCCTCTTCATTGCAGAGACAGGTTAGTAACTGAAGTACCTCTCTCAAACAAATTACTCAGCTATGTCTAAGACTCCCTGCCCCAGCAAATCAGAAAAGTCCCTGAACACTGCTGATCAATTCCTGAAGTCCTTAGAGTTGTACCTGATGTCAGAATAAAGCCTCTAGTGCAATCCCAGTGATTTCATGTGGCGATTTGTGCTGAATTTCTTCCACCTGAGGTCCGTATTTGACCTACAGCAGCTGCTTGTGCCCCTTCTGCTTCCACTGAATCATACACAGCTAGCCTATAGAATGAGTGGATGTTAGGATGTAGCCCTCCATCCTCTCTGAGCTGCCCCATTTTGGGATCAGTCAGAAACAGAAAATTTTATAATGCTGGAGCAGCATACCTGCTGCTGACAGGCAGTTTGTGGCCTGATAAAAGAATACACCCAGGACAGGACAAACCAGTCTGGATAATGGTGCTGGTATGTTCGTTGGAGTGGCCAGGGTTTGAGGTTCTGAAAGGGAAAAGCTACCAAAGAAGCGAGCAACCACAGAGGTGAGGAAAAGACCAGCAGGTTTTTCAGGCACTCATTCCACGAGCCATGTACAAGAGCTGTCAAGATCTCTGCAGACAGCTCCAGCTTCGTGTTGTCTGCAAAATGTCCATAGAAGCCTCACAAGGGGTCTACCTCCAGGGCCCGGTGAAGGCTATTACAGTCTTAATCCACTGCTGACTTCTCAACCAATTTTTGGCCATTGTCCATGGCTTTCCTACTGCTCCCTTCCAAAAGGGGCTGAAAGAAATGTCTTCTGTTGGTTTTTTCCTTGTATGTGCAACAACTACATCCTAAACAAAAGTAGCTGAGCCCTGACAATGTCACAGAGCAGCTAGCTCAAAAGACAGTGCTGCCAGAAGCAAACAGATTTGCCAGTAGAAGTCAAGGGATTATAAAAACTTCAATTTTCTTCTCAGCAACTCATTATTGTTTCAAATCAATCTCTCTTAATCCAGGTCAAAAAATCAGGTTTAATAAACATTCTTTATGGTTTTTCTGTATTGGTTATGGCCATTGCTGATACTTACTATTAGTAATACTTGCACATTTACATTATACAGAACCTTTCAACTGCAAACAGATTAGATTGTTATATCTGTTTTATAGCTGTGAGGAACAAAGTCATTGAACGCCTGCCCACACACTAAATCTCTTATAAGAGGGATCGAATTCAGGAACTCTGTTCTGCTCCTCTTTACAACTTGCCAAATGCAGAGAATCTTTACGTTCTGTATCAATTATTTGATGCATCCTGGCAATACTAATTTTAAGGTAAACAACCCAACTCCATATTAGAATGCACTGTCAGTGAGTGCTGTTTCTTTCTTTTAACCCAATATGGCCTTGCTCCCTGGCTAGAGTGTTAAAGATTTGTAAGTAATTAGAAATAAATTGATCTTGGTAGCCTTGACCTACATATGGTTTTACTTAAGTCTTTTGCCTGCTGCCTAATTGTTGTAGAGTGGAGCAGGGTGCCCAGATTATTACTGTGCTAACAGTACACAGCACTAACACTGGTGTTGGAACTGAAATAGCTGCTGGTTGCAGTGAATACACCTGCCTAAAATTGAGATGGTTACTTTCAGCAATTTATCACTTTAACCTACCATCAGCTACGTCACCTCAATCTTCCAGTGGCTGCAAACTTAGAGAGATCCTACCATTTTGTAAGAGAGAGATTAGTAAAACCTTTTTGTACGGCTGAATCAACTGGAAAGTTTTGAAATCTCAGTTTCACATATCAACAAAACACCACCAACAACTGCAAGACACTGTAATCCTCCGTATTAAGAAGCTGCCTTTTTCTTACAAGGAAATTTTGTTCTCAGAGGCTTGCATCCTGAAGAAGTTGGGTCCCTTTCCAATAAGGAATTTTGGCTGGGACTTTGTTTCCTAACTCAACTGTGACTGTGAGAGCTGGGGATGGGGGGAGTATGCATACAGAGAGCACGTTTTCCAGGCTGTTTCCAGGGAATGTGAGGCCAGCTCCACTACAGAACAGTCTATGCTGTAACAGTAAGATGCTCTCTGTTGGCTTCCTCTGCACTGGGGCTCCAACACTTGTGAGCTGCAGCTGGACTTGCATATTTTGGCAGCACAGCCAGAATCATGGCTTACTTTGCCTGTAACCAGTCAGCAAATCACTGTAGACAAAAATTTATGTATAGCATGCTTAATTCTGAACCACATCTTTAGAGGTAAAAGCCCACTCTTAGAATGCTGCAGACATTTCTTGTTCCCAAGATGCTGCAAACCAGTCCTGACATGATTAAAAACTCCAGATTTAGCTTAATTTCTTGATGGTTCCTTAATGAACCAAATCCCTGCAGCTCTTACAAACTGTCAGTAATTTCTCCAAGCACGCACTGCTGGTCTAGAGCAAGGTCAAGTGCTTAAAACAACAGCTTTAGATGCTGGGGGTCTTTTTCCACATCCAGGGGACAAGGAGGACACTGAGACGGACTCCAAACTGCACTGCAACACATCACCCATGCAAGAGAAGTAACTACATTGCATTTGCAAGGAACCCTTTAGCTTTCCAGTGCAACTTGTGCACAGAAAGGCCTCTCGTACTAAGGTACTTGTGCTTGAAATACATTGATAATGAGAACAAATTAAGAGTGTGCTCTCTGATTATCAGATGATAAATTATCATGATTATCTTTGCTGCAGCCTTCAGAATTGCTTCCTCTCCAGCATTTAACTCCTGCTTGCTCTGAAGCTAGTCAGTGCACCCACTAACTTCTCATACTGGGTCCCCCCAAAAAATGGCTTATTATTTCTGTGCAAGTCGTATGAAGTTGAGGCACTACTGCTTCTATTCTGGACCACTTGAAAATACTGTTCAAGCAATAATAAATGACATTTATTAATTGGCACAGCATGCAAAATCATGTCAAAATTATAGCTAGGATGTTGTGCTGTGTGTCTCACAGACATGTGGCACCCTGCAGTCAGAGGCATGGCTGCAGCACTAGAAGTCATCCCTAGGATGCCATCTGAAGTAGCTCCCTGAGGTGCCAAACACAGCATGGCACGAGCACAGGCTGCATGTTCAGCACAGTAGGTAGCTCATGCTGAGCTCTGTCAGTACTGTGGCTTCAGCTCTCTCTTGGTCAGCTGTGAAACCAAGACAACTCTGACTGCTGTGCAGATACACACTTGTGTGACCTACGGCTACCTCTCCATGACAGCCTCAGATATACGCACTTCCAGTTTCTCCTCTCTGGCTTCCCAGGTGTCTTGCTGGAGTTCTGTGCTTGAAGGAGACAGCCCCTCTCCTGAACTGGGTATATTGGGATCCCTTTCTTGTATTCTGTCTGGTATGAAGGAGCTAGAACAAAGATGATCATTTCTGTTTCGGTGCTGGGATGTTTGCAGTAACTATAGTGTCGTTCAGGCTGGCTCATTCTAGGTGACAGCTTGGACAATATGGAGTGTTCCATGACAGTGTTGACTTAGTAGTGTTTTCTGGCCCTCACTTTGATGTGCCAGTGCAATTGGTGGAGGAGCTATGCTGTGATCTTCATGAGACAGATATGGTAACAGAGAAGGGAGAAAACGCTTCAGCTACTATTGTTATAGAACATGTCATGTCACTGGAAAATAATGCATGTTGCTATATTACTTGAGTTTAATCTTGGTGATGTCACTGAGAAAAGCTTGCTTCCGGGGCTGGAAAAATTATTGCAATGTCAGTAGAGGCAAATAATTTACTGACACAGTTCCAGTAAAGGATCAAGCTTTGAATGAAAGAGAAAACAAATGGATGAGATAAATCACAAGGAGTTTTTTTTCTCATCCTGCTTTTTGGGTTTCTTGCCATGCTAAAGGTGCTGCAGGAGACACTGCCTACCTAGTAATGATGGGTAACTGGAATCATCACAGATTCACAATTCTTAATACCATTTAAAGCATTTGTGCAAGTACACCTAGTGACCTTGCCATCAGTGAAGCTATCTTCAGGACTTCTGTCCTTTCCCACAGGAAAGGATGTGTACAAACAGTGCTGGTCCTCCCAGGAACCAACTGAATCTACTGGAATCCCCACACACTTCATTATGTAGATATTGTGAAAACAGAGCTGAAATATGTTTTCACCAAGTTGTCTAATTAAAATTTTCATAGTAGTGCTCCCTAGCATATTGGCAAATTTCAGTCAGCTCTGTGAAGGATATCTTATCTGTTGCAGAAATCCAGAATTGTAGGTCTGTCTGTTCACACACCACTTCCATTCACAAAAACTCAGACAATCACAATGATGGTGAAATCAGGAAAGCAACAGAGGTGTCTCTGTGAATTTCTCTTCCATTCTTCCAATGCTTCAAGACTTGCTTGATTTACAAAGTCCAAACCAGTTTTCCTTCATTCTTTTGTACCGTAACTTCCAAATCATCTCAAGTTTTTGCTCTCCTGGGAAGACTGACTCACAACCAACTTGCAAAAGTTGGAACATCATTTTTAAAATCCACCATTTGGACCTACTGTTCTTGTGCCTGGCCTTGTCTGAAGTTGAGCATCTCTGATGCAATATACTCTATCGTAATAGGAAACACTTGCCTGGATATCCTCTCTTTGGTTAAGCTGACTTAATCTGTTTATGCCACAAACAGATACCCACGAAAGCTGTTTTTGCCAACCGTAGCAGCAATAGCAATTTTTGGAAATGCTGTTCAATATTAGATCAGAGTAAGGGAGATTTTTTGGTAAGCACAGCACAGGAGTAAAATCAAGATTGCAACAGGACTGCACAGTTTATAAGCCCCTCAGGCTTGAGATCAAAGTGTGCATGTGCAAAGTGTGCTGCCAAGACAGCAGGGAACAGAGTGAGTAGAAAGACTGGAGAAGTAAGACTTTCTTCTTAACAAGTTGCAAGCGCAAAACTACTTTTCTAAAATGCTTTGCTTATTAATGTGATTTTGATTTGTTCTTTTCCCCACATGACTGGGGTCAGCTGGTTTAGCACTGACAGCATGGTGCAGAAATGCAGCCACGGGCACACTGTTAATTTGAGGAGTGGGAGAAGCCTTCTCCAGCAATTTCACACAAAATGACATTAGGGAATGCAAAGTGCCAAAAATTTTCCCGTGAGGCCCTGAAAAAAGTCTGCAAACTCTAGATGTCTCACACCACTCTGGCAGATAATAAACATAGAGCATATGTAATCAAATGCTGTGTGTTCATGAAAACAGAGTCCTCCGTGTTTGAAACCATGCAGAGTTTCTGAGGACATGAACGCAATTTCAGAAAAGATTTAAACCCTTGTTATTCAGGTGTTTGGATAACCAAACAATGGAAATTCAGAAAAAGGCTTATTTGTGAGCTGGCTTATTCCTTAATAAATTACAGTATTTCTTTCTTGTATCTTTATCTGATGAAGCTCGAATGGGCAATATTTAGCTTGATACTGTTCAATATTGTCTCTTCCCTATTCTGAACAAAATTTGTTAGTTTAGGTCCTGGAAATATTACTTCTCTTGAAGATTAATTCTCAAAAGAAAGCACTGTGATTAATTTTTAACAAAATGTTTCGTGATGCCTGATTTTGAATTTTTCCTGGATTTCCTCTTCCCCTCCCCACTACCCCTGAGGTGTGCACACTGTGTGCAGAAGAGATTTCTTTCTCCAGTCCAACCTCAACCTTATTCATTTAGCACTCACAGTCATGCTTTTGCAACTCTGCTGACAGAATCAGATAGCAGGAGGAGGCGGCTGAGTCGGCAAGAGGATCTTTTGTTTGCACATAAATACCTTGGTGTTATCAGAAAGAAAACAAGGAGTGAGCAGCATGCATTGTACAAAATAAAAAAATCAGAGCACTATTACTCTGCCTTCCCCCCTTCTCTTGCAGAACTCTAAGTGAGCCTCTGTGTGTAGGAGAAGGGCTGACGTGCAGAACAGCTGTCACTTCACCGCCTCCCATTCATTGCTAAACAGCATCCTTGCAGCAATTATAACAGTGGCTAACCTGGAGAAATCATACGGAGAAGCAAGTTGTTCTCAGTAAGAAACATTAAAATTCCACACAGGAACTAGCTCTTAAGGAAAAGTTTTGAAAACCCAACAATGAAAACGGGATCTTGATGAACGGATTGAGACTCATTACTAAGCCCAGAGTCCAAAACAGTGAATGCCAACACTTTTCTGTGTATCTGTGCATCTTTCTGCCTATTCAGTTTTGTATCCAGAGGAGGGGTTTTCACATGAGAGACCAAATCAGCAGAGAACTTAGCCCAGGGCTGCACACAAAGCGCCTGCATTTAGCAAGACACAGTTCCTTTTCTGTTGTTTTAGTTTTGCCAAAGATACACACACGAACACAGACTGTACTGCTCAGAGTGGCAGATGCAGTGTTGGCCCTGACTGGGACAGGAGCACAGTTCCTCTGCATCACAGTTTCTAGTTCTTTCTCAAATTCAGCTCACTGATTAATTTTTTAATTTCTTTTGCACAGCCTCCATCTCCATGCAACACGAAGGATCTTCAAGGCCCAGAGCTTATGCTGGGTACTGAGGAATGGCTCTCCCTGCAGCTTCTCTGTGGTCTGGTGGGTCCCACAGCCTGGGAGCACCAATGCGCACACATTTCTGGTGACTGTTAATCTCCACTAAATCTGGTTCCTCAGACATTCCTCAGGACATTCTCACTATGGGGATAAGGAGAGGAAGACAAAATCATTTGGGTTCTTTTTGCATGGCAGAAAGATCACACTGTTTTTTTCAGTCTTTGTCCTCTTGCTTAAGTAATGCTACTCATGTGGTTATCTTTTAAGCTTGGGAAGCAGTGACTTCAATAAAGTAGCAATAACACCCTCAGGGTGTACACCCAATCCAGAGTTAACACTTCAGCCAATCCATTCATCTGACCATAACCTCTAGTTGCCTCCAGACAACTGAGGCAGAGTCAAATCCTACCTATGAAAAATCCTCATGAACACATCGTATCGACCATTAATTTAATCCATCCGGCTGAATATTAAGTGAGTGACCAGTTAATGCCTGCTCAGGGTTTTGAAAGTACTGGCTTGGAAAGCATGTCTACATCTCCTGTGAAAATCAGTGGTAATTGGTAATCTTGACAATTTAGCTGCAGTCCTAAGAGTAGTATGCAAGGAAAAGTTTCTCAGAATATCAGAAGGCTCATATTGCTAATTTTGAACCTAATGGCTTCCTTTTGTGTTAAATACCGAAACACCCCATAAATCTTGACGCACTTTGGTGTTTGGGAAAAATCTGTGTAAGATTACATGCTGCTTTCCTGTGTTTCCTTCTGGCTCAACCAACTGTGAGAGTGCATTTAATAGTAAGAGGTAAGAGAGCAGCACACCTTGATCAGGCAGGCTGACTTGGGCTGAACAGCAGGGAGTGTTTCTTCTTCCCTTCTCACTTCACAATGGGAGTCAGGATGGAGGACAGCAGTGCCTTCAAAGAAATCTGGGACTATTTCTGTACCCCTGTCAAAGCCCAGTGGTTTCTTTACTCCCTTTGCTTGCTAGAACCCATATGAAATTGTGAACATGGTACTGTGATACCATCAGGGTGCTTATGCTGTTCGGGATTCATTTAATATCTCTGCCAACCTCTTGACAAGACATAAAAGAGGAGACAAGTTTTAATCTCCTTTCACATTACGGTTGCCAATATTGCAGGTTAAGGTGCATCTCCTAAGAGGGAGCTGAGTGTGTCCATAGCTGCTATTTCCTAATTGGCAGGCATGGTGCAGAGGCCTTTTACCTGCCCTGATAAGGTCATTTGCATAACTCCACCCAAGTGACTTTGCATATATATTTTTTTTTAAATACACATTCTTAACTTGGGGGGGGAGGTGTGTCTCTCCCCAATTCCAAATTTTTTACTCTGAAAAGAATTATGCTGAAATTTGGAGACACTTTGAAGTCCTTCCTAACAACACAAACCCTGGCCTTGTTTTTCATGGCAGCTTAAAAATCTCTAGTATCTTTAAACCAGTGGGTCTGATGCCCTGTTTGTACAGGAAGACAGAACACAGTTATTTCCCTAACTACAGCAGCTCATACAATAAGGCCCTGGTCCATGTGAAGGGCCAGGACATGCTCTCCAAGTTGAAATCAAATGATCTTCATAATTTAATTCAACAGGCCTATATTACTACTCTGAATAATTGTACTGTCTCGGTTGAAATCATAAACCAGGACCTCAGTGCTTGGCAATGCACAAACAGAAGAGAAATGCTATTTTTGTCCAGAGAGTTTTCTTGGATTGTAATCTCTATGCAGATCTATTAAGAGGATGTGTTTGACTGTGTTTTTTTCCCAAATCCCCAGCTAAACAAAACAGAAATGATGTGGTAAGACCATGGATTTTGCTACAGGAGGCAGCATTTTCATCTCCAAAGGCATTAATTGAGGGGAAAAAGACAAAACGAGAGTTCACAGTACTCAGGAGAATGGTGAGACCCTAACAAAGTTTGTTTGAATATGCAAAATCAAAAAAAAGTGTGAAAAAGTAAGACTGAAGAAATTTGGAATATTTAGATGTTGGCATTGATCCATTGCATTCAAGATACGACCTCTCTTTAGTGCTTTGGTTTCTTAACACCTATTGTAAGGTCGACTTTGAGTTTTGAGGTAAGACAGATCTTGGGGCAAGCAAAATTTTCCATAATTGTTAGGAGAATAGGTTTGATAACCAGTTATAAAAGCTCTTTTTTCCAACTCAGAATATTTTGGAATAACAGTACAAATGTTACATTGTTGATCTCTTCTTAGAAGACTTTGTTTTAAAGACACTACTCCTACAGTGTGAAAAAGAAAGTTTACTGACAGATAAGGTCTATTAATGACTTCACTTCTAAGCTTTACTATTTATATTTATATACAATATTTACAAATTAAGAGTGTGACTTCTCAGTTCATTAATCTGCCAGTTGGGTCATTTTTTGCAGCCTTGAGCTGTTTCACTTCACTAAAAATACTTAACAGCCAATCTGTAGTGAACTTGAGTTTTCCCAATACTTTATTATGTTTACACAATATATCACAAATTTCCTAGTGCATTATTACCATTATAAATTATTAAAATGAAATTACATTTTTGTGAATGAAAAATACAAGTGCTTTATCCTCGACTAAGCATGGTGCACTTACTCAGTCTGTCTAACAGGGATTTAACCCAAAGCTTACTACTCAGTGGAAGAGTTTACTCATGATTGGAATGATATTAACTACAGCTGTTCTCATGAATGTATTTCCAGCTTGACAGTACGTGTTTCTGTTTAGCAACCTTTGCATTGTCTCAGTTTAGCTTCCCAACCCTCCAGCCTACAAAGCACGTTTGATGCATATGCAAAGGTCATGTAATTGAAGGACTGATGTACACACCAGCAATGTTAATCATGATGTTTCCTCATCTTTAAGACCTTAGTAGCTATAATGCAGAATAAATATACTGAGTGTAACTTTCTCTCTGTTTTTTTTTTTTAAGTATCAGTAACGGTGAAAAAAACTCTCAGAAATTCCATCATGGCATCATAATGAAACCTGCATGGGTCAGCAGGAGGAGGGGTAGCACTTTTAGATCCAACCCACAGACCTTTGCCAATTTTTTGCTAAAAGGACAAGTGGGGGCAGCAGGAATAGACCATCAACTTTTACAGGAACCAACACTGTCAGGAGGGCACGAGACACCCTGCCATAACCCTGACTCATTTTTCCAGCAAGTTGTGCAGCAGCAGCTACGTACATGACAGCAGAGCGAAGGCCAGATTAAGAAATCTGTCCCTCAAGATCAACTTCACATCCCTCTCTCTCGAATACTCATTGTGCCACTGTGCAATGCCAATCTCCCTGACCAGCATCCTTGCTCCAGGCTCTTCCTCCTGCCCCACCCCAAGTTTGACTTCTCACTGTTGCCTTTGAACAGGCAGATTTCTCTCCCATCCACACCGCCCAACAGTGCAGTACTGAGAACACAGGAGACAACCCCCCTTCCTTCAAGTCTGTTCCAGATCTCAGGGCATGAGACATTTTGAGAATTCAACACCGAGGTACTGGTCTCTGTCCTGGCAAAGAAATTACCAGCCACAGCAGTTAAAAAATAGACAAACTATTGAACACAACTTCTTATAGGGGGAAGTGTCTGGAAACCTGATAAACAAGTGGTTCAACCACTTACCCCAGAAAACAAGCCTGTCATTTTTCCCGGAAACACAACATAGGGACTGCTGACTATAACCCTGAAGCTGTTTCTTTGCTTCTTCCTCTGGAGACCTGAGACCCAGCAGTGCCTCATTCCTGTCTGCCCCAGAGCTCAGAAGCAGCACTTGCGATTTGGGGTCCCCTGTTAGCCAAGAAGTGACAGCCAGATGGCCAATCTCACCAACCCAAAGACTGGCTGGACCAGCTGGCCAGCCTGCACACACTTATGAGTCAAGTCCACTAATCAAACTGCAACAGCTGAACAGTTTGAACAGGCTGAATGAAGGTTATATTGAAATTATGCCACATTGAAAACTAAAAGCTCCAGACATCTGCTTTTCCCAGTCTAGGGGGAGCAGACCTAAAGAGGTTCCTTCAGGACTTCGTACTTCAATTTAATTTGATCTTAACCTGAATTTTTAAAATAAGACAAACAGAAAAGAAATGAAGCAAATGAAATGCCCTCACCAGATTCAAGAGGCTGATCTCTGACGAGAAACAGGAACATTAGGGTAAAAATGTCTGGAAGACTGTTCTCTTTTCCATCTTTTGGCAAAAAATTGCCAAATGAAGATGAATACAACCAACAAGGAGACTTAAGGAATGTTACCAGTAATGAGTAACTTTTGTGTGAGGAATTGTAAAAACCACTGTATGGTTCAGATGAATTCAGCAGACAGCATGGAATGCTGACGTATTTTAGGGGCAGAGGGAAAAATGTGAAGATTTGAATGGGACATTGTAGAAAGCAGAAGAGCAGAGGGCAGCTTAATGAGAGAAGGTAGCTTAGTGAGGGAAGCTCAAAGTATAGTTTATGGGGCAGGCACACCTCTGGGCTGACAGACTGACAATTCTGAAGTCCTACACTGATCTTGACAGAGGAGATGTCGATAGGGTCAGACAGATTATATGTGAGGGGAGTAGTTCCCCTGTCGTATCAACCCCAGATCACTCAAGGCAGTGGTTGACTCTTCCTGCTGCCCAATCTCCTGTGGCAGAAAGATGACAATGCTTCCTCAGCTACTGCAGTTTGCAGGCTCAAATGTCTTCGTTATCTGCCCCCTGCAGCCTCTCCTCTGACAGGAAACTTCCTCAGAATTTTCCACCACAGGAAATTTCCTGTGGGGAAGCACTTAGTAAGAAAACAAAGAGTTCCTTGGTACGAAAGAAAAGTGAACAGCTGCAAGAAAAAACCCAAATGCTGAAGCAGCACAGGCAAGGGCATTAGGTCACAGACCCAAACTCTGCGAGGAGAACCACGCTACCTGAGAGGCGAAGAAATAACAAGTGAGAAGTCTGGCTCACAAGGCTGAAGTTCAAATGTTACAGTCAGCTTCTATTTGATTTCTCTGAGGAGAGTCAACAGCCTTAATGCCACATTTAACACAGGGCTGCAGGGAGCACAGACAACCACCTCAGGCATCATTTCAGTGGCACTTTCTGTGGCACCTTCTCTAGCAAGGTCAAGGACAGGCTACAGGCGGAGGGCATATGACTGTCATCACAGAATAAGTTGAGCCTGCAGTCTAGGATAAACTGCCAAGTGTCCCTGTCAAGCTCACTCTGCCATTACCTAATAATGGGTTTGACACCCCCTGGCTCACAAATTCCCTCTTGTGTTGGATCTAATGCTCTGGACATACTGCTAGAAAAAAATACGTTTGTCTGCAGACTGTCTAGTTTCCCTCTTTATAAAATCTGTGCTCTCGGTGTCTTTCCTTCCGTCTCCTACTCTTTCTGCCCTTTGAACTACACTAATTTCCTCCTATTATCCAATTGTCTCTTCCCTTCCTTTTTACCATAGCATTTTATGTTAGCATCCTGTGCCCCTCCTAATTTTTTGTCTCCTCACTCCTCTCTTCAGAATCAGTTCCCCTGCCCCCTGCAAGTGTTGTTTCAGAGAGCTGGGGAAAGAGATGCACATCTACTATAAGCAAAAATAAAGATGACTCAAAAAGAAGGGTTTTCTATGCTGGAAATCCGACAGCTAACATGAGTTTCTGGCATCATGCACATGGGATATGGCTTGCCTAAAGATTTGCCTGGGAAGTACCTACCTGGAAGCCTCAGGCAGGGACAGCACTGACCCAGGAAAACCCTGCTGGAGAGTGAGTACAGGCTGACTAGCAATGTCTCATAAATCCTGCAAGGTACAAGTCTAAAGTGGTGTACAAAGTGCAAGTACACACCACACATTTCATTCTCAGGCACAGGGTATCAAGCTTGAAGAGGACTCCTAGTATCAACAAACTTTGGGATACTCCCATGTACACCAGGTTAGTCTATGAGGTGGGCACGAAGCACGGGAGTGTGAGCAGAGGTGGCCTGAAATTCGGTACCATTCATCTTTTCTTTGTTTCTGAGAGTAATCATCTGCAAACCCACCCTGATTTACCACAGCTTAAGCTGTGGATTTTTTAAGTGTCTAGTTCAGGCTCTTCTCTTGAACTGTATGACTGCAAAAGGCAGTGGTGACTATTTTCCACCCTCTTCTGGTTAACTGCAGCTGTGGTGAAGGGACTTCTGCCAAGGGACCCACAGTGCTGTGCTCCACAGGAAGTTCTAAGATCTCTTCCTTCACAGGAAATTTCCTGTGGTCCAACAGACAACTCCTCCTGGCTTTTATCACTCACACACACTTGTTTTGGCAAATAGCTGTTATAAGGAACAACAAGAAATGGACAGAGCAAAAGCAGACACTGCCACAAAGAAAAAAAAAGAAAAGGCAGTTATGGTTAGAGCAACAAGCATGACCAAAGCAGCTTCTGTCACACATGAAAATATATGCTACCAGAGCTGACTTGTGAGGTTTTCTACCCGAAACATTATTCAGAAACAAAGCCTGACTGATATACACAGATGCAATGTTTTTTAAGATTCCACACGTAAGTTTTCTTTGCCTTTTTAAAACAGTTTACTGAGGCATTTCTTGGAAATGTATTAGGTGGTGTGAAGTGAATTCTGGATCTTTCCTCTCTCTGCAAACTTCACGTAATTATGGCTCTAATGCTGATCTTACCACATCATTATCAAGAAAGTTAAAGGAAGGAAATGCTTAAAAAGAAATGCTTCAGTGATATTTCACCAGACACACCCTCCTGTAAATCAGAGACTCTCCAAATCCTAAGTCATTGCTCATAAACATAATAAAGTCAGTATTTTGAAAAGGGAAGATATTTCAGTTTCAATCTTCCAAATTCTTTAAGTTACTAAGCCCAGGGTAAGAGATACTGGGTAAGATTCTCAGATGCCATTCCACACTTCAAAATAAAATAAGGGCCATGGGGGACTTCTAGAAGTGCTCAAGGGGGTAAGAGATCTAGATTGCATAGATACCCCTGAAAAACCCCAAAAGCACCTATTATTACCTTCATTCACCTAAAACCAAGAAAGTTGAAGAGCAAAAGATTCAGACTGGAGAATCTTTTTCAGTATGAGGGCAGTCAAGCACTGGGACAGGTTGCCCAGAGATGTTGTGCAACCTCCATCTTCAGAGGTTTAAAAGAGCCAAATTGATAAAGCACTGAGGCACTTTGTCTCCCCTCACAGCTGACCCTGCTTTTAGCAGGAGGTTGGAGCAGAGAGCTCCTAAGGTTCCTTGTAACAGGAGTTATTCTGTGATCCTAAATCTCTCTGTAAATGCAACTCACTATCCTTTAAGTTCTAATTTGACACTTCTTGAAAGGAGAGTTAGAGCTTACTATCCCATCTTAAAGACAGAAGTTTTGAATGAAATTCAGTGAAAATAAAAGGAATAGATGATATCCTGTAAACAAGGTTTTCAAATGATTTAGTGAATGCTTATGATTCTAAACTGTTCTGAAACTCTGTTGGCAACTACAGTCCCATTCAGTCCTCTTCTCCCTGGATCAGCTCCTTTTGCCAGGTTTATTTTATCCTGACAGCAGACTAAGGATATCAGTCAACAGTAGCCTGAGGTTCCTTCCTATAGCCTTTTCCTGGGATTTGTCAGCCTGCACACAGCACAGAATCACAGAATAGTTCAGGTTGGAAGACATTGTAAGAGACTCCTCCTGAGTCAAAACAGGGTCAACCAGAGCAAGGTGCTCAGGATCACATCCAGTTGGGGTCTGAGTATTTCCAAAAACAAGGGCTCCAGAGACTTTCTGGGCAGCCTGTTGCAGTATTTGATCATCCTCCCAGTAAAGTTTTTCTTATGTGAAAATGAAATACTTTGTATTTCAATTTGTGCCCATTGACTGCTCTTTACTTTTCCATCCAGTATTTAGACATATTGACAAGACACCCACAAACATTCTTGAGGCTGAACAGCTGCAGCTCTCTCAGCCTCTCCTTAATAAACTACACAGCACTTCACTGGACTTACTCCAGTGTGCTCATCCCTCACTTCTACTGAGGAGACCAGGACTGGACAAAGCACTGCAGACAGAGGTTCATAGGGCTGAGCAGGAGGGAAGGACACCCTCTCTCTACCTGCTGGCAAGGCTCTGCCTAATGCATTCAACGATGCTGCTGGCATATCTGGGAGACTAAGGCAAAAAAAAAATGCCATGTTTCCATGCCACCAACAGAAATGTTACATCCTAATAGCAAACATCAGATCAGGTCAGTGAAGATTAGCAGAGTTCAGAGCCAAAACTCTTCCTTAAGTTTTTAAGGCAGTGACAACATAACTTAGACCATGATACCCATGACCGACAGTTCAACAATTATAGTGAGTTTAGTGTTTACGTTTTTCCCTGAGCATCTAATTATGCCACAAAAGCTTTAGTGATCTATTTATTATGAGTATACAATTGCACCATTTCCTGGAATATTTTGCTCTCTGGACCAGACAATTTGTTATATTGAAAGTGCCAATGTTACACCCTGTCCAGTAAAAGTCATTACGCTTACACATTTTGAAAAATCTGCTGTGGGCACTGTACAATCCATAGAGAACTTGGAATTCCATACTCAGATTGTTTGTACATGTGCAAGTACCTGAGGTTAGTTTCCTCTTGGGGTTCCAAGACTTTTAGGGACATTTAGATGTGTATTAGGACTTTTTTCCCCCCATTACAGCTCTCTAAAAATGTGCCTGGCTTCTCACTATTTCCATTCTTTTAGCTTTCAGACACAATTTCCTCACTGGCAGCTCCCTATCTTCCTCTCTCATTCTCAGACAGTGAGACATAAAAGCACTGAAATTTAAACACATGCTTAAACACACCCATCTGCAAGTAAATGTAGAGAAAGAAAGAGAAATCTAGTGCAAAGTAGCACAGGGTTGACTGTAGTTTCTGAAGTAGACACAGTACATAGTGAAGAAGAAATACACCAGGTAGCAATGATGGTGACTGGCTATTTGTTCAAGATCCATATTTTAAAATCCATGGTAGGCAGCAACAAATTTCTGCAAATCACCAGCAGTTGATGAAGGAGATGTACACACACACACACACACACACACACACACACACACAATGAATGGCCTAATTAATTCAGTCAGCACACCCAGGTGTAAACCAAGAACATGGATGTATTAGGTCCTGTTGTAAGAAGCTCTTTCAGAGTGGAGCACAGTAAAACCTAGGAGATTACAGCCTGCAACCAGCAAAATGTGCCTTCCCAAGGAAAACACCAGAAGATGGCCTGGTAGGAGGAAAATACTAAAGCTTTTTTCTCCTCTGCTTTTAGCAGCACTTTGCTAAGGACTTGGATGTGTTTCAGACTGAAGGAGCAGGAGAGGACAGACAGGTGAGTTTAGACAGCTGACCTGTACTCCAGACAGTGACAAACAGGAGCCTTCACTAAACCCTAGATGAATAGCAGGTGGCTGCAGAAGCCTGGTACCATCAGATCTCCTTGCCCAGCTCTTTCATTCCCTGGCACCATCCTAACCACAGCAATACCCAAGCTCACTGCAGTGGCCTTCCAGCAGTCCTGCGTGGGCTTAGGAGAAACATCCACATCCTCTAGCCTCTCCTGGGCCTGGCTCTTCCAACAGATGAGTTACACTGATGGACATCACTTGGAAATAATTTCCTTGTTGTAATGTCAGTCAGCTTACCTATTCTCTGCTTTCACAATTTTCAGATTAAAAGTATTTTAGAAAGCAGGGAGAGGAAATAATAAAGACTTGGGTCTTTTTCAAGAGATGTGATACAGCCTCACTTGTTCTCTTTTTCTTCTTTAAAGTGGCACTGCCACAATAAATAAATCCTACCTACACCCATCTCACGTTCCAGTTTTCATATAGTTACCTGAAACTTTTTAGCATTCAAGTAGCTTTGCAAACAGTCTGATCAATAATACACAAGGTAAAAGAATAAAAACCCAACTATTTTCTCCTACCATTAGTTTTAATCCAGCAGAATTTCTCAGTCTGAACATTTAAACAGCAGTAAAAGAGATTTTGCCAGCAGCCAGCAAGCAGGTGAGAATAACAGCCAGAGCAACAGAAGGGCAGGACTGGCATTTTCAGCAGGGGCACCACATTACCCTGGTTTACTGGATTTGATGAAACTGGGCCTCCATTTTCCCTTCTCTAAAAATGGACCGCTGTAATAGCATGAATAGCATGTTCCTCTGGGGGACTGTAAAGGTTTTGAAAGATCCTCAGCAAAAATGGTATTTGAGGAGCGTGGTATGAAGCATCTTCACAATATACACTCACATTTATTAGCAGCCAAATCAAGGACTATATTAGCAAACAATCTCCAGTGGATGCTACTTTTGTCAAAGGCATGGAATACTACCACAGCTTTAATATTGCCTCTGTGCCAGGTATGGACCATTAGCATGTTGTCAAGCTCTTTGACTCCTTAAGCCTGTGAAAGTATGTCCAACAAATTGCCTTCAGCATACTAAACAATTTATTTATAAAAGAGACTTAATCTCTTAAGGGTTATTTGCTGAAGAGCATCTTGCTGTGTTGAAGAGAATTATGACAATTGATGGCTGGAATTCTTATACATGTTTTGTCATTATTGTTTTACTGATGATTAAAGTCCTAACTGCAAAGAAAGTGCCAAGAGGTGAACTGACTGACAAAATGCTGAGGTTTTTAATTTTTAATCTGTTCAGCTGACAAGGGGATTTTTCTTGGCTTGGTAGTATAGCTTCTGATGCTGTACTACCCAGTCAAGTTTTCTCTATCACTTTCCATGACACTTGTGTATCAGTAGGGAAGTGAGTGCTCAGGAGAGCTTGAAGCACCAGCCAACAACAAAGTCACTACCATGTAGACTAGAGGAGAGCTAGTTTACATGACTTCACCTCAGCCATGGGATAACCCTGACACAGAGAGGCCCTCTTGAGCTTTTAGAATCTGTTTTGCTCTCTGATTCCTCCAGGCCTGGCAGATCAGCCCTGAGCTCACAGATGCACCTGCAGCTGGTTTAATGATATGGGATGGATGTGTATGGCCAATTCTTCACTGAGGACAGGACAGATACAACCCCTTCATTTCACAGAAAACACTAAATCACCACCAAGTGTTTATTTACAATCACTGCTAGAATGATTTGGACTCAAACCAAATCTGTTAATGTTCCCCTGAGCCAGCTTGTTCTCCCTTCTCACTGGCCCCTTTCCCCCATCTTTGCCCGTAAGACTGATCCATGACTGAATAAAAAATGGTGTTTAGTGGGTCTGTAGCTACCTGGTTTTTATAGTTGTGGGTTCTGGAGAAGTGAGGATGGTGTGGTGCTGTGCAAAGAAAGCCTATACCAATAAGGAGGACAGAATAAAAAAAGTTTATAAAAACCCAAAACACAACATATAGGAGGTCTATGGCATAATGAACCCCATCTTTGAAACATCTGAATTCTGGTGTGTTTGAGAGTATGAGAGGAGAGAGAAAAAGTTGTTGAAGCAGCTTCATGTATTGCAACAGGACCTTATACAGCTGAAGTTGTTCCGTGTCCCTGTCTGTGGCTGCACAAGAAGATATGGATCACCTCACTGCAGCAAGTCCTCCAGTGCAACCTAAGGTTTTCCCATCTATCTTCTATATAATCACTGCAAAGAAGATTCCTGTTTCAGTCCTTGTTTCTCTCACAACAAGCATGGAACATGATAAAGCAGAACCTGATCCAGGACAACCACGGGCACGGGAGTAACAGAGTCAGACTGAACTTCCTAATTTCCTTTAACCTTAAAAATACCAGAGAGCCTCTTGAAAGAACTGACTGGAAATGAACCAACCCCAGCAACACTGATTTTTTGTTTTCTAATGCTCTTGAAGACACCTGGACCATGAGAAGCTTATGTTCTCCATTTAAAATGCCTTAAGCTGGAAATTTTTTCTGCATTACTGGACTTTTTTGTTACGTCTCACTTGAAACAATCAGACAGCTCTCAACTAGCAACAACTATCTTTTCTAACCTAGTCCTCTTTAGTTGCAGACACCTCTTTGGCACTGCCAAGGAATATGCTTTTCAAAGACTGCTACTGTTTTTAAGAGCCATCTCTATATATTTACCTGTTTAGGAGTTACCTTTATATTTTCCTGGAAAGTAAATGGTTGGAAGTCTATGATTGACAGAAACCACCCAGGTCAGTAAACCACCAATAATGTAAAGTACCTCCCTTTTGTTACACAAGTGTAATGCATGTCAAGGCCTTTAAAATAAGAAAAATATCAGTACTGGTCTCAAATACCTTATTTCCTTTAGCACAAGTTCTGTGCTGCTGCAGATCTGTTCAACTGCTGCCCTTCTCAAATGACATCGAGAAGACCAAAACCCCTTTTACATCCAACATGGTCAAATCAGTGCCTCTTAAAAATGAATTGAAGTTATACTGCCTTTCATACCACAGAAACACCTTGGAATATATAAAATCTGCATTTGTTTTTTACATGCTTGGAGGAGAAATATGAAATAAAATCCCACAGAAGAAACAATGTCAGAGGTACTCTTTCTAAAGGTGAAGCATGTGTATTCACCACCAGAAGTGAAAAAACAAGCCAACTAGTCTTGCTACAGTAATAGTGCCAGAAGATCTTCCAAAATGCAATCCCCATGTTTGTCAGCGTTCACAGACTCTTTCCACCATTTTGGGGATGGACCAGGGAGGAGAATTAAGGTGTCAACAACAACGTAGCCACATTCAAAGCCCTGATAACTACAACCGAGGAAACACTTCCCTGGATCACGGTTTGTTCCCTCTCTGTGCTCTCATGATTTATTGTTGTATGCCAGAGACTTGCCATCCATCCAGAGCTGACTTTGGAAGCACAAATGTGGATAGATAAGGTTATGCTGGGGCTCCTCTCCGCATTGCTCAGAGCAAGAGCACGCTGCTGCATTCAGCCACCCTCCCTCAAACGGGCACAGCTCTTCCACTCTGAAGGCAGGCCTGCAAGATAAACTTCTGTCAATGCCTTCTGACCCACATTCCCTATTCTTCCATCCTCTTCAGACAGAATTATTGCTAACACTCTGGAATAGTGGAAAGAAGCACCTTTCATCAGCAGATTTAAACATATTTTCCAAGAGTTAATGTGTTTATCCTTGCAAAGGACCTTCTTCTAGGCAGGGAAAGTAAGGAGTATCATGCAATAAAGTGTCATAGCCAGTAAAGGATTGCAGAAGACTGGATAACCTGTAGATCATTAAATACAGCAAATGGGACAGTTTTTACCAGTAATACAAGCCTTGGGCAAACTCATTGTAAGTGAAGAATGACACAAAAACTCTCTGTTTGACAGTCAGATAAAGAACCCACATCTGTCGTTCTGCTGCTGAGCATCAGCAGTTAATTATCACCCAATAAAATGTAAGAGTGCATTGATTCATTTATATCCATTGATTAAGCCTTCAGAAAAATCAACTATTTATGCTGGGATGAATATGTTTTGCACACATTTGCAAGTTACATGCTGCCAAATATTCCAGTTTTCTGTCCTGATGCAGGTAGCTTATGTCTGGATCCCTGTTTGTTTTTTTTCACAGAGCAGATTGAAGGTCTCTTGCCTACGCCTCCACTCTTGGTTTCACCGAAAACACCTACTCTATAATTCCCTAACTCCTCATATAATCCTTTTGCTCATATCAACTCTCTCTCTCATCATCTCAGTTTCAACTCTAATCCCTTTCAAGAATATACACACCTTCAGCCTGCATGGGACAAGGGGTTTTGTGGCACGTGATAACCACAAGAAAGTCAATATAACTCAGCTTCTGCACACATCTTAGGCACCCTCATAAATCCTGACTTGGAAAACTGCAGCAAGAACTCCAGATTTGTGCAAGCAGCACACAAAGCTTTAAGACCACAAGGCATTGGTTTAGAAGAGACCTCTAAGTGGATTTGTAGGAGACCAAAGGAGTGGCTGACTGGCTCGAAATAACCAGGTGGGAAGTGGGTGGGGGGAGGAACGCCTCTGCGTCCGTAGGACGGGCACTGCTCCCCTCCCTGCCCCCTGTTAAAAGTTTGCTGAGTTAAGTTTGAGAAGTGCCTTACTTTGTCTGGATGTTTTAAAATCTGAGTACCTTATTCTACTTGAATGGTCTAAAGTTTGCAATAAAAAGTTCTTACCGAACCTTCTAAGAATGTGGTTGTTTCTCCTGCACACTGCCCAGGGTAAACCCAACTACCTTACCCTAAAACCCACCAAGCAAGCTAGGGCATCGCAGGAACACCCTTCAGGAAGTATCCCCAAACTGAACCCTCTCTACAGCAATCCTGTCTAACAGAGTACCAGCTCTATCAGCTGCTCAGACTGCTTGAGCCACTAATCCTGCTGTATGACTTTTCTAGAATCTCACTACTCCAACAGCCATAACCCAGATCAATCTGTTCATGGCCATTACAGGTTTTGCTTTTCACTCACCCAAAGGCAGAGATTGGTGTTGAGTTTTCACTTACCTTAATCACTTAACGATCTCAATTTTTATAAGTCTCATCCCTACCACAGCCAAGCACCCTTGTAATAATGAAAGCTATAGTACTGAAAGACAAAAAAGGTATTCCACCCTTACAAGCATAACAGGCCTGATGAGAATTTATACAGTGGAAATAGCAGCAAAACAATACAGCCTAGTAGTTAATTTATGGGAACATCCCTGGGATATAGCCTGGTGGGCAAGCTTCAGGCTTCTAGGTAAGAATATAAAGTTAGCTGATTTAAATACAGCATATTACTGAAAGCTGAAACATATATCCTTGCCAGGTTGGTGCCTGCGTCGCATCTTTCACATAAATATTTGCAGTGGAGTTATTATACCCCAGAGCTAGCTAGCTGTTGTCACAGGCCACACGGAATCCCATGGAAGTACAAAGGAAAATCTGTTAATGCACCAGGAAACACTGCACAGCTTTAACACCCACAGCAGCATTGCTCAAATCTTCTCTTAGAGATACTTCTTTGAGCGAATGGTAAACCTCACGCACCAGCCTTCCAAACAGCCCCTGTGGTTTGGCACTGCACACAGACACTGGGCCAGGTACTGTTCATACCCCTTTGTGTGTTAAGTCAATGAACACGGAAGAAGAAAGGTATATTTATTCTCTCTGTTCCAACAGCTACAGAGAGTGCACAGCCCTTCAACACTAATGCATCAGCGTTCATGTTTATTTAATCACTCAGATTGTTTCTTGAAATTGTGCAATTCAGCCCATGGAAATTTCCTTGTTTGCACAACGCTGTCATGTTAATGCTGCTGGGGTTAAACTCGAAACAAGGCGTTGCAGGATGATGATTTTAAAACTAAAAAATCTCTTACGGTAGAAGTAGGAGGGGGCAGATTTTTGTGCTTTTGTGTTTTGTTTTGTGGTGGTTGGATTTTTTTTTTTTTTTTTTTTTAAGTGAACTTCCAGTAAGGCTTGGAGGTCATTTTGAGTTGAACAAATTGCAGTCACAAGTCATGCTCTTCTGAGCATAAGCAACACAATTCCCAGAGTCTTAGACGTAACAGCTAAAATGGTATTTGGAAGTTCTTGCTTATCCGCTCCAAGATTTCCTGGACGGTAGTTTGACACATGCTAGAAAAACCTGAATTAGTAGCAATGATATACACAAGTTCAATTCTATAGCTTTTCTCTTTTCTGACCTGAATTTCTCATACATGCACAAAACTCCATCCTTAACCCCTTGGCAGGTACTACAGAGCTCTTTGCAGGCTGCTGCTCATCAGCAGATAAAGCATCATCCTGAATTTCATGGGAAATCTGACTGTCATGCTTGTTTTGCCTCCTTTGTACTTCTTCCTCCCTGCATTTTAAGTTGTGGCATTAAGCTGCCCAGCCTCATTAATGGCAAATAAGAGCAAGCAGGCTTTGTTTCTACTTATTTTGTTAAATCAGAACAGTTTAGTGTTTTCCAACCAGGACCATGAATCTGTAGCTGCTAATGACGTAAACACGGTCACTGATAGTGGATTAAAAAAAGAACGAACAAGGAAGTGTTGATGACTTGTACTTTTAAAACATTCTTTCCTTTTCAAACAGTTAATAGAAAAGAGCTACTCCTAACTGTCGATTTTCGTTAGTCAACGGTACGTCACCAACAGCCTCTTCCAGGAAATGTGTAATCAGGGCACTCCCTCAGCTCATACTGGATTTAAAAATAATAATAGTTATTTCATATGACTAACTTCCTTAGAAAGGAAATTTCCCTAAGAAAAATATCCCTTTGTGTCTCTTACAGTTTTTCCCAGATACAAGCAATTTCAGTGTCAGTGGGAAGAGAGATATCACATCCCTTCACCTGCTTCAGAAAAGCTAACTGTCCATCTGCAAAAGCATTTAAACCAGACAGCCATGGTCACATTAGTCTAGCTAGGCAGAACTGAACCTCTGACATGTGTACAAGGGACAAGGGAAATTCAAGTGATGACAGTTTCAAAACTGCTGAACTGAGAAGACATTCTGTAAAATGGACAAATATTTTCCTTCCAGATTCTAGTTTGTGGATTTCAGGCAGCCAAGAAGGCTTTGAAAGACAACTGAAAAAGTAAACCTAGTGTCAATATCCCTTGTTTAGTTAGACACTGCTTGCAACTTACCCTGGAAAAAATTAAAAGAGGATCACTGGAAAAAAAATGCAAATTATTAAAGACTATGACAAATTTGACTTTGCCCATGTAATCTGTGCCTTATGCTGAATTTTAATTCAGGTCTTCCCTACCACATTGTCCATGTTTTGGTGAAGTGAGTTATGTGGGGAGTTACGTTACCTTTTCCCTTCAAGCAACATTTGTTCAAATACTGAGAGACAGATTTCCTGGAGAAAATCATTGCATACTTCAGCAGTTAAGAAGTTAAACATTTTCATATACAATCTGGCATAATGATTGAAAATCCCTAAATAGGGATTGTGCAAGAGAAGAAAGTCATGTCCCTAGTTTTCCCTTTCTCTGTGCTCTCCATGCCAATCCACTTTCTCATGGGAAGCAAATGCAGCTGGTGTAGAACTGTCTCTGTTACCATGTTGAAATGCTGTCATAGTGACAGCTTGGGCAACATACCAACTAGCATTGCTGCACACATAATTCTCCCTTCCTCCAGATTCCCAAGAGATGAACCTATCTCAACTCCTAGGGTTGACTGGAAAGCTTTATTTTATCCTTAACTGAATAACTCTCTCAACACAAACATATAGATATTTAAAGGAAGTAAAACACAGTTGGAGTGTTTACATTTCCTTCCTGTTAATATTTCTTGCTGCAACACGTATGTGATTCTAAATTACACTGAGGTGAAAAAGGAAACATTTCAAATGATCAGGACAAAATCCAGCTGGATAAAATATCAGTTACTGTCCTGACAACCTGTGAGTCAGAGTAGTAGAAGGAGAATACTAAGAACAGCTCCCTTGAAATGATCTTTGGCTCACATATTCCTTCCCTAACTTTTGCAACACCAAACCTGCTGAGCTTCCAGAAACACTGCACATATGTCATGCTGCACTATAAGAGAAGCAAACAGTTTAGTGGGAGAAATGCCTGCAAATATTTGGTACAAGCACCCCACGAGCAGAGATTTACAATGGTCTGACTCAGTGTAATTCAAAAGATGAAAACTTAGCTTGATTAAAGGAAACCAGAGGCTGAATGTCAGCCTCCTACAGGCAAGACTTAAATTGTCTCACAAAGGATGTCACAGAAATTCCACCAAAGCAGACAAACATATAACAAAATGAACTGTTCTGGAGTAGAGACATGTACTATAGCCCAGCTTTCTCATTTCAAGCAGAAACATGGAAGGACAGAGGTCAGGATAAGGCCCTAGAACACCACCTGCAAGAGTAAAGGTAGTAAGATACATCCTACCTCACCTCTCCAGTCTTTCCTTTGTCCTCAGAGACCCTGCATTGTAGGAGCTATTCCTATGACAGGAATAATTGCCTACAATTTATTGAAACTCCATCACTGCCAGTTTTTAGCTGACTAGAGAAATCCCTATTGACCCAGTATTTCCAGAAGTGAAATATGAAATTTCCACCTTCTGCCAACCCAGAAAGAATGTCTACCAGGAATCTTTGGGCTTTCCACGTGGAAGTAGGAACAATACTCTTACAGATCAGTCATGCAGTTGTGATTTTCATGTCCCTTGTCTACCTCATTTCCTTCCAGCACTCTTCTGATACCATGCCAAGAACAAACAGTGTGAATGTTTAAAGCAATAAAATAAGTACAAATTAAGTTTCCTCCCACCTGCGTTTTACTGGAACTCAGTAACACGAAGCTGAACAATGAGATTGTTTTAACCTGATTAACAACACAAACCTCTCTTACAGACAAAACCTCGGTGAAACTGTTCTTCTGTTCTACAAGCAGCTCATCAGTCGTGCTCCCACTTAGATTTCCTCCTGGCATGGCTGTAGCTGCCACCACTGCAAGATGTTACCTACATCTTATTTCTAACTAGATTGGAAGTAACTCTCTTTAGTTTTTGCTCCAAACAGAAAGGCGACAGAAATTAGTCACATGTTCTCTGGGGAGAAAGATGATATACTGGGGGGGAACAACTAGTTGTGGTTGTGTGAAGCACACAAAGAGAGAAGCACACATCACCTTAGCCTAAGAAGGAGGCAGGCAATACAGAAAATGCAATGATGTTTCTTTAGGTGGAGATTAGCTGAACAAAATACATCAGCAGGGGCAAAAAGAAGAGCGACTCACGTAAACAGTATGTGTGGTATGTTGATTTTAATCATTAATTTAATGCTATCAAGAGGTGGTGACAGCATAAAAGCCCTGAGCCCAGTGCTTATCCACCCTTTGTAGTCACACTGCCTAGTACAATTCTGGGTGCCTCAGAACAAAACTGAGCAATGAGCCTGAACACAGCTCCATCCAAGGTATGTCACACGCATTAGGCAAAGGCTAAGAATATAGCCCAGCTCTTTCAGGCTGAACAGGCACTGTATCTGGCATGGAACCTATTTCTGAGAGACCATCCTCAACTCCAATCTACCTCTACAAGCAATAAGCACTGCCAGTACAAAAATTACCAGGTGTCTCATAAAATAGATTTAAAACAATGTAGATATTTCCATACGGTTCTCTGCTGATCTGTGCTATGCCTTGACTACAGAAACTGTTTCCTTAAAACCAGAACCACTTATCAGTATATTGACTGTTGCCATTTGAGTATTTCCACACAACTTTCAGCTCTTTAGGAAAGCAAGCACCTCAAAATTCAAGCCATGGTGAGGACTTTTCGGCTATGAACCATTTTTAGTTTTCAACCCAGTCTGGCCCAACGACACAGTTGAATGAAGAAGTGAGTCTAGCACTATACTGCAGAAGTCTCTTCTTCTGAGGATCTCCCATATGCTGCAGCTTGGGGGCTGGCATGTCTCTAGTACAGGCTTCTCAGGACAGCTCCTTCTTAACTTTCATTTAGGCAGCATTCCTCTCCTCAGACAGCTGTAAGATAGTCCTGGCCATTACACAATAAGATTTACCCTCCAGCACCATGGGCATGTGCTGTGGTGTGTTATATCAATCACAAAGAGCCAAGTCCTACATTTCAGGCTTTACACTTTGCAATTTGTAAAATATGAGTAACACACTGTTACTGATAACTTCCTAAATTAATACTGGAGTCCCATTTCTTGAATACCTCCAGAACTACCAATCCCAAGAATTTTACAAGGCAATATGCCTTCAAAAGAGAGAAGGTAAAAACTACCAAACCTATTAAAAAAACACATAATAGGATTACACACACATCTATATATTTATTCAGGATCCTTTGTATCTGACTTTTGAGCCATGTCAACCACATTTTCTACTTTTTCTTTATACAGGCCAGAAACTTGCTTTAAAAAATACAAATAAAACCTCGAGTTCTTTCATTGTCATAGAAGTCCATCATATGCATTTTTAAAAGAAACTTCCCAAAATTACAGTAGTTATTTTAAAATCATGCACTCTTCTGCCAGCAATTTCAAAATTCACTGAGCAGTGGAAAGGGATAAGGCCTCCTTAGCAGACCAAGGCACGTAAAACACACTGATTCTGGGGAGTTCTGCAAAGAATTAAAACAGCTTTAACTGCCAGTTAAACAGTAGGCAGGGAATAAAGGCTTTCTCTCAAGGGAGAAAAGAAAACACCATACTTTGTATGAGGGCACGTCACATCATCTTAGGGAACCAGGCATTGTGAGCAGAATGACCCAACAAGTTTACAGACAATACAGCTGAGATAAAGAAAGGTAGCATGGAACTCTTGCTTTTTTGTTCCCCCTACTCCACGCCACCTGAAGTTATATCCTCTGTCTGCATGTACAGTGTGTTCAGCAGCCCAAGCAGTCTAATCAAAGTTAGTCTAATCACCCAGTTCACCTGAGCTCACAGCTACAGGCATTCCTTAGGGCACAGACAGCAATAAGCACTCACCTTCCCTTTTCAACAGACTGGGACAGAGCAGAGCAGAGAAATAATATGAACTGGTTTGTGCCTATTGAAAGCAGCTTGAGCTCTCTGGCAATGCCCTCCCTCCACTGAATATTGACTGGGATGGAGCAAAGGTCCTATTTTCCTGTTATTTAACAGGAAACAGTTATCTGCAACCCTTCCTCCCAGATATTTTCATAACTGCAGCAAGACATTCCTTAGAGGTAATTTAATGACTTAAGCTCTGTCCATACCCCTAATTTCTCCTTGCTACAATGGCAGCAGCAGCCATGGCACCCAGTTTTCAGGGCAGCCCCATGCCACTTCTATGACTTACATCCAGGACACTCACACCATGCCAGCCAGCATAGCAGGGCTTAAACCAGAAGTGCCTGCTCCATGGAGGACTAAGTACACTTAGAAAACAACCTCCAACACCATGCTTCTTTGCCTGTTGGTGAGAGGGGCCCACAAAAGTTAGATGACAGTGAAACAAACAGCAGGGTAGGGGGAAAGGGAGATGGAAGGCAGAAAAGCAAGACCTACAGGGAGGAAGGCTGGGGGGAAGGATATGCTCCATTATGGAGAATCCTGTCAGGATGCAATTTGTTTTCATTCTGCGCAGGAATATAATGGTGAGCTCTCTCAATAGCTGTTTTGAAGCGAACCAGGCTGGTATGTCTTTAATTTATCATTTCATTATGAAACGGTTTCCCTTCCAAGAAGCCTTCAAGTCAGGAAGCTCTGTCTGCCCACACAGGAAATTCCTTTGCAGCAACTTCCCCAAAAAGGAAATTTCCCTCAGAAGTGAGCCCAGCTCATGCCTTTGAGCAGAGCTGTTTGAAGACTCTGGCATGCAAGCCCCGCAAACAACCCTGCCTGCTTACTGCAGCCAGCATACCTAGGATCAGCAGCACTGGCCTTGCACAGGCATGTGGAGACCCCACTGCACTCAGCCTTTCTCCTGCTCCCTTATCCATAAAGACAGGAACATTAAAGGGGGACAAGATGCTGAGTTTTCACTAGAAAAAAATACCTTTTATTCATGAGAGAGACACAGGACAAACAGCTGAGAAAGAGCAGAGGAAGAGGGGAGGGGGAGCTGTAGAAAAGCTTTGTGAACTATTCTAATCTCCTGCTTGGGAATCAGGGGGAAAACCCTGAACCCTATCTTAGATCTCTTAGATCAGTCTGTCCCTTACACGTACTATGGGTTTTATTAAACAAACTTTTGCAGTGAAGACTCGAAAACAAAGGAGAGGGGAGGGGAGAATATACAGGGGGAAGACTAATTGACAAAAATTAATCTCAAAGACATCTTTTGAATCATTAAGTGTGAGAGAGCCAAGAACATCAAGGCCAGAGTGAACAACAACATGTGGTATTTTATGAAGCACCTTAGGAAAGGGGAGACAGATCAGAAGCACTACCAGACTTTTTAATTTACCATTTCAAATCACAAATAATACTGAACAATGTTTTTTAATGACTATGCCTGTTGTTTAGGGGAGGAGAGGAAACAGAACTCAAATTTGTGCTACATATTAAATGGATGTGAGATAGGGCCATAGAAAGGGCACAAGTTGAACTGCATCTTGGACTGGAAAACAGTAGAAGAATGAAAGCAATCCTTTGAGGGTGTATGAGAGGGAAAAAAGGCCAGGGATAACAGAATCGCTGTGGTGACTATAATCCACTGGACGCCTATATGCTAGGGAGAGAGGCTCTCCTCATTTTCCCCTCCATTTCAACTTCAAAGTTTGTTTTTCAAACACTTGGTGGAGGAAATCTGGTCCCTAAAGCCAGAGCTCCAGGAGGTGTCTCTGCCTGCCCTCCTCTCCCATTCCCTCCTTCACCAGATAGCTTTGCCCTGTTCCCTCGCCAGCTAATTTACATGACTTTTTTTTTCTCTACTGCTGCCCTTGGCATTACATTCAGCGATTCAGTCAGCTGTTGTGTGAAGAGACTTTTGTCAGAATTGCTTAAAGGCAAATCCCCCCACTTAACTTTCTTCTGTGGCCTCTAGCTGATGAGTTAGTTATCACCTAAACGAGCCCTCTGGTGTAGCATATGCATACTGAATATATATCTGCTTGGATGGCATCCACACAACTATCAATTCACTGGAGATTTCGTACCAGAAAAAATCCCCGATCCATCTAACCAAACATTTACACTAGTAGAGGCGTACATAAAAAGTATAAGGAATAAGGAAACATGAAGTAGTCTCTACTCTAATATGTATTACTTATCTCAGCCTCTGGTAATCTGTGGTGTAAGGATGTCCTGAGCTGTCGCTGCAGTCAGCCACTGTTTCCATACTGATGATATGGCCTATCCCTCTCTCCACAGCTTTATCTGATTCCTTTCAGAAATCCATTTACACTTTCAGTCAACATCTCCATTGCATCTTGCTGCAGTGATTTCTTTCATGTAGTGATGCATCCTCATTCCTGTTTTAGACATGTTTTATCCCAATGATTTATCTTTGAACCCTGGATTCGCTGTTTTGTAAGGAATTTGATGTTCTGGCCACCTTCTTCTCCATATCACATATGATTTCATAGCCACATGATAACTTTCTCCCTGCCAACCCATTCACTTACAAAACTACCTTTTCCTCAAACTGCAGAGTTCTATTTCTCCCTCTAGTTTTGTGGGAATGGGAGAATGGGGGAAACAGTCTGGTCTGGCTAGGTTCCCTAGCACATGAAAAATGACCACGTGGATGAGACCACCACACCCTGAATGGGAGTTTGAACAAAAGGGTGATATTAAGACACCTCTCTAGAAATTCATGAGCTTCAACAAGACTGTGTCAGAACTTCAACTTCCCAGCAGTTTTGTTATAAAATTGTGAAATCAATGCAGAGTTGCTATACAAATTTGAGACAGGTGACTGATTTTTGACAAATATCTTTGCTTAACTCTACAATCAAGAGACATTCATAGGTCTTATGTAAAACCACATGAAAAAGGTATGAGCTACTCACATCAATAGTTGTTTTCTGCTTAACAACCACAACATCCTTCTGAATGAGATATCCCTGTACTGTGGTCCCATATAAAGGAGCTGCCGTTTCTCCAGAAAAATTGAAAAAATACTACTAAAATAAGAATAATTTAGTTTAATCCCAATTGTGAGTGACACTGGGAGCAGTCAATTTAGTAGGTGACCATAACTTCAAGTCATAATGACATGCCAGGCATTTTATTCATACAGAGAATGTCCCTGCTCTTCCAGTTGTCAAGATCTATTAAAGTGCGACTGTCCTGATGCTCAAAGTTAGAGCTGGTCAAGAGACATGTTTGGTACCACAAATTGTACTTTTATAGCCTTTACCTTGTTGATGTTATATTGACTTATAAAACTGTACAGTGAAAATGCTTCAGAGTGGGGGCAAAGTCATTTCAGGATAAAATTATCAGTGCGAGCTACCTTTATTCACAATGGGTTATACCACTCTGATTATTTCAGCTTCCAAACTGCTGCCAGGACTGTTTGTGGATTACACTTCACATTAGTACTCTTTGGGAAGTGGCTTATGGAGTGCATTCAAGAAAGCATTAAAGGCAGCTAATTGAGCCCCACCTACAGTTTTAAGCCAACTTAGAAATTTCAAACATATACAGTCCTGCTGACTCTGTACACTTGATCCAGTAAAAATGGATCGAAAGTCCAGTTCAAATCTGGGCCTGTTGTCTCAAACACACGTGGGGAGGATAGCACTGTGAGCCTTCTTGGCAGTGCATGTGGCACAAAAGGCACCTTCCTCTGTCTCCTGCATCCTTTTTTCTTTTTTCATCATAGACAGTAATTTTAAAACTTTGCTTAAAAGAAATGGTTGTAAGATATTCTAAGTGTTAATTAGCTACAAAAGAAAAGGGAAAAGTTACATTCTCTGTGCATAAAACCCAAGTGCTTGAGCAGACCTCCTTTCTGAAGGATCTAAATATACACATGCACACAGAGATATATGTCAGATTAAAAAAAAAATAAATTCAAAACCTCTCAGCTTTGAAATGAATTTTGATTGTTAACTCTTGTCTGAGTTTCAGTGGGTTTTGTGTGTGCACATTTTCTCACTGCAAACGATGGAGGCACCAGAAAGGCCACGGGCAAGAACCTATGCTCTCAGGGTTTTTCTGGACTAGCGAGATTCTCCCAGAATTCTCACAAGAAAATCATAATTATGGAAAACTCACCATAACACTACAGATCCAACCAATTTAAAAGACATCTGGATTTACTTTTGGGTGTTCTGTTGAACTGAATCAGCGCCAAACTTTCTGAGATTCAGCCACTGCTATTGCACACAACGATAATGGTGTGGCAGGAGGCCAACAGCAAATACTGTCTCCTTTTACAGCCCAGATGCTTCAGGTCTGCCCATCACAAACACAGCTCATCCCACCATCACTGTTAACCTCTGCTGGCACTCCCAGTTCCGCTGCTTGGTTTTCATTCTGCATGATTTTAAAACTGAGAGGGTGTAAAAATTGAAGATCTACAAATGTCCCAGCTCTTACAGATATTAAGTGCTACCTCTTGTTCCTACTTTGCTGAGATCCAAGGCCTCAAATCCTGCACCAAACCTTGAACAGCTTCTACTGCATATGGCCTATTCATCACTACCCCACACAATGCACTGCATTCCTGAGAATATAAAGTGGAAGTAGAGAATGACTCCTGTGAGTTGGTTATGCTTACTTTCAAGAAGTGAAAAACCACCAAACAAGCTGTAAAGCAGTGACGAGAAAAACCCTTTTAGTATTTAAAGAGCAGTAAAACTCCCCAGACCTCTAATAAAAAGTTCAAGGTGCCTTGAACAATTGCACACCGAGCAACACAATAATGACTACAGAGTAAGGAAGCTAAAAGTCCAGAGGTAGTAAGACTACTAAGGAAGTTTCCAAGGAAGTGAGATACAAAGATGTATAACAGAGAAAAAAAAAAAAAAAGGAACAAAGAAGTATTTGTGTACAGAGGGTTTTTTCTGACAAAATGTGTTCACTGAATCATGAAGAGGAAGTGAAAGCCAGCAAAGAGGTTAAAAATTGAAGGAGACGTTGCTTAGAATAAGTCAGAACAAAAGAGAGAATAGGAAGGAGGAACTTCAATACATAAAGGGAGATTTCCCCCACTAGGAAATACACAAGGACCCACTCAAGTGGCAGAACTGAAATGAGTAACTGTTTTGTGGACCAGCAGGAACGGGGGCTACTTCCTTCTGCACCACCGAGAAGGAGGAAGTAGAAAGGGAGAAATTCCCAGTATTGCATAAACCAAAGAAGCACACTCGTTCTTTCATCTCTCTTCCCCTAAACACTGGCCAAATAAGTAGAAGCACAGCGCAAACCTACACATTTCCACACGCACAAACACACATTCCCAAAAAGCTGTGGGAGTTACTGGGGTCAGTGAGACAACTCCTATTCACTTCAGCAGGTCCAGAAGGTCACTTTTCACACCTATTCACCTGGTTCAACAAACCATTTCTGTTTCAGTCCCAACCTTGTGCAATTTTACTCATGAGAGTCAAGCCCTGATCATGCTTTCTGAACCCTCCTCCTTAACCACCCTGCTCATGCCCAGGGTGGCCGAAACGAATGCTCTGGAGTCTGTGCAGAGGGAGGGTATAAATATCACAGAATTTCTCTGCTGGCTTGAGTTGATGGAAATGTTCTTTAAAGCTCAGCATCAAAGCATTCACTTTATAAGCTGTAAGCCTTGGTTCTTGTGCCAGCAGTGACTTCTCCCCGTAATTAATTAATGCTGTATTAATTGTGCACGTTCCACAAGCCTGTTGAGGAGGTGGGGCAGGACCTGCACACGCAGATCAAACCCTTCTGGTGCAGCCAAGAGAGGAGCACAGGAGAGAGGGGGTAAAACCCCTTCAGGTACCTACAAAGGAAAACTGTGTACCAGCAAGGTGCCCAAGGGCTGTGGAACCAACGTCTGAGGAGGGACATGTGTGTGCTGAGCCCTGCCATGTCATGCCAGCAAACAATGAATGATAAGGGCATGGAAGAATCTTCCACCAGCTGTACCCTTCTGCAATCTGTCTGGCTCTGGGCCAGCTGGGAGCACCATCAGCAGGCCAAAATGGGCCCATAGCAGCTGAGTGACCTCACAGGTAGGATTTGGCCACAAGACCCTGTGAAACAGCTGGAAGAAGAAAGGAGGAGGAGCAGGAAAAGGGAGATTATTCCACCTCCTCTCTTCTGGGCTGGGACTCTCCGCTGACTGAACTTGAGGAAGTTGCACCCTCACCTTCTGGGGGCTTTGGCCATGGTTCAAACAGTGCTGTAATGGACAGAGTCCACTATGACCACCTCACCCACCTCCCCAGGAAAACCAGAAAGCACAGTCACAACAGGAACAAGTGAAAAAAGAGAATGACCCAGCCACTAACATCCCCTGTGAAGAAGCCCATCTTCAGGCATGCCTCAAGATTTTGCTGGAGATACCTGCCCATCAGCAGCCTACAAGCAGACCTGCAGACTCTTCCCCACTGTAGGACAGAAACCAAGGATTAACTAAGGTCTAAGTTCTGCTCAAGATGATTTACAAAAGCATCCTCTACAAAAACATCAAGGTAGAGAACAGGTATATATTTTCAGCTGTAATCTGAATGACTTCATGAGAGGAAAGTCCTGATTATCAAATCTGATTTCCTTCTATGACAAGGTAACCAATCAAGGGAAGCCAGTT
>JAWWES010000041.1:64693581-64730729 GCA_035583135.1 Lophotriccus pileatus
ATATACCATCCTTGGCACATCAGAATTTAGTATCAGATGTACACAGAGCTCCTAGTTTGGAGAGAGAGTGAGGAATCTTGTTACCAAGAAACAGGTGAGAATTCAGGGGCACAAATTCTCCAATGCATGGAAGAAAAATGGTAAACAGGGAGAGTCACAAATACAGCAGAGAACATGAAAAAGAATCAGATCTCACTGATGAGGATGGAAAGGAAACACAAGATACCCATGAGAGCAAGTGAGAGGAAACACCACAAGCCTCTGGTTTTTAGAAGCAGCACAGCTCTTATCTTCAAGGTTTAATTGTAAGAGTTGTGGAAGTCAAAAGAAACATAAACATCTTTTTTGTTAAATGTCATGGGTTTCTTTCCCACCCTCTATGGACACACAAATTCTGCATTAGATATGCAGACTTCAGACAAAACTGCAAATCCAAATACCTCAACAAGTCCTAGAGAACAATCCTAGAGATCAGAAAGCTAGAGGGATTTGTCACTATTCAGAATACCTACAGGTGCCTATGCATACAAAAAAGAAGGCAGGTTGTTTTTTTTTCTAAAAGAAAACCATTTTATTCCACTCTCACACCCTAGCAAAATTAGTCCTTCTGATTAAACCAAAATTGGAAGATTTCTTTTGGTCAGCAACACTAGCTGCATCTGAAACATTACTTAGATAAAGCCTCCTCCATTCTTTACACAGGCACAACTCAACACTAATCTTGTAATACAACTCATTGCTATGCAATGGGTCATCTAGAAGTTCTTTTGCCTTGTATTAATTCAAACTAATTTATCTCAATATGCTTGAGAACAGACATTGCACCCAACATACAGCATGCCATTGATCTCAAAAGTGTATCAGCCCAGGAAAATTACACAAAGTGATCACTCTGAAGCCAACGTTGGCTAGTAAATTTTACACCTGTGTTAGTTAATGGGTGTCAATTGTAACATCTTCCTTTCAATTTACATTGGACCATAAATTCCCATCTAGTCAAAGGTCAAGGTTTAATAAACAATTGCAGGGATTAACTCCTCTTCCTTACCACTGTCATCAGGAGTTACAATTCCAAAGCAGGCTAGGCAAAAGGCAATGCATGAGTGATCTTTATCTGCTCCAGAGCAAAGTCCAGGAGTTTCCCTGAAGCCACTGGAGGCTCAAACCCTAGACAAATTGACTCTTAAGTTAAACAGAGGCATTTGATTAGCTACACACAGTGACTAAATCTGCAGCTGCTGATGCAATGTAACTAGAATGGCTTGCACTCTAATATTTCCGTAAGAAGAAGTTTCAACCACTGAAACCCAAGAAGAAAGCAACACTCTACTAGAGATAAGGATGTGCACACAAACAGAAAAGGGGGTAGTGGGGAGACTGGAATTATAGGTATACTGCTAGAGCAGTGAGGACAAACCTTCAGTGGTCAATCTCTCACAATTTTTTTTTTCCTCTACTAAAGGATGCTATTTAAGGCAAGCAATCTACACCACTATTCAAAACAACAAAAACAAGGGAAAACCCACACCACACTCCTCAACTCCAAAAAATCTACCACAAGTGATACAATCTGTGTTTTCATATATTATTACATTACATTTAACATATCTATGTTCTCCATATGTAAAAATTACTCACAACCTTCTGCCAGCCAATTTGTACAGTGATGAGGGCAGTCTCAGGCACAAGTGCTTTGTTCCCTGACAAAGATTTACAGAGCAATTTGTATCATTAAACAACCTTATGATCCACATCACTATCTTCTTCTACCTTTAAATTTCAGACACTTGTTTCAGAGAACAAGAGGAAAGAATAAACAAACAAACAAAAAGCTATGTTCACTTACACAGACAAGACGCCAAATCTAGGCCAACAGCAAATCCTCAGCACCCAGCAAGACAGGCTTCATTTCTGAACATCTACATAAGGCAGTAATTGCCCGTGCTATCATTTAACCACACCAGGATAGATAGCAAAAGCCTAAATAAGCTCTGATGGCTGAAGAGCAGGGCCTGTCTGAGCCTTTAAAGCAGGAACGGTAAGGCCACATGGATCCTCTGTGCTCTTGCACTGCACTTGAGGCTATGATTCCCTGATGCATCTACACAATCTTTGGCCAAAATACCAACTCAGTCCTTAGAAAACTTCAGGTGTATATATATATATATATATATATATATAAATCCATACCTGATTATTCCCTGTGATATATGAGCCCATTAGGGATGATTGTACAAACTGTAGGTGTCACGCTGTTTCACTGCTGCCAGTGACTAGACTTCAGAAATATAACTCTTTATTCAAAGACCTTTGAAGCTGGGGGGAAGGGAAGAAATCTTCCAGGGAAAAATAAATAAACAAACAAACTAGAAGTTATTTCTTCACTTAAATTTTACTTGCACTGACATAATATCTCCTTCACCATCGTAAAATCCTGAAGTCCACCTGAACCTTGACCTCATTTTCTTCAAATTTCATGCAGAAAACAGGCTTTCAGAGAGCTTGGACTCTTCTTAATATCCTTACGACAGGGATGGCTGTTTGAACTTCACAGCTTGCAGCTGCTGAAGCGTGTGTCTACTGTCACCCATGGTAAGTTAAGATCTCAGGTGGGAAATCAGCAGCAGGGGCAGACAGATTCTCAGGAAGCAAAAGATGCTGTTCTCATGATGACATCATTTGTCATGAAAAGTCACAGGAGAAATTTCCTGCCTCTCTCAACTGTGTCAAAACAGAATTTTATCAAGTAGAAATCCCGACCAAAGTTTCTGCTCAGAGGTTCTACGGAGGAAATATTACAACGTAATTTCCTTTTAAACCAGTGTCAGCTTCTGTCAAACTGCAAACATCTGATCATGGAGTCCTTAATAAACGTTCAGCATCAGGCAATTTGGGATGCAACTAAACCATTGAACAAGAAAATGGCTCCCTCACTGAAGGAAAAGCCTGTTGTTACATGATAGGTCACTGCTACCTCCCTTCAGACAGCGCTGAGAGAGAGAACCAGCCTGTCTCTCACTACAGTCATTCCACTAACGCCCATATTCGTTGCCTAATCCTAGTTCACATCCTGCACCGTGTCCTTCCAAGCAAAACATAAAATCAGCAGGAAACAGAGACAGCTTAGGGACTACACGCTGCTGCCGACCACAAGCCTGCTCATTCACCACAACAATTAAATTTAGTACAAAAGAGAGGGCCTGACAGAAGGGATGCTTTGCACCACCAGGCTCACAAGCCCATTTGCTTTAGGTCTTTTTTGTCCTCCCTTCCCCTGCCCTTTTGGAAAGCAGAGTCACTTCCTCGCTGGCTAGCAGGGGGACGAAAATTGAGCTTAGCAGATGTTGCAAGGCTCTTGATGGAGGGTAAGGAACATTAACACACTGAGTACATGCATAATGGCTGGAGAAGCAGAGGAGCCATCGTTTGAAGGGAAGACCTCCCAACCCTGAACGGTAGCGCTGCCCAATCAAGCCAACAGAGGGGTGACAGCAGGTCAGCCCAAGCAATGCTGGGATCACAAAATACACCATGGCAACAAACTACCTGTTGATGAAAGCTGCTAGGGGATAATTTCAATTACCTGAACCTGAAACCCAGTCTATAGGCAGACGGGAACAGCACCTCAGCTATCTCTAGCACTTAAATCCATTCCAGTGGTACCTAAGTTTGTAGTACAATTTAGACTATGAGGGGGAGGAGTCTCTTTGTCCCCACCTACACAGAGGACAAGAGGACTCTGCTGCAAGCCAAAGCCTGTACCTGTATCACTGAGAGACTGCACCAGCAAGGCCTGGGATGAGGCCAGGTACACAGAACTGCCTTGCACAGTGAGCTGCTGGGCAGATTTCAGGTGCACAAGTGCAACCAGTCACAACACATCCCATCAGCAGCACTGCCACCTCCTCCACGCAGAACCTTTCAAAGGAGCCCCACATCTTAACCCACCTTATTAGTGCACAAACAAGCAAAGCCTATTTCCAAGTTTGTCTCTCCAGTCAATGGCAGAGTGAGGGAAAGGGACCCAGCTCCTTCTCACCATCACCCCTGCCTGGCTGTGCCGTGTGTAAGGACACTGAAGCGTGGCAGAGGCATTTGGGAAGAGGGGGTACACAGCCAGCCTGCAGTAAGGATAGTTGCTGTTCCAAGGAGCCCCACAGGACACGCTGCTTCTGAAGGAAATACCAAGAGGTGGAGGCTCTGCAGAGAGGGAGGTCTGGTCTGGCTTTGGCTTAGATAAGCCCGAGCCAAGCAGGCAGGCTGCTGCCCAGAGCACCTCATCTACACAGCCTCTCTGAACCACTTTGCACTTTGGCCACAGCGTGGGTCAAGATACATCTGGGATGGTTCTGTAGCAGGCGAACATGCAAATCAGGTCACACCCACTTGCTGCTCTCCAGCACAAGCCCTTTTCTACCAACAAATCAAGTCCCACTCTCAAAAACTCCTACCATCTGCTTTTCATTTTTCCCTATAATGGAAAAATGCTATTTTTAAAACAGAATTTGTCTGCAGTCTTAACTTCTTCTCTTTCTAATAAACATTTTTACCTCAATATGTGCATGTCACTCAGAAAACAGGCTTTAGATACAGGGGAAAGCTGGCTCAGGAGACCACAATTAAGAACACTGAGAGGTCAATCTCCCTGAGACTGAAATCTCAACTTCCCAATTTCACTATCCAAAAAAAATGACACATTCTTACTAAAAATAAATAAATCTGATACCCAGAATCCATTAAGGGAAAAAAAAAACCCCAAACTGATATTTTTGATTGAACTGGATTAAGCAACTACAGAGGCAAAGCTGAGCAAATAAGAGCCTTTCGTAAGCAGTGGGATGGAGGTGGAGGGGACAAATAATATCATGACACATACCTTGAGGCAGCACTGCTTCAATTTGGACTAATTCATGGAAGAACATCATGTTTGACCAGATTTTCAACCAGATTTCTCAAGTCCAGTCCAGTGGTATACTGGTAAGCTTCTGTATCTACTTTAATTGATGAAAGTATTCACGACAGGCACTAATGGCAGAGATCTTAAGACAGGAAGTAATACACAGAAGTGGCTGATTTTCTGTTTGTAGGTAACAAAGTAAGCCCCTACGTTTTTGCAAAAAAAGTGTTTCTTCTGAAATCGGATATAAAAGAACTTATTTTTTTCCGTTACAAAGGAAATATCTATTTAAAAAAAATCTTTTCTTTGAGATTATTCATGGAAAATTACACTTACAACCAGTTCTATGTAACAAACACACTACAGAGATGTACCAGCATATGCAACGTATCCGGTTATTTAAAACAAAACAGGCAGGGAAACACGCTAACAACTAGTCCTTCAAATTCCATATTTGCACATGAATTTGTGCATTTAAAAAAATGGGACTGAGTAAGTCTCACTTTAAGCACTTTAAGTTTAAGGAGTTTTTGTTAGCTGAACTTCTGCTTTATTTATGAACTACATGCTTTAAAAGTCAACACATCATTATGTGGGTGAATGTCTAAAAACTGTCTTATGAAATGTCTGGAATTAATATTGTGTATGTGTAGTGGATTAGACAGTACTCAGGTTAATTGAAAGTTAGGGTGTTAAAGGAATAGCTAAATAGACAAGAGTGATATGGTAGCTTTGAAATAAGCTTAAAATGCTTAGGCCTACAGGTCTTGTTAGGTCCATGCTCAAAATAGAAACTGTAAAATCTCAGCCCTGAAGCCTGTTTCAAGTCCATTCATAGGATCTATACACACATTACAAAAAGAGTTAATTTACTGAGTGTTTTGATTTATCTGTAGTAGTGCAAAAAGGCAATGACACATCCAGCTTTTCCTCCCGATGACTTATCAGCCTCTCCATATAATACAGGACTCCCACTAAACTGTGAGAGTGGGTAGGTTTGCTCAGGGATCTCAAAGATAACACACTTCCAGGGCTTTGAACTACCTGGGTCACATCCCACATTTCCCAAGCGCTCATTCCTAAACGAAGGGCAACACTTGAGCTCCCTCACTTGCGTGGGATCACCATCCTGTCATCAGATCTGCACAGTGGGTATCTGCACACACACAGTCTCCTGCTGAAGTCACAGGCACAGAGGTGCATCTACACAGATCTGAATTTAGGCTCAGGAGTTCAGCTGGAGCCTGTAATAAGGGCTTGTGCACACTTGGGTTTGGGGGGTTGGATATTTCATAAACTAGGATTTTTATAAACGAGGATAACTACAATTCAGCAAAAACTTGCAGAGGACAGGCTGTGCTGATGTAAAAAGGGATTCACATCACTGCCTTTCACCTCAAGCATCAGTTTAAAAGCGTCTTGCCTACAGAAAGCCACCAAGTAGCACAGCTGCTGCAGATGAAGCCACTGCCCAATTTTTATTCTGGAGTAGCTCCCTATACAGAGACAATTCTGGAATCACAGTATTTTTGTTCCAGTAATGTGGGCAATTCATTCCATGATAATTAACGTACAGCAGGACATTCACTCTAGAAGAACTAAGATGGTTATACATTCCCATACACACACCCAATAGACTAGGCCATAAGGAATAGGGGACAGATCCAAATGCCAGCTAAAAACAGTGTGAGTCTTCCCAATGACTTCAGTGGGCTTTGGCTGAGGTACTCTGCAAAGGAAATTGCTTAATTCCTGTGTATTTTTAAAAACAATTCTAAAAAAAAAAATAAATAAATAAAATAAAACTGAGCTGCAAGCCTGCAGGCATTCAGACACACGAGTAATCCTGCCAAACCCAGCGGGACCCATGTGCATTTGCAGAACTGTGTTCTTGGTGTGTGAAGACTGCATTTATACATCAAGAGCAGACAGAAAAAATAATTAACCCTTAGTCCTCTCACTGAGAGATTGTCCAAGAAGAAGTCTCAAGCTGTGTTTAACCACGATATACACCTTGCTTTAAATTACCATCCTCTTTTTTAACTTCAGCAGTATGAAATTAGTACTGTGAATTGAAAACATCGAGGTGAGAAGCACTGCAATCAAACTGCCAAAAAAACCCCAACAAACCCCACTCCATATGATGTTTTGTATTTCCTGAGGGATTTATTTTGTGACTGTAAAGTATAAGCATCACTGATTTATTTTGGGGTTTTTTTAAGGATAAAAATCTTTCCATCTAAAAATTCTAACCAGATGTGAATTTCAGACTTCCAAATTTGGGAATGTTCAGCTCAAGAGCTGTTGTTCTAGTCTTTTAGCCATAATCATCACTGTAAACATAAAAGTTTTCAATTATTTCACCCTCAAACCACCAAGATGCTAAACCTTTATTTGGTCAAAACCAAGTCCAGGTCTGGAAAATCCCAGTAGACATTTACAGGACCCAGGCTTAAACCACAGAATCTTAGATCACACGAGTTTTGCACAATTCTGGTAATTTGGTTATTAAAGTTTAGCAAAATTTTTGATGTAAACCTCATGTATGGCAATTACCTGAGAGAGCTAAGGCTAAGTTTCAAAATCAGTACACGTACCTCCCATTGATTTGCATCACAAATTGCAGGTTTTTAAGGAGGAGAGTGTTCCTTTCTCTTTCTTTAGCTGGGCTCTGTTAGTTTAATCCTGACCTTCTGAGGTGTTGAAGAGATGAGCAAACCCCTTCTGAACCATCAGTTCTGTCTGCCCTGTGCATCCCCCCCCAAAAAAAGAAAATATTCCTTGTACTGCAGCTCTAGCTTTCTACTAGTTAATAAATTTAATTCAACCTTTTATTAAATCATTTAACCATTTAATAAAGCATTATGTAGACATTATTTAAATAAATCTTAACCCTTCTGGCTATGGAATCAAGATTTTTTTTAAATGCAGGGTAAACTAAGGCAGAGACAAGAAACATGCAAGGAGCTCAAGGAGTCACCCGTAAGAAAATCCAGCTGTCTGCAGGATTGGACCAAAAAACCCAACCCAACCCAACCCCACAAAAACAAAAAACAAAACAAACAACAAAAAAAGAACACAAAACAAAACAAACCAAAACAAACAAAAAAATCTACTTCACACTAGTTCTTCAGACAGCCTATAAAGGTCTCTTTTTAGAAAGTAACATTACTTGAAAGTAAATGTAACAGTGAACAGCATCTGTTGCACATAACATCATGATATATATATATAATCTATATTGTACTTAGTGCAGCATACAACAATAGCATAATACATTTTGACTAAAATTTATAAGCTGGAATTTATGTCAGTCACAATTAGCAATGGAAACTCCCACTAGTTCTAATCAGAGTGGATAAAGTCCTGGTGCTAAGATTGCAACACTCACAAAATCCTGGATATATAGACAGAAAGAAACAAAAGTATATAAAATCCTGAGGTATTATCATGAAACTTGTTCTCTCAAAAAATCTCATTGAGAAAATCCAACCCAGGTAAAAGTTCTGAATAGTATCCTTCCAAAATCAGTGGCCAAGACCCCAAGATGATCAACAACCCAGAGGGATATAGTGAACTGAGGCTGGTCTTCAGAGGGAAAAAAAATGGTGCCTCATATGACTTATGAAAAGAACACAAGCACCAAATAGAGTTGTAAGACACTTTCTAGGCACTGTGATCCCACAACCCTGCGAAACAGCTCCTGAGTTGAGATCCTGATCTTGCCATCGACAAATTGCTGCTCTTGAAAAAGTCACGTTGACAGTCAAACCTTGGGGTTCACTAAAGCAGCTTCCACTGCTGACACAGGTCTGTCTGTCAGCATAACTATGCAACATTTTATGCCAGGGCAACTGCAAAGACTGAAACTCTCTTTGAAGACAGGCAAGCAGGTGTATTGGAAGAGGTATTGCTCATTTTGTTTGGAGTTCTGGTTTCGGGTTATTTTCTTTCAAACAGAGGCACTACGCTGCTCAACGCATGACTAACCATCATTTCACTGCTGTGTGAAACTGTTTGCTTGGTGACCCTGTGCTGTCTCTTTGTGACTGTTCTGAGCTCACCTGGAGGTTCAGGAGTCTCTTTTCAAGGCAACGGCATCCAAGAGCTACCTGTCAAGGCAAGTTTGTTTCCATCTACTGCAACCCAACTAACACTTCCTCACAGTTAAGATGTCTCTTTGCTCCACCTTCTGTATCCCTAATGATAAGGCAGGTTCTATGGGTCAGATGTTGACATCCTTTACACCAGCTGTGTCCTGGCTGACAGCTTGGGTGATTCCAAAGGGTTGGCATGAGTGGGAACAGCCCTGCAGTTTGTGTTCAGTAAAAAATACTGTTTATGATGCTCTGAAAGGAGGAAATAGTAAGGAAGCCATTGCCATGCTTATCATTAAGCATATGCTTAAATGTCTTATTGAACAAGTGCTCAAAGTACCAGGCTAAAGAAAAACAAGTTGCTATTCCCATCTTAAGATTGTAGGTGCTAAATAAGCACCCCTTTTCACCCCTGCTCCTCCCCTCTGTCTCAGTTTTCCCATTAGAAAAACAAGGGAAATCACACTGATTTGCTTTGTAAGGCCTTTGGAAACAGAAGCTGAAAGGTGAACCAAAATGCTTCCTCACTCCACCAAGGACCCAAGGACGTGTCTTTCAGGTAAGGAGTTTAATCATTCTCAGGAAGGACCTCCTAAAAGCTGGAGGAAGGACCCAAGCATCACTGGACCAGTAATAATTTCATATTACAGATCTGCAACAGGAGAATACACAGCTATCTGGTCCCTCGCCCCAGGGGCAGAGAATGTCCCAAGACATGATCTGAGTTGTTCCTCACATCTCCCACATAATCTTTATAAGGGCTGCAAGTACACAACAGACACGTGCAGACTTACCAGCGTTCATCAGGTCTGACTAACACAGCTATGTGAGCAGCAGTGTGTACTGAGGACTCCATCATACCAATAAAACTGCACTCATGCTGGAAGAATTTGTTTAGCTAGTGGGCAGCAGTGATTTTTACAACAGTAACACTTTGGTACACAGCAACACTTATCCTCAGATTGCATTGTCAACACACTGTCTGCTATTCTTGTCCATGTAAAGCACTGATATAGCTTCAAAAAGATTTCCTTTCTCTGGCCTGTACTCCCACACTTTCAGGAAGCTGCTTGAGCCTCTCAACCTCTCATTTTCCAATCTGCTATTCCTTTATACACACACAGACCTCAGCAACTCTGCTTCAAACCACAGAAGGCAAAAAATCCACAACCACCTCAGGACCATGGGAGTTGGCAGGAGTACACAAGAACAGCCAGCAGCACTGCTAGAGATGGAAGTGATGAGTGAGACCCAGCTTCAAGAAACGCAGAGCAAGGTGCATTTTTTTTCTCATTGCAAAATGACTACAAGTGCAAGCAAAATTCATCAGGAGTCCCCCAGGGAAAGAAAACTCTTCCAGGAACCTAATCCCTTGCCCTTTCTCAACTCATTTAAGAACCCACAGTTTTTCACAGGGATACCCCACAGCCAGGCAAGATGCTCAGACAGAGCTTTCTCTCCCTTAGCACTTCCAACTACCTTTCGAAAAGCTTCTAAGTGAAGCTCAAAGTGGCACCTAACTTCCAAGGAAAACCTTATCTCAGGAATAAAACATGCAGGAACAGTCTTTGGCAGTAGTGGGAGAAAAAAGAAGTGACCAGTGAAGAGTTGGAGATAATGATGATTATTATTATTATTTACAGGGCTGTAAACATCCTCCCACACACATACACACACCTTGCTTTGTCTGCTGTATTGCTCGAGCTGATCTAATTCAAGAATGGATCTAACAAAAACAACTCTCAGAAACTAAAGTAAGCCCAGCAGGGGCAGCTCCAAAATCCTCTGTGCATCTGCTCAAATAACCTAAGAGGGATATACAAACAGCTGCTGCAGCTTGGAGAGTGCCTGTTCTCAAATAAGGTAGCAAACACGGACTGTTTCAGCCTACAAAAGGAAAACGAAGGGAGTAATGCCTGGGAGCTGACTGTCAGGTCAGAGCTGCTGGCCCTTAACAGAGCTGAGTCCACACCACCAGTGACACAGGACCACTGGCAGGAGAAGCAGGGAGGGTAATACAGAGACATTCAGCAGGGCTAGTGTAGAAGCTACATTTCTAAACCAAGGATTTCTGTTCTTACCTAATTTGTTGCCACCCCCAAAATTTTAAAATTTAAAAATTAATATTGCACTGTCATATCTGATAATTACAATGTCCCAAGAACTAATGGCTATCTATTCACCAAGAAGTGAATAGAAGTTCTTTCCTTTTTTAAATTAAACTCAACAAAAACATTCAGCATCAAACCTCTTCACTGTCTGATATCCATTCAGTCCATGCTTAACAGGTCCACAGTACTATTTTCCCTACTACAGGACTGCTAACTTGGCACTAGGTACCTCTTTGTACTGTGTGAAGTTTTCAGCAGGGAATAGTAGAAGAAAGGAAATCACATCTCTGACACGGGACAAGACACAAAACCAAGAAAGACAACCACTTTAAACAAATCTGAAAGGGATTTAACAACTGGAGATTTCTTCCAGTCACACGGGATGATAATAAAATAACAGCCAGATGAATAGAAGACAGAGGGACAGAAGTAAGCCAGCTAATGAGGTAGCTCCTGCACCAATTTCATATTTGTCAGAGACATTCTGAATGTTTTACATTTTGCAGGGATTAGGGGGGAATACAAACCCTTCCTCAGCATGTGAAACTAGCTAGTTTGCCAACTTTGCAGCAAGGCAGAGACTCAGGAGAAAAAGATGCCTCCATCTCATGCACTAAGAGCAGTAGAAAGCAGTTGCAACATCTTGAGTTGGTGCAAAGGAGGAGACAGGTAATCACCTCTTGAAGCTGAGGCCTTAAAAAAAAACAAACCCAAGCCTATACTCCCCTGTCTAGGATAATGAGTATATTCCCCGGGATGGTATATTTTTTATAACCATGTTGCAAGGCCAGCATAGAACATAAAAGAAACATAAAACAAGACCAGTGAGCTGGCCTCACTTGCCATAGAAAGGATGTCACAAATACCTTTCACATCAAATAGCATATATATCAAGTTCCCAGGAAAGCTATGATGAGCATGGCTCAAAGAACCAAACAGTCATTTATGGACTGAACATAACACTTCCATGTTTGCATGCTTTGAGGACATAATTTTAATAGAAATTCTAAAATCATCTCTGGATTAGGCATGTGGGACAGACTTCCTCTGCTGATCGAGAGAGGGTTCATGCTTTGCTGCATGGTTAAACGGATCCAGACTGTCTGTCAGCATCAGTGGTACAGAACAGCATAGATTTGCAATGGGGGGGTTGGTTTCCAGTGTTTTCAGTTTATTTCACAAAACTCAATACATGCGAGTGCCTCTTTCTATTAAAGCAGCATTCTCTTAAAATTAAACCTAAATAGCTCAGCCAAGGTGTGTTCAGAAACACAGAACATGCCACAGCACGGTTGGAAGTCAGCAGATGACAGCAGCAAGGTCTCACACTGATATAAGAAGGCTCATTCATAGCTCAGGCAACAGCTCTACCCTTCACACTAGAAGACCAAACCATAGCTGCTTCAGACCCTTGGTGCCTGTTGGCATTAAAAAAAAAAAAAAGCAGAGGTGGCTTCCCTGCAAAAGAACTATCATGTTTTCATCAACCAGTGACCACTTTTACTGCAGTTAATCTATCTAGCCTAAAGGGACAGATCCTGTAAAGAAAATAGGCATGGGTACTTAAAAGCTTTGGTTCTGATGTAAGGGAACACAGATCTGGCCAATGCCCAAAGCCTGAGCGGGAAATTCAGGAGCTAAGTAGTGCAAACATTACTGAGTAAGAAATTAAAGATTACCTACAAAACCTGAGCAAATAATACAGCCTTTGGTCATAGGATCATGTAGCTGCTGTGCTTGTGCACTGAGTTATGAAAGTGCACATCCAGACTTTGCATGTGGTACACAGACATACTTTCCTTCACTTTTGTATGGAATAATAAAATTAACTTCCTTGTGTTTCACACTGGGAAAAAAAGAATTTCTTCAGCTATCAGCATCTCTTGGGAAACTTTGCTTCTGTTTTAATGTGGTGGTAGCAGGTACAATGTCTTTAGATATTAAGGCTCTATAAACAACACCTGGGAACAGCTAAGGAAGAGCCTGTCTCCAGAGGGACTGTCCAGGCTGGTGCACTGGGACAGGACCCCAGGAGAGTTAGAGGTGAGAAAGCAGAGCTTCACAGGCATCACAACTAAGTTCTACCTAAAGCCAGACAACTATGTATACCACATGAGAGCAAGCTGTTATGGCATCTGCCTGCTGCAGGACACCATTCCAGACATGGGTCTCTGTAAAGGACACACAGGCATTTGCAGATTGAGTTTTTTGGTTTTTAGCCAGATCACTTTTTTAGTGCTAATTGCCCACTAACTGCACTAGTGCAGGATATTTGAGAAATAGCTCAATTTGCACTGAAGGTAAACATTTAGTGTACACACTGTCCCACAACAAGGTCCTGTCTGCCAGCTTACTCATTTCTTAATGGTTATGTGTAGAAAACCGAAGTCCAGGCACTCAATAAACAACCACTTCCTCATCAATTTTTTCAGCTATTAGGAACCTGAAAAGAAGAGTCAGGGACTAAAAGGCAAAAAGGTTGAACTAACAAATCGAAATAGTCACTTCAACACAGGTTTCAGGCATGTTGGTGGAATAAATTAATGGAATTGCCCCTGTATTGTATAATACCTGTTCATCAGCCACCCAGTGGCTCATGTGGGTACATATTTGTTCCATCTAAGGAAACACATCCTTGTCTTGCAAGGAACTGTGTGCACTTGTCTCTTATCAGACATCAGAAGAGGTGTGGCTGATACAGCAAGCAGCATTTGAATTATCTAAAAATCTCACTATTTTTTCCATCCTCCATCAGCCAAACCTTAGGAGAAAACCTTGGGAGAAATAAAATAGGTCAGGGAACTTTATGCCAATAAATAGCATCACAGCCCAAGAGGAGAGCCAAGGATTTTCCCAAACAAAATTTACCAAGAAGTCCTTCATAACCTGAAGAACATTCTTCTTATGAATTTCAGATGGTCAGGTCTGCTGAGGAAACATCACAACAAAATTAAGAACAGAGCAAAAGGTCTGATTCACATGAGAGGTTTCCTCAACTGTTATTTTTCCACTTGTCAGAGGCATCTGTACAGATTCAAGCACCAAAGTATTTAAGTCCTAAATGAAAGTGGAAAAGCACAGTAGTTCTGGTCAGCTCAAAGGTCTGTCTAAGTTAGTATCACATTTCCAATAACACCCAACAGGAAATGCTCAGGATCAGAGGAATAAACTCTTCCTTGCCCACAACCCCAGAAATCCACAGGTTAGGGGCTTTCTGAGCTTTTTTTGACCACAGCTGTTATCTTTGCAACTAACGGTCCCAAATAGATTCAGCTAGTGTGAACTGTCTTCTGAAACTAATTGCCTGTTTGGCCCTACATTACAACTCCCAGCAGCAGTTTTGTTAACCTCACTGTATGTTGTATGAAAACACACTTCCCTGTTTAAAACTGCTGGATGATTCTGTTTGATCCTCCCTGTTCCCATACAATGAGAAATAACCCTTTGCAATTTAGCTTATCCCTGCTTTTGCCTCCCTAAAAGCTAAGTTTTAGACCACCTAAAGCAAATTTTTATGATTTTCACAGGAGTCTGCAATGGATCCAGCTGCTTGCCACTGCTGCCACAGCAAACTCCTTGCCATCACTTCCTAATTTCTTCACTTTCAATCCCACCCTATTTTTCTGGCTATTTTCCTTCCTACAATAACCTCCAATCCCATAGCTTAGAGCAGATGTATAGGAAGACAGATACCAGATTTCTGTTTGGTTCAACCCCCCTCCCTGTCTGCATGTGTGGAGAGTCTCCCCCCATGTCAAAAATTGCATCCTGCAGCAGTGCTGAATACCTTTAAATTTCTGAGTGTCTGCTGTGAACACAGATGGGCTGGGAGCAGCATACCCCAGGAACCCTGGAGGAAATCAAGACAGAAGCTTCGACCCTGAAGTGCAGGACTGTTCACCTGGTATTACCACCATGTGCCTACAAAAACCCGCAGGTGACCAGTGTGTTGGAACTTTCAAGGCTATGATAAGTTGTCTCAGAAAATCCACAGGGATAAATTCTGAATAAAAAATGTCTATTTTTCAAGTACATGTAGTAGTGTTCTTTCCAGAAGTACAGATACCAACCAAGTCATTCATTTTTTTGAGCACGTAATTTGAACAAAAATATTCTGCAGACCAGTCAAAAGTAGCTCTTTTTCTCAGACATATAGAAAGCAACCCAAAAATAGAACTTCCACCATCCCCAAAAGCTATAATTCTAACCAATTCTACTAATTAATTCCCTTAATTTTTTTTTGGGGGGGGTTGCTGCTTTTTCTCTTTAGAAGATGAAAACTTAAATATGCTCTAAAACCAGTCTTACTCCAGGCCAGTCATTCAGTGTCCTTTGTAAGCAAATCATCGACAGGGCTATTATTGACATCTTCAATCCATCGCTTTCACACTTGTTTGCAAAGTGAAACCTTCATGCTTACTGGAGGAATATCCCTCATGTCAGCTGCTTTTCCATTGCTTCAACCCCCTGTGACTAAAGAAGATGGGTCTCACCACTAAAGCATTAAAACACAGTACAGAGGGTAATATGAAGAGGAGAGGAAGACGTTCTGACAAGCACTGTATTCAAGGTCTGTCAAGGCATTATGTCTAAAATTTACAATTTTTCTAAGCCTCTTCTTTTAAAAACTGAAATTTTAAAGTTGTTTTTCTCCTCATTTAAAACAAAGAAATGTGAAACTGAAGTGTATTGAGATCCAGCTATAACTACATCAGCAGAAAATAATTTTGAAAATAAATCCCAACCACAATACTTAGTGCCAAAGCATTAAAGAAAGTTCTACCATTCAAACAAGTGAGGCCCACGATTGTACACCTAGACTCCAAGCCTGCCAAAGAGCCAAGCCAGCTTCTGGTAACAGATACAGATAGAATATTTTCTTCTTTCAGTTTAGTCAATTAGTTCATTACAATGACTAGTTTACCCCAGGTTGGAAAACACTTCAGAGTCGCAGAAACAGAAAGCTTGTTTCCTTCCTCCAGTCAACCAAAATGAGGGATGAGGGAGCAAATAACTGTAGATGAACATGACAGAAAACAATCAGTGTGATAAAAAAAAGGATAGTATTTCATGTGCTTAATAAAAAGCTTGTTATTTATTACGTAATATTACCTCAAAATGTACCAGATACTTCCACTTCATGTACAAAAATAAAACCTTTTTTTTTAGAACTACTTTTAATGCTCAGGGTTTTGATGTAGGAGACTGCACTTGTAATTACATTTCACTGCAAAGCCAAGTGTAGTCTATCATAAACAGCATGTAAAATTAAAAAAAAAAAAAAAAAAAAAAAATCAATCATCCAGCAAAGAAAGTAATTTGTTATTTTCCAAAATAAGAACCTAACTAAATCTGTATGAGGCTATGCAATTACTTAAATAGATATCTGTGGACACTGTATATATTAGCAGAAAGGAAAACTAAATTTATATTAAAGGCCGTATTTAGGTGCCTATCAATACATTTTAACAGCTATCCAACACCACAAATCACTCTCTCCTTGGGAAAAATAACTACAAAGTTATTATATATAACATACAAGACAATATCAGAATTGATTTGGTATAGTCTTTGCTCTGTTTGCCATTAAAAAAACCACAAACCTCAGTGTCAAAGCATGATGCAAAGGTCTGTACAAATGACAGTATTTCTTAGCAAGTGAGACACTTCAGTGACTGCTGGCAACACTGGGCCAGGCAGTAAAGCAGCAACTCTTATGCCCATTGCTACAAGCTCCAGCTGGGACACCATTTGTCATGTATGTGAAAAGGAGTAAACGCTTTTTATACATTTCACATGAGCGGTAACGGGAACTGGGAGACCTTTGGAAAAGCACAGGTAACCCACATTTGGCTCCCACAAGCAAACAGTGTCTTTTTCCCCATAACTAGAAAACTTCTCTTTTACAGATGCTGGTCTGTGACTCCTATTCCATGTATTCCCTGAAGGATTTTTTCCCTCTTTCATTTCAATCTCGGTAAATAAAGCGGCAAAACCAATCTCTTGCTAGCAATCTCTAGCCCTAGCAATCCTGACTTCACAAGTCTCTGAGTCACAGACAAATTCTTCCTCAGGTCTCTTCCCATTAACAATTAACCAGTCTTCTTGAAATCAAGACTGCTGGCACTGAGACTTAGGAAACAATTCAGAGGAGACGAGCACTTAAAACCATCCTTCCAGGGTGCCAAATTTTACATCGGAGCATCTGAATGCCTATACATCATCAGACCAAGGCTATCCTGCCTGCAATCTGATTCCCAAAAGAAAAGAAGACTCTGTTTCAGGAAAGGTTTACCAAACAGAAAAAACAATCTTTCCCCAGGGAAAGGTTTTCCACCCATATAGGCTGTTAATATCTTCCTCCTATTCCTCTACCCTCTTTTTTAAATCCATTTTTTTTTACCCTTCACACCATTCTGCAGCACTGAGTTCCGGAACTTAACAAAGATGGAAAAAATACTTGTTTTAATCTTCCTGGCTAGTAATTTCATTGCCTGCTCTAGTTCTGTACTATCAGAAATTTCTCTCCATAGTATACTGTTGTGCAATTTCACAGATTTCTATTATACATCCTTCAGCAGTCTCCAAGCCAAAAAGGCACTTCGCAATATAGCTTCTTTTCCTGTGCAAGTTTCCCCAGGCAACTTCACTACTCACTTCTGTGTCTTCTCAGTGCCACTGCAAACCTGCCTATCAGTCAGAAGAGCATACTGTAATTGGAACTGATACACAGCACAGATTCAAACTTCAATATACAGATCATTTCTATTTTACTACCCGCTGCTTTCCCACTATATGGTTTTATTTGCCTATTTCACTCCAGATTGAAAACTGAATTCAGTAGTCTCTTGTATTCAGTAACCAAACCATTTCCTAAAATATGAACCCAGATGCCAGACCAATTCTGCGAGGTCTATCAGCAAACAGTACTGAACAGCTCAAAGAGACCTCGCTGTATCTGTGAAGCAGAAAAGCCTTAAAGAGTATCCCACTCAAAACTAACAAGAAAAAAAAACAAACAAACCCTGCAATTTCTACCCACTTCTGCAAGCCTGCAGCTACTGCCTGTCAACATGGTGCAGTTGGCTGTACTAGTTGGCACTGCATACACTGTCAATTCACTCTTCTTATTTTGAGGTTGTAATTTGTCCCTGTTGGGAGGTAATAAAAGCCAGCACATGGTCAGTCATGGCCGGCTCTGATGACTCAGCTGGTGTGAGGTAGTTTGCTAGGACACTATCGCCAGTGTGTTTGAGCTCAGTGTTGACTGTGCAATGTGTGATACATATCTCAAGCCACATGCCATGAAATATTCTACAGCCCGTAACCTTCTCCTGGAAGCTGCTCCCACAATCTCCCCATTTGCTCGAGCCATAAGACAATGACACAACCACTCAGTGTGCCAACTGAGAGGTATCTTTTATACCCATCAGCATTCCTGTTCCTGCAACTGGGTGCCCTTCCTGGCACTCTTAACAGCATCCTTATCCCTCTGTAAAAACAGTTCAGCCCTTCATTCCCTCATCCCCAAGGAGATGGCAGGTCTGTCACTGAGTTGGGCATCTGGTACTTACACGTGCCTACACCAGGCAGCCCAGCCCAGCCCAGCATAGCCGTGCTCTAAACTGAAGGGAGCTGTTCCTGTGGAGCTGGAATGATGCTGCTGGGACCACAGCCACCACAGCAGAAAGGCAGTGACACAGCTAACAATTGCCCATCGGCACTATTTCAATTGCTCTGCAAGCTTCAAGTTGCAGCCAGCCTTGCAGTGGTGCCCACTGGAAATATCCAAACAGCTTCTCACAGATGTGGCAAGGGAGGACCCATCTACTGTGGAGCATTTTTTCTGATAGTCTCCAGTGAGACTCACCCCAGAATCTGAAGTTCCTCACACCCTACTACCTTGAACCTGGGTGGGTCCGAGAATGCCTGGCTTTGCCTGTGTTTTAAAGCACAACACAGGTAGGAAGGTGAGAGCTAGCTATATTAGTGGGAACATAGTAAAACAACAATTTCCAGTCCTAATCCACTAAAACTAAAAAGGATTAGTTGTCATGGTGGGAATCACAACAGAGACCTCAAAGGAGCTCCTAGAAAGTGGGAAGGAGCTCCCCAGTATCACTATAATGCTCTGTTCGCTTCATTTCACCTCCAAGAATGTCAGCAGAGCTTCACAACGCTCCATCAATGACAGGAAGTACTTTTATGTGAAATCCTTTATAAGAAAAAAAGGGGAAGGCTAACAGGAAAAATTAGTTTGCGGATACAAAATGCCTTGTTGTAGCCCTACTAATTGGATGAATCTGTCTCTGAATTCTATCTATAGTACTACTATCTCTGGCACTTTTATTAGACCCTTCATTTACCTGGTAGAACAAGCTCCTAGATTTTCACAGAATCTTATACCAATGTAAAAAACATTCCTAGTTTCTGTTAATAGATGTTTTGGAAGTTCCGACTTAAGACATAATGAAAAAATCACTTCAGCCATATTCAGCTGAAATGCAAACCATACAAAGAATTGCAACTTCTCCTGCATTTCATCAGTTTTAAGGATACTCCTGACTGGATGCCAATTGGTTTTCTCCAGATTAAACTCTCAAAACAAATAATTTACAATTTCTTGATCAGATCCTACTTGAGCTAGCTAGGAAAAAAAACAAACAACAAAACAAAACCTACAACAAGAGCAGACACAAAAAAACCCAAGCAAAAACCCCCAAGAAATCACTCATTGTTCCTACTTACAACCACATTTAATTTTATTTTAAAATTAAACAACCAAACTCAGGATTTAATATTAGCCAACTGTTAACAGTTTAACATGTGAAGTCCAGCTGTCATATTCAAAGTTTTTTGAGGAGCTGTGGCTCTCGCAGTTACACCCAATGCTACTCTTATTCCACGTGCAAGCATTCCATAGAACACTAACACACACACTGAAGTGAGAATCTCTTTCATATCAATTTTTTTCTCCAGACTGTCCTAACTAGGAAAGTATTTGCAAACTATAGAAGAACAACATGGAAGCAAAGACAGTGCGTATGGCTTACCAAGGAATAACTTTTGGAAAATCATTTAGATGAAGAATCATTTACAGCTTTCCTGAATTGCTATACTCAGTTCACTTTGGAGCTCAGTAGCATTACAGAAGATGAGCAATACCACTATCAGTAAAAAGCTTAACTCTTTCCAGATCTAGTCTTGAGACCTGCCTGAAGACAACTCCACAACATTAGAACCAATATGGTCTAAATTTAGCTTTGGTGGTAGATCTGAAAAATGACCCACACTTGCAGGAATCAATTGCCACAACTCCACTATTAAAGGCAGAGAAGTTTTGGTGGCCTGTCTGGTCTCTTTGCTCAGGCTGAACCTGAGCCCACACCTGGAACCTGATTTGGCTTTTTCATAAATGCCTAGAGGAACATCCCACCCATGGGCTGTTCTGGGTAGCATCCTTCTCTCAGGAGGCACAGGGACACCTTGCAACCTAAAAATTTGTTCTTGTGACAATCTGACATCCCTTGTCAGATGCTGAAATTGTATTTATCTAATAGGAAGTGATGCCCTCCTACCACCAGGAAAGAGTAACACCTGGAACAACTGAGTATGCAGCCTCCTCTGCATTCAGCTTCAGGGAGGCCTGGGAAGGGTTGTGGTCAGGGCAAGGTGGCAGGGATAGCTCTAGCAGCCACATCTGGCTACCATCCCTTCCAGGTGCTCCTGCCCTGCACCAGGAACAGGATTGTGGCAGAACAGCTATACCTGCAACACGTGCCAGCCTCTCCCAAAGCCACCTTCAATGCAGGCTGCAGGCACAGAAACGCCACCTTGCCCACGTGTGGCTGATCCAAACATCAGGACACAGTGAGGCCATAAGATCTTCCTCTCTCTGACTGCTCAGCAGAGGTAGGTGGTCCACACCAAAAAAGCCAACAGACACCTAACAACCACCACTCTCCTGCTCCCAAATGCTGTGTGAACTAAAAAGCCAGGAGCAAATCAGATCACTGTCACTGATTTCTCTATTAAACACGATTTGTTTCCATGCTGCATTACAAGTACTAAGCCTTGCTACTGCCCTGCATAGGTAAGTTCATTATTATTTTGTGTTTGTTTCACAGATCCAGCCAAAGTGATCATTTTCAGAAGCCCTGGGTTTTGAGTTGCTGATTCTCCAGGGATGCCCTGGTCAAGGCAGTGAGCTACAAATATTCCACAACGAGCACATGCAAAAAAACCCCAAAACAAATTATCCAATTTTTGGATTGTAGGTCAGAACTACATGACTGGCTAAAAACACAGGTTGCCTTAGGGAGAGCCCTTTGCCACAGTAAGCACTTTATTAGGAAAGCTTTAGTCAGAAGACTTCAGAAGACACATACTCAAGAACCCAGATAAGATTTCTAAAAGGCAGAACTGTCACTTCTGTGTAGCTATACAAGATTTTACCTCCTGCTTATCATAATTTTTAACAGCAGAGCACCACTTAGCCACTTCCCTCCAAAAGACACTTTGGGATGCATATAAATTATCACTAAAGTATACTCTGTTTCATTGGGGCATTTCAGATTCAAGATGCTGTTTTAATGGGTTGCCTCTCAGGAAACTGCCCTCACCTGTAGTGACACAGTGAATACTAATGATTGGTGTTTAATTGGGGCAGTGCTAGTAAAATTTTGCTTCAGAGGGATTCAATTTAGGTGGTGCCAAGGAGTTAAGTGATTTACCAGGTGCTAAATAGTATGTACTTCTAAACACTGGTCTTCTACCTACTCCCACTGAACTTAATGAGTTCTGCCACTGACAGTACCAGAAGGATCCTCCTCCTAGAGAACAAGTTAACTGGTAAACATTAAGGCGTATACTCGCACTAACAGGTACTCAGCCTTGGCTAAGGGTAACAGGATTCTGGCTGAGTGATGCTGAACAGTCCTTCAGCATGAGAAGTCTTCAGTGGGAGAGGGCTCTTTGCAAAAACTGCATCAGTGAAGTATTAGGAGACATAACCCATTAGCTAAAAATTACATAAATCTGGGGAAACCAGCTAAGATTGAAAGCTCAGATACTATGCTAATTCTTTGCCCTTTGGCTTCCCCCCCCCCCTTTTTTTTTAAACAATTACAAAGTACATCCTCCAATCCACAATGAGCATCCATGAGACAAGTCCTCGAGCTACAGGTTTCTGTGCTGACTCCTGCAGCGACCACATACAGGTCAATACAAGAGAAAGTGCCTATATCCACCAGTGTGCATCTAGAAAAAATCTCCACTGAAACCACTTGTGAAATCTGAATCGCAGTAAGGCTCTGTGCCTTCACTGCTGCCCACAGAAAGCACTCTCAGCTCAAACATCAGCCAGGTGGCACACAAGGGAGCCTGGGCTCAGAGGAGCCCTGGTCTGGGAGACCTGAAGCAGCTGATCTCCCCCCATACTCCCAGTTTTAGTTTCGCCACAACTCCACCTTTGCAAAATGTTTACACTCTCCTGGTGGCTCAGTTCTCCCATCTGTGGGAGGAGAGGTGAGGCCAAAAGGATCACTTGCCAATACTGTAATGAGTGCCAACATTGTGGTAGTGTTTACAATAATATAATCAGCTAACTACTATGGCTCAGGATCAGGAGAACAGGTTTGCTACCAACACAGATATTCCAACAACTGGAAAAAACAGTGTCTGAATATGACAACCATACCAAATGCCCCTTCCCAACCCACAGCAGAGTCAAAGCTTCAGACCCTCTTGGACTGGAGTCTGTCACAACCCCAAAGCCTACCAATTCATTCATCATTCACACTGATGCCCTAAGCTGTAGCAAACACTGAGGGTACAACTTCATTCTCATCTCTGACCCCCAAGGTTTTATTTTCTAAACCCCAGTGATAACTTCTCTCTGCAGCTTTAGACTCTACACACTTAACTTCATGTTACAACAGCACATGGGACTGCCTGCCATCCACCAGGCAAGCACACATGCAAGTGCTGGCAACGTCTGGATATTAGCATTGTATTTTTAGTTTCTCAGAGAAAGGAGTTGGTAAGAACCTGGGGTATAAGCAAAGCAGTAGCCTTAACTCTTTCCTGAAGCTTTCCATGGTTCATCACCCCAGGTGCTATGGCATCAACTGCATGCACCCCTGTCCCATACTACCGGAGGAGGAAGAGGAGAAAAAAATCCAAGCAAAAGAAAAACAAAACAATACATTCACCACGACCACCAAACGAAACTCCCTGACTCCCTTGTAGCACAGTACTTGCCTACTTTTCTGAACAACACAGCAGCTCAGCAGTGAAGTTGAGGTACAGTGGGGACCTTTCTCCTCCGCCTCAACCTCAAGCTCCATGCCGCTAGCCAGACTGGAACACCGAAAAAACTATCAGTTGTACACATATAATCACACTACCACTTAAAAAGCTCCTCTTAAATCCAGCCGCTGATTACAATCACCTTGAACACTGCTTGGTTGAAAGAAGAGTCCAAAAAACAATGGTAGTTTGAAAAGCTGAAGTGAAAGTTACCCAGAACGGTTTGACTAGTGAAGAACTGCTTTCATTTGAAGTTCACGTTTCTGTCTGAAAAGCTGTACTTTCTATATTTGAAATTATCAAAACAACCACCAGAAAAGCCAGTAACAATAGTTTCTGTCCTCTGACAAGATAATTGGAAGGGTCTGCATGTAAACTGCACATAAACTATATAATTAAAAAATTACAGCAAGTTCAGATCATGATGTTTTGAATTGGTCACTTTAAAAAAAAAATCAGTTCTCCAATATCTGTCTAAATGTCATGAAAATTTGGCATTTATTCACTACAAGACTGAAGCAGAAGTTTGCTTGTATCTCTCCAGCTAGGTAGCTTATTCCTTACAGCAATGTTCTATAATGTACCTTACTGCAACTAGGGAAGAACCAGTCTTACAGTTCCTGAAATCAACAGCAGAATTTCTCCTGACTTCGGTAAGAGCAGAAGTAAGCCTTGCATTTTCAAAATGACACACCGAAAACAAGGAAATACAACTAATATGACACTACATTTTCATGACATTCATTTGTGTTCTTCTGTCCTACCTTCCCATAGGGTTTACTAAAAAGAAAAAAAAGACAACCAGTATTTATATCTCATTTTATATATACAGGAGTTCAATGAGTCAATTGCACACGTTTTGCCTGCATTAGCATTTCACCATACTGTAACGCGCATACAATACCCCATTATCCAATTTGTCCGTCTGTGCTATGAAAAGTCAAACTAGACTCTAAGCCACGAGACTTCACGGGATACAGGCCTGACTGCATTTAACTCAGCAAGAGAAAATACACCCAGAAGCTTTCAAATTGTGTTCATCCATACAGAATGCAAGACTCCCCCGAACACACACCGGACAAGCAAACAAAAGAGCATCATGCTGAATAAGTGTTAATTCCAGGCTCTTCCCCTTAGAGAGAGTCTGGAAATCATCTCTTCCTTCCAGAGTGGGAGAGACAACCATGAAAGATCTCTTACTCGGGCAGAATTAGTCAGGAGCAGAAGACAGACTCCTGGCTTGCAATAAGGCAAAGTGTCTCCTAAATAAAACACAAAACTGAGGGGTGAGGGAGAGAGGAAAGCACTGTTTCTAGTTACTAGATAAGAAGGGTCTGGACAAAAATGGAAACTCAATTTTGCTTCCATTGTCTCAGCTTCATGCTACCTCCACTTTAAACAAGAAACTTCACGGGGTAACCCCTTCTTCAACAGGCCAAGGCACAGAGAAACACATTCCCCAGACCCTGGTAGAGAGGGCCGGGTTGCACAGTCCCAGCTCCCCTACCTGCCGGCCAGCAAATGATGCCAGTAATTGCAGCACCTACAAATAAATAACACTTATATGGATATCAAGAAAAGAAATTAAGGAAAAAAAAAAAAAGAGGAAGAGAGCCCTACGACCCACCGCTGTTGGAAGCAGCAGCGGCCGCATCTCCCGGACGGCAGAAAACTTTCTACGAAGTTGCTGGCGGAAACGGCGGGCAGCCAGCCCCGGGGGAGGCCGGGTCGGGCTCTGGGGCTCCCTTTAAAGCTCCGTGCCGTGAAGAACCGCGCCTGCCGCGTCCCCCGGGGCTGCGCCGGGCGCTGACAGCCGCGGGGAGCCGCGTTCCCCCGGCGTGGGGAGCGCCCCGCTCCACGCTGCCGCGCCCCGCCACCGGTGTGGGGGGGGCACCGACCCTCCGGGACCGCACTTGGCGAGGGGTAACACGGAGGACAGGAAAACAGTTATTTTCATCAAAACAGCCCTGGGCAAAGCACAGCGAAATCCACCTCCCCGAGGCGCCGGCGGGAGCGACCGGCGCTGACAGGGGCCGGGCGGATGGGACGGGGCTTTACCTTGATGCAACACTGAGCAGAAGCCTCGGACATCTCTCAGGAGGGACCCCGCGGAGCCCGGCGGGGCAGGCGCAGACGGGCAGACGGGAAGTTCTCGGGCTTTCCCCCCACTTTACGCTGCTCTCTCCCGGCCCGGCGGCGCGGCCCGACCCGGCCCGTCCCCTGCGGGGGGAAGTTACGGGCTCGGCGGTGCCGGGGCCGGGGTTGGGGTTCCCCCCGCGGCTCCCCCTCCTCCTCCTCTCGCTGCCGGCTCCGCTCCTCGATCCGCCGCCCCCCGCCCCCCCAGCGCGCGCCGACGGCTCCGCGCGCGTCCGCCCCGCGCGCGCTCTCTGCCCGCGCGGCTCCGCGCGAGAGGCGATGCGCGCGCGCGCGCGGCGCGGGGGAAGAGGGAGGGGGCGCGCGGAAGGTGCGGGGAGGGCGCGGCCCCCGATCCCCGCCGGTGTTTTCCTTCCTGGAAAAGAGAGAAACCGAAAGGCGGCAGCGGGGGCCGGGCCGGGCCGGGCCGGGCGTTACGCCCCGCCCCGCGCCACCGCTCATTGATCCGGAGTTTCGGGGCCGAAACTGACGTGGGTTCCCGGCACCCGCGCCGCCCCTTAAAGGGGCCGCGCCCGGCGGGAACGGCCGCGGCCGGCGGGGACGGGCCAGGGCGCGCCCGCCGCGGTACCGGTGCTTTGGCCGGCCCGCTTTGGCCGGCCCGCATCGGCACGCCCGCATCGGCACCCGAGAGCGCCGGCCAAAGCGGAGGGGAGGCTGGAAGGGCGCAGTCGGGGTCGCGTCGCTTTATATAAGCGTTTGACTCCACGCGGCGCCGGCGCCCCCGCCAGAGCTCGCGTGGGGCCTTTCAGCATCTCCCGCTGGGACCCGTGCGGGCACTGGGACGGGTGGATGTGGCCGCGGGCGGGCCCGCGGCAGCACAATGAGCCTTATTTCGCCGCCAGGGCCGCCGCTTTAAGAGCCCCGGCCAGGAAATGCGGCGCGGGTCACGGCGGGGCACGGGAAGTCCTCGGAGGCGCCGCCACCCCGTTCCCCCAGCCCTTCGCCTCCGGGGCGCTGCCCGCGTCCAGACCAGACACCGCTTCAGGGAGCTGGGGTATTATCAGCCTCCTGCGGACATGTAGAAGTGTGTGTGATTTCCAGCCGCGTTGGTGTTACCGCTGTTTTCCATCACCCTCTGGCTTCTGGACACTACAGCCCCAGCCCTCGTGACGAGAGTGAAAAGGGTGGGGGAAAAGGTGAAAAATACCTCGGCCATATCTTCATCTAAATTTCCCTGTGATTTTACAGGCAGCTTTTGGTGCCCTGTCTGGTTTTTGGATGTAGTCACTTATTGCAAGTCCTGAACGTGCCTGGGAGCAGATGACTGCTTTGTACCCATTGCACTGCAAGGCAGAACTGCCTCGGGAGTCTGCTGTAAGGATGCTGTGCACTGGGATAGAACAGGCTCCTATTAAGTGATTTGGTGCTGCTGAAAATAGCGAACGAGAGGGAATCCAACCTCGGTATTTCAAAGCAAACCTTAGCTCATGTTACGTGATGCCTGCTTAAGCATGGCATTCTGGCATCAAATGCAGTGCTGCTTCATCTGCATGGCCAAGAGGCTAGACTGCTGAGGCTTCCCAGTAGGCACCCCTTGGTCCATTTTGCAAACCAGGACCAAGTCCTTGCAGCCTTTTTACAGCTTCATTTTGGCCAGTCTCTAAAACTCAATGAGGAAGAGGAAGCAACCAGTGACCCTTTTTTAATATAGGGCCAACTCAGTAATGAAGGATTCGTATTTGCATGTGGCTGAACTGCTGGAGTAGAACTGTTGCTAATGAGAATCACAGAATCATCAAGGTTGGAAGAGAGTTCCAAGATCATCCAGTCCCGCCATCAACCTAGCGCTACTGGGTTACAGTAAATCACATCACCCAGTGCCAGATCGAGACACCCTTTAAACACCTTCAGGGATTGTGACTGCACCTCTCCCTGAGCAGTCCCTTACAGTGGCTGACTGCCCTAACAGTGAAAAAATGTTTTCTGTTACCCAATCTGAGTCTCCCGTCTCAGTTTAAGACCATTTCCTCCAGCCGTCTCGCTGTAGGCATGGTAGAGCAGACTGGCCCCCATCTCACTACAGCCTCCTTTCATGTTGTAAAGAGGAACGAGGAAGACCTCTGGAGCCTCCTCTTCCCAAGACTACAGACACAGCTGTCTTAGCCATTCCTCATGAGACACGTTTTCTGGACCCTTCTAGGCCCTTTCTCTGGACATGCTCTAGCACTTCAATGTCCTTTTTAAAGTGAGGGGCCCAAAACTGAATGTAGTGCTCAAGGTGCAACCTCACCAAGTATAGTGGGACAATACAAAGCCTCTTTTTCTCCCCTCTTATCCTTTCTGCTTCATCACTGTGACATTTTGCCTTTTTACTTGCATGGTTACCACTGGCTTCCCCCAAGGACTGAGTTACTGTTCTCTGTCTCATGGCAAGTTGGGGGTTTTCGTGTTTCCTTATGTTAAATATAGAAATTCAATGTGGAAAAGTCCTGTTAGGTCATCTACTCTGCTTCTCTGCTGGTACAGGATTTACAACACGTGCATAACTGCTCTTTTATTTTAAATGCCTCAGGTAATGGGGCTTCCACCTCTTTCTTTTGGAATCTGCTTCACAGTCCAGAAAGTCCCATGGTCAGGAAGACATTCGGCTTATATTTTCATTTGTTCAGTTTCAGCCAATTACTCCTGCTTATAACCATGTTTTGTACTCCCCTAAATAGTTTTTCTCCTCTCTGGCTGTTTGTGTCTTACACACATGTATGGCTATTTTCCTAGCCATTGCTATTCTTTCTTTTTATCTCCTTTCATTAACCAGTCCCTGCAGCCAATTTAGTATTGGTCTTCTTTGATTCCATTCAATTGCTCATCAGTTCCTCAGTCCATGGATGTCCACATTTAGGGCCTCATCGTCTGTGAATGCAGCCAAACCCCCATCACAGTTTCATTTATCTCAAAGTTGCCTCAAAGCTTGCACAAAATTTGTCACCTGACATTGCTCTGCATCTGATCTTTTCCCGTTATTCCCCGTGTTCCCTCTTGCAGTGCAACTGCAATCTGGTTTTCATTTTTCTGCCCGGAGTTTCAGCATCTGTTCCCTCTGGGGTCACTGATAGCTGCTGTTCCTCACAATTTGTTTAATGGCCCTTACTAATACAGGCCTTGATCCCTCTCCGCAGACCTGTCAGCCAGTATGGATGGTGGCGAGTATCTGTCCAAGACCATGACCTGTTTTAAAGCTGTTGTCTTCCAGCTCCTTCTGTTCTTTGTTTTTTTCCCACTACTCCACTAAATGTGAATGCAAAGGGTGGTACCTAGAAAAGGTAGGGAGAGAAATGGTGAATGCGTAGAGAAGGCCACAGGTATAAGTGTGGCACCTCTTTAGCCAGAATTCAATCCCATTGAAGCTGCTGTGAGAAAGCTGGGAAGGAAATGTGGCTGGGCAAAACACACACCACACACCGTCCTGTGGTCTGTCCATACCAACAGAAGCTATGCCTTAACCATGCTAGCTAGATGCTAGACAGAGTGACTGAAGAACATCTTTGAACACTTTGAACAAGGAGGACCAAACTCTTTGTAATGTGTTAGCTTTTCTGCTTGGTTCTGCCCTTGTCTCTCTCATTAATTCCATCTCTTGAGACCTGAGATGACATGGTCCTGGCTGCTGCTCCGTGCAGAAATAAAATGCTACCAAATCTCCTGGTGTGCAGCGTGTCCATAGTTGCAGGACAGTGGTTCTGAAAAACTAAAACTTCTCCAGCCCCCCTTTAGATCTGCACAGTCCATTATCTCTTGAGCAGGTTCCTAGTTAGTTTCCTTCACTCTCACCTAGAAGCTACTGCTTAGCTTATCTCCATGGAGGACCCATTAGTTAAAAGCAGGATTTACAATCCAACAGAGCCACCTGTCATCAATGACCAATCCGGAATTCCCCATACTTTTTGTTTGGATAGGTATCAGCAACACTAATGCAGGAAAAGGGTCCCATGGCCTTAGGGCTCTCCAGGAAGGGGGGTGAGTGGCATGCTGGGGGACAGCAGCAGGATGAGAAAACCAATAGACTGGAGTATGTTCTTTCTCTTCATAGTGACCTGAAAAATCTGGCTTTAGATGCTTGTATTTTCTAGTCTAAAGTTTGTCTCTGAAAACAGAGTTGACTCTTCCAGACTGAGGGACAGGATCAACTCTTAAGGAACAAAGCACAGTAAGAGACAGTAAATTCCAAGATCTTGCAAGGATACATTGATGTTAGCATGCAGCTGAGTTTTTGGTCTTGAGGGCACACAAAGAAACCCATGAGGGCTGGTACATGGAGGTGCTGTGGAAGTGATCCCCACTGCACATTTAGCATTATGATTCTTTTTCCCTTTACCAAATTAGTTTCTGAAAACAAATTGTCTTTTATGGCCCTAGTATGCATCAGTCATGCTGCTTTTCTCGTCATTAGCAGTAAGACCTGCTTTCACTCCATGTTCTCAGGCAAGTCCTTTTTCCATGATTTAGCCAGGTTAACATTTCTTGTGGTAAAAGTCCCAAATCCTTGGCTTTTTAGGAGTAGCTACGAAATTCAGTTAGAATGAGAAACGCTATATCTGTTTTATTCACATTCTTGCAAATTTGTTCATCTAAGATTATAATCTTCTTTGGTCTGGCTCTATGAATAGGATTTGCACCAGTACAATGATTTTGATAAAAGGTTTGCTTTGTTTTGATTTTGTTTTGTTTTAAGTTAAAATGGCAATACTTGTGTATTTCCTAAAGCTGCAGGCATTTTGATATAAAGATACTCGTACAGTTTACATAGGCACTAACATAGCTTTCCCACTTCAGAAACCCACATCAGTCAAAATAGAAATGCAAAAATCCTGGTATGACACTTACTCTTCCTGAACATTCTTGATGGTCCAAGTCATGTCATCCTCACATATCATCACATGCTGTATTATTTTGAATCATTGAGTGTATAGACCAGAAAAATTAAGAAATAATAAGATACATGATGAAACTCAAGGTAAAAGCAGAAAAATTATCAAGCTATATTCTGTTACCACAAAGCATTTTAAGCAAAGATAAAAACAGAAGCTGAAGGGACGGAGTTCAAATTCTGTGTCAGATAGGTCCAAATTGATTTACGTTTTGCAGGTACTATGGCTGATTTTTACTTCTCTATTTCATTCACCTCAGTTGCAGAGATGAAATAAACTTTTCTAAAAACCCAGTCCTCTCTATTAGTAATATTTCCACAGGCTCACCACTCCCTCCCTCCTTTTTCTGCATCATTTTCTCCACAAGGTGTCAAGATTACAGCTGTCATAGCTGTTTAAAGCTGTGGTGCTCACTCTTGTCATCTATGTCATTGTAACTCTTTCTTGCTGGCAGTAAAAGAATGACACAAATTGTTTTCCTGCCAGATAAAAATTGTTTAGTAGATTTAATGCTCATAATATAATGTGAGGAATAACTTTATATTAGCAACAGCAGTCAGTCTGCTTATTATGGTATTGCTGGGGGAAAAAATATTAGGTACAAGCCCGTGGAAGCTCAGCACCTTTCTGACCAGGTCTGAACAGTTTGGGGAAGAGGCTTAGAGCAGTATGACCACGCAGCTGCAGAGCCAGTGGGCTGATGTGAAAACTCAAGCTTGGAAACCGAAAAGGAAATGGAAACTCAGCTGAAGGCGAAGTGAGTGTTATGTGTGCTCAAGAAACGGCAGAATGAAACCCTGGCAAATAAAAAAAAAAGTAACATAAGTACAGCTTGTTGCACAGAATTGTGATTTATCTGCTTTTATTTTCAGTAGTTACAGTGGCACCATGATGTAGGATTTTATAGCCTATTAAATCATGCCTGACGTTTATGGATATAGTTTAGTGTGCATGCATTATGGATCGTTAGTGGCCTCTCTATAGCTGAGCAGCAAACAGTTTCCACTCACAGGAAACTGTTTCCACTCCATCCTCAAGCCCTTTTGGAGCTTTAGCTCAGATACTGCCAGATCATCACTCATCATCATGGCCAGGCTTCGCGAACGAAGGTTTGAGAAGGGCTCTACCCACGCTTGCTACAAGCACGCTGATGGGTCACAGCTACGACTGCAAGAGATGCTCTTAGATACCACCTCAGATACCACCTTACAAGGGGTAATTAAGTTGTTAGAAAATCCATGTGAGGTAAGTGCACGATTATCACTCCTGTTTTAGAGCAAGGAGAAGGCCAGGTGGCGAGTCAGGGCCTGTGCTGCCATCACCAACCAGGAGCTCCTGGTTCCTAGCCTGGCCCACAACCGGTCTCCCTGACGAGAGATGACAGTGAGCTGATTTTTCAAGCACTTTGATGAGAGAAGGAAGGTTAGAAATAGCCTGCAGCTGTTTCTCAAGAAAGTGTCAGGGCTGAAGGAGAATTTCAGAGGAGGGGAGCAGGAAAAGGGATGGTGGTGCAGTAACTATTGACACCAACAGTTATGAACAGAAAGGAAAAAAAAAACAGAACCCAAAGACAGGGAATGGGACAGTAGAGCAGGTAGAATTTCTTGAGAAGGCCTGCTGAAGAGAGGAGGGGTGGCATCAAGAAAAGAGCGAGCAGCAGTGGGAAAGAAGAAAAAAATACAGCGACAGCGTGCATGGTATTTGAAAGCTGTTGTGTCAGGAGGCAGACAAGAAAAATGCCACCTAACATGAAGTCTTACAGTGTTGGGGCAATTATAATAATGCTGTTGTCTCTTACGCAGCAGCTGGAGATCTCAGAGCCCTCCACTGAGCAGAGTAAGCATCATTACCTCTGTTTCACCTATGGGAGAACTGAGGCTCAGAGCAGTGAACACCCTTGCCTGTGGTCACGCAGCAAGGCCAACACATTACTCTGGTTTAAATTATTATGATAAATGCAACTTGAAATAGGAATAGAACAGACAGGGACACACAGTTCTCAGTGGCATAGGAGAGAAAAAGAAGAGATGACTGATGTCAGCAGCCCAAATTTATTTTTTATAGCTCTAGAATAAATAATGTGAAGTAAAATGCCAGGTGGAAGCTGTGAGCTTTGGATCCTCTATGCTTTAAAGTACAAGCTAAGTAGTTGTAACAGGCAGACAGTCTACTATATGCACAAATACATGTGCACACAATAGTTCTGATGTGTGGTTTGTGCCCTTAAACAATTAATTTCCTTAGTTTTCCAACTTTCAGCAAAATTAAGGTAACTTACAACTACAAAAATGGAGACACATGTATACACCAGAAGACTTTCACAGCCCCCAAAGTCCTTACAAATAGAATAGGATAGAAAGAGTAGAATATTTTGGTTAGAAGGGCCCTGCAATGGTCTGGAAGCTGCACAGGACCACTATCCTTTTGGGGTCATCTGTTTGGGGTAAGTTATGTGCCACAGGGCAGAAACTATATGCCTGACAGCCTGTGGCTGCTGCTCGGAAGGAGCATTATCTTAAAAAGCAGAAGCCCAGAAAATACCCACCAGTGTTACTTGTGGATTGCACTCTTTGAAGTAGCATAATGTTTTTAAGGCCTGAGAAAGTGAGATGCTTTTGTAAAAGTTCCTCTTAATTAAAAAAAAAAAATCACCTTTCGTCGCCTCTTCTTTCTCCTTTTCCTCACAAGAAATGAAGAAATGCAGCGGAGAACAGAGAAGCATTCTCCAGTGCAAAGTGAGAGGAGAAGACCAGTGTTTCCTGAAGACATGTTTCCTGAAGGAATTAGGAAAGAACAGTATAAAAGGCCTATTTTTAGCAACACTCTTTTGGTGTTAAAATTTCCACAGTTTATTCCAATTTCGTTGTTGCCTCTTCTTCTTCCTCAGCTACTTGGGAGTATCGGGAGCTTCCTTATTTCCTTCCCTCTTTCCCACTTCCATATTTCCTTTCCTTCCTCCATGTGCAGAGGGCTCACGGCACTTCAGCTGTGCGGTGCTACCACCCTCTGGGCACTGTCAACACCACAGTCCTGTCTGCAGGAGTGCCGAGAGCTCCACCATCCTGGGATATCTCTGTGAGATAAACGCTGCCGTTCAGTGTTCCCACTAAAAACAGACAGTGATTTACACCTTCTGATGCAGCTTTACACAATGCCTGCTTCAGCCACTTGCTTTCGTAAAGAGGCTTCATCTGGGTGAAGAAGGCAAAGGTAAACACTTCCAAATGTGTTGGTCCTCCACTGGTCCAGCACACATGGCTGGTGGGTTCATCTCCTCGTGAGTCCATGTAAGGATGCACCCTCTGAAAAAAATGTTCAGTAGCATCTCTAACACTTTTCAAAAACAAGCTACTCCTCCTTTTCCTCTCATCTACCCTCCTGTCCACAGCCAAGTGCTCATTTACTTAAAGAACAAAAAACTACCAGGAAAACACACATCTACTATGCCCACCATTTTGCTATGAAAGTATACTTCCCAAAATTAAAACCAGGAACTCTTGACACACAAGAATTCCTTTTTTCCTTTTTTTTTCACTTTCATCCACAAGAGAGACCTGGCTATCTGCCCAGATGAAGAGGAAGCCACAGAAAACAGTGCCATCTTACAGCCCACCATTTTCAGTGGTCAAAACTGGCATGGCACAGGCTGTGAAAAACAGGGAATGTCAAAGTCAAAGGCTGTACTTTATCTCTGGTTCCTCTCTGGGTACCAACAGCAAATGTGTGTCTTTGGGGATGATATTTGTGGAAAGTAAATATATTTTGTCCGTGATATGGCTTGACTTTGGGGGTACTGCTTCTTATACCATTTTCTAATGTTGATGACATGATGTATTACAGTAGTAATAATGAAAACCAACAATAACAATAACAAAAATAGAACAAAAAAAAAAAAAACCCAACCCAAACCCAACAACAAACACACCAAGAAAACCTCACAACTTTATAATCCGGTATAGAAAATTAAATTCATCAGACAAAGATTTCCCACGCTGCAGCTTATTTTCTCAGATGATGTGTGTTCCTTTTGGGAGGCAGATACTCTGTTTCATTTGATATAACAGATGATGATGGAAATTACAACACCTATTTGTAATCAAGCTAAGGGATTGGATTATCTTGCTTTATGATTCTAAGTCTCTCACTAGCTGAGTGGGTAAAAACATGCATAAGGCTGAATGACTCATCCAAGTCTGTAAGAAAGGAAAGTGAGGAAAAGGACAAGTTCAGGTTTTCTCCCTGAAAACACTTGCCACCAGCTGGCCCTATTTAAAATGCCTTGTTTGATGCCAAATGCCACATTATTTTACAAAAAAAAAGGAGCTTATTGAAAAGTTGCCTCCTGAATTGTATGAGACAGAACTCAAGTAATCTAAAATTCTAGAGATCAGTGCTGTGAATGCTTGGTGAACGACAAGGCTTTCTGCATTTTGGTTAAGAAAATTCATTTTTTCCCGGATATCTATATGTGCTCAAACTAAAACAAAAAGATTCACTCCAATTGAAAATAAAAATCAGCTGACTTTTATGAGATTTTTCACCTTTATCCCAATCAGAATCAATCACAGAATCACAGAAATGGGTGCTGATGTGGCATGATGAAGATAGGCAGATCCATGTGTCTGACAATTCTATACAAATATCATTATTACCTGAATGCAATGAGCCACAGTAGATGAATTGCCTAGCTGGGACACAGTCCTTCAAAAGGCAATGAGAATAATGGTAAAGCAGCTGAGCATGGATGGATGAAAAAGAGAACAAGGGAACTAGATTGTCATGTGAAAGGGGGCAGTTTCTGCCCAGAATTCTTAACCTCCTCTAAATTTTAACCATATACATCATCCCACATAGATATTATCACAGTGTAAGAGAAAAGGTTTATTTTGTCACTTAATTTACCACCCTTGGAGAAACAAAGTCAGAATGCACATAAGCCGTAATAAAACCAGGTAACATTTGAAAGGTGAACATGGATCTGACCGTTGTTAATGTTGGATTTCAATCAAACAACAAGACAAATGCTTGTTAAACAAGCCTAACAGCACTAATGTTTTCCAACAACATTACTTTCTGGAGCCAAGTGTTGCAATATATAAACTGTCTTGCTACCCTTATTTAGGAGAAGAGCCTTATGAATGTGATAATCTTTTAAAGTCCAATTTTATCATATAACATGATGCAACTTATGTTTCCTATGTATGGTTCATAATGAGATTAGTGGAGTATAAGTGTTCATGCAATTTAAATAAATAGTCTCTTGAGTGTCTGGCATTAGAAACATAGTGTTCTGTGTTTGCCCTGCAGGCACTGATGTTGCATCCCCATAACTGTAAATTATTTATGTCTGTCATATTAAAAGGCATTTGATTTAAATGGGAGAGTTTAATCTTTCCTTTGTTTCAACCATCATACAATTTGGTTAATTACCATTTGTTGGATTTTTTTCCATTTGCCACAAAAAGGCCAAAGTCTTTCCTTTAGTGTTTCAAAAGCAGGCAATACAGAATTGCCATTGGCATAGCATATGGAAGAGCCACTGACTCAGTACTGTTGAGAGATCACTACTCAGAGACCACTATTGTAACATAAAATTTACCCCATTAATCTTGTCTTTCCGGATTTCAATGTATATAATTTTCCATTCACACAATCTGAATGATTAATTCCCATATTAATATTCTTATCTAATTGTTCTGATACCCAGATATTTCTTAAGTTTCAGAAAATTAATATCCCTTCTTGGTTCAAAGCCCCTTTGTGGAAGTTAACCCTTCCATATCCTATATGAGAGTCTTCTTTAGGTCATCACCCAGCTATTAGGCACTTGATTCCCAGTAATATTCCCAGTAGTATTAAAAGTAATATTCTGGTGGTGAAAGAAACAGGCATAAAGTATTTTTATAGAATTAATTGTTAATATTGAAGTTGCTAGAAATAAGCAAGAACTGCAAAGGTATTGTCTCACATTACAGAACCTAATTTTGCTAAGGCACTGCTATGATGAGTTTAACAGTGTTAAAAGTTCACCAATCATGATAATGCTGGTATGTGATGAAGGGTTTTCTCCCCATATAGGTGCTATTATAATTTCTTTTAAAGCAAGAACCCAATTTCTCCGGGCTGTAGAACTCAAGGCTTTAAAGGGAAGTAAATAACCGTGGCAACTGATTGAGAGAACTATGAGCCAGTAGTGTGTCCTTGTGGACAAGAAGGCCAGTGGTGTCCTGGAGTGCATTAGGAAGAGTATTGCCAGCAAGTAGAGGGAGGTGATCCTGCCCCTCTACTCAGCCCTGGTGAGGCACATCTGAAGTGCTGTGTCTAGTCCTGGGCTCCTCAGTATGAGAAAGACATGGAGCTCCTGGAGCAGGTCCAGTGGAAAGCTACAGAGCTGCTGGAGGAATGGAGCATCTCTCAAGAAGAAAGGTTGAGGCATCTGGGCCTGTTCAGCCTCAAAAAGAGAAGACTGAGAGGGGACTTCATCAACGTGTATCAGTATATGAAAGGAGGACGTCAAGAGGACAGCATCAGCCTCTTCTCAGTGGTGCCAAATAATAAGACAAGAGGCAACGGGCAGAAATTGATTCCCAGGAAGTCCCAACTGAAAATGAGGAAGTACTTTACTGTGCAGGTGACCATGAAATGGAACAGGTTGTCAAGAGAATTGTAGAGTCTTCCTCACTGGAAATAATAAAGAACTGTCTGGATACAATTC
>JAWWES010000041.1:64730829-64751696 GCA_035583135.1 Lophotriccus pileatus
GAAGTGGCAAAGGAGAAGGACCGTTTAGGTAGTGAAAATACAGGATCTGTGGCCAGATAAGGTCTGAGGAGCTAGTCTGCATGTGACTCCTCCTCAGTTAGGAAAGGTAGATGCTTAAGAGACTTTCCTAATTTCCCCTGCCTGGAAACATGTAAGGAATTCAGAGCAGAACAGCAAAAGGACACATCTATTAGTTTCTCCTAAGTTAGAAAGGGCTGAAAGCCAAGAGATATATCTTGGGACAAACATGCTAGCCTGTCTACAGTGTAGGAGAAAGTCTAAGTTCTGGAGAAAGCCTGGTACACTCCGCCTGTGAGCAGAGAAAGCAGGCAAGTGTCCCTGGAAGCCTAGGGGCAATACAGCTATGGGACAGGAGAAAGGTTTATTCTCTTCATAGAAAGGAAAGCCTGTAGCCCCAGTGTTTTAGAGGCAGATGATGCCCATGGAAGGTACTTACTAACAAGACCTTCCTTTCCAGGTATCTTTGGCCTGGGGGCAATCCTTTGACAGGATCACTTTTGGAGGTGGAGTAAAATTTTGGTGGCTCTCTTCTGAAAGGGAATCATGGCTCTTTCCCGTAGGAGGGACAGCACATAGCCCCCGTGTTTCAGGGGTAGAAAGTAAGCTGCCAGGGCATTTCTGTCCTGACTCCTTTCTCTAGGGAGCAACCCCCTTACATAATAATGTTGGAGGTAGAACCTAAATGGTGGTGGTGGTCTCCCTAAAAGTAATGACAATTCTTTCCCATTGGAAAGAATGCACGTATCCCAAGTTTTTCAACAGCAGATGATAGGCTGCCCATGGCAGGTAACAGCCACCAGGGCTCTGACCTTGTCCCTTATATTTGAAAAGTCTTTTATGCATCTCTATCAAGTCACCTTGCCCTTGCAGCCAGTAAACTGTGGTCACATTGTGTTGCTCTGCACTTTGCTATATGTACAAGTAAGTACCTTCAGTTATGCAGACAAAGTGTGCCAATGTAACTATGAACACGAAGACAAAAGCAAATGCTGGATAACTTTTTCTCATGGCAGCATTTCAGCAACAAACAACACACTGGGGCTGCTACACACCTGCCTTCTCTGTAATGTTTCACCTTTTCACTCTCGCAGAACCTAAATTCAAACCTTAAAATATCCAGCAGCTGCTCCAATAAGAACGATCAAAGAATAAAATACCAGCACATTGCCACTGCAACTAAAAACCCACACCAAGAACGCTGCTGTGATGCACTTTTCTTCTCAGCAGAGACCTCACATTTAATCGTGCAAGGTCTAAAGCTAAACCTCAGTGTTTCCAGGTGGAGCTTGAATATGAAAATGAGCCAATACACAAAGATGACCTTCCCCCTCACAACTTGCAATTCAGACCATGTTAGAGTGACATAAAAGCCTTCTTACAGCCTGTAAGTTCAACTCTGCCTAGCACTTTCAGGCTCACAGAGTTTAAAGTGGCCAATCTCTTGAAAATAAAAATCAGTAAAAACAAAAGCAGGTACTGCATTACTCCTTCTCGTGACGATCTTTCACATACACACCACATACTAGGAATATGCTCTCTCTTTTAAAGCTCCAGGAAACATGGTTTTCCTCTCTCAGGTCCCAGTCCAAAGTGCCTACCCGATTCTGTCATCCTTGAGAATAAAACTGAACCAAAAAGCTTCCAGCTCCACTTGGCAAAGAGAAATGTGCCTGGAGAAAAGCTTGCTTGGAATCCTCTGCAACAGAGAGTGAAGGGAAAGAGCATGGTTCTAATGTGTTTTGTGTACTTAAAAGGCTGCTTCTGTGCAAGATTTCTCCCAGCAAATTTCATTGTTCTCACTGAAGCTGCAAGCTTTTGTGTTTACAAAGACAGTGTGAGAGAGCACTGTCAAATATTCTTGCTCACTTTGACTGAGAAACTAGCAAATACATTTGCTTCCCTGAAAATGTTGAGAATCCTATAATCTTTAGATAAAGAGACATCGTTTGTAAGCTTAAAAGGAGTAATCAGCATTAAAAGCAGGGAAAAAAAGTCATTCAAAGCGAGAGATACAACCGTAATTTATGGACTGGGAAAAAAAAAGATGTGTGTTTAAAAGATAATTTTAAAAAAACCCAATTTCTAAAAGCGACGCTAGATGGCAGAAAAGACCAGAAAATAATTACAGCCATTTGCCAGGTACATTTTTCTGTGCGAACTTCAGATGGAAAGTTCTATGTTGAAAAAAAAAACCAGTGCAAAAGAGGCAGAATGGGATTGTCTGTAAAGAGAAAGCATGGGCAAAGCACCGTCCTCCTTTCAAAGAATCAGTTTGCTGCTCTGCTTCGGTCCTAACACATAATTCAGTGAGAGAGGCATGCTCTGTGAGGCTCGCCTGGATAAATATTCTGGGAGAAAAAGTTTGCTCGCTCCTTAGCCCTTCAATGGGTCCTTGTAGTCCCACAACAATAAAGTGACAGTCTAAGGAGGATTGGTATACCTCCAGCAGAGAAGAGCCACAGGGAGATAAACACTTGGTGAGGCAGGGAAGCGCGTGATAGTAGTTGCAGCTTGGAAGGGAGATGGAGAGCACTTGCCTTGGGACAGCAGTTCACAAGCTGTCTAGGGAAGAAGACTCTTGCTTGCAGGTGCTGCAAGCTTCGAAAAAGAATGGGAAGGGGCTGAGACAGCTTTTTGTCCCTGCATATTTCTCCAGGCGAGCCCTGGGTAACATCCTGCTCGCACGGAAATATATGTATGGACAGAAGCAGTGTAGGAAACTGATTCTTGTGAATGGAGGAAGTTGCCTTTAGCTGAACATCTTTGGTCTAGGAGGTACCTTGGTCCATCTTGAATTCTGGGTGTTGGACGGACCATTTCAGCACAGCGCTCCTGCAAGCAAATGACTGCTGTTCCACCCAGGAAAGAAGGCCCTGAGCCTTCATCTCTGAAGTGCAGAAGGACCTCTGGAGGTGAATGACTGCTGTTCCACCCACAAAAGAAAGCCCTGAGCCCTCATCTCTCAGTGCAGTGGGTGCTACACAGACACTTTCTATTAAAAGAAAAAAATTTAGATGCCATGTGCCTTGGTCCACTGACAAGACCTAGAAGAAACATGTAATGCTCACCTTGCTCGTCTCCCCTCTGGTGCAGACAGCCCACACCACCCAGGGCTCGCCATCTTCATGCTCAAAAACAAAAAGCCAAACTATAAAGTACTCACGGACCAAAATGTGACATCATCCCTGCCACGCCGAGTGACGTCCCACCTTCTTGCTCTGCTGCTCCGGCTTCCTCCGATTCTGCTGGACACCCTGTCCGCTGGCCTCTGAACAAAAACAGGACTCATCAGCTCACCCAGACACTCAGGGGAAGCTTCACCTTTGCAAAGTTCTCAGGGCCATTCAGAAAATCTAGAGGTCAGCTACAGCTACGGCTAATCCACCTACCCCCCCCCCACCTCGTCTACAGCTCAGGGCAGAGCAGCTCCGGGACAAACACTCGCACACCTGACCCATAACACTACAAACGTGCGGCGCAAGGATGAGAGGAAGCTCTCAGCAAGAAGCAGAACTCCAAGAACCGAGATGCTGTTGAGCAACTGTGACAGCAAGCTGAGAACACCTTTTGTTTCGGAGCAACTTCTAAATGTAGTCACTTTTGGAGGTCAGAGGTGGCCTTCTGAAATGTTTGGAAGTGTTTTTACTTTTGCTGTATGCTGGCTTAAAGTGATTTAAGGCTTTACACGCAACCTATGATTAATTAAGACAACTAACCAAGAGGTTAGTTAGGATCATTAAAAAAAAAAACAGAAAAATTTTTAACATTTCCAAAATCAGGTTTTATATTTCCTGCCTACACATATAAGAAAAAGGAGCACAAAATTCTACTTAAAACTATATTAACTGATGTCTTGATGTATACTTACTAAAGCTTAGATGCTAAGCAACAGCTAAAATGTTTCAATTACGTCAGAAACGCAAACAGAAACTGCAAGTGTTCAGGGCCATAGAAAATACCCTATTTATCTCCTTCACTATGCAAGCTTCAGTCAAAAAATGAACTAGATCTTTTGTTTGAATAAAATTGTATCTTTCATTGATTAAAATCATGTCCTTCAAATTTGCTATGATTTATCATATGATTACGTAATTACAGGATTTAATACATAAAGGACAAGTTGGCTGAGAGACCTTTTCATGCCACTTTTCAGACATTAGTTTGGAGTTTTCTTTCATCTATTGAACTAAGATTACATCTGGATATTATAAAATATTTTTAGTTCAAGAAGAAGCCCTATACAAGAAGGAAATACAAATATAATTCTGTTTTCAGAAGTGAATTCGAGATTCCCTATTTAGAATACATTTTTTTAAAAAGAAACTTGGTTCTTTTTAAAGTGGAAAATGACCTACTGACTGTCCTGTAAGTAACATCTAATGAATAGTTTCAAAAAACTCCCAAAGTTTCACATTGATACCTAACAAGAGGTTTTTCACTCTCATTTTCTGTACCAGGTATCAATCTGGCAAACTGCATTTTTTAAAAACACTTCCAAACATACTTGGAAATAGAAACCTGTAATGAAAATACTGGAAAACCTTATACTATTTTGGCAGAACTTGGGTGCTGTAATAACATCTAAAGCACATTAAATATGTGACATTTGTAATTCCTTAATTCATCCGGAATTCATTAATACTATAGCCATGTTAATGCTGAATAATTTCTTTATGAATGGATGGCTGCTTGCTATTTGTGTCTTCTGTCAGATACAGCCTTCAGTACAGGTAAAATACATTACTAGTTTTGTTGAAGTATGCTGAATTCTGTATTTATTCCTACTGTTTCTTAAAGAAAATGTAGAATCAAACTTGGCACTAGCCTTAAAAAGCTAGAGGTTTTCAGAATATGGATGAAAATTGAATGGAAAAGAGGGTCATTGATCATGCACTGAATATCAAGTTATGAACTCTGAGAGGCAAGTTGCAAACAGGATAACCTAATGCAAGTATTAGCAGCTTTAGCCGCATCATTTTTTCAACATAATTGCCACATGTGTAGCGCATGGGTTTATTGAGAACTGTGATGCCAAGCATCAAATCAGACTGTCATGCGAGTAGGTCATTATGTTGGTTTTGTTTCTTGAGCAATAGTTCCATAAGGTTTGTTTTTCATGAAACTCAACCTGTCACAAAAGTTGCTGAGTGAACTACAGTGTTGCACGTATTTTTGTACTTACTCCATTTTCAGGGCTTTTTAAAATTGTCCTTGTAATGGTTTCAAATGGCTTTATCGCTGATGCTCGCTTCTGCTTTATATCGGTGTTGTTGAATTTTTTACAGCTGTGTATTTCTGAACAGATTGGATGAGTCCTCCTCTCAGCCTTCCCCGGAGTGATGCGGGGGATGGGCGGCCGCGGGGCGATGTGCGCTCTGCGGGCCCTGCTGGGCCGCCTCTCCCTCACGGCGCTCCGTGCCCGGGGCCGGCGCTGAGTTTCACTTTCTGTCCCTTCTCCCGGCCGGGCGGGAAATGAAAACTGCGGGGCGGTGCTGCCCGAGGCTGCGGGACCGCCTCACTCCGCCTCCCCCCGCCCGGCCCGGTCCCGCCGCCCGCCCCGCTCCCGCAGAGCCCCCGCACCCCTCGGGGCGGTGTGAACGGGGGGTCCAGCCCAGGATCGGAGCGCTTCGTTGGTAAGAAGCCCTTTTTTTTTTGCCGGTTTGTGAGGTAGGTTGAGGCAGAAGTGCAATGTGCCGGGAGGGAAGGTGAATAAGAAGGGAGGGAAATAAGGGAGAGTGGTTTGACGACAGAGTGTGAAGTCTCCTTTCAGTCGCATCCCGGAGAACTGTGAGGGTGAGGTACTCAGGTATTTCCCCTTGATGATGGGTCACACTGAGTCCCTGCTGGAACCCTTCGAGGAGCACCTTGGGGGACCATAGAGTCATAATATCATAGAGTGGTTTGGGTTGGAAGGGGACCTGGAAGATACCTAGTTCCAACCCGCTTCCCGTGGGCAGGGACACCTTCCAACAGACCAGGTTGCGCAGAGCCTCATCCAACCTGGCCTTCCCACCTGCAGCCAACTATCTGTCCCAGCATCATCCCCAAGATAGCTGTGAGGGAAAAGGAGACCACGATGGTGGGGAAGGGGCAACAAGGGGCTACTCCTCAGGTAGAGGGGCACTTGGAGGCACAAGGCGTGAAGGCACCGCTGGGGGTTTGTTGTGAGAAGCCAGTGTCTTGGAGGGCACATGGACTGCGGAGCAGTCCAGGATGAGAGTCCAGGATGAGAGGGAGGATGCTGGGCTTGGCTGAGGGAGAGCAAACAAGAGGGTTAGGCGAGTACAGGATGCCCAGTCCTAGTGGCGAAGGTACTGAGTCCTACCCCTGACCTGCAAAGAAAACTGAGAAGCAACCCTGCTCCTCCCGTGAGAGAGGAGGAATTGGGGGCAGGAGGGGAGCCTGCTCCTCAGTTCCTCAGCTCACTCACCAGTTTTTTTATACACTTGTGTAGGGGAAAGGAGATCAAGTGCAAATCTTGGGAGTGCTGTATTTCTGACAGCCAGCCAAAGTGAGGCAGTTCCACGCCAGGGTTGGGAAATTGCATTCGTGTCCCTGCTCCAGTAACAGGGTTCCTGCTAGCGGTGCCTGGGGGAGAGTTTAATTGAAACAGAAACCCAAGTCTTCCCATCTCTGTATCCCCCTGTATCTTCATGCCTTCCTATTTTTCTACTTTTTTTCTCAAATCACTCATTAATCCCACCTTAATCTTATTTTTCCTGACAAAAGTAATGTCTTGCTGGTTTGCCTCATCCCTGCTGTTTTTTTGCTACCTCTGCACTGCCTATCCCTCTCCTTTCTGTCTTCTTCGACATCCCCACTGGCTGTGAGCATCCCTTACCTTTTGGCTGAGGCCAACCAGCTAAACCCAGTGGTTCTCATGGTACAGGCCCAGATGGGCTCCCACACCAGCTGGACTTTCAGAAACCTGAGTGCACTGTTAAATCAATTCCAGGGAAAGAGCAGTGTGTGTTCAGACTCTGTTTTCCCGAGGAAAAAATCAAATAAAATTTCTGTTTTCATCCATAGCTGTTCTAATCACTGGATTTGGGTATATAAAAAGTAATATTCTTGAATCTCTCTTTGAATATCAGAGTTGGGGTTCTTTCCCCCAAATAAACTTCTCAGCAAATTCGACAATTTTTAATTAATCTGAGTGTATGACAGAGTTCAAAAGTAATCTTCAAAAGCACAGTTGGAAATAATTATACTTAAGCTTAAAGGTAATAATTGGGAAAAAAAATCCATTTCTACTTTTTCTGTCTCAATCTTTAGAAGCTTTGATATCTGACATTATTAGTCACAGTTTACCTGAAAACTTGCTTTTAAAACAAAGATTTTCTTTTTGTGGAAGGCAGAATCAGGATGTTTCGCTTATTTCCCTTTCTTGTTAGCTTTTCATCATTCTTTCAGCACCTGGCCTTAGGTTGATTTTATGTGCTGTTTAATGTTTGTAAAATAATAATATCTGAGCATTTGTTTTGTGGGTTCCCCCCTCCTCACCTGTGAACGCTTCCCTAAGCACATCCACTTTTTTATGATTCTTTGTGTTGGAGGTGAGCTTGTATAAAGTTTCAGTTTTGTAAAATTGGATTTGAACACTTACCATATTATTTTGCTTGTGTATTTTTACTTTGCTTTAGTAGTCAGTAGCTGAGTCTCAGAGTCAGTCTGTCGGCAGTCAAGGCATTATAATGTTTCCCTGCTGTAAACAGTTACTTTGCCTGTGATCACTTGAAGGAACAGAAAAAGAAACTGGTATTTCAGTTCTTAAATGTCTTTTAAAATTGCCTTTTTCATAATGAAAATATCATGGACAAATCTGGTGGTTTTGGATGCTCCCACTCTTTCTGATCTAGCTGTGTCTCCCTGCCATCCTCCTGCCTTTGTACAATATTGTAGATGGGGCAAAACAGTGGACGTCAAGAAAGAAGCAAGAAACCAGAGCTGGCACTAAGGAAGAGCATGGAGGCAGAAGCTGAAGTACAAAGCAATAAAGATGAAGCCAAAGATCTGAAGGCCAAAAAACAGAGGCTGACATCAGTCTTTGGCGTGGCAGACTTAAAAAATGGTAATAATATTTTGTCTGTTCTTAGCTCTAATATTTTCTGTTTCTAATGGCTGCTATTCCATATTCTGTCCTCAGGCTTCATTTTCTCCTATTCCTTACTCCTTCACTGAGGAATATGCAGATGATTCTCATTTTGTCCTGCCAAATAACCATTTTGGGTTTTGGGGGAATGGATTGCATGAGGATCTCATAGCTTTTTCCCATTTTAAGTCCTCAAATTTGCCACTGCAGCCCAAAAGGTCTAGATGCTGGCTCTGTCTCTTTCCAAACAGAGGCAGCATTGATTCTGGATTTGCTAAACCATGAACTAGGCCCACCCTTACCACCCACTGTATGTATTTTAGAGGTGTTCTGGGTTTCTATTCCGTGTCCTCTCTCTCTGTGGTGATGACTTCAGAAGCAAAATTTCTAATTTCTGACCAGAGTTACTTATACTTGCAGTGGGGCACAGAACATGCCACCTTTTTAGATGCAGGAACAGCTGTGACTTGCCTCTTCTCTCAGGCTAGTTCCTTTCTTTGAAACTGAAAAAAACACATACCAGAGACAGGCTGAAAGGGAAACTTGAATCCTATGTGATGGACAGCTAGGATCTGGTCCCACATGGAGCTCTTCATTTTTTTGTTAGGCTTGGCTGTGTAAAAGGCTGAATAAAAGTCCTCATACAGGCAGCCTTTGCTTCCTGTTGTTTTATTTTGTGTTTAGGTGTTTCAGAGGACTGAAAATTGAGGAACTGGGAGAAATCTGAGCATCATTATCCAAGCTTACTTGTATTTTCCCCATCAATTGCCAAACAAAACCAAATGTTATCTACTTGAGCAACAGAAGAATAGACTGAACACTTTTTCAGATCTGACCAAGATGCTCAGCCTATACCACTGAATGGCAAGAGGAGCTTGCCACTTTCAAATAATATTCACTTTCTTTTCTTGTACCTATCTCCAGGCCTCACTTCCTCTTTTTCTATTCCTGCAGGAGCTGTTGGACTGTATAACCTTGGACAGAGCTGCTGTCTCAACTCTCTGCTCCAAGTGTTCCTCATGAACATACACTTCACAGGGATACTTCGAAGGTACCACTTTTTTGAACTACCAGAGATACTTCCATTGTTGCTTTGTTGCCTCCCCCTCTTTTTTTATATGCAATGTACATTTGAAGGCTTAGATCATCAAGGTGCTATCAAAGGTGCTTTCAGCTCCCTCAGCAAGGTCTCTGCCTTGTATCTGTCATACACAGCCTAGGGCCTGCAAAAGTAGGAGTTGCAGTGTTCTGACCTGTTAGTCATCTCTGATTCATGTGCCCTTTGCACCACCAGTAAGCTGCAGTCCTGAACTGAGTCTTTATGACTCGTATCTCTCTTTTCCGAAAGAGGATATGATTTTACTCCAGGTTTACTCACAGGCCACTTTAAGAAAGGATGTGTTGTGCCTAACCGTATCCACTATTAATTTTGTAACTTTAAGCATGTAAACATAAACATATTGTAATCCCCAGCCTCTGGTTCCTGATTGCCCTGGTAAGCACCTCATAGAGAAGACTAAGAGTGTTGTTGGAGATCATGGATACCTTGGTTTACTTTGTCTTGCTTGACTGTTCTCCCTGCTTGTTTGCAAGGAGGATTTGGGCTTCTGTCTCCCCAGCAACTACAATAATAACTGGTTTGATTTGTTTTCAGTTTACTCAGTTCACTGCAGCTTTAACCATCTAAGTGGGTCATTCCTATTCAGTACTTTCTCTACATTTCTTAGACACTCACTACTGTGCAGAGAAGAAGACATGTTACACATGTGCAGAGATGAGAAGTGTCATGAATGGGAAAACCCAAATAATGTAGATAGTAGGTTACCACGGTTATTTGAAGAAAGACTTAGAAAAAACCTGTGGACTGCAATAAATTTAGGGAGGATAAAAAGCTTTTCGGTTGGCATACAGTTGAAATACAACCATTATGATTTATGTGTCCATGAAATTTTGAGGGTATGTTGAGAATGAGGACATGAATCAGTGGGAGGGAAGAACAGCTCTGAAACTGGCTGTAACTAATGTTATTTCTAGAGCCTAGAAAGCACCTGAGGTCCTGCTTGGCTTGTTCCCTTATTCAGGAACAGGCCAACTTAACATTGTGGGCCTTTCACTTTAGAACTTTCAGCCTGCACTGTGGGGTGAGCTAATGCAGGTGACTGCTTCCCCTTTTTCCTTCTTTGGCTGAAAATATACCCACTCTGGTTCCTCTTGAATTGCTAGCCGGGCTACTTACCTCTGCTCCTTCAGGTGTGATGTCCAATATTTCTCCCTTGTACCTCTTGGTTACCATTCGTGGTGTTCTTCCCTTCACAGGATCACAGTGCCACCACGTGCTGTGCAGAGGAGGAGAAATGTCCCGTACCAAATGCTCCTGCTGCTGGAGGAGATGCAGTGTGGCAAGCGCAAAGCCGTTCGTCCCGCGGAACTCGCTTGCTGCCTTTCAGCGCACAGAGTGGAATGTAAGCAGCACTGCCTCAAGCCCACCTCTCTCTGCAAACCAGGGTGTTGGTTAGGCAGCACTAACGAGTTCTGTAGCATCTCCATTCAGAAATGTCAGGGGTTAGGCCCACGATGATGTAGTGCTCTTTGCAGCTGCTTCGCACTTGTGAGTGCAATGCTGGGTGTCACTTGTGAAGAGGGGGGGATAAAAGCCCCTGCTGTATATCCTTGCTAATGTCCAAAGGGAGAACAGGCTATCAGACTGCTGGAAGACGCAGCTACAGATACTGACCAAGGGGAAAGGGCTGTGCAGGGCTGAGAAGATAATTTATAGCTTGATTTGTCTTGATGTACTGACATCATAATAGTGAAACGGCTGCTGTTACTTATTGTAAGAAAGGGATAGCGTGGAGAAGATAAGTTCACACATATCCCCAAGGATAGAAACTATATTCTTCCTGTTCCTTTTTATAAGGGCAGAGAGAAGAGTTTGCTGGCTTAATCTCCCAACTGGTCAAAGTCCCAAAGGAGAGAGATTGTTGAATGCATGGGTGACTGGGAGTCTGTCTATGTGTACAAATACACAGGGTGTATCCAAATATCCTGATCTTTATTGTATAAAAGCCCAAACAGGACAGCACTGAAAAGGGAGGTGGTAGCCAGCCATATTTCTTACGGAGGAATGCAACATAAACTCAGTATTTCTGTTTGCATTGTTTCCCCCCTTACTCTGAATGGCTTTGCAGTCTGCCTTCTCTCTTCCTGCTAAAAAGAGATGTCCAAAGGCAGTTTGTAAAGGTTGACTGTCTCCCACCTTGTCCTTCTTTAAAATTCAGGTGGTGCTTTGCCTGGATCATGGATGTGCTATTAGACATGAGGAAAGGTGTATATTCTGAACTTTTTTTAATCAGAGATGTCTGTGATCTTACTAGAACACAGCTGAAGTCAGTAACTGCAGACTTGCATTGCTGGGAAGTTGAAAGCACTTCATATCAGGTTGTTGGATTATTGTACAAAATTTGTTCCACCTATGATCAAGCATAAAGGTAGTCCAGAAACACTATGATTTTGCTATACCACATGTAATTTTTGCCCAGCTCCTAAATCTTGAGTTCATCACAGACTGATGTGTTGAAAATCAGTTCTTCACATTCAAGGATGTAGTTTCTTTTCTTTTCCCCCTAAGTTTAATCTTGAAGCAATTCCCTGTGAGGCATTCTAAGCAAGCTGTGCATTGAGCTGTATCCCACCACCTTAGGTTTCTTAATATGCCAATTTAGCCAGAGTGGAAAGACAAAGCATAATGTCACTTCATCATACTTGGCTTCCTGTGCTGAAACCATGTGCTTTTTGCCTGGATAGGAATCAAGGGTTTTATAAATTTAGTGTGTGGGATGTATTTTTATCTCAGCACTCAGGAGAATTATAGCCTTCACAAGGGGATGGGGGAAAAAGGTCTGTGGTGTAATAAAGGTGAAAATGAGAACAGAACCTTCCCTGTATTGTTTCTAAGCAGGATTCAAAAGGAACTTTTTACAAGGACAGGTAGTGATAGGACAAGGGGTGATTGCTTTAAACTGAAAGGAAGTGAGTTTAGATTTGATATTAGGAAGAACTTCTTTACTCTGAGGGTGGTGAGGCACTGGAACAGTTTGCCCAGAGAAGTTGTGGATACCCCATGCTTTGAGCAACGTGTTCTAGTGGAAGATGTCCCTGTCTGTGGCAGGGGGGTTGGAAAGAGATGTCGTGTAAGCCTCTTCCAACCCAAACCATTCTATGATCCTACAACTCTCAGCTCACCATCTGAGCCCTATTTTCCGGTAGGTATTTGGCCCTGCACCTGGTGTCAGGTACACAACTTTAGCACTGGGTAGTGCAAGCCCTCCTGTCTTTTCCCACTGCCTGCTCAGGTCACACAGAGGGATTGCAGCTCTTGTCCAGTCAAAGTTCTGTCCCTGGCAGGGAGAGGCAAGGGACAAGAAACTGCATCTCCCGGGGGACAATAATTCTCCCTTTGCCGTCTGTGGGAAGTCTGTGCTTGATGCTGTTCATAGTATTAAACTGAGGTTGTGTTTTCTGTTTGTCCAGTGTTTGTGCAGCATGATGCTGCTCAGCTGTTTCTGCATCTCTGGAACTTGATAAAGAAGCAGATGAAAAACCTAGAGCTGGTAAGGATGGTCACTGAAATGAACACCACGTCCTTTGGCCCTTATCATGTGTTGTTTCCTCTGCTCCTTGAAGAAGGATCCCATTCACTGACAATTGTTCTGAGTTAAATTCTTAAAATTATCCATCCCCTGTTTGGGTCTTTCCTCTCATATTTCAAATAGGAGAGGAAATCTTAATCTCATAAGCTTCAACATTTTGAATTACAGTTAATTTTTGTTCTTTCTACTTTTAGGGTATGCCAGAGTCTCCGTTCTAATGGGAGATTTGGTTAATAAATAAAAAATTGATCTTTTTGCAACACCAAATTTAGTTTTCTTTCATTCCCCCCCCCCCTCAAATTTCTGTAAGCATTTATTGGCATGCCTTAACACAGCTTTTCCATTCTTTGAAGTTAGCCATGTGCATTTCATTCTAATTAGTCACTGTTAGTATGTTATGTATATGACAGTTTCTTCAAGTAGACTGGGAAAAGTGATTCTTCCTTGATTCTGTCATAGCTTTATTCATACAGAAGACAGGCTTCTTTTGCAGTTTCAAACAAAACAGTACAATTCTGCATCAAAGCAGACATTTAACTGTCTGATCTTGCTATAGGCTTTGTCTTTCCGCTCTGATAGGGGATGAGGGGAAGGAGTTGTCCTCCTTTAAACTGTGGGATGTGGCCTGTCCACCTAAGTCAGTGTTAGATCTTGGTTCAAATGTTAAAGCAACCTTGCTTGAAATAACATGTGCACATGGACTTTTCCACCCACAAGGAAATACCTTAGCTGTCATCTCCATAAACCTTGTTTTGGCCTTTTTTTGTCCCTCCAGGTTGAAGAGCTGAGTGATTTGTACACTATCTGCATACAGGAGCATCTGGCCTGTCAGAATTGCTCTTTTGAAATAAAGAACAACAGCAGCATGTTAACCCTTCCACTGCCGGTGCTGGATTCCAATTCTCACAGGCTGAAGACTCTGGTAAGTTTAGTGGCAACACTGTTTCCTTAAGAGAAATATGCCTTCTGTTCACTGTGGGAGCCAGGTGTCTCCTGTGTCATATCTAGAATCTCTGCAGGATCTCTGTAGAATGTTTGGGACCACCAGAGGGTGGTCTTTTCTCCTTCACATTTCTTATTTGTTTGGAAGAGTTTTAGAGGTCTCAAAAAATACATTTGATTTAGGGGCTGGAAAATCAAGTCCGTGAATCACCTTTTTAAAAAGAGTGTTGACTAAATACTCTGTGACAGACTCAAAGGCTCAAACTACACAGTGATGTGTGCCTGTGATACCTTAGATACCACAGTGAGGTGCCCTAGCTTGGAATCCCTGACCAGACACACTGAGTGTGCCCAGTGCAGTGTTCTTTCACTGTTGAATCAGTGCTGCTGTTGGATATCTGGATAGAGCAGTGCTGGTGACTGGGTAGGTGCTGCCACAAATGTAGTGGGTTTTTGAGGCGCCAGTTCACACTTGGACGGTCTGACCACTTTATGCTTTTTCATCATAAAGGAACCTCTTTGAAAACCTCTCAAGCTTTGAAGCAGGTGTAAAAGACACACATGCATCAACATCTTCTTTGTGAAAAATGTGGTACCCCCTTTTTTTCTCCAATTAATGCAATCACATCAGCAGCTAGGAAAAATGGGGTACCTTTTTTTAGCCTGCTAGGCAGTCTTTTGTCCTTTGAATAAAATACACCTTCTGTAGTTTTGTTGTTTATTTGTACTCTGTGAAATAAAGTAGAAATAGAAATCCAGCTTGAAGGAATTCAGTTGAAAGGAATCTCCTCTGTCTTCATAGGAGGACTGTGTACAATACTTTTTCCATCCAGAAGAGCTGACTGGTCAAAACATGTGTTTCTGTCAACAGTGTGGAAGGAAAACACCTTTTTTGCAGGTAATCAAAGAATTATTTTCCCACAAGTCTCTCACACAAAAAAATTCCTTTAGGACTGGGAAGGGTGGGGAAAGGACTCAACCATATCAGTTTAAGAGGGGATCAACAACTCTCATTTGTCAGCACAGCAGTATCAGCAAGGTATAAACCACATGCATCTTTCCTCCTGTTAGGAAGTTCCCTGCTGTAGGTGTAGCTCTTGCTACAAAAGATTTCATGACTTTTACTCTAAGTCACCGAGAAGAAGAGCTTCTGTTGGTTTATTCTGTGTGTTCACTGTGGGCCTTTACACTGCTGCATAGCTGCAGAGGTGGGCAAAAATATGTTACTTAAACTGTGCCTACACCTGAAAGTAGGATACTGTAGGATGATTTCCTTTCTTCCTTTCTCTCCACTGGGCTCCCTGTTTTTCAGTATCACTCTGTGCCAGATGATGAATTAACTGTTTCATGAAAAGGCAAGTGCATTAAAGAGAGCAGTGTGTGAGGGAGAATGCCTGAGTGCAAGGCTTGGAGGGGACTTCCCACAACATTTTCACTGTGGGGCTGCCTCTGAAGCCACAGTGAATCCACATGTCTTAGTGGCAGCCATGGCAGCAACAGCAATGTCAACAAAGGCAGTCCTGGAAGAAGTGAGCTGCCAGCTTGACATCCTTCATGGAGCTCCAGCGGTCACATGTCACAAGGAAGTTGGCTTTCCTCTCCTCAGCTACCCAGTGCTACCAGTCCAGGGTTAGGAAAGCAGATGAGAAATGAAGCAGCCTGGGTGGCAATGGCTGTTTCCAACCTACCTCCCCAGGGTTTATTCCTTAGTTTTCAATCACATTATTTATTGCTTTGCAGAGCATGAAGCTCGTCCATCTGCCACAGACCCTGACCATACACCTAAAGCGCTTCTGCTTTGAGAAATCATCCTACACGCACAAGCTTAGTCACTATCTGCCATTCCCACAGGACCTTGATTTCAATGGAGTCTTGACAGAAAATCAGTGCCAAGCAGATGACAATGAAAAGGTGAGATACTCCTAAGGCTGTCTAAAAAGGGCAGATTTTCTTCCCTTCTCTGCTCAAGTCTCATAAAATTTTAAGAGATCACACCAGTACTTGCCGGAGTTCAGAGTGCCTGTCTTAAAAATCTGTGTCTCAGACATCTTTCACCTGTGTCTGGTGTTGTGTCACATCTCATGATTTTAACTGGTTCAGCCATTATTCAGCATTCTGTGCTCAGAGTAAATCACCAAGGGCACAATAACTGGAGCTTTCCTGCCTTAAGGACAAAAGCCAGGCTTTACATATCTCACCAGTCCAAGGCAGGGGAACTCCATTCCTGGTATTTCCCATGCGGTGTTGTTGGCCAAAGAGTTGAGGTTAGCAAGGAAACAACAGCTTTGCCCAGCAGATGAGAGTGATCTGCCCCACTGTGGATCTGTCCCCCTTACTGTGAAATAACAAGGGGAAGTGTGGCAGTACCAGAAATCACTGCTGTGGTGTTGTCTGTAGTGTAACTCCTTTGCTGTCCTACTACCTGGTTCCCATTCCTGTCATCTCCAGGGAGGCTGCCAGCCCATAGCTGGCAGGCAAAACTATGAGGGTAAGAGCAAAAAAGGCAGGATCCTCAAGGCTAATCTGCTCTTCTTCCTTTTTCCTTACAAAATCCACATCCTTGCTGTCCTGGATGCTGCTTCTCTTCGGTCAATGGCAAATGAGAATTACTGCACTAAAAGTTACTCTTTCTGTCTCTTTTCAGGCTACCTGGCAGTATGGCCTTTTTGCTGTTGTTGCTCATTCAGGATCAACTAGTTGTGGACATTACTGTGCCTATATTCAAAGCCTCACAGAGCGTAAATGGTATTGCTTTAATGACTCTGAGGTTTGCCAGGTGAGGAGATCAATCCACATTTCCTTTTGTACTTTCCTGGCCACTCCTCCAGATCTTGCTCTGTCTGACTGACTGTTAATTAAAGAGAACCAGGAAAAGAAACTGAAGCTGCAGAGCTTTGTGCACCTCTGCTACAGGCTCTTGCTTCTGTACCAAACAAGGCCTCAGGTTCTGCTTTGTGACTTGCAAAAGCAGCCACTTAATATGTACCCTACTTTGTATACTCTACAGTGTTAGAAGAGGAACTGTTTTTCCTTGCAGGGTAAAGCAATAAACCAATTTATTAAAAGGTGTTAAGTTCCTGGAAGTGCCACTTACACCACTCTTATGAGAACTGGTGCACTGGTATGACAATGTGTCCATCTCCTAAGACTTTTTACCAGCCTCCTCTTGTGTGTTTTTCTTCTCTAGGTATCATGGGATGATGTGAAATGCACCTATGGACATTCCAACCTCCACTGGTATGCAAACATATCTTTGTTTTTACCTAATGCTGCTCTGGACTTCGGAATGAGGGTAGCAAAGAGAGGGAAAATAAATGGTTTGAGTTGCATATTGCCTGGGATGTAGTGAGGATGCAGGAGAGTAGAAGAGGCATCCTTGTATCTTGGTCAGCTGGGATTTTCCCATGCTTTTTGCTTTGATGCATCATAAGAAAATGTGCTTAAAAGAGGGGGATAATTATAAGAGGGAGATAATCCCTCCTATAAGCTGAAGTGCTGACAGGGAGTCAGCTTTATATGCTTTCTCAGGAACACTGGAAAGGGTCAGCTTAGTTGATCCAAACCTCAAAAAGCTGAGCAGGAGCAAACCTGGGAGGTTACTTGCAACCTAGATCTTCAAACATATACATCTCATTTTGCTTTTTCTTTGCCTCTACAGGGGAGAAACGGCTTATCTCTTGATTTACATGAGAAAACATCCTCAGTAGCCCTATCCAGGACTACCAGAGTGTCTCGGAAAGCTGTCCATTGTCCATGGAGCTCAGCACCTCTGTGCAAGAGTGGACATGTACAAATGTCCCATAAGAAAGGCATTTTGCACTCAGGAACCTCTGTGTTCACATTTATTTATGGAAAACACTCAACTAGAAAAAGGATCTAAGAACTGTTGCAATTAGAAACTTTTTCTTTCATATAATTTTTATATTTATGTGATTCTACATATTAATTTCCTCTTTACAAGATAGTGAGTTAGTCCTTGTCTCTGCTGACTTACCAGTTTCCTTAATGCTGATGCCTGAATTCCCATACAGGGGAAGTGTTTGGCCTGAAAACTTGTGTGATGTTCCAGAGAGGTGTGTGGTATGACTGGGGAGCACTGATAGCCATACCTAGCCAGTACAACCAGTAAGAGCTTGAGACTTTGCCCTTTTAGCACCATGTGAGATGCTGGCAAGCTGGGCAGGAGACCTCAGAAGTCACCAGAAATAGTTGGAGGAAGGATTAGAACTGTTATGCCACATGACTCTTACCCCTTTAACATGCTTATCAGGTGTTTATATGCATTTTCTTTCCTGTAGAGAGGAAAATATTCAGAGTAACAGCTAATTAGTGATTTTGCATGATGCAGGCCATACACTATGAAAAAGGAAGTAAGATGCCTTGCTGTGTTTGAATTTTGGGATTTTCCTTAAGTATTCCTCATCTGGTTGCCAGCTGGAATTGTCTTGCTCTTGCCTTTCCTTTTCTGCCCTTGGAGTGGGACTGTCCCTCAAGCAGAAAATGTTCTGGAGAGAACAATTGTATAAAGAAAGTGGGTAATTTCTAAATCTCCTGTTGAGTCCTGTTACTCTGTGCAGTTGGTTCAACCTGTACTCCCATGGCAAGACCACACAGTTGGGGGGAAAATGTAAAGAGAGCTAGAAGGGAAGGTTGGTCACATGTGACAGTGTGAAGAGGAGTGTTTTGAAGGCTCATCATAAGGCTCTATTGTGAGGAAAATTAAAAACTTTGATTGTGATGCTTTCAATGCCCTCGTGGCATTAAGTCTTGTTGTACCACATTCTGTGAAGGGATCGAGGATTCCAGCAGTTTGATATCTGGAAGCACGTTGAAGCCTAATGTATCCTGTTATTGTAAAGACTGTATCTTTCCAAAGGTGCTATTTTTGCGGGACTGAGCACATCTCAAAGCTACTAATGTAGATTTTATAGCAGCTGTGTATAACCTGGTTATATCTTGATAATGATGATGAAGTTAACAAATCGTGTCTGTTTCCTGTTGGTATGTGGAAGGTAAATTGAGACATTTTGGAGCATAGCTATGAAATTACATTTCCATAGTATAGTAGGTATTTATTTTGCTGTACAGCAAGGTCCATTATTCTGCTCAACTCTCTTGTATTTATACTGCCCTTAAATATCCCGGTGTATTGTTTGTCACCAGGATGAGGAATTTTTAGCTTATTCACATTCAAGAATGCATTGCAATCTTTCTAAAGCAACTTGCAATGGGTGAGTAAGAAAACCAATTCCCTGTTTGCTTTATCCAGCACTTTGCCAAAGTGAAGTAGCTGAAAAACAATGCGCTTCCAGAAACTGGGAAGTTAATGGGTTAAGAGACTGACAAGATATTTCTAATTAGATATAACTTGAAATTTTAAAACTTATGCTTATGAAAAGTGCCTTGAATGTGTCATAACCTTCCAGAGATGTTACCTATCAAGGAAGCAATTGCTGAGATACATTAAGAATCTTTCCAGTCAGTGAAAAATTATTAATCTCAATGAAAAACACTATGGGATAAATTCCCTAGAAAATGGGTCTTGTGGTTTATTCTTGGTCTGTTGCTCCTAAACAGTGTAAATGCAGGTGGGATTGCTTCCAGATGCAGGTGGGCCATGGGAGGAGCGGGAGGGTGTGCAAACTGCATGGCAGTTTAAAAACTCACTTTCAGAAACTCTGCCTGACCTGAGCTGCTTTTGCAAAAAGTCACCTTGCCTGCCTCTGTGTCCACAGCAAAGCTCAGCTGTATACTGGATAAACTGCCCTAGGAGTTTACTTACATCTAAGGAAACCCACTTCCAGCCTGGAAAAAAAAAAGCAGATTTTTTCCTGAGACTGGAAACAAAATATGTTGAATTACAATTTGTCAACTCCATGAAACACTTTCCAGTCAGCAAAAAAGTATCTTATTCTTGCTGTATTTTTGGGTCAGCTGCTGCTAATCAGCACATAACTTATATAAACAAATGCAATTGAGTTTGTTTAACCCTTTCAGTCTTGATTTTTCTCCAGACAAAGGTCACTAGTAACCAAAGAAGGCTTAAAAACCCAAAGTATACCTTGTGTGGGGGCCTCTTAGGGCACCAATGCTGTGATAGATGAGCTCTCTGAAGGAACATGTTAAGATGCTAACAGCAACTGGTTAGGACTAAATAGAAGGAAAATTTTGGACACATGATCCCTGCCACCACAATCAATCTCTTGTGTTAATACAATGAAAACATGGCCCAAACCCACAGCGATTACTTCTTCAAAGCCATTTAATTTCAAGGTTCCCACAGCAACTTCAGCATTTTCATGCTGTAACTAAGCCTCTCCTTTACCCCTTCACTCTGACTTGAAGCCCTGTTCAGTGAATACCATGAAAAATGAAAAAAAAAAAAGGATTTTTTTTTTTTCTGAAGAAAATCTCATGTTACAGAGTTTTATGTAATCACAGAGTATGTTGTTTCCTTTGCTCTCCACCAGCTCTTCCATTCAAAAGTGATGCTGATCACTCCTGCCTGGCAGTTTTCCCAAGCTACATGCCTGGCATCTGGCCACCATTAGCCTGCTTCCCCCTGCCAGCCTGGGAGCTGCAGCATTCACACGTAGGAAGGGATGGGATGGGGAAAGTGGCTGCAAAAAGGAAGACCTGTAAAACTTTAAAAATGGCAATTTGGTTGTGTGTAGCCCTGGAGGGGGAAATTGGTGCATTTTCTATGTGTTTTTTTTTTTATTGTTGTTCATTTAAGTGAACCAACCAAACACCCTTTGATTGGAAAAAACTTGGAGAAGTGAAATCATTAAAAAAAAAGGTGGGGTTGTAATGAAGTTAAATGCAGGAGGTGGTTGTGGTTTGGAATCATGGTTCTGTTTGGAGTGCCATTTTCTGGATTCAGTCATCAAACAACTCTTTGGTGTCTCCAAGCCAAGAAGCTGAAGTGATTGACTTGGTTATTAAGTACTGTCTATGGCTGTCTGTTTTCCCCAGGAGGTGGCACTGTCTCTAGTGTTTTGCATCCTCTCACCTCCCTGTCCTATGCCAACAAGAGACAGATTGTGTGCAGGGCCAGCACATGCTCCAGAGATCATTTGTTTCCTCATGACACCAGTAGCTCACACTAAAATTGCTTTTAGTTTCGGGGGAAATTAGAACTTATTTCAAGATAGCCTAGTGTC
>JAWWES010000041.1:64751796-64769343 GCA_035583135.1 Lophotriccus pileatus
TCAGTCTGGAACACAGCCCTCCTTCTCACCTTCCACACGCTCCCAGGCTTACCCCACAGTCAGGACAAGGCGCCAAAGGCCACTCAGGCCGGGGCTCGCTCGCTCTGTCTCTTGCAGGCTCAGGGACTGCAGCGACCAGGGCGCTCCAGCATGGACAGTCTGGAACCAGAGCAGATCCCTCGGGATTAGCAGCGTCCTGGGGATACCTGGAAACAGAAACCATCAGCCTCTGAGGCTACCACTTCATTTCACTCCCACAGAGCCTGCCAAATTCAGGGGTGCAGCTCTGTGACCACAAAACCCAGCTGTCACCCAGTTTTCCAGGGCATTTGCACGGACTCCACAAAACCCACGAGAATGAGAACGCTCTGCTGCTTGGACAAACTTCCCCTCAGCTTTGCAAACACCAATCCCTGCAGCTCCCTGCTTTCCAGAGCCCCCTTCAGTGCCAGCTCCCGTTCCCTGCAGAACCCACCCCAGCCCCAGTCTGTGCCAGGCTGAGCAGAAGCCACCGGGCTGGACAAGGAAAAGCCCTCCCCTGGCTGCTGCAGTGCAGGGAGACCCAGCTACCAATGGAATCCTGGAAAGATCCTCCAAAACGTTCTCTAACCACACCTGGGAATGGTTCAGAACGGCAACAGCTCCAGCGCCAGCTCGGGCCCCGCACGAGTCCTTGTCCCAGCCCTGCCACGCCGACACAGCCACGGGAGAAATCCACGGGCACACGGGCCTTGCTCGCACAGTTCCTCACCGGAGCTGGGGGAACTTGGGAACAAGCTTGAGAAACAACCTTTGCTGAGAGCACTCCTCACTCCAGTCCGTCAGGATTTGGAGGGAGTTTGGGAGGCAACAGACCCAAATTCTAGTCCTACCTCTAAATTTCTAACAGGTTCTCTTAGAAACATCCTGGACAGCAAATCAGACAACAAAACTCGAAGCCTGCACAAGGAATAACAGAAGGTTTGCCAGGAAGAACAGGAGTTCCTTGTTTTCCTTCACACTCTGGGACTGCAGGACCCAGTCTTTACAACCAAGTGACAATAGAGATGTTGTTAATACTTAAACCTCTCCCCCACGGTTCTGTCTCAGACAACTGGGACAGCCCCTGAGCTACTCCCATGGGCCTGCAGAGCTTTGGGGAGGAGCAGGAGGACGTCCCACTTCTGCTTGGAAACACTCCAGATGAGGAAAAGCCACTTCCCTTCTCTCTCTCTGACCCAGCACCAAAGCAGTCCTGTAGGACAACATGGACTACGCACGGAAGGCCTGCGTCAGTGTGGGATAAAAAAAACCTCAACAAGCCAAACCACCCCAAATTTCAAGATAAAAACACGGCGCTCCCGTAACAGGAGCATACAAAACTCATTTAAGCCAGAGAGGGAATTACAAACCAAAAACAAAGACCCCAAAGAGATGCTTTGCACTGATACACTCTCTGCTTGATCATTCCAAAGGAAATTCTCCACAGATCAGAAACAAGTACTAATAGTTTGTATTCTGTTGAAAATTAATGACTTGGGTTTCTGCTGAGGGGCTGGACATGTCCATTCAGGGTTCAGGGGTCTGGCGGGTTGTTTTCTGGCTGATCCTGACCGGGCAAGGCCAACCCCAACCACCCCCATCGCTGCTCCATCCCACACCCAAGGGGGAATATTGATATCGTATGAAAATACAATATAGAAATTCCCTGCTACTCAGTCCTTCCTTAAGCATCCACGGAGCAGCTTTTCTCCACCCTCTGTTCCCAGCAACAGCTCTCCAGCCTTAATCCCAGCCCACACAGACGCAAACTAAATACACCGAAGGCCATCCCCTCTTTTTTAGCACAAGATTTTAATTTTCTCCCCCAGAGATCACCTCAGATTTAACCCCGAAAGTTTCCTCTTCCTGCACGCTTCTGGTTAACTCATTTTTACCACCCAATGTTCATTTTCTACCCTAGAGATTTTCTCAAGTTTTACCCCCAAAACTTTCCTTGCCTGCTCACTACTGATGGCCTCAGCTTACCCAAAAGCGTTCCTTCTCTCTGCTACAGATCACCCCAGATTTTACCATGTACATCCCTCCCTGTCCACTCCTGATATCTCAGTTTCACCTTGAAATATTCATTTTCTACCGTGGATACTACCTCCTAGCTCACCCCCAGAAATTTCCTTTCTAGTCCATTACTGCTTGCCTCTGTTTTAACACAACACTTTCATTTTCTCTGCTACAGGTTGTGCCAGATTTTACCCCCGAAAAATTTTCCTACCTCTCCACATCTGATCACCTCGTTGATACCTAAATATGTTCAATCTCTGCCCTAAAAACTACCTCAGGTCTACTCTCACAACTATCCCTACCTGCCCACTACAAAGTGCCTCAGTTTACCTCGCACTGTTCATTCTCTCCCCTACAAATAACATTCACTTTTACCCCCACACTTCTCCTTCCTCTACATTTCTGATTTTAGCTTTGTTAACCCAAAACTGTGCATTCTCTTCTCAACAAAACCCCTCAGCTCTTCCCTCGGAAACAGCCCCTATTTACTGCCCGTAGGCGAACTCCCATTCTGCCCCCAGGCTCTCCACTCCCCCCTCAGTGCGACCCCAGAGTGCCCATCCTGTCCCTGGGGACACAGGGAGGTCCCTTTGCCCTCAGGGCCTTTCTCCTGCCCCTCTCCAGGGGGGAACAGGTGCAAATCCAAGGGCAGAAAGAGGAGATCTATCAGCCAAAGGCAGAGGAAAGGGAAAGGGTTCAGAAAACATTTCTGCAACCTAACTGATCATGATTTCCAATTTCCCAGGGAGAAGAACACAAACTCACGGCCAATAAATAATGCCTGATGGTCCCCTGCAGTCAGAGCTCAGCTCATGGGCAGAAAGGCAATTTCACCATCTAAAAGGAAAACAGAACAAGGAAATGGTGATTTATTTGGCTTTAAAGTTATTTGAAGTTCTTAAAACAGAACCAACACTTGCCTTGGAGTTTTGTTGGCTGAACCATTGGCAGTGGGGCACAGGCCAGGTGCTCATTAATGCTGATTTCAGTGATGCTCTCTGGGGCAAGAGCAGCCGATCTCCTCAGTTCAGCTCCCGCGCAAGGCCTGATCTGAGCTCGCCGTTCCCCGGATCGCTCATCCCAACACTCCCCACACCGTCCCCCTTTCCCTGCCCCTTTGCCTGCCGGCCCCGCCCAGCTCTGCCCCATTCCCGCCGGGACCCTCGGGCTGTGCCCCGCAGTCTCCGCCTGGTGGATACGGCTGGTACTGCAGCCCCGGCTGCACGGCTGATCCGACTGAGCCGAGCTCCCCGTTCCCTGGAATGCTCATCCCAGCGCTCCCCGCAACCTCACCTCAGCCCTTCTCAGGCTCTCTGTCCTCCGAGGGAAACACAGCCCGGCGGGACACAGCTCTGGCAGCACGTTTCCTCGCATCCCTGGTCTCCTGCAAAGCCACAGGGAAATCCAATCCCTCAGACCCTGCGGCGCGCGTCGGAAGCGCGATGACCCCTGGCACAGCGGGAGGCCGGCGCACCGGTGCCCGCCGCCGCCCACGAGCCTACCGCCGGCACCCGGCGCCGCCGAGCGCCGCGCCCTGTCCCCACAGCGGGAAGCACCGCGGCGAGACGGCGCTGCGAGAGCGGGGTGAGCGTCGGGGCGGGGTGGAGGTCAGGCAACAGGATAGACGCCTCTCCACAGCGGGGCGCGAGGGGGGGGGGGGAAGAACCCTCATGCCGCCATCTTTGGTGTGGCTGTGGAAAACTTCCGGTAAGGGGCGGCGCCATGTTTCGTACGGGCTTGGAAGACTTTCGTCCGGGAGCCGCCATCTTAGAGGAAGGCATTGCAGAACTTCCGGTCGGGGGCGCCGTCTTTTGTCCGGCATTGAGCGCTCGTGGCAGCCCATGGCGGGGGGGGCTGGTTGGAATGGCGGAGCCGGCTCGTTCCTGGTTCACGGGACGCTCTCGGGGAACACCGAGTGATTTCCGAAGTGTAATTCCCGCCGAGAGGCTGATTCGCCCAGGGGAAAACCACTTCAAAGAAGTGATTTTCTTCTATCTAATATTATGTGCCCGGTCTGTTCCACGTGGAAATAAAAGTCCCCGTGTTTAATAGCTAAAATCCCGGGGAAGCTTCCTTCAGCCTCCCACACGTCGTCATTTCTCAGAAGCAGCAGTTTCAGGTGCCTTCTGTTCGGAGCCCAACGCCGACCTGGCAGCTCTCCTGGCGAGCGCTGCCGAGAGAGGCCGTGGGGAATCGGGGTGCCGAGGGGATCGACTGCCAGCCTGGGCGCTGCCTGCCGGGGCCGAGAGCCCGCAGCGCTCCTGCCCCTCCCGCCCGCACTCGGCGGGGCTCCGCCGCTTCCCGGTTCCCCTCTGCCCAGTTCCCGTCTCCCCGGTGCCGGTTCCACTCTACCCTATTCCCCTTTTCCCGGTTCCCGTCTCCCCGCTGCTGAGATCCAATCGCGTTGTCCGAGCGGCTCCCAGCATCGCTGTTCTCCAGCACGGCGGCCCCGCCTTCTTAAAGGCTCTCCCCGCCACCTCTTACCCCATCGTCCCGCAGTGACGGAGGGGGGAAGGCGCTCGCTTACAATGCCTGTTGCTTTTCACCTACGGTTCTAATCCCACCCTCAGATAGTGGCTAAATCTTGGCTAAACACTACCTAAGCCCACCCCCCCCGTTTTGCCTTTGCACTGAAACCCACCACAGACCTCAGATGAAATGCACCACAGGAGACACTACTGCCACTTTTTTGCCTTCTGCCAACACAACTTGTGCCAACGGCTTTAACCCCTTTTTCTGTCTGCAGGCTCACACTACACACCCCGGTGCGGGGAGGCATCCACCTCCCCACCTCTGACCTCCACCTCCTGCTGACCCAACGCAAGGAATAAAAACTGCTTGCTGTGTCTCACCCCTATCCCAGCACTGTGCTCTCCAGGGACAAACTGTTCGCCCCCACGGCAGCCCTTCTCTTACTGTCACAGGAAGCCAGTTGACAAGCCCTGACGGGCTCCAATTGTTCCCTGTTGCCAGAAAGTTCATTCTGCCCCTCAAGATTCCCTCAGTTTTTACCTCCAAAATATTCCTTTTTCATTGCACATTTCCCCTCCAAGTTCTACCCCCAAGGTTGTTCCTACTTTTCCACGATCCAGGCCCTCATTTTTACCTCAAAACATTCCTTCCCTGCCATGGCCTGGAAGATCAGGGGCAGGGCTAAGGCTTGCTGGTGCCTTGGCACAAAGGAGCTGTGGGCACCACTGCACTTCCAACCCCCCCCATCCCGTTTCTGAGAGTGTGCATTAAAAATCAGCAATTCTGCTTGCTCAGGCCCTACAGTAATTTCAGCTCCAGCCCTACAGTCCCTATCCCAAGACCACCATCCCTATCCCAGCCCCCATCCCTATCCCAGCCCCAATCTCTATCTAGGAAATAAATGGCATTTGTGATGTGCTGTATCTGCCTGCCACGTCCAGCTGTCAGATGGTAGGATCTTCTGCCAACAAGTTGTCTGTGCTCCGGTGTGCAGGTTTTCCTGCAAAAATTATTTCATTTGTTCAAGTATCATAGCAAGTGGGCAGATATGGGGAAATATACACAATGAAAAGATCGCTAAATAACCTTCAGCAACAAAGAAAGAGCAAAACCACAGGCAGTCCCTCCTTGGCGTTATGCCTGGAGGTGGTTTTCTCTCTATGACCTGAGCAGTGACTGTGACTGTGTAGTTTCACATGCCTTTCAAATCAGGCATCAGCAATAGGCAACACAGGCTGTCATTCACTTTATTTTCAAAGTTAACTTCCTGATCCAGAGGGAGCAGTTGATACTTACTGTTCCTGAAGCTTGCATTGCCAACGAGTTGCAGTATGAAAGCTCATCTCAAACAGATTTAGTCCTCAACTCTCTCCCCATCTTTTTGATTCAGTACTTGCTGCGCTTGTTCCCAGCTCCTGCCCTACTTCAACACTAAGAGGAACATGGTATTTCTGCTTCTGTCATGGTTTAACCCAGCCAGCAGCCAAGCCCACACCTGCTGACTCCCTGGCAGGACTGGGGAGAGAATCAGAAGGGTAAAAGCTGGAAAACTCATGGGTTGAAATAAAGGCAGTTTAGTAGGGAAAGCAAAAGCCATGGACACAAGCAAAGCAGAACAAGGAATTAATTCACTGTTTTCCATGGGCAGGCAAGTGTTTAGCCATTTCTAGGAGAGCAGGGCCCCATCATGCCGTGACCTGAGAAGACAAATACCGTCATTCCAAACATCACCCTATTCCTTCTTCTCCCTCTGGCCCCTAATTTCATATACTGAGCATGATGCTGTATGGTCTGAAATATCCCCCTGGCTCAGTTGGGGTCACCTGTCCCAACTGTGCCTCCTCCCAGCTTCCTATGCATCCCCAACTTCCTTGCCAGCATGTCAATATGAGGAGCTGAAAAGGCCTTGGCTCTGTGTAAGCCCTGCTCAGAAATAACAAAAACATCTCTATTATCAACCTTGTGCTGAGCACAAATCCAAAACACAGCCCCACACCAGCCACTGTGAAGAAAATTAACCCCACCCCAGCCAAAGCCAGCAGAGCTTCACAGCCCTGCCAGGACACCTGCTGCTGCCGCCAGCACTGATCAGCAGCTGACTATTAGTTGGGAACAAAGAAAAGCAATGGCATTCCTACATAAATACTACAAATTATTTGGGTCTGCTATGTTGTTGTTGGTTTTTTTTTTTTCCCCCCTATATTTATATTCTTAATGATCTGTACTAGATTCATGTTAGGTTTATGTAGAGACAGCAGAAGTCAGCAAGGAGGTGAGGAAATGCGGCTGCCCCACCCCTGAAGTGTTCAAGGCGAGGTTCACGGGGCTTGGAGCAACCTCGACTACTCGAAGGTGTCCCCGCCCATGGCAGGGGTGGAACGAGATGAGCTTTAAGGTGCCTTCCAACTCAAACCACTCCGTGATTCTATAATTATACGGAAACCCCACCCCACACTCCTTTCAATCACTTCTTGTATTATTTGTTTCCCGGGTGATTTTCAGGCCAGGACGCCTCCAGGCTAGGCGATTTCCTGCCTCCTGCTCTGGGCGCGGCCGCGCTTTCGTTTTCGATTCCTCCCGGGCGCGGCCGGGCGGCGGAGCGCCGCTCCCTCCTTCGGTGCCGCCCTCGCCGCCGGTCCCGCGGCGCTCCCGGAGACGCTGCCGTCCCGCGGCGGCCGGCGCAGGCGGAGGGCAGGATGACCGACCCGGCCGTGTGCTGCTTCCTCACCAGCACGCTGTGCGCGCAGGGCGGGCGGCTGGGGCTGCCGGAGCTGCAACAGCACACCGGGCTGTCGGCCCCGCAGCTGGCCGAGACGCTGGCGGCGGCAGGCCCCCGGCGCTTCCTGATGCTGCGGGGCGGCGCCGAGGTCCTGGCCGTGTCGGACGTGCGGGTCTGTCCCCGCAGGGAGTGCGGCGGCGGCTGCGAGCGGCTGCACCTCTGCAAGCAACACCTCATGGGCAGGTGCCACCTGCGGCCCAGGTGAGCGCGGGGAGACGCGGGCAGCCCGAGGGGAGGGGAGGGGAAAGAGAAGGAGGGGGACGCCCCCCAAACCCCGCACACTCCTTGCCCCGGGCACAGACGGCTGTGGTCCCCCTCGGGCACAGCCGCGGGCTGGGAGATCCTGGCTCCGGAAGGACTCGCGTCCTGCCCTCGCGGAGTCGGCAGAAGGCCGAAGTGCCTGCGGTAGGTGGCAGTTTTCTAAAGCCTGGTTTTCTTTGTCAGTGTTACGATTGCTTTGTTTCGTTTTGTTATAAATCCACTCGCCTCCACAGCCGTCCCGCCGCCGCCGGGCATCCGGATGAAATAGTTTACACAAATTTCTCTCCAAAGTAAAAAGCAAAGCGCTAGCGTGCCCTCTCATTTCACTGCAGAGAGTTACAAACGTTGAGTTTTGCTGTAACTCACCGCTTCGCTTACAGACTTCTATGTGAGAGGCACTGTTTGATCGCCCATGTACATCCGTCCCGGCTTCCGGAATACGGAGGACTCCCGGGAAGGGCAGGGCAAGCAAAGTTGGTACCGAGGTTAAAAACATAAAGGAAAACAAAAGCAGACGCAGAAGAAGCAACCTAAAAGCTTTCCCTTGACAATTAGTGGCAACACTGAGCTCTGATGGAACAATTTGCAGTTTAAGCCCACAAGCCCCAGGTCTTGTACTGTTGCAGTGTTAGTAACCTACTGGTATCCCACCGGATTCTTCCTGTTCTGCCCCAATAAAATAGACGGCTGTGTGCTCGGATCTGAAGAGCTTGGAGGGGAAAGGCTGTGTCTCTCAGAGTGGTATTAACAAACCACCAAGATTATAAGATCTTCTTACTGTTTGTTGCACTACGGACAGAACGATGAGCTTCCGTGGGATTCACTGTTAGAAATGCCTTCAGGTGCTTGTAGGCACTCATGCTGGATGACTCTCTGAATTAAAATGTGCAATAAGGTGATTTCCTTAGTAATGATAAACCACTCTGTCCTCTCAATAGCACTAAGTATTTAAAATCACCTTGGTATGTGTTAAAAATTAATAAAGCGAAGAGTATGCCTTTCAGGGAGGAAGCTTGATTAAAATGAGGGGACAGAAAAACTGCTAGGTAGACCAGATAGATCAAGAGAGAGAGAATTCTTTAACTGATAAGGTAAAATCTAGCCTTGCTTCCAGACTTTGCATCCTTTTTGTTTTAGAATCCCTGGAAAGAAAAACGTCTGTATAAGTTACTGTGGTCTTCTACTTAGTGGAATCACAATTTTAGTCCAGTTAACCTTGTTTTTAACTAACGTCTTGCCAGTACCTTTTCACTGTTTTGTTTTTCTTTCCTGAATGTGTTATTGAACTCAGTTGTTTAGTTATCATTGTGGAGTGTTTTGTGGACTTAGAAATATGGACTCAAGTGATGTAGATCACTGCGTGACTGTTGTTGGAGTCTGAAGTTGGCTGTGGAGGAACACTGGTGATGGCTCACACTTGAAGTATTCCATAGCTTACCTACCTTCACAGCCCTTTATTGAGTGCCTACAGCACCTAATAGCCTTAAAAGACTGTTTCTCAGCATCAAAGATGGCACACTTCTGCCCTTCAGACTTTGCATCCTTGTTTATTTGCTTACAAAGCAATGAGTCCAACAGGTAGCAGGAGTCAGGGGAGAAATATCTACTCAAGTGTCTGTACAGAAGCACTAGATCAGACACAGCCTGAGGTAAAAAAGCTTTCACAAAGTGAGTTTCAAAAGGTAAACTAGAGGCTTTAAGAGTAAAGGGATCATAGACTTGAGTTTGGAGTCTGGTAAATTAACAGTACTTCTGCTGGATTAGTATGTCTGGTCTTAAGGCTGCATCAAATCACCTTTTAGAGAGCAGAACTGTGTTTTCTTGTTTGGTTTTAGTTTATCGTTTTTGTTTTGGGGGGGGAGGGTTGTTGTTTGTTTTGTTTTAAAAAAACAAACTTCCCAGCCAGCAAAGATAACAAATTGTGTTGTTTTCAGCTTCATTATCTCTTTGTTTGTTTTGCTCTCCTAGACTCTTGCATCTGTCCTTACATGCCATCCCTGGGACAACAACCTTTTACATTCACAAAATCAAGGGTGTTGCAACCTCCAGTGTTTTTGGTGTATTGCTCTAAAATTAACTTTCCCTCCAGCTGTTCAGACCATGTGACATTGACTTGTATTTTACTGGAGGTGAAGAATCTGTGGGATAGGCAGATTTGGCTTCAAATTTTGTGCTGCTAAGTTTTTTTAAAGTGGTGTGGCCACATCTGTATTTAAAATGGGGATGATAATGCTACTGCATTTCTAAGAGGAGTTATGCTGTCTGATCTGTTCTCTGGCTAATTGCAGAGACCACCTAAATGTTTACAAAGACTTTCGCCAAGCCTCCTTTCCCTCATGGCTTTTTTGAAGTTGCACATTTTCTGAGGTTCTTCTTTAAATCAGCCTGACTCATGGAGTAAACATTGATATGCATGTCTGTTTTCTTGCAGCTCTTGTAAGTACTCACATGACATCATCAGTGCTGAGAACAAAAAAGTTCTAAGAAAACATGATTTGTATGGCCTCAATGAAAACGAGCTGCGAATCCTGCTTCTCCAAAACGACAGTTTCTTCCTCCCTGATGTGAGTAGTACTGATGTCTTAAAAGAAGCTTTTTGTTTACTAGGAATGGGAGAGGGTAACAGAATGTGGAGTTCTGATCTCAGTGTCAACCTGTTAAAATGTAACAGGATTAGTGTGAATGAAGCAGGAATGCGGATGGCTATGTGTGAAAGAACCAATATCAAGTCCATAAAGTTACTCAAAACAAGCAAACAAAAATGTCAGTTTCATTACAGGTTTACAAAGGGTGAGGTAAGCAAGATACAGCTGAAAGACCACAATAATTGTAATGCTTACAGGCTAAGAGGTATGACCAAAAACTCAGTTTGTTGCTTCTTCTCCAAGAGATGATGGAGACTAGGAAGTGAGGTCCCGTTTCCTTTTCCAGTCTACCTAGGCCTGCACATTTTGGTGCATGAAGGTATAAGGGAGTGAGAAAAATCTATGAGAAAACGCCCAAATGACTGCAGTTATTTTTGTGTAAAATCTGCCTCTTCCAAAGTGCACTGAGTTTTCATACAGTCATTTTCTACAGTTTGTATGCCAGTCATCAATTTTGATAAATTCGGCTGAACATTCCATTCTGGGTCTAGGTGTGTGTATAAGGGCAATATTGTCTTCAAGGTAAGTACTGCCTGTTACCCTTGTCTTTTGCAGCTTATAATCTCCACAGACCTGTTGACATAATAGCTCTATTGTTTCTTTACTCCCTGCTGTGACAGTGCAGGACTTCAGCAAAATAGATTATTTTTTTTTGTGTAGCATTTTATAGTATGTTGTGCAGGCAGATTTAAGGAGCATGGTGGCGATAAGCAAGGGGGATTGTTCCCAGTAACGAACATACAGTAACAACCATATATACTAATAATAGCTGTGATGAGAAGGAGAGAGAGATGAATAAAGCCCAAGAAAACCAAGTAATTCACAATACAATTGCTCACTACCTGCTGACTGACGCCCAGCCTGTCCCTGAGCAGCGATCGGTGCCTCCTGGCCAACTCCCTCCAGTTTTTATACTGGCGAGGATGTTCTGTGGTGTGGAATATCCTTTTGGCCAGTTTGGTCAGCTTTCCTGGCCATGCTTTCTCCCAGCTCTTTGTGCCCCTCCTCACTGGCAGAGCACGAGACGCTGAGAAGTCCTTGACTGGAGCGAGCCCTGCTCAGCACCAACTAAAACAACTCTGTGTTATCAACATTCTTCTCATCCTGAATCCAAACCACAGCACTGTACCAGCTACTACAGAGAAAATTAACTCTCTCCCAACCAAAAACAGGACACTTACTTCACTGAGGCAGCACTTGCTTCTGGTTTGGTAGTTTATTCTGGTGTTCCTGTGTAAAAATTTCATCCTGCATACTAACATCTTTTAATGCATCTTCCTCCAGATGCTCTGTAGAATTGTTCTCAGCCAGATTCAGTGTCCTTAAAACTCTGAGAGCTTCAGTTTAAAATTTAAGTGGCTGCAATCTCCACTACCGTAAAGTGATATTTTGTGTAATGGACACTCCATACAAAATGTTTGTTTCTAATACTCTTTCAGTTATTACCTGATTCTCTATTTTAGTTGCTTTTTTTCCCTGTTCTCCTGAGCACCAAAGCCATTTCTGTGCTCTGGCCTCTGAAACCAGTGTTTGACATAAATCTTATGCTTTTTTCAGTAATTCTTAAATCCAAGTTCAGGCTGTGTGACAGACACTATGAATCCAGTGAATAGTTGTTTTGCATATGAAACTGGCCTGATTTTTCAGTCTCTAAGCACTGCCGTACCAACAATCTATAATTCCCTGGTATATAAATGTATATATATTCAGCTTCAATGCAGCATAAAAACTATCTCCTGGTGGGAGGAAGGGTTGGGAGGGGACCTGTGAGAGTCACGGTAGGATGTGTCTGCCAGGCAGCTGCGTGTCCTTCTCAAAGTAGCTTTCTTCTTACAGGCTGCTCCTCTGTGCTTCAGGAGCAAAAGTGTGGCTGTGGTGCTTGGTGGACAATATGAAGGAGTTTCGGATGTGTGGTTTGTTCGCTGGGACTGACTCACTGCTCATCTCTTTTTTATTAATAGAGGAATAAAGAAATGCTTTGCTTTTTCCATGTGTACTCTAATCTCAAAGCATTCTTCTGACCATTTTTGGAAGCCCAAATCTTCAGTGCAGAATAAGCTTTACAAATAGGGAGTGCAAATTCAGTTTTATGCAACTGTCTTGCATCCTTTTTTAGCGCTCCCATGTTTGTTGGATTGGCTTTTCTTGAAACAAAAATTGCACAACTTCAAAACCAAACATGCATGAATCGGCTTAAAATACCTGCTCCTCTGTGCAAGAAACCTGTCTAGATTGAAGTCACTATTGACCACATGCCTTTTAGTCACCATTTTTCTGCTCTTAAAGCTGCATGCCTATAGAACAATGAAAAATTCTAATATGCTTTTCCATTTCATCTTGTAACCTCCCCACTTCTAGACCTGCCAGCTTTACAACACAAAAGGTGGTGTCTGCATGCAGCAAAACAACTGCAACAAGCTTCACGTTTGTCGACACTTTCTCCAGGGGGAATGTAGATTTGTAACATGCATGAGGTCCCATAACCTCTTGGATGGCCATGCATTGAGAGTGTTGGAAACTGGAGGCATTGATGGGAAAATAGCTTCGAACCTCCAGATTATATATGATTATAAGCACGTGGAATTCAACAGGGAACGGAACAAGGGAAATGGTAAGTTGTAAGAAACAGTGGGCTTAAATAGGATTTTGAGTTTGATAGAGGTAGAAACCTCTCAGCTAAACCCCATCATTCTTTTGGTGCTTTCAGTACACAACTACAAACCAAGGGGAAATTATTTGAAAAAAACAGTAGTTACAACGAGTAAAGAACCAAATGTACCTTTGCAAACAGTGGACTCCACGGTGCATGTGCCATCTCCAGAAGGTAAATATCTAGATATTAGTACCAACTGATTCCATGTGGAATCAGCTTTTGTATTTCCCCTCTTGCAACGTGTATATATTTTTTTCCTCTCTGCCGTTATCTACTTTCAGGAATTAAGTCATGTCTGAATCATGTGGGAGAACTGCACTATTATTGCCTAAAATACTGCATGCAAAATAGCTATTGAGTGGCTGGCTTATTGCCAGCTTATTGTGACTAGCTAAGGTTTGTAACTGTTATTACTCATCTGCTGTATCAACAGTGGAGCAAAATTAAATGTATGACACTGGCATACTGCCAGCTCGCTGAACTTCTGACCCAGCAGTGCTGTTCATTCAGTCTTTTCATGCAGGTCCTGGTAGCACCCTACCTGGTCAGAGACAACACCAGTTGCCAACAGGAGGTAAAGATGAAGGTATGGATTGTTTCTAACTGTCTAGTCCTGAGATCAGTGGTTCTTACTGGGATGAGATTTCACCCAGCCCCACATCTCCCAGCGTTAGTCAGAGTGTAGCTTATGTGCTTACCTTATGGGACGCTGAGAGCCGCAGTACCGGACAGCGGAGCAGTGTTGGGATTTCTACCCAAGCAGCACCACGAGTAGCAGCCCAGGACTGATCTGTGTACTGTCCTGGACATACTTCTTCCTTCCTGGGAAGGAGACATATCTTTCCTTGCCTTCTGTACCTAGAGAGTAAATATAGCTTTGTCAGTACAGCAGTTGTCTTGATATACCTTCCAGTGAGTGAATAGCAATTTGTATGTCTCCTGTTCTCCTGGGCCTTGGCTTTAAAGCCCGCCAGAGTCCAGTACTCTGTGAACAGGTTCTTTTAACACCCCATGTACAGGTGGTGTAACATTTAATATCAAATTATGTGTGACAGACATAATTCTCCACACAGATTGGCATACTGCCAGCTCACTGAGCTTCTGGCCCAGCAGTGCTGTTCATTCAGTCTTTTCATGCAGGTCCTGGTAGCACCCTACCTGGTCAGAGACAACACCAGTTGCCAACAGGAGCTGGAGGTAAAGATGAAGGTACGGATTGTTTCTAACCATCCACTTTTTAGCTTTTGTGAAGACAGTTGATGTTATGCAGGTGTTGTGGACGAGCCTCAGTGAGCATCACAGAACCACTCGCTCACTTCCCACCCCTTGGGTGGGATGGGGAAGAGAAAAGAAAGAATAAAAACAAGAAAGCTTAAGGGTCAAGAATGGAGAGGGAAAAGAACCCCAAAGGATAAGCAAGAAAACAAAGCAAAAGCAGTGATGCAAAGGTAGTCACACACCACCTCCCACACATAGGCTGATGCCTAGCCAGTTCCTGAGCAAAAAGAGAGCTAACCCTCTAAAACTCCCCCTTTTCCCTTTTACTTCTAAGCATTATACTATATGGTATGCAATATTTGGTGAGTTTGGGTTCTCTGCCCAGTTGTGTCCCTTCCCAACCTACTGTGCACCCCCAAGTCTATTCATTTTGGGGGCAGGGTGAGAAACGGAGGCAGCCTTGATGCTGTGTATCACTGTTCAGCAAAAGCTAGAGCTTATCAGGGTGTTACCAGCATTGTTTTAGTCAAAAATCTAAAACATGGCATCATATGAACTGCTATGAAGAAAAATTACATCTTATCCTAGCCAAGTCCAGTACAGTGACATTTCTGATGTAGTAGAGTTTCCACTTGAAACAAAAAACAAAATACAAATGTTTACTTACCAAAATGTAGCAGTTGCAATGCACAGCTCAATCACAATGCTAACGTCGCTCCCATTACATGTCTGTATAATATGCTCATTGTCACAAAGCTGGGTGTCCCCAGTCCCTGGGAAGGGTTGAAGCCAGCTGAAGCCTGCTGCTGTCTTGAGAATTCTTTTGTTAGTTCTTTAAGTTTAGTACTTCTGTGTTGGTTGGGCTGAGCTCCCACCATGCTGCTCTGGCCAGCTCAGGGAGAAACATTTCTACACCGCATCGATCCGCTGAGCTGACACTGCCATTTATCAACTCTCTGGACCCCTTGGTGGTGAGACAAAGTTGGCTGCTTTCCAGGAACCATGGTCAGCCACACCCGGTGTTACTCTTCCTCACACTGCCCTTCCACTTCTCCACTGAGACTTCCTCCAGTGCCAGGGTTTATTGGTCAGTCACAAAGCCCTGACTTGAGTGGTGGGCTGTATGGGGGATAATCAGATCCTGACAGTGCTTGACTTGGCTACTGCAGTCAAATCTTTGTTATTTCTGGGATGAAGTACCAAAGGCAGTGTCTTTCTCTTAGAGCAAATAAGGACTGATGGGTTCTTTCCTGTAGGTAAAAAGGACGATTCCTCTGCTGAAGCTTCAAAGGACAACAGAGAAGTTAACTGTGATGAGATCTGTGTGTTCTATGTCTGGAAGTACTGCAAAAATAAGGGTAAGCTTTATAAAAAGTAATATAGTCACTGGAGGACAGTGACTGCAGAGACAGTCCCTGCTCAGTGGCTCGGGCTAGTGATGGCATATGGAGTGTCAGTGGCAATTGTGCCTTCTCACTCACTCACTGGAGAAACACACCCTCCTTTTGTTTTCAGCACTCTGTCTTCACTGCTCATACCAAAGCCCAGGGAGAAAGCCTTAGGGTGTAAAATCTGCTGGTTCCTTTTTGGGTTTTGTTGTTTTGCTCTCTGTGTTATGATTAGAGAATTTGACTATGTCTGATCTCATTACAGATAAATGCAAATCTGTTCATTACCATTTGCCATATAAATGGGAGATATATGATGGGATCACGTGGAAGGAACTTGCCATGATGGAGGAAATTGAAAAGGCCTATTGTGACCCAAAAACTAGCAGGTACAGTGATGCTGGACTTCTTGCTTGGAGTACTGTGATTGAACCCCTGTGGAAAAACTCCCATTTTCTTCCAGCGGTGTCTGACTTCCATAACTTCTGGCTACTGAGCCTCTCAGAATCTGTGAGGATGTACAAATGAGAATTTTTCCTTTTAAAAAGCAAAGTAAAATGACTGTATGACAATATCACCCCATTTATGTCTTCTAAAAATAACAAAGCTATATCTTACATTTAAAGCTCTGTGCATGGTAAAAAGCGAGTGGAATACAGTGTTTAGCATATCAGCATTTCAAATAATGAATCATAATTTATTTACAGTAATGAAGTTGGGCCTTTTAACAACATATCAGAGCTAGTCCTTCTCTATGGCTGTTCTTTTCCTACTACACCTAGTATGCGTAATAAAAATAATAACAACCACAACAATAATAATAATGATAATAGTAATATCTGTCATGTGCTTAGAGACATTTTATGAGATGGCCCTTGCGTAAGCAGCACATCTCTTTTTTTTCCTGTTTTTCTTTCTATTTTAAGTCCTTTCTAAAAAGCCCCAGTGTGCCACCTGGATTCATAGGAGACCCCAAGTCCCACTTTGAAAAATGTATAGTAATTTTGGCCTATGCCTCTTAAGGCAACAGATGATTTTGAACTGCATCTTGCTGGATGGTGCAGATCACAAGCAAGATTCGCAAGAGGAGGACACTTTCAAAGTCTTCCTGCCTGGGAGTTAATTTTTCAAGCCTCGCAGGAGTTAAGAGCCCAGGTAGCTCCAATGATGAACATAATTTGCAGACCTGACAGCTGTGATGGTTGTGATTGCATCCTTTGTAACCACAGGAAAAGAACAAAGTTGATAAGCTGCATATACTTATGACATTCCTGTTTTGTACTGAGACAAACTGGAAACTTTCCTTATTGCAGAGTACCTTTTGCCATGCCATACTTGTAGTGCTATCCTGTCTGTAAAGCTGGCATTGCCACATATGGCCAGTGATTGAGATGGCATTCCATGTCTCGCAGGCCATAGTTTGCTTATGAAGCTTGGAAATGTTTTTCAGAGCTGCCATATGCTGTGGAAAATACCCTTATTTCAGGCCTAATTAAGATCAGTCACATTATATTAAAGAAAATTGCACAAGCCTAAGCAGAGGATTAGAGAATAAAAGATTTGCTGTTAACTGTAAAAACCCTGAATTTGTCCTTACAGCATAGCAGACAGGAACATTAATTTCCAGACAATGACCTGCTCTTCTTCTCCGGTTCGACGCCTCTCTACACCATCATCAGTCACAAAACCCACATTTGTACTGACCACACAGTGGATTTGGTATTGGAAGAATAACCAAGGCCAGTGGATTGAATATGGAGAACAGGTGAGTTCATATCCTGTGCTTCGAGTCACTTCTATGGGAATATGTGGAGCCTCTTCCCCGACTCCCCTTTGCTCAGCAGGATTAATTCAGGGAGCTGAGGGCAGCCGTCACACCCAGATGGCAGCTCAGCCCTCACAGCTGCTCGCTCCCTCCCCTGTCACGGGACTGGCAAGGGAATCAGAAGGGTAAAAGTGAGAAAACTGGTGCAATGAGATAAAGACCAATAGAAAAAGCAAAAGCCGTGCACATAAGCAAAGCCAGACAGGAAATTCATTCCCCACTTCCCATGGCAGGCAGGTGCTCGGCCATCCCAGGAAAGCCGGGCT
>JAWWES010000041.1:64771129-64792322 GCA_035583135.1 Lophotriccus pileatus
CCCTGACCAGGAATCGAACCTGGGTCTCAGCGGTAACAGCGCTGCGTCTTAACCACTAGACCACCGGGGGCTCCCAAAAAGATTCATAGTCTTCACACAAAGTCATAGTAAAGTGAATTAACTCTGTGGATGGTAAAAAATACAAATCAAGGATCTTTGTGCTGCTGGAGCAACATTTAAAGAGCATGAGGAGCTTGAGGGAGCAAGCAAGATAGGCACAGGTCCAATCACATTTACAGGAAGGACAGGAAGCTTACATAGGCTTTGTGCAACTATTCTTCAGCAGGTGGAATTGGTAATGAATATGCACTTTCCTTTAAAGAATGCCTGTCCTTAATTAATGACCCCATCCTGTAGATTTGTTCATGATTTTTTTTCCCCTGCTCTTTTTCTCCTCAAGAAATGACCCAGACAAACATTGCTTTTAAAACTCAAAGACAGGTCTGCAGGCGACCAAAATTTGTGTCTTTTGAAGATGTGCAGAAGATAAAGAAAGGGTAAGTTACGCTCTTTATGTTGTTGGGTTTTGTCATATTTCAGAGGTTCAGGGCAAAATGGCTGCCAGCAGTGGCAGTAATTAATTGTGCAAAGAACACAGCTGCTGCTGGGAGAAAGCACATCCCTGACACTGAACAGAGGCTGTACCACAAACTGTTGGCTTGGTGCATCACCTGGCATCTGGGGTACCTGTTACTCTGCGCACTACCTCCACAGTTGTTACTTAGAAAAACAAGTGCAAGAGGCCTGTGATGGTTGTGTGGCAGCATGCAAAGCCCAGCTCACAGTCTGAGGCCATTTCCCAGTTTCTTTGTGGTTTATCTTGTTAATTTTTAAAGGCAGGAATTGGCCAAAGGGAATACTGCAAACTTTAATGTTCAGAGCACTATTAGAATTAATAATTATTTAATTTTCTCTCTGTTTGCAAACAGCCAGAGGGATTCTTCTATTCCAAATCAAGCCTGTCCTAGCCATTGGGATCAATCTGCACTGCCTGACTTGGGATACAAGGTATCTTTTTTCTTTCCATACTTGTAATTCTGATGGAAAGGCAGGATTCAAAGCTTAACTGAATCAGCTGTAACTGTGTAGATGCTAAAAAGGGACAGGAATGATTTCTTGGGGAGGGTGTGCTAAAGGTCTTGGTGATCTCCCAAGAAAAAGGTGCCCAATTCCCTTGAACTTCATCTGCATTTTAGCCATTTATCTACATGCAAACCCAAAACGTGCCAAGTTTGAGACAAAAAGATACACCGTTAAAATTAAAAACTGCTTTACCTTGGTTACTCAGTGGACCAGTTAAGCAAAGGGCTTTTATGAAGCATGTATTTCTTCACTGGAAGCTGGACTGAGACCAGACCCTGCGAACCATTAAACCAGCTGCCCAGTAATGCTGTCATGGCTGTTGGTAGATAAAGTTTGGATTGGAAATCTAGGAAAGGAAATCTGTATATTCTCCAGTACTGTTGCATCTATCACAGATCTGAGCACAGACCTTAGCCTCCAGGATTGGCAGAAATAAAGAGCTACAGCAATAAAGTAAGAGAACATTTGAAGTGATCTCTTCTACAAAACAAACCCCACCCACTGTCAGCCCAAAGTGTATGTTTCTATTTGGTCTACCAGGACCAAAATCTGTGGGTGTTTTTTAGCTTACTACATCCAGCAGTCATTCTGGAAAAGCAGCACAGTTTGTGGAAGTACTACAGGATGCTAGAAAAGAGGCTTTTTTTTTGTATTAGACTTGTTCTGGTCGGGTCACTGTCACTAATACAAACTCTGCTGCTCCCAAACTCCAAGGGAAGCAGAGCTCACAATGTGATATCACAGAGTATTGTGCTTGTGCAGTCACACACTAATGGAAATCACTGTCAGGGCAGTGACTCTTGCTCTGCCTCAGGAATTCCTTTCCTTGATAATGGAACAGCAAATGCTTACACTCAGTAGGATTTTCCTTTTCAGGCCTGCAGGTGAAAAATGCTGAAAAGTTGATACTATGAAATATCAGCCTGCACCAGCAATGTGGTGCTCTGACCTTTTATTAGCAGTGGAAGCATCCTTGGGGAAAAGAGGACAACCCCACAAAATTTTCATGGAAAGAAGAACAGGCTTTGTTTTCTGGAGGCCAACATATGATAAAATAATAGAAGTACGTTTCTTACAGGATTAGGCCTTCTGCCACATGGCTGACCCTCTCTTTTACCTAAGAAGGTTACACTTCCTCAGGAAAAGATCACAGAATGACAGAATATACTGGGTTGGAAGGGATCCATCAGGATCATCATGTCCAACTCCTGGCCCTGCAAGGACACCTGCAGAATCACACCATGTGCCTGGAAGATGCAGCATAGCAACAGAAGCTGCTGGAGCGAGTCCAGAGGAGGACACTAAGATGAACAGAGGGATGGAGCAGCTCTGCTGGGAGGAAAGACTGAGAGAGTTGGGATTGTTCAGCTGGAGAAGCTTCAGGGTGACCTAACTGTGGCCTTCCAGTGCCTGAAGGAGCCCTCAAGAAAGATGGAGAGACTAATTACAAGGGCCTGGAGTGACAGGACAAGGGCGGATGGCTTCACGCTGAGAGAGAATAGGATTAGATGGGATATTAGGAAGAAATTCTTCCCTGTGAGGGTGGTGAGGCCCTGGCAGAGGTTGCCCAGAGAAGCTGTGGCTGCCTCATCCCTGGAATAGATGGGTTCCAAGGCCAGGTTGGACAGGGCTTGGAGCAACGTGAGCTAGTGGAAAGTGTCCCTGCCCAGGGCAGGGGGTGGGACTGGATGAGTTTAAGGTCCCTTCCAACCCAAACCATTCTCTGATTCTAAATAAAAGATGTAGTACTGAAGTATAGTGACATAATTTTCATCCTGTAGGTGATGGCGAGCAGCTTGAGCTGTGGTGGCACAGAGTGTGCAGATAATCAGTTTTTGCTCATCCCAATTCTTTTATGTGTTGTGTTGTAAAGCAGCTTTGGAAAACACTTCTTTATTGAGACATGGGAAATTTCGCTCAACCTTGTTAAGGCTTTTAAATAAATTCAAAGAAATGGTTCTTTCTTGTGCAGCTGACTTTCTTCTTAATCTGTAGACTTCCCTGTGACAGGTCTCTTCATTATTAAGTACTTAATGCACAAGCTGGGCATGCTGTCCAAAAAACACTTCTTTATGCAGCCGTGAAAATACAAGTCCTATTTTATATTCTCTCCAAACTCAGCCTTCTAAAATGTAGAGGTTTTGCCTGGTAGGTCAAGATGTTGCTTTCCTGTTACCCTGTAGGATGGCTCCAGCTTTCCTGCTTAAAGCACTTTAGAATGTGGGATGTTGCGCATTTCACTTTATGGCATCTGGAGTCCCCACTTGGCTTGGGCTGTGGTAAAGTGGAAAGTATTATCAGGTGACATCAGTGCCAGCATCATGCTTTTGCAGTTTATGGAGATAAACATTAATTCCAGAAGATTAAAGACATGGGTTACTTTGGAATAAAACTGGAAAATTTATGTATGACATAAGCATGCAGAAGAGTTCAAATAATGTTTTAATTGTATTTTGCATTAACTTTTCCTTGGAAAAAGATGTGCATTTCTTGACAGATCTTTAAACATGAAAAGTAGGGATAAATAGATAAATAAAAGAATAATAGATGAATAGACTTAGTTGCTTTCAGGAAAGGAGATATATTTGCTTAAGCAGGTATTTAGTGTCACATTTGTTTAGAATTGTAGCTTTTTTTTCTTAAGTTTCTATTTAAGTGCAGCTTTCCAAGTTCTAACTTTGAAAAGTTAAGGCACTACAATGCTAGGAGGGTGTATGTGCTTTTTGTTTTCGAGCTGAAGCTCCCATAAATGTCTGGTTACAAATGATACTGTTATCTAACACCTTTTGTTCTTAATAGCTTTAGATATAAAACTGACATTATTTGGAATTAATCAGTCAAGTTTTCCTTTTTTGATTTCTGTTTCATTGAGATTTAAAGTTGCAAGTTTCAGCTCTTGGAGATGATAAACCTGTAACTGATGCTTTCAGCATCCTTTCTGAAGAGAGGTGAGGTGTCCTTGCAAAGTAGGCGTGACATACTGGTTTACTTATTATTTAATTATTCATATAGTCACTATCTAAAGCACTACATTACCCTATAAGCATAGTTTGGGGACCCTTCTGGATGTGTACCTGCTTTAATAAGGCTTCAGCACATTACGAGCCAACTGAAGCCTCATGTCTTCTTATGCTTGGTTTGTATTTTATAGGCAGTGGTGATCAGTAGCATGACCTCTGAATACAACAAAATAAAGCAGCTGTTCCATCAGACTATGAAAACCTACAGCATCCTTAAAATACAGAGGATTCAGAATCCATCCCTCTGGAAGGTGTTTCAGTGGTTAGTATTTGTTTCCTTATCCTTACGGGGAGGAGTCTCCAAGAACAGGGTGTCCTGTATCTGCTAAGAAAGAAAGGAGGGTATCACCTGTGCTTTAACACGACTATTTCCTTCTTAGGAGCAGTTTCCGGAGTGAAATAAGTGTCTGAGGCCTTTTGCAGAATGTCATGCTCCTGTGGGGAGGTTTTTTTTGCATGATTCCTCGGAAGAGGGGGAGAGGAGCACGGAGAGAAAGATATGCATCACACAAAACTGGGATGAGCATACCCACTGGGATGTGGAATAGTGATTGTCTGAGGGATTGAGCAGTAACTGTCTGCTGCACACATGCTCTGTCTGTTTAGAGTATATGAAATGCTAAAAAAGCTAAACGCTGCCTGGGTCTTTTTGTTCCAGTCAGATTTATTTAAGGTACTTTTGCTGACTGAAGTCAGTACTCACTGAGAAAGAATCCTTGCATTTGAATTTCATGATCTCGGAGTTCTAGGGCTCCTTTCTGCTTTTCAGCATCTGCATCAGTGATACTGAACTCTAGGTAGATGCCAAGCTAGATACCAGCAGATTTGAGCTGGGGCTCAACCAGATTCAAGTTAATTGGGTAGAAGATTAAGCTGTTGCATTGCACAGTTGTCTAGTTTAAAACAAGAGTAAGTATTCAAGGACTGCATGGAATTGTAATGGAGTAAAAATACTGCTCAGATAAGTGCTTTCCCCTGCAAAGTGACGGAACCCAGGAAGTTATCTGCTAATGATTGCATAAAACCTTTTCATCTAGCAAAATACAGGAGACTTCAAAACATGTAATAGTGCATGCTTTTTATCCTACTCCAATGAGATAATTGAGCTATGCAGGCAGAATTTAACATTGCCAAGTCCATAGGATCATAGAGTAGTTTGGGTTGGGAGGACCTTAAAGCTCATCCCGTTTCACCCTCTGCCATGGGCAGGGACACCTTCCACTAGCCCAGGTTGCTCCAAGCCCCGTCCAACCTGGCCTTGGACACTTCCAGGGATGGGGCAGCCATAGCTTCTCTGGGGCCTCCCCAGGGACTCCCCACCGGGGCCTCCCCACCCTCACAGTAAGTTCTCAATGAACAAATTTCAGTCCATTGCTTTTAACTTTTCACTTCTTAATTTATGTATTGGAAGGATTCTCCCCTCGCCCTGGCCCTGCTTACTTTGTAGCTGATCATTTTCTGAAGAATATTACTGTCTTGTCCATTTCAACAGCTTCTGAAAACCTGAGGGATATCTGGAGGCTGTGGAATAGTGATGGGAAATACTAATTGAGCCTTTTGTTGTGATTCCACTTTTGACCCTGTTCATAGCTTAGTTTGACTGTGGCCTAAATCAGTGAGGTCTGCAGTGGTGAAAGCAGGCTCGATTTCACTCCTGGTCCTGTCTCCTCAGTGACACTGATCTTCCCCAGGGGCAGGAGCTCAGGGTGTTGGCAGGAAGAACAAACTGCCTGTAGCTTTCAGCCACTGCAGAAGCGTGGAGGCTCCATAGTTAGTGCTGCCTTCTCTCCACTGAGAGTCAGGGTGGGAAGGAACGGGAGACATTAAAGCAGAATCAGTAGGACCCTACAGAGGAGCAAAAGGTAGGTACAGTGGAGACTTGTGTCAATGCTTCCTTAAATTCATTCAGTAAAGTCAGAATTATCTAGAATTGCTGAGCAGTGGTATCAATACAGTGCTTATCTTGTACTTGTTCATCACGCTGCTGGTCTGTCTCATCTTCTGAGCTGAGAGAAGGCAGGCTGGAAATCTCATCCAGCTGACATTTACAAGGACATTATAGGGTTGTTTGAGGTTTCTTTTTTTGACTTTGTTTTTAAACCTTTCTCCCTTTTTTTCCATGGCTCACATTCTCCTCCCTTGCATTTTTGTCAGGCAAAAGGAGAAGATGAAAAGGGAAAATGGAGGAAAGGAAGTGCAGGAAAAGCTCCTGTTCCATGGAACCAACATCTCCTTCGTGGAAGCCATCTGCACTTGGAACTTTGACTGGAGAATTTGTGGAAAAAATGGAACTAACTATGGAATGGGTATGTAGGAAATGACTTTGTGTGTTAGATGTCTACTCAGACTCTCCTGATAGCAGAACAATCAAAGTCCTGAAGTCTTTAACTACAGAAGGTGAAAAAAAAAAAAAAGGTACAAATAGGTATTACGATCTTCCTTCCTTCTGAAGAGGGCTGGGATTTGCTTTGTGTGGGGGTAAGTCTTCTCACAAGATGTCCAGAGAATTGATATAGGGGTTTGCTGTAGGTGGATTCTTCTGATGCTTGAGGTCATAATTTGAACTTGCAAGAAAAATCAGTCTTTATGACAGGGAGCAAGAAGGGTGTGCATTCCCTCAGTGTGATATGAAAGGTCCTCATGTTTTCTTGTCGGTCCCTCTCATCATAACACACAGTACCTGTAGTGAGCTTATATTTATTGCTTTTTAAAAAATTACTCCTGAAATAGCAAATTCTAAATGGAAATTATATGGTGAGATCCTTTTTCTTGCAAAAATTTTGGTGATATTATGTAAACTGAGTAAGAGGAGTCCTGAAAGTTGGGTCAGATACCTCCCGAAAACCAAGGGGATGCTCAGTTTTTGCTGTCTCTGTAGATACTCCTTACAACCACATTTTCATCTTGTTTTCCAGGAAGTTACTTTGCTAGAGATGCTTCCTATTCCCATGCATACTGTCAGACTGTGGAGAAAGGAAACATGATGTTCGTGGCTCGTGTTTTGGTTGGAGACTATATTAAAGGGAATGCAGCCTATGTTCGCCCTCCAAAAAAGTCTGTGGACGGGCTTTGGTTTTATGACAGCTGTGTGGATGATGAGTTAAATCCTTCTGTTTTTGTTGTCTTTGAAAAACACCAGATTTACCCAGAGTACATAATAGAGTATAAAAAGGATGAAAAAATAATAGAGGATAAAGAGGATGAAAAAAAATGTGTTATATCTTAAGAGGGATCGTGGCAGTTTATATCCCTCGTCTTGGTTTCCGTACTGCAGGTATTCTCGTACTTGGTGACTTCTTCCTTCTTAATACAGCTCTTTGGAATGTTAATCCAAACAAATTTTGCATTGAGGAGGGCTGTCAAAACAGATATTACACTTGAGACTAACTGTCTTGTCTTCTCTTCTTCCTCTTTTAAATGAATCATAGCATTTGGATAACAGTAGCAGGAAAATTAGAATTGTGGGATGGGAAACTGAATGTTACCACTTCTGTGGGCAAATAACTGTAAGTGCATTATCTTAAAAATAGAGAGGACTTTTCTTTGTGAACAGAAGAAAAATTAACATTACAGTAGTTTTTAAGGAAGCTTTCGAGTTTTTATAGAGATTCTTTTCAGTGCAGAATTCATCTGTTCTTGATCCTCTGATCTGCCATTACTGTAAACAGCTCAGTGTAGGTGATGACTTTGTTTTCAAAACACTGAAGCAGACAGTGAAATTTGAGGGTTTGGAGAAACTTTCTTTCTCAGTGATGTAGAACCCTAACAACGGTGGCCGAGCGCTTTTTTTGCAGTTACATTTGCAATGAAAATGCTTTTCACTGTTCCAAAACACCCCACCAGAAACTTGTGCAGAGTTTATACTGGATTTTAATAAGGAGTCTGTAAGTTGACGGAACTGAAGACTCTCTGTACAAAGATGTCTTTTTCAGGCAGTCTAGCTGCTAAGAGGGAAACTGTTGGTCATGACAGAGGATTTTTATTTTCAGATAAGCTTTACAGTAACACCAATAGCCTTCCACTTTTTTGCATCTATGATACCAATCTGTTAACCACCCAAAGACTGCAAGTTCCCAAGAGGATGGGAAGAGATAAACCCAGGAAATCTTATTAAAATGATTGTCTTAGAACTAAATGAAAACATGCCAGTAAAGCATTAAAAGGGGAAGATCTCTCGTTTGCCTGTAGAGTTCCTGAATCACTGACTTTGCTGTATTTGGAAATAAAATGTGTTTTCAGTCACTTTTTGCTTATTAGTGTGCAGTTTGTCTCTATATGTAAACATGGCAGAGAACCAGCTGCTGCCTGTGCTCTGTGTCTTCCTTCCACATGTCTAAACTAGAACTGCACAGATGTGGGCTGGCATTATAGTGCAGATTCTTAGCTAAGTACAAAGGAGAGAATAGTCTTGATTCAGGGAGAACATTTCTGCCAATTAACTCCCTAAGACACGTTTAATATTAATGTGGTGGAGTAATTTGGTTGGATTTCATGTAATTGAACAGCTGCTCTGAGGAGCTGTTGAAGTCCTAAAACAAGGGGAAATAATTAAGTAGTATCAAAACTACTGGGTTTAATATCTTGAAGTAGTGAGATACTGACTCATTTTAAGGGTGTACTTTTTTAATATCTAGATAATTGACTTTAAAAGAACCTGAATGAGGCACCTCTCAGACACAGCACTCCCCACACTCCTGTAAGCTACAAGGCAGGCCACTAGATGGAGGGAGGGTGCCAGTGAGATGCTAACAGCTTAAAATCAGTCCAAATCACAACATGGGCAAGGGAAGAAATAGGAATTGCAGTGCTGTTCACATTGTCAAAACTGCCCTGCTGCCAGGGGGTGCAGCTCTCAGGTGCACAGGGCTTTGGCTTTTTCTTCAGGGAGGGGGCAGACTGGAGATGAGAGCTGCTCTGTGGAAGGAAGGAACAAGAGAACTGCAGTCTGGGCAGCTGAGCTGAAGAGGGAGGGAAGCTGGAAAATATATGCTCTGAATGCATGAGGATGAGGCAGAAAGAAACAATGGTTCTCCCACCTACTGGCACTTCAGCCCCTTCCTAACTGACTCCAAGGAGATGCCACATTTGCTAAGGCTGGCTGTGACCCTTGGCCCTGCGAACCTGGGACCAGGACAGTGTGGGAGAGCAAAGCTTGAGGCCTCAGGGGGCATCTGTGGAGGCACTGGGCTGAGTTATGGTTCTACTTGTTGCTGCAACAAGTCAGCGTCAAGGTAAGACCCAGTCAGCACATGTTTTCCTGATAACCAATGGAATTTTTGAAGTAATTCTTTTCCTTCCTAGTGACTGAGGTGAAACCATATTTGGTTTTCTTCCAGCAGTCCTAGCACTGCCTATTGCCACTGCCCTTATGGGCCCTGCTTTTATCTGAGGTAGCTTCCAAGTGACAGCTCCATGACAAGGCAGCTGCAGGTGGGAGTCTGCAGAACAAATGCAATGCCACTTTCCAGGACCAGAACTTGGGACCTCAGAACAAGCCCCTTCACTGCTGCCCGGTGTTGTGTCCTGGCAGCCTGCATGGTGGCTGTACACAGGTATCTCTCTGGCAAGCATTAGATGTTTATATAAAGTTTGTGTCACCTGCTTTTCGTTGCTCTGCTGAGGTACAAAGAGCCTTTAGGAGTCAGCATGTCCTTGGTCCAGTTCTTTCTCTCCTATTCTACCCACTGAGCTACCTGCTTGTTAACTATTTTCGAACAATTCAGCAGTACATAGTGAAGCAAGACAGAATGGTTTGAGGATTTTAGATAAAAGGGGAAGGCAGAAAACCAGAAGTTCTCATTTATGGGCAAAATTTTTAATACTAGTTGAATGAAAAAGCTTCTAGTCCCACTGATGGAAGCGAAGTGGATGCACACTGTTATGGGTTTACGAAATTCAGCTGAATAACACATTTAAAACTTCACACATGCAAAGAAGTCATATACTTGCTTGCTCAGCTAAATCCATCTTTGAGTTTATTGATGTAAAGCAGACAAAATTCTAATTACGTTATATCACAAGTACTTCAACTGTCATTCTTAAACTTGTGTAGCAATGGATCACATAAACTACACCCTGCAAAAACAGCCAGAGATTTCTCAGGGTTTTGTTCCTTAATCAGATTTGTTACATTCATTGAATAAAAAGGTTCCTGTGTAAAATCATTGCTTGAAACGCACTGATTAAAAATAATAGTAAAAATCCAGTGTAATTTTAGGCCAGAGTGAGTCACCCCCAGCCATGGCTGGACAGACAAAGCAGTGATGAAACTGAAGAACAGCATAGTCGTAAGTCACAAGACTGCACAAGAGAATGCAACTGCTTACCTGGTTTCACAAATTATCATTGCTTTAAAAATAAGCAATTTCTGCCCCAAAGGAGGGCTGGGGGAAGGATGGCAGCAAGGCACTTCCACTTCTTGTTACTCTATGCAGGAACTCCAAGGGCAGTGCAGGGCCATCTATGGAAGTGGTAAAGGAAACTGTGTGTAGAAAGAGGCTTCTGTGGAACGTGGGGAAGAGCCTGAGCTGGGCAGGAACAAAGGGAAGGCATCTGTGGCCAGGAGAGCTTGCAGATGTAGTAGCAAAGCCAGAGCTTGGGCAGTTGAAGAGTGTGGCATTTCTATTCAGGAAGAAGAGGCATTGGTTCAGTTTTGGTTCGAAATACCATCTTTCCCATCATTACGGATTTCTGGAATACTATTGCAAGGCAATCTGTTAACTTGGTACACTGCAGGAATTCAGAGGCAACAGAATTTGATAGAGGCTCCTATTCTGCCTCATTTGCAGCACCGGAACTTAACAAATCACATGTGCTGGGATAGAGCTTTGCTCTCCTTCCATGGCAGAAGCCCCCTTTCAGTCTTCACCAGCTCAGAGAGACCTCTTTAAAGTGTGTGCTTTCACACTGGGTTTAAACACCACCTGGCTAACATGCAGGGACTTGCAGTGAGATGATAGTGAGGCCTGACTTCCCATAAGCTCAGGTAAGCACAAAGACCCCAGTCCAAAGTACCCTTCAGAGATGGTACTGTTTTAGCTGAAGTCCAGGCTTTTCCTTTTTTTCTGAAAGGTTTTAAAGTGTTAGAATAGTCACTATTATCCCTCTTGTCTGTTTTCATCCACATAATAATTTTAGAAAGCTCTGCCATGCTATACTGAAAAGAAAAACCTAACATTTTATGAGAAGGAGTTTAAAAATGCGCACCTGGAAAGAGATCCTGAATGCAGACAAATCTGTAATGCCCAAGTCTGTGACTCATTCCTGAATAGACTAGAAGCTTAATATGGAATTCATTTCAAGCCTGTATTGGCTCTGACGCCACACCTTCCTCTTAGCTTTGTTTAAAAGCTCCCTTTGAATTACCTGAGCAGTTATTAGTTCCTTAACACATTAGCCAAGTAACAAATTGGGCCAGAGAATGACTGAAATCCAGGCACTGTTACTGCACTGTATAAAATCAGGGTCAGAGGGAATGTTCAGGAAAATATACCAGAGAAGCAGTGCCCTTGGGATGCTTCAGAAAGCTATGCATTATCAGCAGATTTTCTTCTTTCTTTGTGGAATCATCTAAGATACAACCTCCTGAAATGCAACAGCTGTGTCCTTTTTTTTAAGAAAATTGTTGTCAGATCTCTGATCCCTGAGAATCTCCCCGAATTCCAGCACAGCACCCCTGCCTTTCCCTGCACCCAGACTTTGTGGTAAGCACATTGCTATTTCACCTGAAGCATGGAGGAAAGCGTTATGCCATGGAATGGATGGCTGCTGCTTTCCTGATAAGTCGCTCTGTCATTGGTGAATTGGGTCTCACCACATCACGTTCTCTCAGGAGGCACCTGAGAAAGGAGAAGAGAGAAACAGGACATTTGTGAGTACAGCATCAGTTTTCCTGTAAGATCACCAGCAGTGTCCTTGTAAGATCAAATCAGTACACAAAGAGCTGTACCTGAGGTACAGATTTTCCTTACAGGAAACACTGGACCTGGGCAGGAATCCCTTTTAGGCAGAACAGCGTTGTTTTCAGCACTGACGGACTGAAAACGAGCACCCAGAGCTCAGAGGGCACAGAAGCATCATTTTTCTATTGTACCCAATTTTAATGTTTCAGAGAGACCCCAGGAGGGGAACAGGTAAGGCTTCCTACTGTCCCAAGGATCCATTCTCCTGAATGCCCAGGCAGACCCACGCACTGCATTTCAGCAGAACTCAGTGTGGGCGATAAACCACATCAACAGTTCTACCACACAAGGATCCTGTGATCTGCACTGAGCCAGAGCACACTTGTACATGTCAGAGCACACCTCATCTGTCCAGCGCAGCAGATGTCAGTAGCAGGACAGACTGGAGTTGCAGCAGTTCACACAAGTTTAGCAGTCCATAATGTATACTCATGAACAGGTTCAAACAGAACCATTTGAAAATCAACTACCTTTGAGCAAATACAGATTATTCATCTAGGCTGCAAGAGTGTACTTTTGGAATTGGAAGCTATGGTATTTTTTATCCTGGTTAAATGCTTCTACATTTCACATAAATGGTTGCATATAATTTTAGCTTTAAATTTATTGGTTTGAGTATACTCATTATTCTCTTTGCTTTTAGTAACATTACTACTTCCATAAATATTTTTCAGGGAAAACGCTCACCTTGCAAGGTTTCGTTTGGCCTGTGATTTAGAATTTAAAGCAGCGTGAATCAATAACTGGCTGAAAACATCTCTCTGAAAAAAAAAGAGTCAGCAAAATACAAAATAATAAGTAATTTACAATGTATTGCTGGTTACAACGTTTTGTTTGCAAAATTATCAAATCCATAGGAGGGAACATATCAACATTAAATAAAATAGCTAACCCTACTAGTAAGTGTTTGCAAACAGGATTCAGTCACAAGCACAGTTTAGCTTTCACTTTCTAAGAATGAAATGTTGTTGACGTGCCTAATGGAGGCTACTGAAAAGGGATTAAATCATATGAAACAGTCTTTTCTTGTCTCCTTTACCTGGGCATTACTGCCTCCCAGCTGGATTAGTTGATAACGGATTGGGTACAGCAGGTCTACAGCTTTGTCACAATTTCCATTTTCAAACTCTACAAAAGCCTGGCACAGTGGCAACCCCAAACTAGGAGCCAGGGAAAGCTGGTGGTCTTCACAGGGTGCTCTGTAGAATGAAAGAGTAGGTAACTTCCATAAGTCAAAGCATAAATATGTTGCATTTCAGTGGCAGCCCATCACTGCCTGCAGACAGGTTTTTATTTTTTTTTTAACTGTGCAAAGCCTGGTGTTTCAGGTCCTCGATCCTTTGGTGTGGTTATGTTACTTCCACCTTCTTGTTACTCATCCATCAATCAGTTTTCATTCTCCTGAATATACCCGCGAAAGGCACAACCCCTCCTACCTTTGAAATAAGCAGTTTTGCCTAAAAAAAAAATAAGAAAACTGCAGTTTCTCCTCTGCTGACCTCACCAGAACATGACTGCTTTTTTAACACAGACAAATGCATCAGGGATATCATTTATATATTCTGAATTTGTGAGAGATGTAAATAAATCCAATCATTAATATAACCCCTTCATCTCACTGCCTGTTTCCTCAAATAATGAAATTAAGCTTTATAACAGCTAAAAATGTATACATCTGTATTATTACAAAAGGCTGAATATGTAGGCAAAAGGAAGCACTGGGTGAAAGGATAAGTAGCATATATGGACACCTAAGTTCATTAAAGCTTCCCTGATGTGTAGTTTTCTACACTTTATATATACTGACATATAAACTTACATAAAAGATATTTGCCATTTCCTACTTTAGTCAAATCAGACATACTTAGGCTTGCTTTGACAGTTACTTGTTTTTGCAAATATTCTTAAAAATTAAAATGTTCTTAAAAACTACATATAGTCAGGAGCAAATAGTGTCAATTTCAGGATCTCCTTCCTTCTTTTTAAAGATGAAGAAATAGATGCTAAAACAAAAGGGAAAAAAAGGGTGAAGGGGGGAAGAAATTGCATTTAAAGCAAAAAATCAAGGCAATTTACAGTCATTTAATACATAAGGGAATGAACCCCCCCCATTGTTTAGATGTAATACTTAAATACTCACATTTTTCAAATAATTTAATTTGAAAGCAAAATATTGTAGATATTAAGTTCAGAGGGCGAACAGTTTACTGAATCTAACACTATAACTTCTTTGCTTACTTGGCAAGTTCCTGAAGCGTTGTTAAAAGCTCCTGGGTAGTTTTGTGGTCCTTGGCTCCAAGTGAAGACATCAAGACGTGCACATCATTGAACAGAAGAATGTGATCTTTGGTGTGCTTCTTCGTGAGCACAAAAACATCCTTCCACCTGTCTCCAAGCTTTACACCTAAGAGCAAAAAATACTTGTTTCAATAAAAATGCCACATGCAGAAGCATGACTTTGCAATACACTTTCAGTCACTAAGCATAAAAACCATTCCTAGTCAACTCAGGAAAACATACCCTGACATGGCAAAATGTGTGCAGCAATGTTCAGCTGCAGCTGTGTTTGGGAGGAGCGTTTATTGACTGTCAGGAGTTTAAAGCCAGTATTTTAGATTGCATTATGTGAGATTCTGACTTTATTATAAAATTGCTCATAACGTCTTCTTGGAAGTGATGCTCACCATGAGCCATCTGTAGCAATCAAAAGAGAGAGTGTTAAGATGGATTTAATAAAAAAAAACAATGCATCTTAGTGTTTTAGCAGAACAGTGTGAAAATGATGTCTGCCCATCGGGTCCCCCACCATGAACTCTAATGTATAAACACTAGTTTTAAAAAGTTAAGGGGAAATGCCACTGAATTAGGAGAGTACACAAAGCCAGAAGCTAGTATGCACACACTAGCTATTTCAATCAGGATCAAAAAAGAAAGGTAAGGATCTAAGTGGAAATTTACTTCAAGGAAGCGCTACAGCTTTTTAGAGGCTTATGCACTTGACTGCTTAGCCTCAGATCTCCAGGGACAATAGAAGTGAATTTCTCAAAGAAGAAATATGTGACCCTATGCTAACTTGAGCTGACTGCAATACCATACTGGCATGGGAAATGGAGGCTCTTGGAATGAACAAAGCTTATGGACATCAGTAGGAACTTTACACTGATGCTTTACTCAAAAGCAGAATTTTCTTCTGAAACACTGACAAAACTTGCTTTGTAATTACACTTAAATACTTCCTCAACATGCAAGGCAGGGGGAAGGGGAAGGGAGAAAGAAAACTGCCTTACAGTTATAAAAAAGAATGGTCAGGGGATATCCCACCTTCCAGATGAAGCCTGTACAGCATCGAACAGTTGTCGACTACATCCAGCATGCTTCCACTTGCCAGGCACCGCGGAGCAATCTGTGATCATAGGGGCTCATAAGCTGGCCAACTGACAGGAGGAAGTTTCCACTAGCACATTATCAAACTTATTTTCACAGTACAAACTGAATTTTATCCTTCTATTAATTCAAAATTACCTGTTTTGTAATAGTCCTAATTGCATTTTTCCTGAATACAGGAATTTGCAATGTTAAACATTCTTATTGCTTTACATATTGTTTTTCTCAGTAAATACAGAGAGTCACCAAGGTATTTTACTTTTTCCAAAACTGTGCCACAAATATTACTTCACTTTGTCGAGGTTGGTTGATACAAATCTGCCTAGCAGCTTTCCTAATGCTTGTAGTACTTTTACAATGTTTACAATATTGTGTTAACTAATTTGATACTGCCTATTTACAGAGATTGTTTTGAAATCCAGGCAGTGGACAGGCAAACCCAGTTTTTTGTAACATGACTTTACAAGAAAATTATTTTGCATCCTTTTAAAAAGCATGAATAAGAAACACGAACACAATGGAAACCAGTACCACTGTAGCTCTTTCAAATACTCAAACTATGTGACACATGAGTACTTCCGGCGTTTCACCCAAAACTGTTGAGAAACTGTTTCCCTAAAAAACCGTAATGACAGATGTAAACAATATATACACATGTATCACACACTGAGAAGGAAGAAATCATGGCCTGAAGCATGTTCTCAGGAAAAAAAAAGGCCCCTACTCACATGATTGTCATAAATTGTCAAGGCAGCTTCATATTCACCCTGGAAAAGCAAAGAAGGACTGCATGGTTAGCATGACTTGATCAAAATAAAGTCAAAGAAACCTTGAGGTACTGAAAACAGGAATGGAGTCTACGCAAAAAACCTGGATTTACAGGGCAAAATGATCAGTATGTTGAGGGTTTGTTTAATAATTGGTTCCAATGCTGGTACAGGTTATGCACGAAGGAGAAAGACCAGGTATTGCTTCTCATTCTAATGTTCCTTTCAGGGATTTCTGCAAAAATTAGTGCATCCCACAGTGTATGCAAGGAGGTGGAAGGAAAAACAAATCTAAGCCACCTTCAAAGAACTTGTGTAGATAGAAGGTGGCAAAATAAACAAACTACTACTGAGAATTATGCTTCTTCTATGCTACCACCACTCAACACAAGCCAGTTACTCTGCCCTCTGGGGAAGGTACACTGCCTTGTCAAACATGCCACATTTGTCTCCCTATGGAGCTGAACCTCACCAAGTGCTAAGCATTAAATTCAAGGAAATTCTGCATTGCAACCTGACAGATTGGGCAAAATTGCAACCATTTTTAAAGGGTTTCAATAATAAGAATTAATAACATTAATAACATTGCAAGCCCACTGCAAGCTTACTGCCTCATTTTTATAATCAGCAAAATTTTGGGCCAGATAAATAGTATCCAATTTGGTAATAATTTTGTTATTTTTTGTCTGAAACTTAGAGAGATGAACTTGGATCTCTATCAAATAACTGTGCTAAATGTAATTAGTGAGACTATTTGATCTTCAAACATGCAGTAATTTCACAGCAATATTTCAACATTCTAACAAAGATCCTGGAACTTTGACCAATTTAAACTTCTCAAAATAATTGTAATAAAGGACTAACTTTAGTCAGTGTGGCATTGTGCTGTTTTATAAAAACATCCCTTTTAAATAGCTGACCCCCCCTGGAAACGTTAGGTCTGCCTTTTAAGCAGCATTAGATGATCTAACTAGACCATAAAACACCTGGATGAAAATCTCTCATACCTTTTCAATGAAGTATAAAGCCCAGTGCCAGTAATTGTGGCAAGCAAGCATATCACTATTCTGGAAAAAAAAATAAAAATAAATTATTTACAAAATAAACTCCCCTTTTAAATTTATGTAGTCAGATTTTTGTTTCCTTCTTCAGCAAAACTGAGAATTTACTGAGAGACAAAAGAGACAATCCTGGCCAGGGTACATTTGTCCTTGCAGCTATTCAGGGAGACACCTCAAACCCACGTTTTCCCCTGCATCATTTTCACCTAAGATACCTCAGAATTCACCCTTCCACAGCACTTTCTTTTTCTTTATAACAAGATTAAGATTTGTCTCATCTAAAATTTAGGCATCTTGTCTGAAGTAACCTGGACAGACAGTGGAGAGAGGAGGATATGTTGGCCTTATGAGCGCCATTCATCCCGAGACACAGAGGATCCACTTCTTAAATGTGGGATTACCTGACTAAATAAAGCAAAACCTTTTTACTGCTCCTAATTTTGAGTTCTGAATAAGATTAAACTGCTAAAGAGAAGTGGTCTTGTAGGTAAACTGAAATAAATCAATAAAAGCAGGCTTTGGGAACTCATCACAACAGCTCAGGAGAAAAACAATTGCCATTTTATAATACAGAGCACTGGCAGAGAGGTCTCCTCTGGTAAGATACTTTGATTTTTTTACTGAAATATAACTTAAACATGGCATCTATTGGGACTTTGTAGGGGGTGGGGCTGGAGGAATAAACAAAGTAAAGTACTCTGTAAAGAAAACCTGTACAAAACCTTTATTGGGAAGTAGAATGATGAATTAAAAGCAGCAAAAGAAGCACAAATACTGTGGCAGTATGGGCAGCTGATCCTGGTCATTATAAGAAAATAAATAAAAATTTCAAATTACCAGGCCAATTATAAGCAACTTTAATAGAGTACTTAGACAGATGTGCTTATTTTCATGCATTTATAACGTCCGGTGTCCGTGATGCTTGAGATGAGAAAGGCTGCACAAGAGAAGCAATGATGCACATTATGACACGACAGTGCCAACTGTTACAAATCTTAATTGCACTGCGTCAGGCACGAAAGTACATTAGCCAGTTCTACTTAATGATCTTGCACGTGATTTTATTTGGATAAAGAGTATAAATCGTAGAGATCGATCTGCAACTATTTTAAGCAGCAAGAGTTCAAAAATCAATCCAAAAGTCACTTGAGTTTTTAAGGTATCATCCAAACTGTCAATCCCCTGCATCACTGTGTCATTAAAACTAACGTATTGAAGGACAAAATGCATCCTGAGAAATGGCAGATGTGAACTTCAAGAAAGGGTTTTCTGCCTGCACTTGCAATGTTTAACTTAAAAAACCCAAGTCTCATTATCCAGCCCTGCTCTCTGGGTGAGGTGGAATGGTCAGCTCAGATGACTCTAAGATTCTCGTAGGTTCTAACAAATTCAAATCTCACAGCCTTCTGCTCTGAATATAACAAACTTAACCATTGGGAAAACACATGCTGTCCAACACAAAAATTAAGCTTTACTTACAACAAAGAACTGTATGACAGACTAATTAACCTCTGCAATACTCTGAAAGATGGGATCGAACATGTTGGATATATAAGGTAACTGGTACACAAGAAAGTAATTAGTACACTAGAAAAGAGACAAAAGCATCATTTCTCTTTAGAGTTGATCTCTAAAAACCCTTCCCCATCCAAAAGTAAACTAGTATTTTAGGAGTCCTCTGAAACATTTGCCAGTGTCATTTCCCACCTCATCTTAGGTCTTGTGAGGAGGTTTAGCCAGGTCCCTCAACTGACTCTCAGTGCTCATCTCAGTCTAAGCAAAAAGCTTGGAAAGTATCAGTGACCACTTTACTTTTATAACCACACCATAAATCACAAGTTTCACATCTGATGTTTCACCCGTCTGCCATGGCCATGTCTTTATGAGATGTAAAAATACCTGCACAGGTCCACCAGGAAAAAGAAACAACATGTGCATGTACAAATCCCACACTTACTGAAAAGCAGCACTGTTTAGGCTATTCCTAGCTAAAGGAAAGCATAGGACAGACAGACTTGGTGTGAATCCTGGCCTACTGACACGTTTGCCATCTTTGTAATCTCAGAGGCCATACTAATGATGACTTACAGTGGTCCACAGTATGTGTTCCTCATAACATGCCATTTTTTCCTGCCCCTTGCTTAAAAAGCTGCCTGGATAATAACAACACTTCAAGTGAGGATTTCTTCTAATATGCAAACTCTGCATCGCTTGTAACATGTTTGCAGATAGGAAGAAATTGCATACAGAGGACTGAAGAACTTGGCTACAGGAGTTAAAGAAGACCTAGGAGGAGATTTTTCAGAGACGCCACAAGAATGTTTACCTTCCAGTTGGTTTCTGTTTCCTTCATAAATTCTAAGCCTTTCTTCACATCTGCTTTCATTTCATTTACATGAGCTATAGTATGGACAGACCACGCATCTGTCTGATTTATAGCCAAAGCCTATGAGTGAAAAACAGGAGAACATGATCAACCTTACAAACTTGCAAATACCAACATTTATCCCTGCTTATCTACAAACAAGAGACTACTTTTTACTTGCTGCATGTCAAGTACATTCCTGTACCACTTCAACTAACCACAGCCTAGAAGTCTTATTCAGCCAATTCCTCCTCCTTGCTTCAACAACTCCCACTAGGCTCTAGGCATTTTGCAAGGTTGGTCATAAACCTAGTAAATGTTAAGTGTTAGTTGTCACTTCTAGCAATTTAAAGGAAGTTTGTCAAAAACACCCATGAGAGGCTAACTGTGTCTGAGACTCCTGGAGGACAGACATAATCCTGTGGACTGGAGAAAGTCAAGTATAATTATTATCTCCATAAAAAGGAAACAGGCTGGCTAATAGTGATGCCCAGGACCATTGTACAGTTAATTGTTCAATAATTCAGGAATAAGCAACTGGGACAAAAAGGGAGGGGGAGCCCAAACAGGATGGATTGTCAAGAGCAGACTACATCAAGGCAAATCAGCATTCTTTAATAGGAGCAAACAGCCAATCTTACATAGGGGAAATGACAGATGGGCTGATAAGATGGATTTTATAGGGGTGTTCTGACATGGCATACTCATAAGCAAGTGAGGGAAACACACTCCAGGTGAAACTGTTGTGGCGCAGCAGAAATGTGAGAACAGTTACCAGCAAGTCTCAAGAAGCTCTGTGAGCATTTCCCTGTTGAGCTTTATCTCCTCGCTACTTCAACTAACAACTGGGATGACAGAGAGAGTCAGTTCATGGCATCGGCACGAACCACCACCCAGAGAGAGGGACCGTGTTTGAGAATTCTAAAACTTAGCACCAAGAGCAGGCAGTTTACCTCACGGGCAACCTCCTCAGCACGGTCAAAAAAGTTTGTTTCCACGAGTCCAAAAGAGTAGTAGCCTTTCACGTAGCTAACAAAAGGGGGAAAAACAGCACATCATGCATTTATAACTAGATTTCATCCATGACTGAAAAGACATACTAGAAATAGCATTTAACTCAAAACAGTCGTTACAGTGCAAAGTTACAATGAGAGTTCAAGCTTGCAGGATACAGAACTGCTAAGCTAGTTCTCAGAGGAAATGAGTGGCCCAGAGACACCAGCACAGGAAACAATAACAAGATGCACATCAGAATTTTGTTTCAGAACCACACTTTGGTATTCTAAGTTACAACTCCTTTCCACTGATGTGCTCTATCACTCACAATGTGAGCCCCAGGTAAAAAAGTGGATCCATAGAAGACTCAAGAAGTTTTGCCACTACCCTGGGCGAGTGTAGAGGTTAACAGAGGCCTGTTAGGCCCTCAGAAGAAGAAGGGGTGGACCTGATGGGTTTTCGTGTGTTTCCCTGATGAGGGATGAGAAATATGCACAGCTTAATTGGGGAAGAAAAACAGTTTGTGAATCTGAGAGTTTAGGGAGTGTGAGAACTA
>JAWWES010000041.1:64792422-64836840 GCA_035583135.1 Lophotriccus pileatus
TGCTGCCTGCCTGCTTGCTTGCTACTGCTTCGCTGCTTGCTTAGAAATAAGATGTAAGAAAGAACTGAGTACAATAAAGAAGAAGCTGGTATGTTACCCTAAATAAAGCCTTCTGATCTTTCTCGACCGTCACGACAAGATAACGGTAACAGGCGAGGACACGGTTTTATCCTGTGCATTACACACCATGCGCTGCATTTGATAGCAGTGAGACACAAGCTCCCTTAAGAAAAATCCCTCAACAACAGTGTCAAGAGGGACCCTGGAGACACATTCTGTCTGCGGTTGAGTTTGATTCACTTCTGAGCCCTTGATTTTTGTCTACGTGTCTGATTCCAACAGATCCTGCTGGTTTCCAACAGAATCCTGTTGATTACTTAGGTGTGTCTGAACTTAAAAACCACAAAGTATATGCACATCAGGTGAAGAGCAATTTTCAAAATGAAGCATGACCCACCTGCTCAGTGGAACATCAGGTGTCCAGAAAGGATAAACCCGGGCAACAGAATCTCGCATCTGTACCTGATATCCCAGGTAGAAATAAGTATCGTGGGAAAATTTGAGGGCTAGCAGGTCAGTTGGGTGGCTCTGCAGAATCTGCTCCCACAGATCACAAGCTTCTGGAAGCTGGCTAGAAATAAAAAATTATTTCCATTGCTGGAAGAAGGCACACGTACCTGCTGCTACTGCTAGTTCTGAGCTCACACTATGCTGAAAAATAGAAAATTCAACCCCAAATGACTTGTTTTTAACTTGAAGGAATTTTTAGTCTTTTTTAAAGGAATAATGGCATTATCTTCACACCTTGTGAGATATCTTTTGAAAGAAATGTCCTTGGGTTACACCAAGTCACTGTAACACACAAGGAAAATCAAAGAAGCTTAAACCATAAACCTGAAGATTTTCCTACAGGGCCGAACAGTTTTTACTGTAATTATCTACCATAATTAATCTAACTTCAGCTTCCTTCTTCTCTAGTGGGAATCAAACCCATAGTGACAGGGTTTCAAGAGCTTCCTCTTTACCTCTGCTGAGAAGTATGGGAGATAAATCCATGCTCATCCATTTGTTTGGCAAACAAATAATGAAAGTGAATCAGCTCACACTTTCTGCAGTGCACACAGATTTATCATATGGAATGAAAGAGTGAGCTTCGACACCACTTGTGCTACTCTGGTATCTCCGTGTTTTACTGAGGAAATAGGTTTTGACATAGGGAGACAACAGAGAGAAGAAAAGTCCATTTGTAACTTTGCTCCTGTGCACCTGAGCCTGGACCCTACTGTAGCCAAATACTTTGTTTCCTAGATCTAAACCACATACTCCACTGATTGATCTATGACATGGAGTGCTTACTGCTAGGAAATGGTAGCAATTGAGCACTTTACTCCTACAGTGTTGCTCACTAACTAGACACGGCACTTGAAGCAAAGAGAGAAATGCAGGAACCACCAGTGACAGCTCACTCCGATCCTTTGCTAGATATCAGCCAGTAACACACACCACTACTTCCAACCACTGCTTCCACCTGTGGTGGCAAAAATCTGTCAGTCCCTTACACAGGTTGACAGTGGACTCACCCCCTGGCAAACATGTCCAACGCTGACACATGAAGCTTCTCCCGTTCAGTCAGTGTCTGCGACTTGGAAAGTGCCACCATCGTTCTCACCGCACGGTCCAGCTCTTTGTTGAGTCGCACAGAGCTTCCAGTGCCAACCAGCTCCAAACCATTAGCAATGACATGTCCCATTGCTACAGAAAACAGCACAGCAGAAGCTGAGCTGTACAGCATCACCTTCATCTCCACATTACACAAGAGGAGCTGAGAATTTTAAGCAAGACTGACTTGGAGTCAGAGAAATCCAGAAAATCTCTCAAGCCTAAAGTTCTAAATAAAAACCTCAAAACCCACCCTGCCTCCTCTACATTCTGAGAAAGTTTCATATTACACAATTCTATAAGTCATCACCTTGCCCTTTCACTAACAAAGTCAGTTAACTACCAGGACACCAGGTATTACCTAGCACTTCTCATGCTCAGAATTAAAGGTTATACTCACTAAAATTTGGATCTGCTGCTTTTAACTTGGAGAGGCATCCCTCAATACCTCCAAGGCTCTCATTATTGGTCCAGGTTGCATACTGTAAGAGAGACAGACCAAGAGAGGGTGGAGAAATGACACTGGGCTTCTTTTCATCCTCCCAGACATTTAAAATTCAAAAATAAGCAAGGCAAATGACTGAAAGACAAACGTTGCATTCAGCTAGGTTTACTGTAGTAGGAAAACAGAAAGACTGGGGGGTTTTAAGACAGTTTGGCCACCAGCAGGACCAATGAACCCTGGATTTCTATGTGCTTCACATCGACTGGCTGATTTGGCAGTCTCAAGTGGCATGAGCATGTTGGCTGAAGCTTTCACCACAGCATCCGGCACAGCCCTCTGCTACGAGGGTTTCCTGCTGCCACCTAAAAGCTAGACTCCTGTGGTGGCCTGATTTTGAGGCTCTCCCAGCTGACAAGAAATGTAAATGTCAGCTACAGCAAAGGCTGTTTCATGCTCGAGTCCCTTCACATCACATTTTCTCACATCCTTCGGTCATACCTGTGTCAGCACAGCATCAAACAGCTTGCAGGCTTCATTGCTTGTCGTGGACAGGACAAGTCCAGCATCCTGCCAGGCCTGCACAACAAACAAACACAAATCTGCTCATTTTACACCCCCATGTTCCAGGCTACACTGACAGATGTTCAAATTGATGGGTGTTTTGATGTTTTGATGCTTTCATCAACTATGCTGTTTTAAAGAGAAAAGTTGGAAGGACAGTGTGAGCAGACACAAACCTTTTGTTCTGTTGCAGTTACATCCCAAGACTCAATCAGTTGGAACGAATAGTGAGACTAAAGAAGCAAACAATTACAAAGTGTAATAGATGACATCGGTGGGTTACACATCTCATGAGAGCGCCATTCTGACTTCATTACAGCTGTTGGCCAGTCCCTCTGCTGCAGGCACACCTCGTGAGAAGTAGAGACGTGGTAAAATAAAACCCTGTTCTTTTATAACGGAAATGAATACCTTAAGTAACTTGCGGGCCAAACAGCTTGGCAGAGCAAATCCACCAAGTCACTGGAGCTAACCAGCAGAAAGTTTGGACCACAGATCTGTATGCAAGCCTCACAAAATAAGAACATGGGCAACAGACAGAGCTAAAAAGCTAAACAGAATTGGGCTGCCATAGTTTCTAGTAAGCTAACACGACTGAGGCACAGCATCTTCCAGCTTTACTTTTACTCCAATACACACAATGTAGAGGATAGACACATATCATAAAAACACACCTGGGGCAAGCCAATTCAGACTTCTCCTAATGGGGCCTTAGTTCTTCCTGATGCTGCAAGAATTCAGCTGGTCTCATTTTATGCTTTAACATATTTTCTGGCTATAATGATCCAACTGTCAAAAATTGTAAGTAACCTGGTAAGGATGTCTTTGTTAATATATCCTAAAGCTTTCCCACTGTGACTGGATTAAAGGCTCACATTCCCGGATCTGGAGCACATGAGACTTCGAATTACAAGCCTGAAAGAGTAGACCTGAATATAAAATTACAATTTTTCTTTACAATTCACACTACATCCAGAAAAGAAGTAAAGAGAAAAATCGAGCAGGTAGGTTAGTCTTGCTACTTACAGGCCACCTTCCATGGTGCCCTGCAAATTAGGCCAGGAGCCACCCTCAGCACCAGTCATCAAAAACAAGCTCCATTTGGAGCAGGCTGTGTGCCACTGCTTGTTTTACACAGCATCTTGAGATCCTTGTCCAGCAGAAAATGGTGTCCTGTTCCGAGAAGATTTGTTAATGCTGATTCACAGGAATGGAAATGTCTGTGAGCACCAGAACAAACCAGCAGAGCAAGGGTTAGTGCAAAATGGGCCTGCATCCATCCCTAAGTACACTGCTGATCTAGCTGAGGTACATGCTATTTCCAGCTGCTCTAGAGAGCCTCTGTCCTGGTATGGCTATACCCCGCACATCTCACTCCTCTGTGGAAGACTCCCACTCTGGCAACAGGATGATGTCAGCAACGTTGCAGTCACAAGGGATGCCACTCCTCTCCCTGTTAGCACACCAGGACAATGGGCTGCAGGGAAGAACCACCCCACAGCAGCTGCTGGCTCCTAAGAGGCATAAAAGATGTGCTACAAACGTAATCTGTCACTGTCAACCAAGAACGAGCTATTTCGACTACAGAAGAGCCAGCACCCCCCGTCCTCTAAGTCATACACAACAGGTCCTGTCCAGACTATTTGGGACACTCAAGTCCTGGGGCTTGTCTGTACTCAGGTATCAGACTGTGACTGAAGAAATCCAGAGGGGAGTGTGAGTAAGTAAAATCAGCCTCAAGAGTCTGTAAAGCAGCTCTCCTTCCTACGGAGGCTGCCTTTGACTTCTGTCACAGTGATCTGCCACAACCTTCCTCCCTAACTCCAGAAGTGACCCTTCTTGATGATGCCTCTTGGGTGAGAGAGCTTGGCTCTTCTCACAGCTTCTTGGTGAGACCAAAGCCTTGTACTTTCCCCGGTCTAAGATTAGACCTCACGAGATCTAGTGACTGTTTATTTGTACGTTTTTCCCTGCTAGAATCACAGCTGGCTCTGAGAACTGCGCTCCTTGCATTGGCACCTCCTGTATTCCTTGCAGGGCAGATCCCCAGGGCTCTGGCGATCACGTGCCCACCACAGCCTCATGCAATAGTCAATATTTTACCCGCCCCTGCCTTATTAACCAAAACACAACAATAACAGTTCACCCGGAAGAAAGCGTGCAAACGACCAATCGGTAAACAGCACCTGCAGGTCGATATCGGATCCTTGGACTTGAGACTGGTTTAAAGTTAAGCAAAGGCCTGATCCACTTCTGCTGCCCACGGAAAGGGCAAGTGGGTGCAGTGGGACCCCTGCGCTGTAAACAACACCCAGAGACGTTCAGACACGGCTGCACCCGGCGGAAAGCGACGGTGGGCGGGACGGCTCAGCGTCCGCAGCGCTGCCCCTCAGCGCTGCCCTAACCCCGCAGTCCCTCAGCCCACCAGCGCTGCCCTAACCCCGCAGTCCCTCATTTCCTCACCCCGCAGCCCCTCAGTCCCGCAGCACCCCGGCACCCCGCTGCCCTCACCCCCCAGGGCTGCCTTCATCCCCCCCAGCCCCTCAGTCCCCCAGCGCTGCCCGAACTCCGCAGTCCCTCACTTCCTCAGCGCTGCCCCTCACTCCTCAGTCCCTCAGCGCTGCCCTCACCCCCGCAGTCCCTCCGCCCTCAGCGCCGCCCTCGCCCCGCGGCGCTGCGCTCACCTTGCAGTCCCTCAGCGCCGCCATGGTCACTGCCGCGGGGCCGGGCCCGCCGAGGGCGGGGCCGCTCGCGGCCCGCTCGCGCGGGTGGGGAGTGCGGACCGTTGGCGCTGAGGGCGCTCGTGGCTATCACTGGCCCAAAGTCCTCGTTCCTTGCTCCGGACCCTCCTCCGGCCCGCGGTGCCCGACCTTAAATACCGTTCTCACCGGCTGCGCCCCGGAGGACGCTCCGGTCCTCTCGCGCCGCCGGTCCGGCTGTTGGGCGGCGGCCGTGAAGCTGCGCCCCGCCCGGCCCGTCCCCTCTCACCGCGATGGCCACTCGCCTCCTGCTCCTCCTGCAGCTGCTCGCCTGCTGCCCCCGGGGTTCGGGGGCGTCCCCTCCCCGTCTCCAGCCACCCCCCCTGCGGGTCAGCTGCCCGGGCCCTCACGGCCGAGTCTCTCAGCGGCAGGACAATGAGCACAGGGTCTCGTGCCTGTGGAACAGCACCGTGACCCTCCGTTACGGGCCTGCCCCGGGAGCAAGGCCGGAGGTAGAGTGGACAGAGGGGCAGCCGCCACCCCCACCTCGCTGCTTCTGGTACCTGAACTCGGCCTGTGTGAGGAACACCTCGCGCTGGTCAGGCCAGGTGGTGCTGCAGGCAGGACACGCTCCTCCGCCCGGGGCCTCCGGTCTCCTTACGGTGCAGTGCTCCTCTGCTTCCTGCGCTGCACCGGGGTGCTTTCACCAGAACGTGAGCATCGAGATCTCCGTGCAGGACGTGCGGCTGTTCGTGCTTTGGCCGCAGGCACGTCTGATCCACGTGGGGCAGCGGCTGGAGCTGGGGTGGTGTGCTCGCCTCAAGAGTGCCCGCTGGCAGTACCGCTTCAGCAGCGGGGGAGGCAGCCCCTCGACCCTTCTCCTTCCCAGCAGTGAGTACCAAGACACACCGCCACCTGCTATATACCCAACAGCTGAGCTGCAACAGACCTGTGCCACCTACCACAGCTACCACCTGACTGTGCACTACAGAAACCACGGGATCCACGTTGCTTCGGTCACTATTGAGCAGGTGCCTCAGATAAGTCTCAGCCTCTCTCTCAAGGTGGAGCCCGACTTGCTGCATGTCCTCAGCATTGGCTCCAAGCTCCTTAGTGTTTCTCAGCAGCCCCTCAGCTTGTCCTGGAAGCTTCAGCCCCTGACCCTGAGCACACTTGCCTACAGACTGGTGGACACACAGGCTATAGGAGGTTGGCTCTGCTCCTACAGTTCCTTTATGACACAGAGCAACTTCTGTGCCATATCCACACCTCAAAGCCGGAGCGAGATAGTTGTGGCCAGTGTTTACTTTCATGTTGATGGAAAGAGGTTTGAAGAACTGTCAGGAGAACTGCACCTGCTCAATGGTACCCTGATCCTAACCACAAGCAGAGAAACTCCCACTCACATCAACCTTCACCCAGGAAAGACCAACAGCTGCACATACGTTTTCAGGTACAGCCAGGGAACATTTTACACATCTAAAGAAAACAACAGCCCTATTTCCACAGATCGCCCTAACACATGCACTGTCTTCTACCAACACAAAGAGCTCTCCTACTTACTCACCATAGAGTTTGTGGCCTTCCAGTGGTACAAGTTCAATATGTACCTTTATATGAATCAGCAGAGGGCTTTGTTTAGGTCTCTGGCAGAAAGAGACCTTGAAGTACATGTTTTCAGTAGCCGTCCTTCTTTTCTACAGAACTTTACTTATTTAGTGTGGTTTATCCCCACCCAACATCCGATGCTGCAGTGTGAGTGGACCTTCCATCTGCAGCTCTTTGGAACACAAAAAGACCACATTGTCCAGAACAGCACGTACACATACAGTGATCATGTAAAAAATGCCACACGTTTTGTCCGTCGCTCTGCTCTACCCTTTGATGCAGAGAATTACACAGGGTTTGTGGCAAAGGTGAACTGTACCGGCAGTGTACCTACACCAGCTCTTCTAAGAGTCAGAATCAACAACTATACTGAAAAAACCATAGAAGCACCAGTGGTTTGCGAGAAAAAAGACGAGTGTAAGATAGCGTTGGTGTGGATTCAGAGAACTGATCGCAAAGCAATAATCCTGTACCGGAAAAGGGCAGAATCTTTTTACCTCTTTGTCAGATTGCTCGTAACATGCCAGACTGGTATAAATGTGAAGCCCTTTTGGCGCATCTATCCTGTTAAGGACACAAAAACTGCACCAGACTGGACAAAACCGATGAACTCTTCTGCCTTCTTTGGCATACAACTGATACATTTAACTATTCCCAGTAATACTTTAGATTACGGATTGTATCTGTTTCTTTTCACTGTTGAGGTAATACCGATTAGCACCACACAAGTCCTCAAGGGTGCAGACAGAATTTATGTTCAGATCGAGAGAGATGATCTAGTAGCAAATATTTCAGGAGGTGCGTTTCGCGTGGTGGGTTTTTCTGAAAGCTGGACTCTTGATGGCTCTGCATCCTTTGATCCTGATTTAGAGGAAGGACCAATCTCATTTACTTGGTACTGCACTAGAGATTGGATAGACTATAAAACCATGAAATTCAAGCCACAAAACAAATGCCATCCATCCCAGAAGGATTTGCGCTGGTTAACACCCTCAGGTCCCATTCAAAGAATTCTACCAGAATCCCTCCCAGGAAGGAGCATATACTACTTTCGCCTAATAATTCATAAGGGCAGGAGGATAAGCTATGCTGATCAAGTTGTAGAGGTGGAGGCTGGCCCCCCACTCTATCTGGAAGTGGCATGCCTTGAAAACTGTGGTGGCACTTTAATTCCAACAGAGAGATTTGCCGTGTCTGGTAAATGCTTAAATTGTAAACCAATCAACAAGCCAGTCTATTACTGGTCCCTTTTGTCAGGCAGCTCTACAGAAATTAGCTTTGATTGGTCTTCCAAAACATCAACGGGGAGGTCTGGGGCTTACATGTCTATACATGCTCTGACTTTCACAAAGGCTGCACATCCATCCTACACACTTCACTTAAAAGTAAGTACCTGGGATGGTAGGACCTCAGTCTACAGTAAAACATTCAGAGTAAATTCTCCTCCTCGGGCAGGCAGGTGTAGCATGAACCCACGTCAGGGTATAGCCTTTCTGACAAAATTTGTCATTAAATGCAAAGGATTTTCTGACAGCAATTTACCTCTGACATATAAAGTGATAGTAGCTTCCAGCGTACCCGAAACTACCAAAGTAACTTCTGTGGTGGAAAACACGTTTGGCACAATTCTATACTTTGGTTCTGAGCCTAAAACTCCTCCATCTTTTCTCCCACCTGGAGTACCCACTCACCGGCATGCTTTGACACTTTATGTTCAAGTCCGTGATTCCCTTGGGGCGTTTACCCAAGTGACTTTGCATCCCCACGTCCGGAACCCAGCAAACGCTCAGTCACTCCCTGCTGTGTTTAAGCAACTGCTGGCCTCAGCAAGCAGTTTAAGCACAGCTGGTACGAAGACTGGGGATGATCTTAGAGCTGGTTATTTGGCTTATCTGGCAGCCTCAATCTTAAACTATGTTAAAACCGTATCAACTCCCCAGCTCCCTCAGGCTAAGTTTCGGGAAGCCCTGGTTAAAACAGCCCAGAATATTTCGGTTAAAAGCATTATGGGAGTCAACCAAGTAGTGGCTGTTCTTTCTGAAGTCACAGAGAGAGTTGAGGAAATGAACATTAGATCACAAGACCTCACCGTCAGGAAACTGACAGAAGTAACAGGCATTCTGAAGATACAGAGAAATCAGATCCATTGGTCTGAGGATGCAGAAATTCAGACCAGTGGAATACTGAGGTGCTTGTCCAACATCCTGAGATCTGATCTTACGGATCTCAAGAATGTCAGTGCAGATGGAATTGAACAAGTCTTGTCCATCATGGAAGGTGTAACAGAGGTAGCTTTCCGGGGCAAAGTCCCTGGAGAAATAGAAACTCTAATGGAAACAAAACACTGGAATATCACTCTGAAGAAAGATGAAGCCTTGAACACTGTAAATGCTTTCCCTACCAGCGACACCTGCAGGAACTGCTTTTATCCAACACTGCAAAAAGGAAATGTTTCAGGATTTTCCCAGGATACTGTGTTTTCCACTGCCATTTTTGAGTTTGATGATACCCCCTTCCCTTGGTTAGGTTATACAGCACAAATCAGAACAATGGTCTTGGGGTTTAAAATGGCAGAGACTAAGGCTAATGGGGATCTAGTTGGGATCGTGCCTGAAAAAGCAGACATTTTTGTTGCCAGGAAAGGTAATGGATCTACAACTTTTCCGTTAATAATGGGACCTGATACAACAGAGTCTTACACAACTGGAGGATTTCGTTTTGAGGTCAGCAGGAATACCACAAACATATACTTCCAGATCACGACAAAACTAAAAGCTACTTTCAAGGTCAAAATATTTACAGGTGCCAATATCACTCATGCTCAGCCCACAGCCTTGTTTACTGCTTTTCACAACACGTCAACAGTTGCAAGTGGAAATACGACAGCCAGTCTCCTTGCTGAGTGTAGCATTAAGGGTGCCTATATTATCTGTCTCCCAAAGTCACTGCTGACAGCCATAGCTCAGGCAAACGGCACAGACAGGCAGAACATCTCCATTGTCTTGGAGACACGCTATGTTGTAAGGTACCCAACCCGGAGACTGGTGGGCATATACGTTTTTAATGACCAGTGCCTATTTCTGGATGGGGTTGGAAGTCCATGGAGCAGAGACACATGCAAGGTTGGCTCCAAGACCAACTGGCAGAAGGTACACTGTGTCTGCAACATGGTGCGGAAGCACAGGAGTGCGCCGGGCCAAACTGCAACCAACATCAAGTTCCTGGCAGCCAAAGTAGTAGTTCTTCCCAACACAGTAGATCTAGGAAGAAACCTGATAGCAAAGTTACCTAGAAACCTGCTGACCCTCCTAACAGTGGCCTCTATTTTTGCTGCCTACTTTCTTTTGTGCATCTGGGCCATAATAAAAGACAGAGCTGAGAAGAAGATCAAATACATTATGGTTCTGCCGGACAATAACCCCTCTGATGAAGCGAGCTATTTGGTCACTTTGTACACAGGCAGTCGCTGGAAAGCTGGAACCAAAACAGGTGTTGCTCTGCAGCTCATCGGCCAGAATGGCAGGAGTAAATTCCATTGTTTATGGCACCACCCTTCTCCAGCTTTCCAGCGGGGAAGTATTGATTGCTTTCTGATAACCACTAAGAAAGACTTAGGAGACATTGATTCCTTCAAGGTAAGGCTTAATAACGATGGCTCATTTCCAAGCTGGTACTTAAGCAGAGCTGAAATTGAGAACACGTCCACCAGGAAGGCCTGGTCCTTTATGTGCAGAAAATGGCTTTCTTGCACCAAGGACAATCCCTCACAAGAGTGGAAGTTTTCTGTCACAGACCCCAGGAGACCTCTACCCAGAATCGACTATTTTCTTATTAACTTTAACAAGAGGATGACAGAGTACCATCTGTGGTTCTCAATTTTTGCTCCCACTGTCCCTGGCGCTTTCACCAGGTTCCAAAGGTTGTCTACATGTTTAGCAATAATATTATTCAACTTGCTTGTTAACATTATGTTCTTTAACACTGATAAGGGTGCAGAAGCTCCAATATACCTGAGGTATTTGAGATCAATAGCAGTAGGAATTGAATGTGCTTTGCTTACCATCCCTGTGGAAATGCTAATAATTGCCTTGTTTAAGTATTCCCAGAAGGAACCTACTCCTGTAGTGACTAAGATGTACCCAGAGGCCAAGCCTGAGCTCTGGAATAATTGTGTACTACCTGAAAAAGTTGCAAACGTCATTGAAACAGAGGAGCAGATGACTGATGCAAAATCCCCTCCAGGGGCTACCCCCCGGAGGAGGTCAAAGTCCAGCTTTAGTACCAGTTATGCAGAAGGGAGCTTTTTTCTGAAGCGAAGGAAATCATTCAGCAGTATCATCAGGCAACTTCGTAAGTGCCCGGCCACAGAACCTGTTCTTTGGTGGTGGTGTGTGCCTGTCTCATGGGCACTGGTTGTGGCTATAACTACGCTGTCCTCGCTTTTTATTGTGTTGTACGGCTTGTCCTATGGCTACCAGACTTCACGGGAATGGCTTATTGCGTCTGGAACCTCCTTCCTTCAGAACGTGTTTCTCCATTCAATCCTGAAATCGGTGCTTTTCTCAGCTCTGAGTACAACGCGCTCAAGATACTGTGATGATATCACCTGGGTTACCCAGGAAAAGCATGTGGAGATAAACGCGGCTGAGGGAATTAAGAGTGCTGGTGAGAAGCCACGTGCACGTTAAACCCGCTGAAATCAGAGGTACCAGGAAGCAGAAGCCTCTGGAAACATGCTGAAAAGGACAAAAATTAAAATAAAGGCATTTCTTTTCATGCAAGTTTTCATCCGTCATCCTGTCATTTTATCAGTGCTATTAACAACGGTTAACAGGCCCCTGAGTAGAAGTTTCTTTCGGAAAACTTCCCTCGCCCCCGTTTTCTTACTAAGCGGGACGCTGCCCTTTGCCCGAGCAAATAATTCGGGACCCGACAGCGCCGATGCGTTCCCACGGGAAACGCGGGGCCGAGAACGGCCGCACAGCGCCCTCTACCGCCCTACACCCCCCCCCCCCCCGGAAACAGCTCCGCCCCGCACGGTTCCCCTCCGCACACGGTTCCCCCCCGCACACCGTTCCGTCCGCCCGGAGCCGCAGCCGCGGCGGCCGCGCGCGAACACGGAACGGACTTGGTGGGCACGTGCCGGGGGAAACCGGGAGCGGGAACCGGGAAGGGAACCAGCGAGGAACTGGGAACAGGGGGAGAGGAACCAGGGTGGGAACCGGAGCCGAGGGGAACACCGGGAACGGGATCCGGGAACGGCGGGGGGAGCGGGAGCTACGGGAATGGGAACCGGGAAGGGAGCCAGCGAGGAACTGGGAACCGGCAGCCGAGGAGGGAAGCGGGGAACGGGAGCGGGGGGGGAAAGGAAGCTGGGGAGGGAGGGGGAGCCAGGAAGGGGACGGGGAACTGGGGGGGAGGTTGGTGTGTGGAATCAGGGGGTGGGAAACTGGCGGCTGGAGGGAGACCCGGGAACCGGGTGGGAAAAATGGAGCTGGGAGGGGGCGAACCACCTGCTTACCAGGGCGCTGCTTAACGGGGCACACAGTCAGGATTCCAGGGCCAGAGGCCAAGCTGGAATATGATTTCTTTTTTTTTCTTTTCTTGATAAGGGGTTTGATATAAAGTGTGTTGCTTGTTTAATTGGTGTAGCGACCACAGGTTGCTTTTTCTGAGAAGCTTTGCAAGCTGAGGTTTGAGCTACAGGATAGAACCTCAAAGGGGGCTGGTGAGAGGATTCCAGGGAAGCTCAGAGCTGTTTGAGGACAAAGCCCTTGGAGATCCCCAAAGGAGCTTTAAGGAGTCTGGGGAACTCAGAGGAAACCCTTGTTTCCTGCCATATGTGGACAATTCCGGTATGAGGTTGCACAAAGTGGTGTAGGGGTCACAGCTTTGGGTTTAAAGGACCATAGAGCCATGGAAACAATCAGGTACTCACCTTGAAAAATGAGGCGGAGGTAGGAAGTTTGCAAGATGTATGAGAGATGGGGTACCACAGCCTCCCTATAAATCTGCTCTGAGAACCCAAATAAATACCTCTGTATTTCAGTGATGCTAGAAATGGTTTCTCTCTGCTTAGTTTAATCTTATGGCTTTCTTTCACACTTAATCCAGATTTGCTCTCTTAAGGCGTGGGTTGGTAGGAGTCTCTATAAACACTGCAAAATGCCATCAGAACAAAGCCACTTGTACCTCGGGTGTAATGGATAAATAATCTCTTAAGCTGCCTTCCAACTCTAGGCACCTATGAGCCAGAGTTGGATCTGTGTACTAGTAGTTACTAAGGATATATAACCGTATCCTTGCAGTTGAAATGTATGTTTTATATAAACAAAATTTAAGACCTTGATGCTTCTGGATCCCTTGCCAAAAATGTTTCCCTCGTGCCTTAATTTCCCACATAAATGACAGGCAAAGGAGCTGTTGGGAGCATTACGTGATGTGTTCTCTTACTTTGTGACTTGCCTCAGTCTGTGATCTCCACAAATATGACAAGGTTACATCAAGAACCTAAGGAAGGATCCCCTGAAAGTTTTATTCCACCCAGATGCAGCAATCTGGTGTTGTTTAGACCAAAGGAGGTTTTAGTTTGATGACACTTGTAGGAAAATACTTGGATTCTGCTGATAAAGTGACTTGGAATGGAGACATGCTCCACAGGCTTGTTGAGATGCCAAGCTCTCTAGCCTGTGCATTGCCTTTGCACTGGTCTGTTTGCTAAATCTGTTCTTGGCTGTAAAGAGCCCCAAAACTCCCAATAGATAAGCACACACCTGAGATTTGGATTAAGAAAGGAATTAGTTACCTTTGTGGTTGCAATGGTTTGGCTTCTTTGTTCCAGGCCAGGATAAAGCAAGAGAGGATCAGCAGATGTTTCGTTACGTTTCTTTTGTCAATGCCTGGTGAAAGCATTGTCACCAGCATTTCAGCATTTTACTGCCCATCTAACTCCCGAACCACTGCCTCCTTTAAAATCTCCTTTTCACTGCAGGCCATAGTAACTTTGCACTACACCTTCTTCCCCACCTGGTCATTTGATTTGTCATAACTTTCCTTACTCACCAGCCACACTTCGAGCCACGTGCAGAAAGGCAGCACACACTCAAATCTGTAACAAACATCAGTGTTCTTAAGCCTTACCTAGAGCTGTAGGCGGTAGAGCTGCTTGTCTGCGTCACTCCTCTCTTTCTTCTGGCACACCCTCTTCAGTCATTCCCTACAGCTGTTCATAAAACATGCTCCCTTTCACATCTGCGACCACCTAGAGTGTTTATCCTGCTGCCACAGGGAATCCGTGGAGGCTTGGGGTTGGGGCCTGCTCTGTGACCCATAGCTAGAGGGAAGCCTGCAGGGATCTCTTTCCTTCTGAGCTGAGACAGTACAGCAATACCAGCACAACCCCCCGGCCCAAAGGGAAAAGTTGCTGCAACAAGTCAAGGTTAAATTTGATCTTTGGGAGAGCGAATAAGGATGAAAGTTTCAAATGGCCACACTTGGTGAAATTACATTCCTGGGCTAATTTACAATGAAACCAAGGTAAGTCACCTCAAAGGAAGAGCAGGGAGGCAGCCAACCCCGTGACCTGAACATGCCTTCAGGGAACTGGAGGGAGAGAGTTGTTCACCTGGGGATTAACTGACAAGTAAGAAGGTTCTGCTGTTTCCTCTACTACCTGAGCAATTAGGCAACAGATTGTTTTTCTGAAGAAGGCAAGTGCATTCCTGGTGCTGAAGTGTATTTAAATTTCCATCACGCCAAACACTGGCATGTACCAGACTATGAACTCTGTGGCTCCTGCCCTTCTGCTAAAGAGCACTCCTTCCTCCAGAAAATCAAGCTGTGATTATTTTAATAGGTTATTATCATCACCAGTGGATACTGCAGGAAAATCTTGGCAGGTAAAAGAAACAAGGGTTTGATTGGAGAGGATTAAAGGTGTGTCAATGTTGGTTTTATCTGACACCCTTTCAAATTAAAGTCTGGTTCTGTTTACAGGCAGTTTGTTTCTGGTGTAGTTTCTCTAGTTTATCAGTGACTCAGAAATACATGAGTCTCCTCCCCCTGAGAGGGGCTTAAGCTATGCATTGTAAAGATTTGTGCTGATGAGGTTTGAAGCAAAGAAAATCAGATTACTTATCTGTGCCACTACTTTGCCACTGGCTCTGATAATTTAACGGTGATTTATTATTTCTGGCATGCCTTCCAGGCCTCTTAGCAGAGTGCTCCAAGCAGAACTGCGCTGAAGTCTTCAGGAGACTCAAGAGAACTGCACTGAGAGCCATTTCCCCACATCCGTATCAGGTATTAGTTGCAGATAGCATGGAGAAACAGCATTATCTAACCCATGACTGTCTTTTACTGCAACTGTTTCCTTACTATGACACTGAAATCTGTGTGCTTCACTTTTGGCCACAACATGTGGGCCAGCCTCACAGGCGTCCTACAGCATTCTGGGCTTGACTTGGCAGGCTGCTGCTGAGCGTGCTAGTTCAGTGATTCCTTGAATCACTCATAACCCAGCACTTGCGGTAACTGTTCTCTCCAGAAGAGCTGGGCATGTGCTTAAAGTAAGGATGTGTTCAAGTACCTTGTGGCTTCCAGTCAAAGTGGAAAAAATGGGGCAGAATCCAGTTCTAAACAAGATGTTGTAAAAGACCTGTTCAGCATGTGTCAGCCAGTCAGACTTTTGAAACATTCCTGGGACATGGCACTGCTTCTGCGATTTCCAAGGAAAATAGAGGAAGCCAGTGGTAGCACTGGTAATGATTTGGATCACTTGTGGTCACAAATTTGCCTGTCCTTGTTATGAAGGGATTAGTGCCCTAGACTTTCTTCTCAAGAGATCCTTTATCCTGCTCTGGTTTGCTAGAGAGAAACAAGTTCTCATTCATGCTTCATGTACCTAGAGGGGACACAGACCCCTCATGACAACTGTCACATCAGGCATCTTGCTGAGATGGTGTGTAGGGCCAAACCAAGGAACTGCCATTGTGATAAACCAATGTCTGTCTTGACTATGGGTTTATGGCATGAAGACACCGTTCTTTAAGATAAAGCAAATGAGCTTTTTGGAATTGACACTCTGTGAAAGAGTGCATCTCGGGGACTTGTCTGCTGGGTGGGTTAGACCAAGGATGAAGCACATGCAGAAACTGAAAGCTTAATACACTTGCCGTTAGATCTCTTTCTTCAGAAGGAGAATGGCTTCACTTTGTTGTATAGCAAACTTAACTTCTGAGTGGGAACATTCGCTCTGAAATCTATGTTCATTAACCTCATACCTTTAGTGACCATAACTTTCCCAAGCGCTGATGTGTAGACAAGCTCTCAGGACAAATGATGTTCCCGGTGAAATAAAACTTGGTACAGCTGATACCACTGACTTGTAAGCTGGGAACAAACTGGAAAGCATCATAAATTCATCTGTGCCTTGCAGGCAGGATCATATGCTTTTCAACTGGCATAGCCAAAAATCTGTTTGTACATAGATATCATTCCTTCCCAGTGGTAGTCATTGAACAGATTCTGTTCTACGTGCCAGTGGTCTATAAGAGAGCAGGTGTTTCTATATCTAATGCATTTCAGCTCTGAACCCAGGGCTGTTATTTTGACTTGGGATCAGGACACATTCATTCCACAGTCTATGATCCTCACTGCCATAAATACATTTTGGTGGTTGTCGTGGTGGTTCTTAGCATTTTGCACTACTTTAAAGAAAAGATTACCATTATAGTCTACTCTATTAGATTCAAGTGACTTTCCATACTCTACTTCTGTGGGGTTCATGATTTCCACTTTTTAAAAAAGAGCGATTACAAAAAATTGCATACAAGTGTTGATCTGAATCTAATTCAGACGGGAGGGTGTCTTGGTATTGCTACTGACTACCTACGGAAAAGTTAAAGTTAGGTATGTCAGGGGGACTTACCTGGTAATTCCAAAATGCAGACTTCTAAGCTGAGTTGGTGTATAATTTGAAGAATCTAAATTTAATAAACAGGGAGAAATAGGTAGCATATGCATGCCTTATAGCTAACTGAAAAATCTGCAAGCACTTTAAAAAATTCTCTCATGCATCCCAGCGAGTTGGGGAAAATACATGATATACAAGGGTCATTTCTCTTGTGAAAAAGTGTCGTTTCTTAAGGTTTTTGCAAGGCCGATTCACTTAATAAACCAGTGTCCAGCCCCATTTGTGTTACATTTGAAGAACTCTCTGCGCTGTTGAAATGCCAGGAATGGCAGTGGAAAGGCTGGTGGTAAGGGAATGATGGGGTAAGGGAGATGATTTGCAAAATGAAATTTTGGGGTTTAACAGGCTAGGACTTTCTGAACTGGGTGTCTGTTGTGAAGCCTCTGTCACCTCTGAGAGTCTCCCCGCTCATCTGGAACATTAGATGACAAGTAGTCACAACTCTGCTTCACCTTGCCCCTAATTCACCTTAGCAGCATATGTCTCCAAGGATTCAGTTTCACCCTGCTGGGTGGGCAGAAATAGCAGCTTACTGTCACTAAAGGAGGGATGTACAGGTCCCTCAGCTGAGCCCTGCCTTTCTGCTGGTGGTGCAATTTTGCCTCTTACCTTGTGCTACTGTTGGCAGCTGTTGGATTCCTCTGCAAGCCAATTTAGTTCCTTAAAGCAAGAGGAAGAAAAAAAAAGACATTGAAAGAAGAAGAAAAAATTTTATTTGTTAGTAACTAGTGTGATGTTGTAAGATTGAAACCATGGACCAAGGTGTTGGATGTTGGATACCAGCTGCCCACTCTCTGTGTTTTGGGATGTTTTAGTTTACCTCTGGTTCCAGTCTGTAGACTGCATGGCCACCAACTGGGCATTCAGGTTGGTGTGTGTTAGGTGTGCTTCTGGAGCACGTATTTTGGTTTTATTTTGTCTGAAACTGTCTGGTTTGTGTGCTCTAAGACTGCTCAGCGATGCCAACCCAGTATGGTAAGGAGGGACAGTCAGTCAATTTGTTCCTAAAGAAAACCTCTGAGCTGAGCTAAAGCATAAATAGAGACGTGGCCTTAGTGGATTGAATCAGCTCTGCAGGGAAAGGGTTGTGGGAATGACCTGCTGGCCTTTGGCAGGCTGTGTATGCGCTCAGCTGTGAACACACACGACCTGCCTGCTGAGATACAGCCCAAGTCTGAGTTCCTAGTGCTCACCTTCTTCAGCTTGATGTCACTTAGAAAAGCTGATGAGTTGGCAGCAGAACACTGTATGCCATGCAAAGTGTGAGGGCTTTTAGCTAAAAGCTGTAGTTTTCTTGATGATTGCAAGGTGAGTATATCTGTACAAGAAAGTGGTGCAGGTGAGGGAAGATACCCAGTTTGCAAACAAGCAACCACACTTCATGCATGGATTGGTGCAGTTTTTGGGCATGTGCATGGTTAGCTGTGCTTGATAGGATTGTGTATACATAGCAAAATCAATCCTAAAAGCCTGCTCATCACACCCCGCTTTTGGAAAAGCTCAGGGTGTGACTCTCAACTGATATTAGTGATATTCGTGAAGGGTAAGCTCCCAAATGTAAATCAGTGGCCAGGATTTTAAAAAGGTAATTTGTAAGCACCAAAGCTGATGAAGCACAAATTCCTATGTTTTCTATCTCGTGACTGATAGCCTCTGCAGGGCAGGCCTGCAGTCTGCCAGAAGGATGGACTATAGCTTTCCAATGTACAGAGTCTCTGCTTTATAGAAATATGGGGGCATCCTTCATAAGGATAAAGCAGAGTCTTCCCCTTCTGCCTATTTTCATAAAAATTGTAGGACCTAAACATTTTTAAAGGTACCTGCTCCTCTGTCCTGTGTGGCTTGAATGGGCCAACACTCTATCTAGGTGCAGGGTGATTACATTAGCTTCATTTCCATGGGAAGCCAGATAAGAACAGGGAGCCAGGGGTAAGCTTCCACAACTCTATTCAAAGGTGAACACATAATAAATCATTGCAACACCTGCTTTTTGGTATCTGCCTCTTGAGCATGGTCCCAAACCCTTTCATGGCTCCCAATGTGCAGTTTGAGGGAGGAGACGGACATTGCAGAGCTGGATTGGGATTCTGCACAGCAGCAGACAGGGAGTCGTGTGTTGAGAAGCACTTGGGGACCGTAGATCTCATTCCAGATCAAAGCCTTGTGCTTTCTCACCTAAATTCTTTCATGGATCAAGTTTCATATTAATAGGTGAACCTTATATTTATGTTCTCAGGCTGCAATTTATAGACCTCTCTAATGAAATTGAAAATTCAACTGGGATGTGGGAAACCAGCTTGATTTGGGAGAAAAGACTTACTACTCAAGGTTTACAAATAGTTTTTAACTGGATTTTAGTTTGCATAGCCAGATGTCTCAGGTCATTTTAATGTCCTTGCAGGCATGCTGCCAGCTAAAAGATTTTTTGTGTTTCTTGTAGGTGGCTTAAAGATGGATGTTCCTAAAGAAGTTCAGCCTACGGGAGAGTTTGAGTGTCAGCTCTGTGGGTTAACAGCTCCCTACACGTACTATGGGTCAAAGCCGCCAAACTCACCCTCTATCGTGTAAGTGCACTCCGGGGTCACAGACTTCACTTCTGCTGAGAGCATTAGAGTCCTTGTACTGTGCAAAAGTGTGCACTGCATGAGCCCAACAATGTGCCATATTGCCTCTGAATATGAGACTTAAAGTGATTTTTTTTCCAATGGGAAGGAATGTTAAAACTTGTCAGCATTGATAGCAAAGGCCAAAATCAGCTTTCCCTCCTGCTTCCACGTCATGCAAAGGTTTGTATTTCACCTATTTCGTGGCCCCATTGACCACTCTGCTATTTACCTATACCAGTATTTTCTTGCTATAATACTGTTCACTGCCAGCCTAGTACTTCTGGGAATAGCCCTTTCCTCACAGTAGCCTCCCTCAGCTGGGCAATCCATACACACAGCATGAATGAAATAGATATGCTAAAACCACTTTTTAAGAGCCATTTGACACAACCTGGGGTTCTGAACAGCTGTATTTTTTTTGCATGAATTAGACAATCCCTTGTCACATTGTATGACGTTAAAATGTGTGGGTATATAGTATGTATTTACATTTGCAAGGACTGAAGCCTTTTCCACCTTTGCTAAGTAGGGATAGCTTAACCAGAAACTATGCAGTTACAATTTTGTCTGCAGACATGAAAGTCCCCATAAAATAAAGCATTTTGCTTTAAATGCATGAGTAGCTTGGTGGAGGCCGTCTTGGTCAATGAACCTGTCAGGTAAACATGGTCAGGAGCTCACTGGGACTGCAAGTCAGGTGTGTGCTCAGCCTTTCACCCCAATAAAACCAGTCAGTGTATTACAGAATGGAAATAGCTGCTGATGACCTGTTTGGGCTGTTTTCCTTGGGCAGTTGTATTTTTATAATTTCAAATCCCACAGTGCTACTGGTTTTCCCTCCTCTACTCAGCAGAGAGCAATGGCTCATCTTTGATCAGGTCCATTCCTAAAGAGTCTAAGTTGAAGCTGAATGTGACTCTTAACTTTAGGTTACCCAAGCTCAGCATTAACATCTCAGCTTTATTTGGATTGCTCAGATGCCAAAAGCAAAAGAAGAATGCTGAAGCATAGCACATCTCTACAGGCTTATAAGAAACAACTTCACACACCATCTCTCTTGGCTTGCTTCCTGGCTTGCTCACACATCCCAAATGCAGTGCTGCAGGAAACCTGTGCTAGATGTGAGGGCTTGTGCAATGGCCAGGGCTCTGCATGATGAGGGCTACATTAGGGCTGTGAATCTTGCAAGGGGAGCTTTGCACATGTCATCCAGTCTTTGTGTCCCGGCAGACTTGTTGACAGAGTGATCTGCCGTGTTAAGATGCCTGATCTTTCCTAACAGTGGAAGGCTCTGGCCATACCATTTTTTGTTTCAGTGGGCAGGAAAAGAAGAGAGGAACACGCTCATGGGCACACACATACCTCTGTGTGTGTGTGTGCATAAGCAGGAGAAGGAGTACGAGTTAACAGGATACCTTTTATCCATATTACTACCAGAATCCAAGTTTGACTTAAGCCCAAGAGTAAGCCAGCCTTGCTGGGTGCCATGTGCAGACAGACACCCAACTGACTTCTGTAATGTTTTGCCTGGAGCTCCCAGGAAGAGTAAGGCAGTAGTGTTTCCCAAGCAGGTTGCCAAATTACTAATAAATGCACTCCCTTAATACCCTGAAGCAACCAGTACAGTCTGTGACATAAAGTGCTGCAGGTGATTCACACTGCAATCACACTGCAGGTGATTGCAAGGCTCTCTGCCAGTAGCTCCTGCTTTCAAGAGGTGGGAACCTTAGCTTTACAGCAGTGACATACCTAAGAGGAGTAAAACCTTTGCATTTCATACTCACGTGTGTGCAGCTTTGGAAGAGAAGATCTAATTAAAAGCAGTGCAGTTGAAATGGTAACTTGACAAAGTACTGAAGTTGGCCGTGCAGAGGAGTGCCTGCCATAAAAAAATGGAAGAGAAGCAATTACTTTAAGGTAGAGCATTCAGAAAAACCTAGTAAGGTGACAGCATTGAGAGGCTCACCACTTGCCCTACTTTTGGAAGACAGAAAGTGCAGTATAGGACTGAAGGCAGCTGCAGCACTGAAGAGAAAAAGAGCTGCAGAGCTGCTCCATTGCCTCATGTACAACAGCAGGCCAAGCAAATCAATTACAAAGGGCTGATAGCTTTTCAGCCTCTACAATTTCCCCCTCTTAACTGTCCCCTACTGTGAAATCTACTCTCAAAAGCCTGAAATTGTTTTTTTACAGGCTTTTGGAAGAAGCCTATGTCATGAAGGATCCTTTCACCCCTGACAAGGACAAATTCCTCATCCTTGGGTCTCATTGCAGTTTGTGTAGCAGATCAGTGTGTGTTGGTGCAGTAAGTAACAAGCAAAACAAGTTGCTTCAATCTTTTCTTTTTGTTTCAGTCCTCTTAGAGAAAGATCAAGCAGCAAAAACCCAAACAGACTATTTTTAAGGCAAGCCATTCTCCCTCGTCCTGCCACTGCATGTATGTTAATTGTACATAATCATATGTTCTTGTGGATTCGGCCTGTGCCATTTCATGCTCACTCTCTGAAGAAGAACTGGAGTAGCAGCTGGTAGGCAACCTTAAAATGTCATGTTTAGCCTTCCTTTTTAACAGCAGAGGCAACATGGACACATTTTGGACAAACCTGAGCACATTTAGCTATTTTCATTCCCAAATGAAGTGTCATGAATTTATGAAGGATTCAACGGATATTTCCAAGTGTGGCAGTTCAATCTGTCAGAAATACAGCATTTCAGCCTCTGAGGATCTTTGCACACAGTGTGCTTTTGTCAGTGCAGGTGGGCCTTTTTCTTGTCTTGGTTTCAGTTAACCTAGGCCATGGCAATGCATAGAGACACTTGCAGTGAGCCAATGGGAGGCTCTTCTAATCTATTTAACAGTCCTGCTGATTTTGCGTATTGTGGAAATATGTCAATCATTTATTGCTTGTTATCTGAGTTTTAAAGATTCTCTTGATGGTATCACTCCATGTAAAACCTTGATTGTAAATAGTTGAGAATAAATTTCTTACCAAACTGGCCAGGCCAGATAGTGAATCACACATATGACTATGATTTCAAAATGTATTTATAAAGCAACACTACTTAGGTAACATTGAAAGAGATCAGCAGAAATGATAATTAGTGCTTTAAACACCCACACCACAAAGTAAACACATTCTGTTCCTCTTTCATGTAGGGAAAATTAAAAGTCCAGAGAAGTAAAAACTTATCCAAGGCAATAGAGAGAGACAAAGTTAGGATAATGTCTCTGTGGATTGGTTTGGTTCCTGCTTCTGCTTGACCCAAGTAGATCAACTCAGCCCTAGGCTGAGTGCTTCCACAACATTACAACATAAGAATTGAAGCTGAAGAAAATCATGCTTTCTTGGGCCTCTTAGGCAAAGAAGCTGGACCAGTTGGAAAGGTTTTAGTGACAGCTTGCTTTCAATTTTATGGAAATTCAAAATAGTGCTAGGCTAACACGTGGCAAAATTAAGACTTTTCTGACCTTAGATTTGGCAAAGGGATTGGATGTATATTGTAGCTTTTATACCTAAGGAGGCTTAGATACAGATCAGATTTTAGACTTTTCATGAGACAACCCATGCTAGCTGAAGTGTATTTCCTTACAGTTGCTGTGCCAATAAAAGTCACGACTTAACAACTGTTCTATGTAGTGCTCATAAACTCACATCTTCAGATATCCTCTAAAGTTTCACTCAGTTAATTTACTCCAGTCATCTTCCAGCATGTGTCACCCTGCTCAACCACCCAATCTTTTATCACAGTGCATTGGTAAGTGCCATTAGTTCTGGTCCAAATGGGAATAATTCTAATGACTATCTGTAATGTCTTAAAACCCATCAAAACCCTGTCAAAAAAAGGAAGAGAATAAAAATGCTTTTGAAAGTCCTTGGGCAGGTTGAGTGCCCTTCTTCCTATTTCCCTTTCAGAAAAGGGGAGACAAAATTATATAATCTGACCACATTAGTAATTTAAAACAGTTACTTCTGTTTGATTGCAATGCTTACTAAAGATGGGAAAAGAGGTGGGTTTTGGGGAAGAAAGGAGGAAAGGGAGCAAGTTTCATCCCTTATTGGTCACCTCAGCAGAAGGTGACTAACCACTGACCTTGGACATGAGTGTAGGTATTAAGTGATAAATGTAATACTACAGCTACTTTCCATCAGCTTCCAGTCATGTGGGGTCAGTGTTGGACACGGACAGGCAGAACCATTCCTTTACACAGTGTGGTAAAGATACTATCCCTGTATACATTACTTTCAGATATGATTCATGTCAAAACAGAAATAAACTCTGGCAGCATGCTTTGGCACCTCCGTTTTGCCTGAACTGGACTATAAAACTTGAAATTTCAATGTCTCCCTCCTGCCTTGGTCATGGAAAACGGAAAACATATTAAAGAATCATCTAATTAAACACAGAACCGCATCAGGATAATGGTTTAAAAGAAGGGCTTGACTCTACGTAGTAAGTTTAATTTGCAGGGCATTAAAAGAAGAGTTAGGACTAAGAGCATGTGGACCCAGCACTCAGGTGTGCAGTGGTTCATAGTCATGATGTGCCTAAGTCCCGTCGACCAAAATCAGCACCAGCTGGCAGCTCATTTCAGCCAAAAGAACGCAAGTTGAGCCCTCGTGTTTCCTGTGAGGAGCTGCATCTTAACTTTGGCGATCCCACCTGCAGGATGGGGTAACAGCCCCTCTTTGCCATGGCCCAGGGCCTACCACTCGGAGCCCTGAGCTTACCTGCGGGCAGGGGGGCTGCAATGCAAACAATAGCAGGACCAACGCAAACCCTAATCTGCCTTTTCATTTGGCAGCTTAAAGTATTACGGATACCAAGAGACAAAAAACAATAGGCTCTGGAGGTTGTGCAACTGAAATCCAGTATCAAGGCTTTTCAGGGACGAAGACCTCACAACTAGTTCCTGAATTATGAAGGGGCCTTGCAGTCAGTGCACAAAAGGACAACAGATGAAAGAAGTTGTTCCTCAAGCTTCCAAGTCACATGGAAGCAGGCTGATTGTGATTTTGATATAATTACCAGCTGAATCTGATGCTAAAGTCCAGGTAGTGACATAGGAAACAAAAGCAAGGATAGAAACACAGGAATAGCCAAGCCAAGCTCCCAGAAGAAAGCCAGCTACAAATGACCACAGAAAGGGAAAAACTTTGCTATTTAGGTAAGACCCAGGGAATCCATTTCTCCCCAAAAGATGTCCAGATCTATCTAAAATGATGTCTTTATTCATGCTTAAATCCCCAAGAATAATCCATCAGCAACACCAGCTCCAGCTTACCCATGAAATCCTATTTGGAATTTGGTGACCAGCACCTGACCACGTCAGGAAAGCCATGGACGTCAGTCTCACTGCAGGGCAAAGGAATAATACATTAATAAGCTTCTCTTCTAGTGGTTCAAACTCTATACTGCACATAGATTAAAATATTGCATAGGTTTTGCTTCTCCCTTTTCAGTAACTAACATCTGGTGACAGCTCCTGGGTGAAAAATAAGTATTGGGTCTGTAGCACTTGCTGACAACCAAACCAGCTGTGAACGGAGCCTGTCTGGTTGCAGTGTTCCGTTTCAAGGACAGTGAAAATATCTTCTTTGTGCACAGCAGCTTTTTATACTTTGCCATCAAGAGTTCAGAGAAGAGCCATCAGCTCAAGCTTTAGTACCAGGTATGTTTGTAGGTTTTAACCAGTGAGTACCTTCACTGAGGGTAAAAGTGGGTAATGAATGAAATATCATTTGAATTGTCTCAGCTGAGTGGAACTCATGTGGCTATTCTGGGTATTGGACACCTCTGTGATATCGATAATATAATAGTGATATGTTTTAGTGTTCTCCTAGGACAGTACAGGCACATGGATTAATAGAAGGAAGAGTAGTTTTCTGGGGAGTTATGAAAAAGTGGCTAACGTCTGTGAGAGCCCACAGCCCTCTGCGTACCTACTTGGTACTTGTGTTGGCCTCCAGGCCATTTTTGTGGAGATTGGTGAGGAAGAGTGTGCTGAGACTGCAAGTCTCACATACCAGTGCAGGAATTTGGAAGACCCTCCCAGAAGGGAGAAGTCTCCATAAGGCAGGATTTAGCTTTAAAGCAAAACTTTGTTGTTTTGGCAAAACCAAAATATAATGGACTCCACTATATCTTTATTCATGTCTAACTCTCCAAGAGTAATCTATCAGAAACAGCAGCACCAGCTTACCTAAAAAATCCTATTTGGAATTCAGTGATCAGGCTAGGAAACACATGGATGATGCTGGAAGGACAAGGCAGCTGAAGGAGGTGTGTTGCTGTTCCCTGCAGCAGGGAGCTGGTGAAGGTCACTTTAATAGGAGCAGTGGAACAGTTCATTTGGTTAGTGCTTATTTCAGACCCAGGTTTTATTTTTCACCCAGTTAGCTCTAACCCGATCTTAGAATTATTAAGGAAAATTGCTGAAATATTCCAGCCTAGAAGAATAATTAATTTTAGAAGAATTCTAAATATAAATGTAGTTTAATGAGACTGGAACTTAAACATTTCCCTTTTGTGTATCCTGCTAATAATGTGGGTTTTTTTACAGGAATGTAGTCTGTTCTATTCCAAAAGGTTCTGTCTCCCCTGTGTGAAGGAAAACATACAGGCCTTTCCTTTGGAAATACAAGAAGACATGGATAAAAGGAAGCCCCAGCAGAAATCCTCCAAAAAAACACATACAAAATATAAATCCTGAAGGACCAAGAGTGACAGTTCTTTGGCGGGGGTTTCTCCTCTCTCTGTTTAGAGACTATCATATTGCTCCTTTTAAAGAAGTAACCTTCATCAGCTCACTACTACTGAGGAGAGTAACACATTCCCTTACAGCAGGTTCCAATACAACCGTGCAGCAGCTGCAGAGCCAGCGGAACGACTTGGAGGTGTGGAAGAGCCAGGAAGGAAGGCAGACGAGCCTGCTGTCATCGTGTAACGTGCTTGTAGTGAAAAACCAAACAGCAGAGGAACCATGTCCAAATTTACACATTGGCTACTTTAATGCTTTGTGTTGTTCTTGACACTCCTTCGGTGTTATGAAAATCTGAGACACATTTAACTGGCTTAATTCAGTGTACATCCAAGAAAGTCACTATACACCAGTCGTTATCTGGTGGTGCTGTGCTGGTAAGATTGCAGTTATTACAGGGAATTTAGAGCTTCATTTTTAAGTCTAAAATAAAACTCTTATGAGCAAATGTCACTGATACCCATAGAAATACCTGAATTTTTCAATATGATAATCTCGATACTAACATAGCATTGAAACTCCTGAAGGTCGGTGCTCCTATAATAAAATACCAATAAAAATACTTAGAAGTCCCTTGCACTTGCAGTCACTCAACCTTCCAGTCCATGTCAGTACAGCAACTGGGGAGAACCCTGAACACACCAAGTTTATGCTTTACAATAAAGGTGACTTCCTTTTCGCTTTCACATCAGTTAATCTGGACATAGAAAAGTTCCATTAATAAGCTCAACTCTTTCTGAACTGGACAATTAAACTGCACCTATAATAGGGATGTCAGAAACAGTTTCAGTTAAAAAAGAGTAAAAAATTGTTCCGGAAAGAGCAGACTCTTTAGCTCAAAAGTTAGCTTCTCAGTTACCTGTTTTGACTGTCTTAAAAGATGACTTAGGTGGCTTTTACGTAAAACCAGAGTCACACTCCATAAGGATATGTTTAGAAAGCTTCCTAATCACAAAATCACCTTTTTTACTCAAGTTTTGTCATTGTTGGTCATTGGTTCAGAACTTGTTACTGTGTTGGTTAACATCTCTTTTTTTTCAACTCATGCATGCGTATAGCTTGTCACAGGACAACATCTAAACCTGATCATTTTAGCAGAATAGACATGTCTCTGTTAGAAGAAATCATCAGCATTTCAATGAATTATTTTTAGTTATTAGGACATCTGATTGTTCTAAAATCTTTTATTTTTTTCTGGACATAGTATTTTGGTGTCCTCTGTTAAGGACTAGAATTTCTTGCTGTGACTAGAGGAGCAATAATGGACCTATTAGCAACCTTTTCAAGCTCTAAGTGCTTTAAGACATAAAATATATATATGTCTCTAACTGTGGGGAAAAAGGTCCATGTTAGAAGTCAGCTTACTGCTTTTTGCAGTAAGTTCCTTTCCTGGAAATAAAAGATTAGCACAAGGCAGTAAATTCACTTTTAAAAATACTTTATTTTTCTTACAACCGTTAAGGCAAAACCATATTTCAAATTAAGTTGGTTTACATTCAGTCTGAAAGGATTACTTTTTTTAAAGCACATAGGTTCCTACCAGTCTCTATACAAACACTGTGAATTCAACCTCTTACTTTTAAAGAAGACAAGAAAAATCAGAATGTAAAAAAAGAAAAAAAAATGTTTAGTTCAAGTTTTTTCATCCTAGATCAGTAGGCTGGTAACATTTGAGAAGTGTCATTGTATTTAGCTAAATGTAACTTTTACATTCACAAGTGCAAGATACATTTTCTGTCCTAAAAATCCCTATGAGACCAGAGCTTTCGTTTGTCCTTGTAAGTGTCATTTGCATTGTTCTGACAGACAGAAACTTGGGAACTTGGCTTGAATTACTGGTCTTTGCCGGGAAACAAGCATTCCATGAGAATTAGGTTTGACTACTCCTTGCAAGAAATGTCTGCTCTAAGTTCTGTATTTACTGTAATTAAAGCTAACCCAAAATCTCTAAAAACAGGTGACTGGTTACAGTGAGCTGGTTGGGTTTTTTTTTCCTCTTTAATATCGGTATTTTGATTTAGTGAAACACTCATTAGCTCTAGTGATTAGGGTTTGGCAGAATTAAACACTGTGGGGTTTCTGTGTCATACCAGCTAACAGACCAGTTAAGATGTGAGAGGGAGCCTTAACATCATGACGTAATTAAGCTGTGGTGTTGCATCCCTGAAGAAAACTCTGAGCAAGTAGGAAACAGCAGGAGCCACACAGAATGAAGCTCATCCCAGAAGCTCCTAAACCAGAGTTTGTCCAACTGCTGAGGGGGAGTTTTTGTTCAAATGTGTCCTGTTGGAAGGTTGATTAGATCGGTTATTACCACAGCAGTAACCAAAGCCATAAACGTTCCTCCCCTCCTGGGGGCCAAGGCACTGTGTCTCATGGGGAGATGCTGTGTGGGGACACGCGATGGGCCAGGTGACCCGGTGTGGGCAGCACTGCGTGGTGTGTGGGTGTGTCACCCCCGAGGTGTGTGAATCACCCCCCCGAGGTGTGGGAGCTCTGCCCAGCTCTGCAGCACATCCAGACAGGCTGAGGACACTGCACTCGCACACGGCAGGACAGCAACACGCTGCTTGTGTGCTGCTCCTATTTCGGTGGGTCAGGATTTTCCATCCTGCCAATCTTTTTAATTTCAAGTGCAAAAAATGCCATGAAACTCCTTGAACTGAGCATAAGGCTGGTGGTCCTTACCATGATAGGGATTATGGTACCTGCATATCCAACCTGAGAAAATGTACCAAAATACTGAAAAACAACTTCAAGTACCTTTTGCTTGATCTTGTGGTCCTTACTTAAGGTCCAACCTATAATCAGAGTAGTTTCTCATACATGCTGCCTATGCCCTGGCAGAGGAAACTCATCTGGATCTGAGGTCCTTGCGACAGGAATTCTGTACCCGAACATCCTTGCAATGGAATCTGACAAGATCGGCTGATGCAATCAGTGAAGGAGCTCAAGAAAAAAAAAACACCCCAGCTTCAGAAGCAGAAAAAAGATTAAAAAAAACACCCTGTAAGTACACTGGAGAAAAGAAAGGAGGAAACATCCTTCCTTCGGGAGGGCTCAGTTACACTGGGTCTGCGTCACACTGTAAAGCAGTGGCTCCATCAGTACCTTTCACACAGTGTTTCTCGCTGCCAGCGTGATTGAGGGAGTAAGTGGCTGCAGGAGAGCACGGGGAATCCAGTAGAGCTTTGACAGACGTGACACAAACACCTTAGGAGACAACACACCTCTGTGGTGACACCGACCAGGTGAATATGTCAAGTTGCAGCAATTTGAGGAAACCAAATTTTCTGTTACAGATAAAAGGCAAGAAGTACAAATGATTGCTAGAGCATTTGTAACAGATTGTGCTTGTGGTAACTGCTGTGTTTGGATTACAGCAAGATATCGTTGAAAGGTACCTTTGTCCCTGTATCTCATTTCCTCAGCAGGATGCTGTAGGCACAGACTGTCACACCTGCATCACAAGACACAGAATCCCCATGAGCAGACTCTGAAATCAGTTCTATTTATAATCCTACAGGAACACTGCTATAGGAAAGCCATTAATGGCATTTCAACATTTTGTTTTGCACTGCCAAATCACAGGTTTGAAAATGCATGTATAAAAGCTGCAGCTCGCCATCAGGGCAAGTGGCAGGGAATAATCCTGAGCACACATCGTTACTGCCAGTGAGCTCCGAGTCAGTTCCTCCGAAAACACCAGCACTGGCGCACGAACTGAATGCAGCTTCTTTTTAGCTCTTTTCAGACCTCAAAGGAAAATGAGCTACCAGGCTGCAAAGCAAAGATTAATTCAGTTCTACAAACTACCTTTTGGATTGGTGAACTCAAGTTAAAACCTCGATTTTGGGATTACAGCTCTTCCTCAACTAGACTTGCTTTTATTAAAATCAAATAAAAGGAAGTCTATGTTCTACGTGAAAATATATTTTAAATTTTTGTTACAACTGTCAACACCAAACACTGATAACTTGCAGAATTTGTGATAGTTCTTCACAAGTAATACAGCAATAAAGACCAGACAGGAATAAACAGCAATTTGTCTTTGACTTAAGCCTCTTCATCCTTAGCCCATAGAAGTAAATATTTCCTCACTGTACAAAAGGATTCACAAGATAAAGTATGTAACAAATATTTAAATTAAATAATTTACAAGTTTTTCTTTAAGCACCTCCATAATTAATTTAGTTAAAGTTCATACCTTGCAATTATATTCTTGTATTTTACAAACTGAAACATGAAGAAATGGTATTACATTAAATTTAAAAAATCCCACAACACATAACAATGTCAATAATCTGAGATCAAACCCACATAAAATTTAAATCTCTAGTAGAAGAAGGGTAATAAAGCTGATTAAACCTAGATACAAAAATTATATGCAACTGATTATCAGGAAAGCACCAGATACCACACTCCACCAGATCCAACACCTCCTAAAGGATGAGGGGTTTCTGGAAAGCACCATTATTTCTAAGACTTTATGCTTGAACAGTATCACAACAGTTGCAAATGCATTTGTTAAATGCAGTTGCAGATTTTCAACTAAGTCACAGGGAGCTTTTCAGGAGGGACAGAGCTGAAAACTGTTCCTCTGCAGCCACAGCGGGATCTTCCTCAGGGGCTCTGCCTGAGGTGAGGCCCAAGTTTGTCCAGGCTTTCCATCAGAAATAAAGAGGAAATTCAAATTCAATCATATGTGCCCCAGCTCTCGTGATGAATAAATCTCCCCAAGTTTCAGCAGTTTGAATAAACAAACAAATGTTTAGATGCTTATTATAAGCTCTTTGATGTGCAGCCTTGTGCCAGCTCTCTCATGAGAACGGGCTTAGTGCAACCGCTGGTATTTCCGAAATCTGTGCAGGACAGAAACAATGCAAAACTGCTCTCTGGCAACACTTCAACTTTGAACCAAAGCTCAAAGGCACATGGAAATGGCAATTAAATACAAAATGTGGTTTCTTTAATTGCTACAAAGGATGCAGTTTCTGTAAGCGGAAGCTTTCCTATGATGTGCCAATTTGTTTTAAACAAAAGTGGGATTTGAAATTTAAAAAGGTACAAAGTAACTGATTTTTTAAAACAGCACCCTTAAAGAAAATATTTCAGAAGGAGAGAAGAACAAACATCAGATTTCCCTTAGCATTTGGCACAAAACCTTCCTTGTTTTCTTTCCCCTCTGTCAAAGTACCTAGGGCACCCAATAAATAAATAAATAATCCCCCAAACAACGCTTAAAAATGAGGGTAAAAAGGAAAGCTGTAGGTTTGCTGAAAACTTATGTCATACCATTGTTTCCCAGGATATTTCTCTATCCATCTGCTGTCTCTTTTGGCTTAAGCTGTTTGTGGTGCCTGGTTCTAACCTGAGTTCTTCTGTGCTATGACAGTAAAACAAGTTATGTTGGTAAGAATCTGATCCAAACTGTACCTTACAAGCCATTTAATATATTTTAAATCCTAAAATCTGATCACTTTATTTCCCTCCATAGAAGGGGTATTTTAAAATACTAGATGATCTGTACATAGGGCAGATGCTGAAGTAATAGATCACAACTAGATCTCAGACCAGTTCAGATTCCAAACTTTAAAAAAAAGGACACAAATTGAGTAATGTTAAAATCTGCTTGGCCAAAGCCTGCTGCAGACACCTCCTGAAGGAGCAAATGCAACTCCTTAAAAGCGTAATGTAGAAATGAAGAACTTCTTTTGCCCATTTAATGCTCAGGAAGGGAATTGTCAGCCCTGTGTCACTCTTTAAAGTGGCTGTGGGAATGTGCACAGGGCAGGAGTGTGGGCACTGGAACCCAACCAGAATTTTAGGCTGTGTTCTTGTTCATATTTCTGTAATTCAGAGAGATGTTATTTTTTTTTTCCCTCTCATTAAAGGTCTGCAATTTAATTTAAAACAGAAATAAAACCTTAGTATCCAAGGTACTAATCAAACATTGCTTGCTGGTTTTCAAGGAACAAAAAAATTATTCGCTTTTCTAATGCTGATAATAGGACCCCTGTAACAAGCAGCTGCTAAGACAGCTGAATGTTATGTCTTGCACTGAGTTATTCTGTTTTCAATTTTTTACAGCTTTGCTGAGAATTTAAGTATTCTTAAATTATTAAGTTTTATTATTATTAAACATTTAAATTATTAAATTTCCTGTGTTTTCAAGTGTTTCACTGAAGTGTTTTAGCCACTTTTGAGAACAGGAGCAGAAAGAATGCTCCAGGAGCAGACACTGACTGTGTCTGGTTTTCCTGAGGACTTTCGGTACGCCCAGACTATGGAATACAACTTTGAAGTTTGCCCTTTGCAAAAATCTGAGCTTTGTGGGGAAAAAATTTCAAGTTACCTTTTTTTTTTTTTTTAAGAAGATAAACTTAACAGCTGGAGTTTCTCTATGCCAGCCCAGAATGGCTGATATTTTGACAATGTTTTGCATTAGCAATATTGCATATCAATTATTTCCACGCCGGATGTTTTGTAGGCCTGAACCCCACAGCTCCTCAGTGCAATGGCGCTGACCGTGATGATGAAGCAGCAGCTTAGCTGAAATTCCTGTCTGTGTTTCTGAGGGCACTCTGCCTGCTACTCTGAGACACAAAAGGCAGCCCTTTTCTCACCCGCAAGTTGCTGGCAAGGCCAACGCTCCTCTCGATGGAAGTGTCTGAGGCCTGTTCTTCCTGCTGCCGGTTGGCAGCAGCGAAGGGGAGGAAGTTTTGTGCACCTGCATTTACTGTTTCTATCCTGCCCTAGATGGTCACAGAATTTAAGGCCTATGCTTCAGTGTTTTACACTAAATATACCTGACACTAAAGCCTCTGCTCATGACCCTCCCCCAGATAAATCCCAAGTTGCCTTTAAACCTGTAATCGATCCGGTGTCCATAGGCCTGGACAGAAACAAGCTCTGCCACTGAAATAAGGATCACAGTGTGATGTTCTTACTTCATCAGTCTCACTCAATTCTTGCAGTGAAGACTCTGGTGTCTCCAAATGTGCTACAATTAAACAAATAAAAAGTGTCCTCCTGTGCCACTGAAAGCTTAACTGTAGTGAAAATGCTCAGATTGACTCCTGAGACCTTGGTGCTATGAAAGAGAAAGTAAAATTAGGAAATAATAATGTGAAATTACCATATCAAAGAAACAAAAAGAAACAGAAATAGTAGTGCCTTGCATGCAGCTGTCACTTCTGGGCAGTACTGTCTGAGGACAGAGCCCTTAAAGAAGTGAGGCTGTTTCCTTATGGCTTATTTTGCATCAGGAGTAAGGTACAATTGTAAAAATCAGAGTTTATCTTAGGAACACGATAGACTTACTCTCAGCTGTACTGTCTTTCCTATTACTACACAGTCCGACACCTACACTCACTGTTCTTGGTAATATTGTCACCTTATCCCTGAGGACAAAACAACGTAGCGAATACTTCTATCAACAAGGCCTAAGAAGGAGGAGAAGGTGATATATCCAGGTGGATAACTGGAAAAAATGAAGCAGGGTATTCTTCAGAAAAGTAAACAGGTCCAAACAACTATAACACACTTGTCAAGGAAGAAGATGCTTTTCCTATCTAATCATTCCTTCAGAGTCAGCTATCACTGCAGCAGAATGCTGTGAAGGTGAAATTCTTTTTTTTCTGGGCTGGGATCAGATTTTTGAATCTCTCCAAAACTCTTGCTAATTCAAAGTGGTATTTCTAATTCAAAACTGCATTTTGAGCTATAACAAGTTCTCCAAAATATATAGGGTATATGATATATTTTACCTCAGGGACATTTCCACATTTCCTTAAAACACTTTGGAAAAGAGGATTTTGTTTTGTTTAATAAAAGAACCATCTTTTAAACATGCTAATCCTAAGGTATGCCAATGTAATAGTATACAAAGCTGCGCATCATCTAATGGAATTAAAGCAGCAGTGGATCAAACGTCTTTCCAATCTTTTAGAAGTGTATGGACAGTAACATCCAGCCATTTGCTACACCTAGACTAAGAAAAAGTGTTAGCTGGTTTCAGTAATTACCATTTGGCAAAAGTGCATCATCTTTCTGATTGTGCATACATCTGGAGGGAAATTGCTGAATTTGTTATATTAATTCTAAAATGACTAAGCCAAGAGGAAATAAAATTTTGTTCATTTCTATTACTTAATATACTGATTTATTCCACAAATATGTACTCCTTACCAATCTTCAAATTTCCAAATAAAAGAACCATTGTAAGACACTTCATTGAGCACTCTGACCAGAATTTTTCTGCAGCAGTCTTTCAAAAGAAGGCAAAAGATCCCAAACCAAAAGAAGTGTAACACTCCATTTCCCCAGTCTTAGATTTTTCCTGTTCTAGGTTGAGTGAACAGCACATAATTGTGCAAGTAGTTTTGCTCCCATCTGTATTTCTGTGTCTTTAAATATTGTGGAAAAAATACTAAAGATCCTTAATACATATCCCTGTAGATTTCCTGTAGTAAAGGGTGTAAATGTGCATCAGATTCAGTCTTCTTGATTATCTGAACGAGCTGAGCATGCTCTGTGACAAGCTGTCGGAGGTCAGCCATTTTTTGGAGAAGTTTTGGGAAGAGGAAGGTGTCGTCAGGGTGGTTGGTTTGCAAGTGAAGTTTCAGTACATGCACAATGCTCTCCTGCATTTTTTCAATGTGTCCTACATTTACAAGACCGGGACGATCTGTTCTCAAAACAAGCAAAAGAATACATGTCATAATTTTACAATGACTCGTAAAAGTATAGTTAGAGGCAGAACTGAATCTTCAAGAAGGGTAGAAGCTTTTCCATTAAAATTATTAATTCATGTGAGGGAAATTTTAAGATGTACTGCCTTAGAGAACAAATATATAATGCTTACCTCCACAGCAAATGATTGCAGCAACAAAAAGGGATATATCACTATCATCCAAATCCAGTGCATTGAATTTCATGGCAAAATCAAATTTTGGCTCCATTATATCACAGAATGGCTTTCTCAGGCTTTTCAGGAACTCCCGGGTTATAAAACCGTTCCCATAGGCTACCAGCATCCCATCCTTGTTCATCACAGAGGCCAACATAGCAAATATGGCTTCATAAACTCCGTATTTTAATAGCGTCACCTGATCGTTCAAGTCAAGGTTGGAGAAGCCGGGGATGGATTTGGCAAACTCAGTGAGTTCTGTGACGGTCTCTACAGACGTGCACTGGCAGCAGTGGAAGATTCGAACTTCTGCTTCCTTGTTCTGAATCCCATTGGCTACCAATTTTGCCACCAGGGTCTTCTCTGCCATACATAAGGTATCCATATCATGGATAACAAATGGCTACAGAGCAAAAAAAAACCACTAATGTAGTTATAAAATAAAGGCTATTAATAATTGGCTTCCTGAAGAATAGGAATTTTTATAAACTTTGATTTACATGCTAATCAGACTCCAACTACCATAAACCCTGAGTTCTTTCCTATTTCTGCATCAGGAGAAACACTGTATGACAGAACTACAAACTGCAATACCTAACAAGTTTGCCCTGCAAACACCACTGCAAATAGTCCAACGTAAAAGTGTGTGACCTGTCTTTAATTTAGTTTGATCTAATGGTTATAGTGGAGCTCTAGCAGTCCTGGGCTTAGTATGCATATACCCATCTCACAGCAAGTCCCAGAAGGTTCACAAAAGACTTGTATTACCTTCTCTAGAAGCCCAGGCTATTCTGCCTACACTCCTATCAATTCCTAAACTAACTATACCTGATGCACATTTCGATGCTTTCCTGAGGTATCCTAGCATTCCTCCTGTGTTTTGCTATCAGATTTTCAGAAACCATGTCCCAACTGTCCCACCTTTCTAACTGCAGCTGGTGCTGTGTCACCTCTGAACACAGAATCCGACTAGAATGTCAGATAACACAAAATTTGGTCTTTTCCATAACCCCCTTTGCTTAGAAAGGTATGTGCATTACAAACTGACAAGCCACTCTCTTAAAACGTCCTAGCAAAAGCAGCTTTCAGCCTTTCTTCAGAACAATCAGAACTCAAAAATATTTTGATACATATCTGCAGAGCAATAACCAAAACAAAGGGCAATCCACTAAAGAAAAACAACAAACCCCAAAGCTTCCCAGCCTAGCAGAGTCATGGCAACTGACCTTGAACAGAAATCTAGTTCCTTTGCTGTTTTGCTCATCTCAGATTAAATGCCACAAGAAGCACTTGGTGGTCTGTTAGAAACTCATAGGATTCATTTATTTCACTCAGAAGACTCTCAAACAGGTGAGTTCCCTATGGTTGTCCACTTTTTAAATGCTTATGGCAACTACATATTCCAACTCTCAGTAGCACAGAGCAGAACTTTCTATGGGCAGGTGGATATGAGTGGAAAGTGACACAGCAAGAAACCCACCACATCTCTAAATCCTTTTAAAAGATGTACCCTACCTTATATACATTTTTTGGAATTTATCATTTCACTCTGCAGAAAAGAGGTATGGCCAAGGACTTAGGAACTAAATTTTAAAAATTACCCCTTAGTATCATGAGAAATGCTTGTTCATTCTGAAATTAATTGCAGCAGTGCCATAAATTAGGATTCACTGAAATCAGCTGTTAATGCACAGCTTCAAAACAGGTGGGTTGCTCTTTATAAGCAACAAACCTCTTCTTTTAAAATTTGTTTTTCTGCTAAAAAGTTGAAAGAAAATAAAAATGTTCCTTTTCTCAAGAGATGATGAAATAGGTTAAAAACCCTCTCCTCTTCCTTGCACGTTGAAAGATTTGGAGGCATAACATACTAGGTCTGATTCCTCCCTAATTTTTCCTTGTAAATTCCCCTGACACGTCAGGCACCATGGGCATACGAAAACCTCTTCCCTGCAAATTTTTACTGGAACTGAAGTTGTTGGTAAAATAAGACACTTATCTTCTACATGTAAGTAACAAAAATCACAACTGAACTTAAATATGCAAAAAGTGAAACAAGCCAGTCCTTACAACGATTATACACTTTCCTGTGATACAAAACAGAAGGAGGTGGATAGCATTAGGTAGACCTTGGCTATGTTATCCGAAAAGAAAAATAAATTCTACAACATATGTGTCTTCACAACCTCACTTCTGCCTCTCAAAGTAACTGTACAGTAAGGAGCAGGAAGCCTGGGTGAGGAAATGGCCAGCACTGTAAACAAAAAATTACAAACTCGTTTTCTTTCCCCTCCTGCTATTAGTATTGCTCTCATTAAAATAAACGTCATGCAAAGCTCCTGTACAGCCTACAAGATAATAGTATTTATTTTGGCATTTGTGACAGAAAAACATTATAATTTTTTTTTCCACTGTCATAATAGGAAATTAATTTTGAACCATTTCCCCTATATCAAGTGCTATTCAGATGTCCCTTTGTTTTTTTGATTAATAACTAATTTTCATTCCCATGTGTGTCTGTTACAATGTAATGTTATGAGTTTCCACTTACAAGTTAATCACCTGACTTTCCTAAAGCTTCTTACTATTCTGATAGGGGTTAAAAACAACAGTATTAGTACAGGTATTCTTTTTGAATATTTTATGTCTGTAGGAGCATGATATTTATTTTCTAAAAGATTTGCTAAAGAGTTTAACAAATTATGTATTTGCCAGCTTTATATTAAAGTAACAGAAAAAGTACTTACCGGATTGTTATTGGTTTTCCCTGCAAGGATGATTCTGGCTTTAACCTTGTTCATATTGAAGTTTTTCAGATAAGCATCATGAATTCTTTTGGCAAGTGATTTAAGATCTGCCATTTCTGAATCTTCTACATAATTTTCACCTGTTAGAATTTCTGCTTTCAGCTTGGCCTTCTCAGACCTTGGCATTCTTCCAAAACGTATTGCTGATGGGAAGATATAATTGTAAAACAAACTTAAGTTTTAAAGAAATTAAAGGCTTTTACCATTGCTGATTAAAGTAGTAAGACTTCTTGTCTAGAAAAACTGAGGTAGAGGCAAAGAAATCTCCTCCTTTCCAACACAGTTAGTAATACACTAAACTGAAGGAAACCAGATGTTTCAGAACACAAACTGGTATCTGCAGTTAGGCAGAACACATGCCTTTTCCTTCCTACATTACCTAAGTACTTGTATTTTGTTTTCTCTTTACTGTGTTCTACAGCTCCCAACATGAAACCCGAAGTCCACCCTGGGAATTGTAACAAACTGAGTGAACTGACAGGAGTTGGCAGAAAGCACACATACCAGCTGGAGAGCCACAGCAGAGGCCGGCCTGGATCCCACTGCTGGCTCCAAACACTCCTGGGTATGGAGGTGTCCTGGTTCTTGGGCAAGTTGCCTTGCTATTTAGCTATAAACCAGGTAAGTCCACCTCCTTTAGTCTCAGTTTCAAACTAAACCAGCTCCACTTTAAAAAGGCCCTTACCCGTGGGAAGTGTGCAAGGGTTTGAGATGGCTCATCCAGTGAATTACTCGTTCTGCATTTCAGCACCCAAGCAGGGACCTCGCTGCTTGGATTGAGCCATTCAGGGCATGTGCAGCATTAGCCCTTACACGTGCCCAGGGGATCTTCTCATGAAAGAGGTGACTTTGGACATGATCTGGCATACAGCTGTGGGCTTCAGTGGAAGTCCAACATGGAAGGCCTGTTTGGAATCTGGCTTAGGTGCTTCCTTTCCCCTTACGGGTGGGTCATCACAGCAATCTAATGAAAAAGTGGAAGAATACCTGCTCTAAACCGAAACATACAGTTTTAAGGTCATGCCTGTAAATTTAGTTCTAGCGTTTTCCTGAGAAATATTGCCAGTGTCCAAGTAGGGTGAAACAGCTTCAAACGGATGTCAATTCCTGCCAACAATCACAGCTCCCCACTCAGCTCCCACCCCTGAGATGTCACTTCACTGGCTGGAACACTTTTCCCGAGTCTACTGCTTCAGGATGGTTATCACCAGACTTGCAGAGACTGTCAACCCTCTCCCAGTGGACCTCAGTCTCAGTCATGGCTCACGACAAGGGAGCAGAACCAGAAAGTCAACTCTCCTGTTGCCTCCTGCTGGGACTCAACTACAATGTCATAAGCAGCTTCCCCAACCACGATCCCACCCGAGGCTATCCTGACTGCATAGTCTCCTTAGGAAGTTTTTCTCCTAACCCAGAACTTTTCACCCAGCCCAGCATTTTTACGCACTTCCAAATTGCACCTGCCCCCAAGTTCAGCCCTGGCAACACCTGACCTATGTAGGGAAAGCAAACTACTGTCATCTGGCCAACAAAATGTGCTTTCTCATGGCTTGGCCTCTCCCTCTTCACCCATGTTGCTCAACAAGCTGTGTCCTGCCTCGTGGGTTGAAATTGGTCTGTAAGCCACGGGCTTACCACTCTTATCTTAAATCACTAACACAAACAACAACATAACTTGTAAACTGGGTATCTAAGTGCTCTGAATTTTTACCATTCTATTTAACAAACAACCTACTGGATTCCTGTGCCACAGCCAGCACAGACCTTCACCCTCACCCCCCCTCCACTTTCTGAACCATCTGCCCAAGAGCTTTTGCACTGTAACCTGAAAAATAATGAAGTCTGCTTTCCTACAGATTTCTATCCTACATCACTCCCTCTCACAATGAGCTAGTTGTTCTCCTCCTACTCTTCTACAAAGCCCTTGATCAGAATTCTTCCAGTACTGAAATTTGTTTCAATTAGAGTACTGGTGCCAAAGTTCTGGGTGAAGAAAGCAAATACATGAACACTCATATGGACAAACTGACATCCAGCACAATTGTGTAAAGCTCATAGTGGCACATTTGGCAGCTCTGTATCAACTACATGAATCCACCAGGGAAACTGGTGTCCCCCACCGGGATCTATCCCATAAAAAATCTGAGGTTCAATCCATGTGTATGAACAAAAACGCTGTCCAAGTGCCTGCTTCCAGCAGCAGGCTCTGGGTAGGAACAAACAAATTAAGGGCACTCTTACCTACCATTATGTGACATTCCAACTGAAAGGCACTTTTGAAAACGACAGTACTGGCACTTATTACGATTTTTTTTCTGAATTTTGCAGTTGCGATCACATTTATCATAGATGAGTTTTAAACGAATTGTTCTTCTAAAAAAGCCCTATAAAGAGTTTGAAAAAACAATATGTAATGTTAAAGAATGTTGACTATTAAGCTTCAATCACACAGGTAATTTTTTTTCTTTTACTGTTTATTGATGTCACTTGCAAACCAATTCCCAAGGTACAACCTGTCTAGAAGTACAAATACTTGTGGCGGAGTGGTGGTCCGAGGGCATGTTCACAACGGGGAACATGAAAGGAGGGAGCAGCTCTCAGCCCTCCCTCCTGGGGGAAAGAACCAAGAATCCAGAGTACCTGAGCAGATCTGCACTTAGGAATGAAGCAAAACAGTCGCATATTGCTTCTGTTCGTGTTCTCTTGGTATCCTCTGCCAGAAATACCCTCCGTCTTCCACAGTGTAAGTCACACACACACAGAGAATCAACAGGCTTTCTTCACCCAGCGCATGCGAGGGGTATGAGGACACAGCACAGGGCACAGAAGTGCCAAGGATACAAAGCTGAGTGTTATAGAACAGTCTATACCCCAACAGCTCTCGCCACGACGTCTCGATGCTGGTTTCAAACTCTGAAACCACGGGGTCAGCAAATCCACAGACAGCCCAACTTTGTGCCGTGACACAGAAACATGGCATTTAGACTGGGGGACGCACCTGGCTGTGGACTGGTTCCCCACCTCTAGTAGCTACTCCGCATTATTCCATACGATTTATATTCACATGATCATATTCTGACATAGTGCATGAAAGAAAACTGTACACAGAGACTATTTCTCTCCTCTCGTGTTGTAATGCAGAAAAAAATCAAAAATTAAAACATTAGATTAAAAAGAAAAGAATCTTATAATTCATGGGCCATATAATCCCAAAAATGATACATTAATGATTAGAGTAATTTGCCCCAGAAATGTGCCCTGGCCCCAAAACTACAAGAGGCACAATGCCAAGTGATTCAAGCAGAATGTGGCGGAGATGAGAAATTCAGGATTTGTTACTGTTATAACAGAGCCGCAGCTGACTGGCACGCTCCTTGCAGCCATACTCCCAACACAAACAAAACACTAGTGGAGCAGGAAGGCTTTCATTTTTGGTCACAGTTTGGTGGTTTAAGTTGTTTTAGTGCTTAACTAACTATATCCAGAAAAGCCGTGTTAAAATGATCATTGCAAATTGCTCCTGCTTGATAAAGGTCTGCTATTGAGTTATGGTGCCTGAACAATTTACTTCAGGAGAAAGATCACAGATATGTTTATATTTAAAGAACTGTAATGGCTAGAACTGTCACAATCAAACATTTCTGTACCAAGCGTTTATGCTTACATTACCCCCTGAACAAAGCAACATGATTTAGGTTCTTAAGAAGAAAACGATGACTGTACCTTACAGCCTTCACAAGCATGTACTCCATAATGGTAGCCTGAGGCTTTATCCCCACATATTCTACATTCAATGTTTAATGCTCCACTGGATGATTCATCTATGCTACCTGGAGCCGTGGCAAAATTAATGGATGAAGGACTGGATGCTGGTGAAAGGGTGTCTAAAAGAAAAAGGAACACTTCATAAATACTATACTATCAAGGTTGATATGATTTCTAAATTAAATTAAAACCACATAAAAAATGAGGTTTTTCTAAAAAACAATCTTGAGTTAATAGTCATTAAATGAACTAATAATCTGACCATAAGTCTTTGAAAAATAATTCATATTACTAGTGCAAACAGACACAAAACGTCAACAAGCAAAAAGCTTTACTGAAGTCACTCTGGAAACAAGAACCAGAGGGGTGATAACAGACTCAGTAAATACACGCCACACTCAGATATTTTATGTTTTGCTTATAATGGGAAAAGCCTTTCTGAACTGTACAATGAAATAAACTCTCCAGGTGTGTTACTAGTAGATGACACTACAAAACCAACACGTTCCAACCTTAATTATTTCAACTAATATTTCCACCTTGTTTAAGAAAAATATTTTCTGAGGTCAGAATTTCTTCTATCTTCCATCTTTCAACTTGCACCACATGACTTCAGCAAATTAATGGGTGTGTTATTTTAACAGACAGATTAAGAAACACTCATGAATGTAGGTCAGCAAGTATTATGTTGGAAAAAACCTTGGCATAGAACTCAGAGTCTGCATTGCCAGTGCTGCCAAGCCCACAGGCATCAGAGTCATCAAGAACAGCCTAAGCCCCAGGATTTTTTTTTGAAGTGTGGTTTCTTTTTACTTGCCTTACGGAATTTGAGCCTTGGAAGTTTACATTTTGCATCTTCTTTAACCACAAAATACCTGGAACATTTTGCAATGCACACTGAATACTCAAATGAGAAGGTAACACTAGAAGGTGATCTAAATCATTGTAGGCCTTGTACAAACTTACACACAAATAACTGCAAAACCTCCTGTCTGAAGGACTGTGTTGTAAGCACACACAGACATATATAAAGCACATCATAACTCTTCCTGTACAAGGCATCCCTCTAATGAGAATGTCTGCAACCAAAAGGGAACCAAATCCTAGTTCTACAAACCTCCCTTTGGCCAACAGTGCCAAGAGGCAGCTCCCCCTGCTCCCTTCCAAACTCACACAGTTCTATTATTGCAGGCTTTGTAAGGTGAAACAGGGATCACAGGCTGGGAATTGATTTAAAGTAAGAAACCCCTAAAACCAAAACATAATGTAAACCAACCAGAAAGTTAATTGTAAACTACTTCAAATGACCCTACAGCTAAAAGGTTTGCAATCCCCCAGGTTTAACAGGAACACCTGGCTGACATCACCACAGTGTCCCACACCCTGCAGTGACTCCCGCGCTGATCTCTCCAGCAAAGCCTCTCACAAAGGTTTTTGAGTCAGGACTATGTAATGTATGAGCACTGAGACTGCAACTGGCTAGTAATAATGATTTTTAAACATTATTTTGAAATCAGTGTTGATAATAATGGTAATTTACAAGAGAGGCTTCAGTTACAGTCATTTTTCAGTGACATTTGTCTAACAAACTAACTTAAACTTTAAATATTGTAAGACCATGCTATAATCAGTTTATATATTTTTAGTGTCTCTTCATCAGAAACAGCAATTTAATGGGTTTTAAATTTTTATCATTATATCTATAAAAGAAAGGTTTGTGATAAACCAAAATTCTCTTACCTGTTATGACTGAGCCATCAGATCCTGGGCCATTTCCCAGTGACTGGAATTCTGTTAAGCTTAAAGCACCAGAACTATCATCACCTAGAGACTGGGAGAGGTCTTGAATGTTCTCCATGTCTTGTAGGAACTCTCCAGATAAAGGGCTGTCTATATCCTCCTCCTCCAAGGGAGTAAGGGGATAGAGCTGGTTTTCAGTGTCCACCATTTTGATCAAGTAGAGCAGTCACTTAAACTTCTTTACACTGGTGAAAGAATAATTAAATAAAAATCAGAATATTATTTCTTTTCTAAATACTTGAACCATTTGCAGCACACTGGATACAGGAATTCTAATCCAACACTGGAATATCATACAATATTCTGTTGCTCTGGGAGCTTTATGAAATACGAATCATCAACAACACAGGGGCAGGGGGGAAATGCCCCAAAGACTTCAATATGAATGAAAGTCATGACAAGATCAATCTGTAGATTGTTGTTTCCTCTTCATTGCTGAGTAAACTTACATACTGTGTCTCTACAGAAGGCACTATGTACTTCCCACCAAAATTTACAGAGAAAAAACGGACATCAATATTCCACTCATTCTTCTTGAGTAGGAAAAAAATGAGATGCTGGAGCCCCTCTGCTCTGGAGCCGAGCTGAGAGAGCTAGAGGGGGTTCCCCTGGAGAAGAGAAGGATCCAGGGAGACCTGAGAGCCCCTTCCAGAGCCTAAAGGGGCTCCAGGAGAGCTGGAGAGGGACTGGGGACAAGGGGTGGAGGGACAGGACAAGCAGGAATGGCCTCCCACTGCCAAAGGGCAGGGATAGATGGGATACTGGGAAGAAATTCTTCCCTGTGAGGGTGGTGAGGCCCTGGCACAGGTTGCCCAGAGAAGCTGTGG
>JAWWES010000041.1:64836940-64905535 GCA_035583135.1 Lophotriccus pileatus
TGGTGAGGCCCTGGCACAGGTTGCCCAGAGAAGCTGTGGCTGCCCCATCCCTGGAAGTGTCCAAGGCCAGGTTGGATTCTTTAGGAATGTGTGATCATATACCCAAGGAAAGTGGCACATAACTGTAGATAATCTGACAAAGATTTTATGGCTAAGACTTCTGCAGGCATTCAGAACAATCTCATGAAGACTCAAGATACAGAGATGCTTTGCAGATGAAGAGTCCCTTACAAAATGCTACTTTCACAAAGAAAGAAAGAAAGAAGAATCAACTGCAAACACTTATGGTTAACATAATCTATTAATTCTCTGCCAATACTTTCAATCTTGAACACCTTTGTGCCATTTCTCTGTTGAGGCAGCATGAATAAGCCCAGTAACACCTGGATCTAGCTGTGCTGTTTGCTCTTGGTTATCTATCAAAGTCCCTGACATCGCCAGAACACACTCAAACTGAGAAATGAGAATTTCACTTGTATATACCTGTGAAAACAAAACTAAACTGCTGTCCCTGAGATGTGGCTATTTCGTGATGAGGGAAAAGTGCAATGAAACCTCCATGTACACTGGTTTTGTGATGGTAGCTGAGAATAACTGTCCTCCAACAATCCAAACGAGACTGCCAAATTTGTGTCTCTAAGAGGGCATCAACAGAAAAGGAAGGAAAGGAAAGGCTTGGGAGCTGAACTTTGAACATGGCAACAGCTGCCTGGTACAGCCCAAAGTGCACCATCCTTCTCCACATTTACAGCAGCCTTTTGAGCTAAATTTATATAAAAACAACCCAACAGCTAGTGAAACATAAATTAAGTGCTTCTTGTTTTAACTATTACATACCCTTTTGTACTTTCAAACACTACAAGTAAATTACAGCTGCTTAATCATTACAGCCCTCGTCAATGATTAACTGCTACCTTAGCAGGCATAACCATTTCTGAAGACTGTCAAAATATACTCATATTTTCATTAGTGAAAACATTATAGCTGATTTTTTTGAAAAGCACTGAAAAACTTTAAATAATATGTCTAGTATTCATGCAGTAAACTGCCTTCTGGCTTCTCTGTGCTTTGGGCATGTTTACACATGCATATGCTTTCGCTGGCAGGCTTCACATAATAGGCATTTACCCTTGCTTGTATGAAAATAAAACTTCTAAAATAAAATGGGTAGTGAGTATGAAGATCATTTAAATAATATTCCCAGAGATTGTTTTGCTTTACAAAAATCTGTACATATTATAACAGCAGATGTGGTAGCTGTAGTGTGATGATTCCACTCAAAGATCTGTGTCTTTTAAGTCTTTACAAAAATTCTGTGCCACAAACATATTCCCAGAGAATTTTCTTAGTTTCCCATACAATACTTTAGTCTCCATAACCCCTTTCCTACCCCATACGTAAAACATGTACAAAGTAAACTGAAAACAGGAGAACAGAACATACAAAAATAAGGACATAATTTCATGTAATTATGGTTTTAAGGTTAAACAGGCTTTACTGGTGCTCTCTCATATCCTGTGATCTGTGAAATATGCCTCTTTTCAAAAGAAGCCTTTCCCACCACCACACTGCAAATACCCTCTGAGTAACTTACCTATAAACCTGAAACAGGTCTCGCAGAAATCCCAGTCAGATTATCCTGGAAAAGTACCTAATTGTGCAGCTATCGGCTCTTTGATTCAATTTTGGAAAGGGATGGAGGGACACTAAATCCCTGGCCCTTCCACATTTAATACTTGCCACAGCAGGGATAATCCCTGTAAGGAAACAGGTCTCTGAGATGCAAAGGTCTCTGGGAAGCAGTGACAAAGTCTGAACCTACTGCATACACAAATTGATCGTGTAAAGGGCTTGCTTGCAAATACCAAGGTTAAAGTTGAAACAATCATTACCTCCAGGTCACTTGCAGAATGCTGGAGCTGAAAACAGCACAAGTAAAACTAGTGATTGCAGTAGATATTTTAAAAAAGTTAGGTGAATAGGAAGAGCCCTGAATATGTAAGCTGCGGGATATTTCCAATATCCTGTTTCAACACATAAAAAACAACTGAAAATAAAATTTGGCACCTAAAATGTCACACTCAGACTTCTATCTGGGAAAGGATGCTCATTTTCTTCCCTATCATGTGACAATTGATTCACTTTTCATACTAACATTAGATACTAGTAATATTTTGTATTTTACAAAGTATTAAGAACCTAAGACAAAGAGAATTTACCATGCTTGTGATGAAAAGTTTTCCCAAGCAACCCCTTCATCAAGACTGACAGTTCCACACCCCTCCCCTGAAAGAACTCACACTGGAAAACTGTCTTTCTTCCCTTTATGCAGTTGTACTCCAAGACAGCATATGCAACTTATAAGTACCCTTGCCTTTAAAAGAAATCAAAATTCACATATCCAAATTTTGAAAACTGATAGTAAAACTGTAAAGATAAGATCTTAAAAGCAATGTAAGGAAAATTCTATCAACTTTGATTCGGATTTTCTCCCCAGTCCCACGGCAGGGCAGGGAGCAAGGGGTTCCATGGGGCTCAGTTGCCACCTGGGGCAAAGCCAGAGCAAAGTGCTAAAAACAGGCTGGGAATATTTCTTTTTTTGGTTTTATATCACTTAGCCAAACCCAAGGAAAACCTTCTGAGACAGGAAGCTGTGTTTCTTTGGTCCCATGATTTTCTGTCCCCTTGGATTTTAAAAGACATTGCTTGGTGTGTATTCCAGATCAGTGTCTCTGAACAGGACCACTCATCCCCCTTTTAAATGCAACCTTTCTACTCCAACTGTTCAGCTGCATTCCAGACCCTTGTGACTACATATTCACAATTTCCTCCAATACTTTCTTTCACATACGTACACATTCATTACACACTAAATAGTTCTCAAAATTGTTTATTTTGCCAGTATTACTGTTTAAGATGTAACTAGTAACAGGACAGCAACAAAACCACTCAGGAGATAATTAAACTATTTATTTCAAATATCATATCCTCTCACTTTCACACAGATGCAGTTACTAAGGGAGCAAAATTGACACGGTGGAAATTAATTTTCAGCCAACAGAAATAAGAGAGGTAATTCACCTCACCTAGTGTCAGACAGCTCACTTAATACGTTTGGGTTGAGTGGAGCTCAATGGAATTTCCAGAGCCATGACTAATCTTCGAGGCCACGATTACACACTAAAGACATGGTACTTTACAAGGAGGTCCCTTCCCTGATCCAGTTCACTGCAGAGCCTTACAAATATTAGTGCTGGCTCAATGGAGGGAGCAGAAATAAGCAGCTGGGGAGAAGGATACACGTGCTGCACGGCCACAAATAAACATGCATGTGCAGCCTGAACCTCCCCTGCAGGACGCAGTGATGGGTCTGTAACCCTGGCACTTGCACTGCCCGAAGTAAAGAAGCTAGTGCCTCTTCAGGTCCCCGTGAGAGGTGAAAACTGCTTTACAGATCAGGCAGCATCTTTATTAGATTAAGTGGTATTATCATCTTTTGACAGGGCCATGGAGGTCAGGATCATGCAGGCTAGTATGGGCACATCCCCCAGACACTCATCATCCATCCAGCACTAAAACTCCCACAAAAACCCAGTAAATCGAAGACATGGGCATTTACTCTGAGTTTAAACAACATGCTCCAATAAATAACTAAAATAAAATAATAGCTCCAATGTTGGAAACTCAAGCTGAGACTAGAATCTAGCTCAAAGAAAGTCTTCAGCTGCTTGTAAAGAATAAAACAACATCCTAGCAGCAAATGCCTTTCTAAGAGAGAATTTTAAATTCAACAAGGCCCTCAAGAACCTGGTAACTAGGAACTCAGTTTAGAACTCTTTACATTTACACTGACTTCATACTAGACCAGAAAATAGATTTCATCACATTTCATCCACAGCATTAGACTAGTCAGCCTCTAGCAGACAGCTCAACTTCAGATGTAAAGGAAGACCACAGCTCTGGGTTACTGGCACACTGAGATCTGAAGCCTGTACTTAAATTAGCCCTTGCCATCCCCTTTAACAACAGGAGCCAGATTTGGCTTCATTGGCAATGGGACAGAAAGGTTGTGCAATCTTTGCCTCCAGGCTCCAAAGACAAGACTTACAGGTCTATCACCTCAAATCTACACCTATCTGCAGCCATGCCTGCTCTCTTCCACACAAACGGACATCAGATACATCTAACATGGCATTGCTCAAATCTGCATCAAGGTCCTTTTGGTAACAGAAAAATCTTTTTCCTATCTCGCTTCTGTAAAGAGTGAAGATTGAGTTGTTGCTTGAACTCAAGCTCAAATAGGTTCAAGTCTGCACAGAACACCAGTAGGACTTGAGATTTTTCGGTTGGTTTGGGTTTTTTCCCCTCCTCTAAATGTGAGTTTTCATCCAAAGGATAAATGCTTTGGAGGTTTCTGCAACTGGGAATAAGAAGACTTGACTTTCCTTTCTAGTGAATGCTGAACTGAAACTAAAGTCAGAAGTAGTTGTATGTCAAAGTAAAGCTTTCAAATCTCTTTTAAATCTGCGTCTGCTGAATTCTTTAAAGAGTTGTCTTAGTCAGGACTTCAGTGCAAGTCAGTAGTAATATTAGTTAACAAACTATGTAATACTATATTAGAGTTATTGGCAACTTATGATGTTCTCCTTCACTTTACTATTTTCTTCAAGAAATGTTTTTGGAGCAGTCTTAGTTGCACTTTTTTTTTTTTTTTTTTTTTTTTTTTTTTTTTTTTTTGTTGCTGTTTGGTTGCTTTGCATTTTTTGAATTTCTGGGCTTTTGTATTTCTTTAACTACATTATAATCCAATCTGATCTTTAGATGATTCAAACACCAAGCAAACACTGTCAAAGACTTAAGTTGAAAACTTTATGTTAAAATCTTTCATTTTGCTTCAACTTTTATAGTCCAGATGAATAGAAGTCCTGAAAAAGTGGCAATTTGTAATTGTGTGTCTCTGTTTCCATTTTAATAGTCAATAATGAGCTCTGACACATGGTTCAGAATTGACTAGAAGCTTAATCTACAAATCTATAGAATAAAGATACTATTTTTAACGTGGCTTTAGAAAAAAATCAGCCTGGACAACAGTATGAAGGAAGATTTTCAATTCATTACATTAGTTGTTAATGCAACAGATTCCAAAAAAAAGCAACAAGAATTTCTTTTCTGCAAGAAACTAAGCCATGGCAACATCGTAGTAACCAGTATGTTTTTGAGTAGTCTGTCTTCTCTGTTGCGTGCTGTCTTTCAAGTTCAGTTCCACCAGCACTTCTCACAGCCCACCAGAGTTTCTAATGAAAACCCTTCACTATTCTATAAACCTTTACACCTGCAACACACTCTCCTTTCTTTTCCCCTCTCAAAAGAATCTCCAGGTTTTGTTCTTTATCTGATGCATTTCAGCGTCAGTATCTCTTCAAGTCACTCTTACATTCCACTCAAATTATTCCATACTTGAGGAGGATTCAAATGATTACATGTGTTGATATATCAGCCATAGCAGTTTGTGCTCCAAACTTCTACAGACTCTAAAACCTTTGTGACAACACCTTGTGGGCTGTGAGGCTAAAAGAACACTGCTCAGCATACAGATGCTGAACACTCACATGTAGGGACCACAACTGCCGAGAAGCAAAGATCTGGTGCACCATTCAGGGCTGTTCTCCCTACACGTACGTCAAAAGCTGGGATTTGATTCATGGCTGATATTTGAACCAAGGCAAGGTCACATTCAGACAAACATGACATACATGTATTTGCTATTTGATCCAAGACCCAAGGTCACGTTCACACAAATGTGTCATCCGAGTGTTTGCTATATTTTTATTAACCTGCTGATGAACTCGAAGCTCTTTCACTTTCCCCATGTATCCCAAAAAATCCTTACCCATTTGTTTGGTGTGTCTCAAAAACTCCTCACCCATTTATTTGAAAGTCACCTCTTTTTTCTAAGTTTTGCAATACTGTACAAATGTCTGACAAGGTAATTACATTAACCAAGATTTTGCACTGATTAACAGTCAGGGACATCTCAACTTCAGAGATCGGTGCTCAGAGTGAGGCTAAATCTGGTTGCATGCTACGGCCAGAATTAAGAGAATTAAGAAAAAGGAACAAACTAAAAACCCCACCAAAATTGTCTTATAGCCTGTGTGCACAGATTAGATGCCCTAAGCCATTATAATTTTTTTTCTAAAAATAAGATACAAAAGTAAGTTTGAGTGGTGAAGTCAAAGCTGACTGTGACACACTCAGTGTTTACGAACAGCCCACACATTTGTCCCAACATGCTGCTCACTGGGAACCAGATTGTTAAGACTAAATTGGAATGTTGCAATTGTTTCCTTATACATGTGATTACAGCATCTCAGATTATGAAAACTGCCTGCTCAACAACCTTCTAACTATACACTGATATTCTACAGAGACCTCATTCGTTAAAGGATACAGATATTTGAGGGTAAAAGGCAAACAAAAAATGCATTTTAGTGTGGTAACTAAATTATTATCTCCAATATAATCAATTTTTGAAGCAAATAAAATATAAACCTCTTGCTAAGTCTCCTGCAGAGAACATTTTACTACATATGGTAAAAATAAACTTCATAGGGTAACAAATTAAAGACATCTGTGCAACTAGAATTGTCAATTAAAATTATAATCTAATACACACAGAGGCAGTGCCAGGCAGAATTTTTGGCCATTTTCCATTAAACATATTGACTGTGCTGTTACATAAACCTCTCACTCAGAAGTTTTACTTGCTCACATGCTTGATTAAAAAAAATAAAAACAAGAACATTTGCATGACTGTTCTATCAAGAAAGACATCATAACTTTTACAAGCATAGCTGTCTAGTAACTCTTTCTAACAAATGTGAAATCTTAATCATACTGTATTTATGAAAAGACATAAAACCCACTTGTCACTAACTTAGAGTCAAACAAGGCCTTTAATGCACTTTCTAATATTTGATACTATTTCATCGATCTTCAGGGTTCATGTAAATGTATGGATAACTTAAAATGAGTTCTTACAAACTAGGAGATAAGAATCCCTTTTGTTTTATATCTGCAGACCTTTATGTGTGACAGCAATTGGTATATATTGCTGATAACATCTTATTGGCAGCGCTGTCTTATAAATAAAAATACCTGTCTTCAGTTGAAAATTACAAAAAAATGAAGGATAAGAAATAATTACCTAATCTTTCATTCTCTTAGCATATTTAATATTTTGGTATGATTTCGACCTTGCTTATCTGACAGAAGAGCACAGGACTGACCCTGTGAAATAAATACTTCAATACACAAATAAATACAACCTAGTTCAAGGCCACATATTATATTTGACAGATGCCAAGTAGTTTTGAGTTTATTGACCAGCAGTGAAGATTTTCCAATTGTTTAAACAGCATGATAAAAGCTTGAGAGTAACAAGGCAGTACCCAAATTTAAAAAGTAGTACTCATGGGTGTTTACTACGGCCAGCGTTAAAACACTGGGGAAAGGATAAAAAAAACCCCAAACTTAAATTAAATTAAAACTTCGGGGAGAAGGATAAAAAAGCTTTAATTTCTATTACTTGCTCCCAGAAACACAACATTTCCATACCACTGCCACTCCTGCTGTGCTTGGATGCCTCCCTGTCCCCTCCCCACAAAGGTGCTGTAGCTGGTTCAGCCTGTGCTCCTGCGGACTCCCTTGTCTCCTGTGCTGGTTGGCAATGGACAGGCCAAATAGAACAGATAATTGTTGAATTTGTATTGCATCACTTCCTCAGAAGGCTCAATGTGTTTTCCTTTCTTCTCCGAAGCTACCAACTTCCGTAACAATTATGTCACTTCAATGCCTTTTTGCAGCCATTACTGCTTTCCCTAATTTGACAAGACTTGCAGGTTTAGTATTATTGGGTGGAGGGAGAGGAGAGCAGACCATTCTGCATATACCTGACAGGTAACTAGTCCAAAAGACATGAGAAAACAACCCTGGAAACAGCTTTCAGTAAAGCAGTTTTGGAGCATAACTCTCTTCCAAGACAGATCTGGACTTTTGCCTTCTTCCCCCCCATTTTTTTCCAGTTCATTTTCAGTATTTGTTTTATATTTACTAGGTTTTGTAGAACACATAAGTGCTCAATAGGTGCCTGAAGTTATGTCAGTACTTGGATTTTTCCACAATTTCCCAGACTTGGAACTCACTTGGACTCCTAATCACATACTTTATTAAGAAAAAGATAATTGGCTATCCTTGAAATAGTGGTTAGATATTCACTTTGGCTGAAGATTTCTGACACATGAGCAAAAGCACTAGTCCTTACAGACATCTTAATGGCAACATTCTTCCTGAATAAAGAGCTGTTGTTTTGGAACAATATTTCTAAATCTAAAAGGAGAGGGGGAAAAAAGAAGAAAATAAAATTACTTAATGCAAAAGCCTGAAAGATGGGTCTGGTGTGTTTAGCATACTGATTTAAGGTTGTGAAAAGCTTGAGTCTTACTGCCTTTTAATGATAACTTAGGCCCTGCAACTCCCCATTTTTAGTGTACCTATTCAGATACAACTTCTCCACCCGACAAACTCCCAAACTTTGCGACTGTGATCTCATTACAAAGGTCGTGCTTAGAAAAACTGAAACACAAAAGCCCACAGCTTTGCATCTGTATCTGTTCCTGCAACAGCTCTTCTACTTAGGACCAGCATTCCTTTAAAAGAGACATGAAGTCTCTTAGTCTTTTCTTTTTGTTTACAGCTTAAATTTCTACATCTAAGATCGGAATCCTTCTTGTTTTGGCTCAGGACAAAGTCCAGTTACTTTAGTGTTTCATGCTGCAACTTTCATTTCAAAGACCAATAACAACAAAAAAATATCTTTCTACCTCAGGAGTGCCCCCTTTCCGTCTCCCCATCCCAAACCTCAGGTTACAGTTTGGACTTTGCCCTGGCACACTCCTTTCCAACACTCTTTCATCAGCCATATCAGCCCATCCCCAAATCACCTCCTTCAGCCCCTCGGGCCCTGCAGTCTCCCGCCCCAGCTCCTCTGGCGTCTGCACAGCTGCACCCGCCTCACCATCTGCAGCCCCCTGTATGATTCATCACCCACCATAACAGACCAGGATTATTCACTATTTGAAAAGCTACAGAGCAATTTACATCTGTTTCTGGAAGAGATTCAAGAAGCCTGAATTCGCCTTCTTAGCAGAGAACACCACCACTGTGTATTTTCAGTGGTTTTATTTCACTGATAAACTCCATTCCCTTGCCCAGACATAGTAACATGACTGATGTGATAAACTAAATTCAGCTTAACAGAAGAATTTATACCCTATGAAAAAGAATGACCCTCAGACAAGGTATTACAGATTTAGGCCCCTTCTGCTTGCAAGTGTCTTTTTGCAAATTGAGTAATTCCAATGGGCTAGCTTTCACACTCTTCTACTAGCACAAAAAAATCTAATGTCTTCTATAAACAGTACCTGGAGTTGCGTAATTTATTTATTCTTCATTGTGCTACTATTTCACTCACTCCTTCAAAGTATTTTTACAGGCTTTTGTTGCTCAGTTATTACATTTAAATAAATACACAAATAAAACCTGCTAAAAATAATCTAACTTCAATTTAATGTCATGCCACAACTCAGAGTACTCAAAGTGGAATGAGAAACAAAATTCTTTCACCTTTTGTTTTGTTTATTTGTTTTTTTTTGGTTTGGATTTTTTTGTTATGAAAAAGGCTTTCAGTTGTAGTCTGATAAACTAGACATCCCTACCTTAAAAAGTTTTTCTTTGTGATAAATGTATCACACAAAAACAAAGTTTACACTGAATTACCATTGCTGACAAGAGCCTTGGCAACTGGCATGAATGCAATTAATCTACATTTTTTGGCAAATGGACATCAAGTACTTGTACTTGCAAGCTCCTGACACAACAGATAGAGGATATTCTTGGGACACATGACTTCACAGCTCTAAATCAGGTCACTCACTACAGTATGGAGATCACAAGCCTCACGCTCCTGAGAGATCCAAAAGTGTTAAAATATAAACAATTATTTTCCTGCCATTATTTTTCTGGCTCATCCTTCACATGACACGAAGGGTGTCTGGTTACCAGTGTAACAGCAATACCAGCATTGGCACCCCGCTCCTTTTAACTGAGGAAGCATCTGAATTGCAGAAAGGTAAAACTAAAACATGAGTCCAAGGAAACAGCCAGGATAAGAAAGCCTGTTTAAAAAGCAATATATGTACTTTCATATTCCAGTTTTACTTCACTTTGTAAGGCATTTTAGCTGGCTTGAACCAGACTTTGAAAGAGCAGTTATGGGGACACAGCACGCATTTCTCTGCAGAGCCAAACTGAGTTGGTGGTTGCAAAACGAAGTCACCTTAAGGGTACTTTGACAAGCTTAGGTAACGTAGTAGCTCCCTCAAATCACAAGGATATCCCTTCCACAGGTCCCTACACCTTCCCTCTCGCTCCCTCCTTCCCCGCCACGCCACCCCCCAGTGCCTGCACTGGCTCCCGCCCTTGGCCACCCCTGCAACAGTAAGGGAGCCCAGAGCAGGGCCAAGCCGTGTGTCAGCATCCTCCAGGACACCACCCTGGACACATCAGCCTGGCTCGCTGCCAGGAAAATGCCAGGCCAGGAGCACAGCACTCGGCCTTGGAGCCGGGGGCAGCTGCTCTGTCCGGGGAGGAGCACGGCTGTGTCCCAGCCATCGGGCTGCTCCAGCTCCCGAGAACAGCCCCTGGCATGGCTCATTCCCCAGCGCAGACACAGCCTCGGTGAAACAATTCCGTTCACAAAGTGTAACACAGGAAAACTGTAAACAGCCAGAGATGGTTGAACAGACCCACTGAGGGATTGCAAAAAGGAGAGACAGAAACACACGGATGGTAGGAGGAAAGAAGGGGCCTAGATCAGATCCATCATGCTCTGTAACTACATTTCTTGCTGTAGCCTGTACCTGCAGGGCTACCAGGAACAACACAGAGAGAAGACATCCTATTTTCTGTCCTTTTTGCATTTATGGGCTCGTTCACACACACACACACACACACACCCTCTTGCCATGTAAAAGAGAAATCAAATGAATGAAGGCTGCAAACCCAACAATTTGTATTCTTAAAGGTTAATCACTTCTACATTTCCACAGGATTTCTCACAGGGTTTATAATCTTGAGAAAATGCAACTCCTTGTAAATTCAGCTGGAATTACGGCAGCTCAGTATGCTGAAAATCAGGTGCCCAAAACATACACTTAAGTTGAACATTTGACAGTGGTTTGAAAACACCGGCATGTTTATGTGCAGTCATGTCTGTGTGGCAGCACAAAACGCAACAGGTACGGCTGCTGCTTTTTTCCAAGGCAGTATCCTGTGCTGCTTGTCTCTTACTTACACAGGTACCAAAGCCGCTACCCGATTTGATCAGACTGGCCTGCTTAATTGCATGCTTGCTGAAGCAGTAACACTAACAGCAGGTTAGGAGATATTCAAGTCTTCACCTTCAAACAGGTGTTGCAAATAGATAAAAATTCTTCTTACCTTCTGAACATTCACATTCAGTGGTTTGTCCCGTGATTTGTTGTATCAATCATTTCCAGTAAATAATTATTTACAACAGAACAGGTGTGTAGCACTTATTTGTGTAACAAAAAAAAAAGGCAAAGAATGGCAATACAAGCCTATATGCAGATAACAGTATTTACTCAGCTTAACAGTGCTGGATGCATGGATATATACAACAAAACAGTAATCCTGCCTCCAAACCTTAATCACAGGCTGTGGAATAGTTTCAAACAATCACTTTTTTTTTTTTTTTTTTTTGTAAAACGTAAATAACAGTAACTTATTATGGTACTATTTTTTAATGTAAAATATATCAAACTCTAAACTATCCATAATGATACATTCTCTCAGCTCCAGGATATTATACACTCACAGATGAGTAAGGTGTTACTCAACCTGCACTTAATTTGCACACCAAACAGCATCTCTGCTTTCCTTCTATGTACTTATCAACAAACTGAAAACAAACTAATGAGATACCAAATTATGAAATATGAAAATATTGGACTAACTCACTTTCACATGGATATCATCTGTCTGGAAACACCTTCAGTAGCTGCTCACTCCTCTGAGTTCCTCAAGGCAGACACATTTTTGAACAAGTTTCTTTTACTATTTGGAAAGATTAAGTGAGTGATTTCTCAGTTTATATATATATTTTTTTAAAGCCATGATAGTACACCACTATTTCTAGAAAGGAATGGGTAATTTGCCAAATGCTTGCCACTCTACTCTTAGTGTTTCCACAGGCATGAGACAAATTGAACTTAAACCAATAAATTTAGAGGAATATCGTACCAGAGAACAAACTCTGCCTCTTTGGTAATTTGCATCTTTCAATCTCCAAAGTAAAAAAAAATTTCAACCCCATGTGCATTTTAAGACACAGCAAAGACCCACACAAACTACTCATGTAACAACTCGAGCCTCAGTCAGGACTGGAATGCCAGTGAGTTGTATTTTATAATTTATTTTATAAATAATATATAATTTTATAATAATATATTAATCTGTGCACGAGAAGCCCTTCACTGGACACAGAAATTACACTTCCTAGATATTTAAAGACACATGCAATGCACTTATAAATAAATACTGTTTCATAAGCAGAAACTATGAGAACTGGTATGAGGAAGTGTAGTCAGACCTGGCAACATTTCAATGCCACATGCAATCTGGTCACACAACAATCTCCTCATATCAATTCAATGTTTTTAAGACATGCCAAATATCACACTCTTTGAGAGATTTTAGTTTTATTTTGATGATTTAGAGCCTAACCCTACCAGATAAGTACTTCTTAGGTCAGTGAAAAAAATCAGCATTCTACTTCATAACAAGTTGTTCAATATTTAATTTGATAGTGAAATCCTGATCACTCTCCTTCTAAAATATTAAGAATTCAGAATTCTACTGAATATTGCCTAACACAGTAGTAGATATCAGAACATAAGGAAGTTTTACTTTCTCCTGATTGTGCTACTACTTTCTGTGTATTAATTATTCATTGGCACTACTTGCTCAGATTTCTTTCCTTGTCAGTTGACTGTACATTAATCACTCTCGACAGAGATCCCACCCCAAATGTTTGTTCTTCCATTGTTCAAGAGCAATGCCAGGATAGCCCCCAGCCCACATATGTACTCACCACTTCAGGCAGCATCTTGCAAGGCTGTAACAGAAGTTGTTTTCCAGAATCTGTTCCCTTTCCATTTCATGTGCACATTGGTGACAACAAGTGGTTCTTCATCAATAAAAAGCTGCTGACATCCTTTCTTAAAACAATAAAAATAAAGAGTCAACAAAATTTCCCAAAGCTTACTATTCTAATTTTACATTGATATGATGTAATTTAAGGCTTTTAAAAAACATTCCTTAATGCTTCTTCAGGAAAAAAATGCTGTAATTTCACTTGGGCTAAAATTATATTTTAAATGACTGAGGCTTTTAATACATCACTGGTTTTACAGCAGGACCACACTGACATCTAGCTAACTAGGGAATAAGACTGGCATATCCCAATACCATTCTGATCTTTTTTCTTCATACTGGAAAAATTCAAAACCACTCAACTACGGACACTATACTGAAAGCTTTGTGCTACTTTAATTATCTGTTATAAAGCAAAATACTTTTACTCATAAGGAGCATTCCCACAAATGCCCGAGTCTTTCAATAGACAAACTGTTATGGTTTCCAAGGCACATAAGATATCTTTGCAATTGGCCCTTTAAGTACCCTTTACACCCCAAAGGTACAGATTCTGCTTTTATATACTTCAAAAGGCCCATTAAAAACAACAATAACAACAAAAACTACACATACCTCTAAAATCCAAAAAATTAAAAGATTTGGGGAGCTTGTGAAAAAGTAGATTAAAGGAAAAAGAAAGTTAAAATTCCAAAATTTTTTAAGAAAGTACGCTTGAACATATAATAAATATGAATTCATTTATTTTCCAAGACAAGTACGGTATCCTCTTTTTTTTCCCCTTGCAAAAATATGCAAGAGAAATAGAACTAAAATTTCAGCAGGAAAACAACAACAAACCAAAGAGAAAAATAGTGCTGTTGGCAATTTTGAAGTACAAGCTGTTCTTAAAAAAAAAAAAAAAAAACCTAAGAAAAATTCCATTGCCCTCCTTGTCCACCTTGAGACAAGAGTGAGCACTATAATCCATGTTCTAGAACAAGATAAATACCTTAGGCCATATATCCTACTCTCCTATAGGACATAATTGTCTTTAGTATTTTTATAACACTCTACACGTGAAATATTAAAAGCATAACTGGACGAAATCACAACTTAAATGTAACCCTCTCTCCATGGTTTAAAATTCATGATAGCCTTTATGAAGACTACAGGATTAATAGAAAATGAAGACCTTAAAGAACCACTGAAAAGCAAGTGACAAAACCACCGGGTGTTTAGGATGTGCAGCTTTGCAGTCAGTAGCCAAAACTCCTATGCACCTGACTGCACAGGATGACAGTCAATATAAAGTAGCAAAAGATTGACTAGAATTTTGGTTTTGGACCATACCAAGAGTTCCTTCTAAACATGGGAAAAGAGAGGGCGCATGCTGTCTGCACAGTTCCACAAACCTCTGATAAGGTCTACACACCCTCATCCTTCCAAAACACCACACCATGTTACTCAAAATCCCAAAATTGGCCACTAAATTAACTAGGAGCTGATGGCCACTTGGCAGCTCACGCCAACTAACAAAGGTTACGACACTGGTTTAGCTTTGAGCAGACGTATGACCACATCACATGAAACACAACTGCCCTCAGTTCCAGCATGAGACCAGGTATCCTCAGTGCTCAGTCAGGGATTCAGAATTCATAAAGGAAACAGTTTTTATAGCTGTTCGGTTTTGCTGCCTGCAAAGCAAATATCTAAAGGTGATCAGTGCGAGATGCCAATAAGAAAACCTGTGCATATTCTGTAACACAAACGCAGTTTGACCACCACTTTCCTTCACAACAAAACTCACATGACGCCTCTATTAGTGCAGTACTACTAAGACATCCAATGCCACCAAAGTGCCAGGCATTATCATTCCAAATAATCCTGTCTGACGAATCCTGTACTCATACTAGTTCCCTCAGAGAGCTTAGGAGCAGCTACCCGTGTCACTAAAACTGTGCCAATCTTCATATAAATACAAGGCAATACGTTTTCGCACTCTTGTCCACCAGTACTTCTGGAATGCTTTCTGAAAAGCAAGTGGCCAGCCCCCAGGGGACAACCAAGAACTCCCCACATAGCCCCGGAGGCGCTGCCCGTGCCCCAGTCCTCACTCCCAGGACAGAGGGCTCACCTCCGAGCAGCCGACCGGGAACAGCACAACCCGCCTGGCCCAGCCAAGCCAACAGCGGGAACTCCAGGCTCGTACTTTCTGCTCAGTGCCGAGTTCACTCCAAGTTAAGGACAACCCAGATGTGCCCCATTTAGGACACATGACAGTTGCCAAGCGGCACCTTGTGTGACGGGGCATCACCCTCCCTCCCGTTACCCGCTCCCCCGGGGTTCCCAGGCTGGCTCTTTACCTCCGCCCGCCCGCGCTAGGCCGGCTCTGCCCGTCCCGCAGCCCCTGGGCCCGGTCCCCACAGCCGGCGGCCGGCGCCGAGCGAGCGCGCAGCGGGAGCCGCTACAGCATCTCCCCGGGCCGGCTGCCTCCGCCCGCTGCCTCCGCCGCTCCGCCGAGGGCTTCGCACCGCGGGGAGAGGGAGATAAGGAGCAGCGAATAGCGAGGGAGGGGAGGAGAAGAGAGGACAGGTCATTAGCAAAGCCGCCGCTGCGTTAGTGAGGCGGGGCCGTCACCAGCCCCGGGCGGGCGCTCCCGCCTCCTCCCCGGAGCCCCGCGGGACTCGGGCACGGCGGGGCGCGGGGCGCCCCCAGGGCAGTACCGTGCATCACTGCCGGCCCGCGGGCTGTGCTGCGCCGGGCCGGGCGGGCACGGCCGCGTCCCCCGTTGCCGGCGGGGCGGGATCGGGATTGGGATCGGGAACGGGAACACGGGGGGGAGCGGCCGGTGACAGATCCCGGAAGTGAGGTCAACACACACCTCCCGCCGCGGCCGCGCGCCATTGGCGGGGCGAGGACGGCCTCGCTCAGTCCTCACAGAGTGCTCAGAGCGCTTATGCCCATCTCAGTCCTCACACAGTCCTCGCTCCCCTCACAGTCCTCAGCCCCCTCACACTCATCTGTCCTTACAGTCTTCAGATCCCTCGGAGTCCTCACACCTCTTAGACTCCTCACAGTCCTGACTTCTCACTCCCCTCAGACCCCTCACAGTCCCCACTCCCTTCACACTCTCCCCTCGGATCCCTCCGTCCTCACTCCCCTCACACCCACCCCTCAGACCCCTCACAGTCCTCACTCCATCCCTTCAGACCCCTCACAGTCCTCACTCCCCTCAGACCCTCCCCTCAGACCCCTCACAGTCCTCACTCCCCTCAGACCCCTTGTTGCCTAAAATGGAAGAAAAGAATCCTCAGACCCCTCACTCACCTCACATCCCACTGGCCTTGGGTCCCTCCGTGCCCCCACAGCTTCAGCAAGATCTGGGATGAAAGTAGGCGAGCCTACTTTCGATCAAGTCTGAGGGCAAGCACAGAGGGACCCATCGCTGCACAAAAACACCGCTGGCTTTCCAGAATCGTGGAAGTGAGTGTTTGCCTTCATGTTTGCACTTTGTTCAGGAAAAAAAAATATTCCCAAAAAACAAACCTACAAGAAAACCCACTTTATCACTGACCTGAGTAGTCAATGGCACAGTGCCGGGAAAGTGAAACATGTCTCGCTTCAGATGTTTCCAGTGCGAAGTTGACTGCAGCCCAGAAGGGAAAGGAGAGCACTGTCCTGAGGGCTTGGCCCCTACTGAGTGAGCACCACACTAAATTCCACAAATGTCTCATAAATTTAAGCACATGGCCCTGGACACCAGAACACTCAGTGCAGGAACAACAGTAACAGCAGAGGCTCAAAACCCCCCAAAAGCAGGGCTCATACCAACCAGCAAAAGGCAACATTCACCCCCAGAAAACAAAGCTAATGAAAGCCCTCACATTTATTTTAACCTTTTTAAGACTATTTCAAGCTGGTTCTGGTCACAGTTCGACTTCTTAATCACTAGTGCTCTGCTCCAAGCTGGGCCAACACCGAGAGCCATAAGAACCAGTTGATTTAGTAGGTAAATTTTAACACCTATGTATTTCCTCCCAGTCTGTGCGTAGCAGAGATCAGCTGATAACAAGGATCAGGGACTATTTCCATTAGACATATGATCTGAGAAGACAAGTTTTTCATTCAGTTTGGCTCCTTCCTTCCAACCTGTTTCCCCTCTTGTGGGGGCAAGGAAGCTGTGGAGACTGAAGACATTTTGTGTGAGTTTCCATACTGAACTTTGAGATTGGGTTTAGGAGGTCTGTTTGCAAGCATGCTTGTATTGCTGGTCGCTGAGGTGACATGGTACAAGCGCTGCAGTACAATTCCCTAAAGTAAGATCTTGGTATGGATGCAGGCTTTTGCCTGGGGAATATACACGTTTTGATAGATTCACCACTGTTGCCAGCGAGACGCTTTCCAGGCTGGCTGAGCTTTATGCTAGCTGTTGAGCTCATCTTGTCCTGACTCACGCACAAGTACGTCCCAGAGGCAGTAAAAACACAAAATATTTATTGGGATTTAAAATGGGTTGTGGGCTGTTTCCTGTTTATGAGCTGTGGGCTTCTCGTCCCACACCAAATGTGTAGCAACCTCTGTCTACAGCATGGTCAGCAGGGAGGGCTGTGTTACCCAGACATGGAAGAGAGCTATCTTAATCCCTGTACTGGAAGTGTTTCTTCCAAAGAATTTGGATACTTTTTGTCAATAAAAATGGCTGATGTTGCAGAAAGCATCTGTAGTGAAGGAGTAGAATCTATTCTGCACTTAAAATATTTACACAGGAGACTCTAATGATTCCTTTTTTACTGAAAGAGCTTTTAAAGTGTAGATTACTGACTGGATTGTGTAAATTTGTATCACAGTTCGAATATTAATAACATACTAAATATCATAAATATCTATTAGCTATTTAAATGTGCAAGCTTTTAGAAATTACAAATTAGATTACTTACTAGGCTTTTAGCTGGAATAAGATTTAATTAGTGTTATATTCTATTAATATGCAATAACCTTATTACTATTGCCTAACAACTCGACAGTTGTGAAACAAGCAGTCAGATTTGTGCAGTTCTTGATTTTCCATCTTTCCAGTAGCCAGCTGGCTTTGCCAGAGGTCTGCACAGCCACACACAGCATTTCTGTCATAAAATGTTTTCCTTTGCAGAACAAAAGCTCCTTTTCCTTTATTTAAAGGCCAGATATGGAGCCTCTCAAAACAATTCTGTGGGAGCAGATGAGCAGATCCAGTCAGCACAGTCTCATTCAGAAGCCTGAGAGAGAGACTACACCAGACAAAACGGTGAGCACCCTCGTCACCTCCTCCAGCTACAGGTAGAACACGGGAAGTGGGCTGACGCTGCGCTCAAATGTTTGCTGTGGTTTCTCCTGCTGATTTGATGACAAAGGTTTTAGCAGACAATGGGGCCTTGCTTATGCTGGGTCATCACAAAAGACTTTCCCAAGAAGGTGGATACAGTTACAGAGCCTTCCTATTCGGGTATCTGTTTGAACAGGCACTGCAGGCATCCAGTATCGTAGCCAGCCCTTTATCAGCTGAAATAGCAGATATACAGTTCTGTTTCTCCTTGAGTGATTATTGAAGTTTTACAGACCTAACGTGTGCTAAGTGAAAATTAATTTAATACCTCTGAATTACTCTTCTTAAATGATTAGAAGTGGCTGGACCATCACAGCGCAACAAGTTTTATGAACAGAGGTCACTAGCTTAAGTCTAGAAAACTATCCAAGCGTAATTTATGTCTTTTTATGTATAATTTTGTGCACACTGAATCCTGCCCATTTGTGCCTCGTCAAAATATGTCGAAGTCAAAAGTCCCATGTGATAATGAACAGGAGATGGTTACTTCTGATTTATTTAATATAGACTGTATGCAAATTATTGTTAAAAAAGCAATTCTCGCTCACCAGACCAACCCCCTTAAAAAAAATGAACAGCCAACAAAGCTGTTGGACGGAGCAGAGGAGATGTGTGAGATGTATCCACCCTGAGCTTTCCTTACGAAGCTCTGCCCCAGTAGAGCAGTTTGGGTACAGCAATGTCTGTGCTGCTTTGCTTGGCTGTTGGTTTCAGGGTAGGCTGAATTTGCAGGTTGTTTTTTTTTCAGATGCACGTCTCTCTCCTGGATTAGAACAAAGCTCTAAGACTAAAGGTGATAAATGAAAACATATAGATAAATCATAGGAGGCTCGCCTGCCTCATTTTAATACGACAGGTTTTGGATGGAACCAGGATGCAAGTTACAGGTTTACACAAATCTAGTGTTCTGCAAAACTATTTAGACATTCTTTTTTTTTTTTTTTTAAAAACCTAAAATGAGATTATATTTCCCAACAAAAGAAGCAATTAAAAGTTGTTACTTAATATTCGTTAGAGATGTTTACCATGCCATCCCATCAATGTAAGGTACAGACTCAGTCACTCAGATAACTTCTCTCTGTATTTGAAAGTTACTTTGCTTATTACTTTTCCCTTATTAAAATAATCCATTATTTGTCAGAGTGTCAAGATCAAACATTCTGGGTGTCCATACGTCTCTTCCTGTGTCAAAAAGCCTTCTGAACAGTTGCTTGTAAGATCATGGTGCTTTAAACTCATTAACGCTTCCTAAACCAGAATGTGTGGCATTCCTCTCATTGCTCTTCTGGAGGAACCAGAGAGGAAATGAGTGACTTGAAAACAGTTAACGGGGAATAAGCAATTACTCTTAAAATTCAGCTGTGGCTTTTCTTCCCCAAATTTGCCTAACCTTCTCATCTGAATTATTTCTTCCTCCAGTGTAAGATTCCTTTTCTATATGTTTCTTTTTCTGCTGGACACTACATTACTATATTCTGCAGGTTTCAGCAGATTTATTTGTGGGGTTTGTTTTTTGCCTCTGAGAACTGCTAAAAATCAGTTAGACTTAATATAATAAATTACACATTTTAAGAAAACAAGTCACTGCTTGGTATCTTGAACTGGATAGAAATTTTGTTATTCTCTTACTGTGGTTGATTGCTCCTTCCTTCCTTTGATGCACACGATACTTTCCACAATGTGACTGAAGGGATAACAGTTTCCTCCTATTTTGAAGTTTTTTCCCTATTATCCATGGAAATAGATGCACTCTTAATTTAATTGCTTAATGCATTTTAATTTATTGATCCCTGTATTTCCAGTCCTTTGAACTGAACACTATTTGAATGTTTCTATTTCAAAGAAAGAGTTTCTTTCCTCATCCAGGCTTCTCACTGGTTCCTACTTTTGTTTTGTTGGCTCAATGAAGTCTTCATTGCCCCTTTTCCCCCATCTCAGTTTCCCATTCAGTGTTTTATCTGTCTCAACTGAGATTCTCTTGGGCAACATCCTTAAAATCTGTTCCTGTTGTCCTCTCCATAACTGTGATTCAGATATTACTCATGAGCTGACTATTGCAACATATCTTTTGGCCTTCATTCTACCCCCTCTCCAGCCAAAGCTATCTTTCACTGACCCCTCTCAAGTCTCTTTACTATTTACGTCAACTCTGTACCCCCTTTGATGTCTGTTTCCAATTCCCAACCCTTCTTTCCTGTAACACCTGTGTGCTCTCTCCTCTAACAGTCCTGCAGGAAACCTGCCCTTTCCCTGCAGAGCCTGTACACAAGCATGACTCAGTAGAACCCAGATGCAAGACAGAATGTTTGGTGGATCATGTTTCTTAATACAATTATTAGCAACTTCTTGGCTTTCTCTTAAAAGTGTCCTCCTCTATCTCCTGCAATGTGTATGAGTTCCCTCACATGGCTCGATCAACTTGAGCTGTCACTGGTAAATCCTCCCAGCATACTCCCAGCAATGCTTATCTACTCTTGTCTGGCTTTTATTGTAGCCTTAATGGAAGCTTCAGAAGTTTCTGTTTATCCAGATTTCAAGAAGGAATCACTGTGAAAATGTCAGCTTGCTGCGATCTCATCTCTTTGTAAATAATTCAGTCCAAGTGCAGAAATTAAAACTGACGTTGCAGCTTCTGTTTGCCTCCAAACGCTGCAGAGAACTCAGGCCAAGTTCTTCATGCTCCAGGGGTGCATGTTTAGGAGGGAGATGCAGTGATGTTACATGCTGTGTGGCTGCCAGAGCACCCAAGGAGAGACAGTGCGAATCAAGTGCTTGTGTGCTCGTTCTGGTGCAAAGTCCAGTGGCTCCTGAAGGCGAGTTCAAAGCTAAGCTGCTTTGCTTTGGTTTGGATCGAGGCGGTTAAAGGAAAGGACAGGTTGCTGCTGTGTCCAGAGTGGTAGCACGTGGCACTGGTGTGGTGTGTCTGTCCAGGGCATTTCCCAGAGCTCATCTGCTCAGTTTTGCAGTCCTCCAGGATTCTTAACACATGCAGTTTCTTTTCCTTGTACTCACTTGCACTACTGTACTACTTGTATTACTTCCCCCCAGAGGAAGGGCAAGTATTGTCAAGTAAAAATGTTGAGTTTGGGTGCTTAGGGTGTGTAAATGTGAGACTTAGTGAAAGCAATTAGCTGAGTAACTATTCAGCTTAAATTGTTTTCCTACCCTGCTTCCAGGCCGTGACTAACACTTGCAGTGATACACGCCCAGCCTTTTCCAGCGTTCACAACCGGTACACCGAGAGCTGCCCACAATTGCCTGGGATGAAGGACAACCACAGAGTCCATTTCTGGACTTTTTGCTCAGTTGCTGCACATCTACAAGCCAAATTTTAAAAAGCAACATATAAATGCCTTATGGGTATCAATTTTCCCTTTAAACTTTGACTGTCCATGTTCTGATTTAAATATTTCTCACTGTTCTTTACACTGACCAGCGTTACTATGGGAATAGGAGCTGCTCATAACTCAGTCCTAATTTTTTTTAAAGCAAGTCTGTATTTCTAAAATTGTTTAAAGTGTTTGATAAAAGAATTTCTCAACAAGATGTTAAATAACACAGAAGAGGGAGGTCAGATGAGACTTGAAAACACATGCAGATTGACTGTGCTATAAGACAGATTAACAAGATCATTAGTGGCTAGAAATTGAGGCTCGACTCAGGCTGGCAGCAGAAAGGCCACAGTTTTCTGATCCTGTGGCCTCAGAAACATCCCAACACTCAGTTCCACCTTTTTTGTCCTCCTGCCACATTGCGTCACTCCTCAGTCTTCCCAATTCCAGCTCCTGGCTGGGCCATGCTGTGAACCAGATCAGGGGACCTGTTCCACTGAAAAAAATAAGAGAAAATAGCATCAGAAAATAAAAATAATTTCACAATCTAATTCATGGCACACGCCCCACACCCCGGAGGTGGCACACTGAATGGTGGAGCTGAATTCCTTTCATCTCTACCATCTCCCAAATCAGCCTGGCATCAAACCCCAGTCCAGCCTGACCAAGGACACAGAGAAGGTGACTGTAGAAGCAGGGGATCTGAGGGATAAGGAAAGAGAGCAAAGAACTTGTTTTGGTTAGAAGATGGCTATAGGGAACCCTGGAAAAACAGCCGATTTTCAACTGGATCATGAGGAGCAAAGCCAGAGGAGGTCTCTAGGATTGGAGGGAGGACAAGTCCTGCTTGTTTGGACATGAGGAACGTAAAAAGTGGCAGGAGCCTTCTGAGCTTGAAGAGCTGGGGAAGGACATCACTGCAGAAACACCAAAGCATCAACTGCAAACACTGTATTTATCCAAACCGTAAAGAACAATTTTAAATAACAAGAGGTTTCAAAGCTGTGTTTAGCTAGAAGATCTGTGTGGGAGAGGGGTGGATACCTTTGGACTGTGTTAATAATTAAGTGGAGGAGTGTGTTAAAGCCAGCATGGTAGTAAAAATACTGTGACTCACCGAAGCTGGAGGTTAGCAAACACGCACAAGTAAACAAAATTGCACATGACAGATCCTTGTGCAGCTGGGCCCATCTCTCCTTGGTGAAACCAAGGCTGAGATGCTCCGTTCACTTCTGGAAACCTCATGACCTCATGGAAATCACTTGATACTGAACCTGCAAGAAATAAAAATTGTCTTGTTCAGAATTAGATGAAAATCCAGCATGTTTTCCAAAGCTTTCCTATAAATTTGCAATATTCAGTGTATTTTCCACTTTTGTTCTCTTAATAATCCCTGAGCTAATGTCTTTCCAGTTAAAAAAAAAAAACCAAACATGAAGAAACCTGCTTTTCTTAGATCATTTCACTCACTCCAAATGCAGTGAGACACAGAAGAAAAATCTGGATATATGGTTTGAAAGGGACAACTGCAAGAACTTTTCTAAGCAGCAGGCCTGTGAAGTCTGCTTTTCTGCATAATCACTCATCAGAAGTTTAGTTTTTAACTGAGTTATTTTAAAGGACTTTCCTCATACCTTAGAAAAGTTATCAGCTTTTGCATATATTAATATAATTCTCTCCCCTTCTACCTGTTTACCTCCTGTTTATGGCTTGAGGTACATATGGCTCTAGAAACTGGCAGATAAAAACCATAAGGTTTGAATGTATAGCGGCAAATATTCCAAAGCTGGACTCCTGCCAGCTGACTACCTCTTGGGGTGTGCATACACTGGTTGTCCGGGTTCCCCATTCCTACAGCTAGAGCTGGAGACCCCAAGGATTCCCAAGGCACTGTGAAACGCTGAGGACAGGACAGGCAGATCACTGATGCTGTTCCAAACAAAGCCGAGTACAAGCAGCATCACACAAGAACAGTTAATTAGAGCTATATTGTAGAGTTTTGCATCCATTTAGAGTTATGTTACCAATTGCAGTTGCTTTGATTACCTAACTCATCTGTGGGTCACTGTCCAAATATTTGTTAGAGAACACAAAATATTTACTGTTTATCCTGGCGTTCAGCATTACAAACGTTTGCTTCATGTCCAAACTGGGATTTTCAAATGCATCTGATATCTCAGTATACCTCCAGTTTATTTCTATTTAATCTGGAAAGAAAAAAGATCATGTCAGCATATACCTACCCTACCTGTCTCATCCTGAAATGTTTAAATTCTGGGAGTGTGCCTGTTGGAGCTGTGTAAAAGGTAAAGTGTCCTGTCACTCTCCCACATGTTGTCAGGTTTGTCATCGCACACAGACACACACAAAAAGCCTCCTAATGCCCCATACCCAGAGCAAGGTACCCATGCCACTGAAAACAGAGGTGAAGGTATGGCACTGTTATGTTATTACAGGGCAAATGGGGCTGGATTAACCGGGGGTGTGAGCGTGCCAACATCATCTAATTACTCGGTGGTAGAACTACAAGTGCTGTCTCTCTGCTTTGGATTGTACAGTTAGATTAGCTATTAGCTATGACTGTGCTTTAAGACAAGCACTTTGCTCTAAGTAAAAACAAACCCAAGCCTTTTTTTTTTTTTTTTTTGACCCAGTAAAGCTTCAATTACAACACGAAGTGAAAAAATGTCTCTATTTTTCTTATTAAGGGCAATGACACAGGCCAGTGTTAGGAAACTGAGTCAGGAAGAAATCCTCAAAGTGAGGTGTCACAGGCTACAGATCTGCACTTCAAGGTGTTCTGGCAGCAGCTCAGCACTGCTGAAAATGGAAAATCCCACTCTCTCCTCCTACCTGTCCTTCAGGCACAGGCTCCACCATTTACCTTCTTTGGGCTTTGATATACTTGTTTTTTTCAAGCCCCCCAAAAGATTGGCCCCTTGTCTGTAGGTTAGTGAGTTGTGTTGTCTCACCTGGGAGCCATGGAAGACTAGAGGTGGCACAAGGACAAGGAGAGGACACAGGGAGAGGGCAGGAGGAACCCAGTCCTTCCCCCTTGCAGTTGCAATGTGTTACCCTAACCCTAACCTGTTTGTTAAACCACAGCTTGGAAGAAGGTGGTAAAGGCCACTCACTTTGGATACTGAAAAACAGACCAAAGAGTGGTTGAAATCTCTCCCAGGTCCTTTGGTTTCCCACTGCACCATTATTGGTTTTATTCCTCTTTTCTTCCCCCCATCTCCAAACCACTTGACTGGGGCAATGTCTCTCTTAACAAGCACCCTACGTCCTTTCCTTTGTATCAGTCCTTCAAGCTCTATTTCTTTTGCAAACTTTTTTTTTTTTTCCAATTAGTCAACTCTTCATTGACTGCTATAAATGTAATTATACTCGAATTCTTGCTCCCATTTACCTCACTGTTCAGTTCTTTGGGGCTAGATTTTAGCATTTCACTCAATTTTGTAGAGTGCTGTTTGCCAATGCATGGCTAAAAATCCTAAGACAGCTTTGCAACTTTCATTTGCTCTTAGAGAAAAAACTGGAGTCAGCCATTATCCCACTGTCAATCCGATGAACTATATGCAGAAAAATATGGTTTATTACATAAATAAAGCTGAACTATACATTCAAAAAATCAGACTAGAATACTGGAATCAAAATGTACTTAGGCCAGACCCAATGAATCTCTGATTAAAAATAAAATACAATGCTTGATTTTTTTTCCCCCTAAACTCTGTAAAATTCTAGAAAAGCCCAGTTGGAACAACCAACAGTTTTTCACCGTTTTTTCTGTTTCTAGCTTTTACATTTTTTCATTCCAGAAATAAGAACTTTACAGCTGGCACATATATTACACTAATGATGCTTTGGTTTAGAAATACAACTGACAGATGTTAAATTAATCTAGTCAGATTTGAGTTGCCTTTGAGACCTGGCTACAGTATTTTCTTCTGAAGGTATGCACATTTTTTTTTTGCCCCTATGGTTCTTTCGACAGTGATGTTTTACTCAGATAACCACTCACATCCCTGAATTGGAAAGATGTGTATTGTTCTATTGGAGAATGTACTTTGAAATCTGTTTTAGATTCGGTTACTAATCTGGTGGCCCTGCTTTTCTCTTCTGTAAACAGTGATAAATAGTTTCCAATGGGCCCAAAAGCAGCAAGGCTCTTCACTAAATAGCCTGCAGGTAGAATTATTCTGTGTTGAAGGAACAACCCTTACATAAAAGAGAAGTTTGATAACACAAACGTATGAAAACACTGAGTGCTTCCTGCAATATACCCTGTGTGCAGCTCTCTGAACTGGGGCAGCTGAACTGGACACTGCTGCAGCAGGAAAGGCAGGTTGTACCCAGGGCAGCCTGTACCTGGCACGAGGTTTCCGATAAGCTTCTGGATACCGGAAAGATTACTGAGCAAATACGTTTGATACAGTAGGCTACTATTTTATATTGTTTTTTCCATTCCTGATCACAAGTCATCAAAGCACTAGTAAAAATTAGGTTATTCAATTCTAAGACTTTGTTGCTCCAAGAGAATGAAAACATAGTTTTAAAAGATATTCATGTACCTCAGGAAAAACCCCGCCTTCACTGGCTGGATTTATCACTTGGAGCAATGTGCTAAATACACTGAGCCGTTCTTTTTGTGGAACACGGGGATCAAGCCTTGGTTCTTGGCAGCCACAACGTTCATGCCATGCATACTGGAACCCACCGCTGTTATTTTTTATTCCTCACGGGACAGCAGAGTGCTCCACAGCAAATAAAGGGACAGCTCCTCCCAGAAGGCCTTATGCTCAGCAGCAGAGAACTCCCAGGAACTGGGGGACACAAGGGTCACAGGGAAGGTCATGATGAAAGCTTGATGTGGCACCTACGTTTTGAACGCTGTGTGGGACCTAGCATGCTGCAGCAATCTTTATGGTTGGTGTTCAGGCCGAGGCTCAGTATTAAAAGAGGTGTTCAGTATTAAAAGAGGAAAATAATGGACTGCTGAGATGTACCAGATGCAGAGACACTGTGGAGGAAAGAAACAGAGACCTTCAAATCGTACTCTTTTGACAGTAAGGAACTTTGAGGGGAGCCTGCAGGCAGGATGGCTATCAATATTTCCACCATACCTGCAGGGTATCAGTATCCTGCAACCTGTCCATCCCATACCTGGGAGAAGGTTTTACCTACTTTTGGGGGGGATTCTGTGAGACAAAAGCGTTGGGGTTATTTTTGCCTTGCCAGATTCACTGCTGTAGAAGAGACTAAGCCAGAAAGCTATTTTATAAAACCATAAAACCCAGCAAAATTGCATTCTTGCTGTCCTCTCATATTGTTGCCAAAAAGTATCTGTGGCAGCAAAACTGCAGCTGATGGGAGGTCAGTTCTCCTGCAAACCACATAAACCAGTCATATATCATCCCTTTGTCAAGAGTAACATATATCGATGCAAGTATTTCTTGCATATATTCACCTCTGACTGATGTGCCTCCCAGCAACTGGGTGGGAACTTACAGAGAGAGGAAGGCACAAGCAGGGAACATATTGCTGCATATTAACCCTTCTAGCATTACATGCATTAAAAAGGCATTGTTTTCAGAAAAAGAAGAAAGACTAATAACCAGGTGCAGTGGCTTAGCTTTACAAAGTGCAGCCATCTGGTGTGAGCAGAGCTACCCTTTCCTGCTTGTCAGCACACACAGACACCGTGCCCCGCTCACCCCCAGGCCTGTAGAGTCAGCAGCAGGGTTTTTTAAGGATTCAGCCCTGTGGAAAACAGCTGTAACAAGTGCAGTTCTTTCGTACCCCTCCCTGTGATATGACTACTTTCCTTACCCTGGCACCATAAATGAGGCATCTTTTTGCCAAGTTCATAGCAGAGGAGGCAAAGTGACTTTCTCTTACTGCCCACCTACCTGCCTGGGATACAGAGAAGATCACCAAGTGGTTCAGGTTGGAAGGGACCTTAAAGATCATCTAGTTCCAACACTGATGCTGTTAAGAAATAAAGGGAAAAGTTGTCCATGAGGATAAACCTTTGTTCCTATAAGAGTCCAGGATATACCAAGGTGCTTCTGAACCTAGAAAAATTTACTATTTAAAAACCCCAAACAAGCAACCCAATTACAGGGTGTATTGCAGAGATTTCAGGCCTGATGACAAATTAGTGGGAGTTTCATATAACAGGTGACATTTTAGACAGATATTTTAACACTCAATGTATTTACATGACTTTTTTGTGAGCACCATCTGTGTGAAATGAGGATGAGTGCCTACCTACCGAAATTTATTCACACTTACTGGATAGAATCATTTTCTCTTATTTAAAATACTTCTCCTTGCATTTGTCTTATGGCATTACAAGAACACAAATAAGTGGTTTCCCATGAAATGATTTTTTTTTTTTTTAATTCTAATACAATTTTGTCTCTACAAATAAAAAATGCCCCCCTGGAAATTACTTAATTACTAAAAATGAAATATTTTCTGTTTAAATTACTCTCTGGTTGGAAAGAAATGCTGCAGTCCCTCTTCTGAGCAGACAAAGCTTTAAGGCACAGCAGATCTGAGTAACGTAGTCATCAAAGCCACTAAATCAAGCCTAAATCCAGTCTTAGCAAACCATACAGTACTATTCTGAAGTACTCTGGGAATAGTTTCATATTACCAGCAGCTGGTTTAAAATAGTAACTGGACCATTGTGCCATCCTCTAAAATAACGATTCTATCATAACAAAAATATTTGCGTGAAGTAAATGGACATTGAGTAACTGTGGACTTTTGTCCCGACGATTGCACTGTGTGAGGCCCTGTTAAAAACAAAGTGGAGAGAATAGAAAACAGAGATAAGAATACTTGCACCCCTTTTCCGTACTGCTGCTTAGCAGAGTATCCTTTTATCCTTTGAGCAAACATAAAAAGACTTATTTCTGCTACCAAAAAGAGCCCCCAAACCCACTCTCCCACACCCAAATAAACATACTTCTCCCTTATTCCTAATGAATATGACTGATACACTAAGCTTTGAGAAAGAGCTTAGTGTGTGATGGGAACTTCAGCTGCTCACCTCCTCTTCCCTAGTTCCCTTAGGTCTGTGTCCTTTATTTTCAGCCCTACACTGAGCACTTCTCCAACATCCCTCATTTTGAGGCAAAGTAGCTGATTTGTCCCTATGCTTGTGCCGCCTGACCAGCGGGCACTGACTTCTGCAGTGGGAAGAGACCACACCAGCAGCCAAACACTACCTGGGTTTCTCTTAACTATTCACTTGCCAATTTTTACGTAATCTGTGAGGACTTGATTTCTTTGCCGCTAATATCCCTCTGGCAGTTTTGGTTTAAGTCACACTGAGGAGATGCTGGGTGCACATCATCCCACTGTTCACCTAACAGGACCCAGCCTAACTGCAAGGGACAAGAGTCTCCACCACCACATGAGAAGCGTAATCACCTACTTTGGACTGGTACAAGTTACAGCAAAAAACTGCCCTATACAATTTAAAATCTGCACTTACTGCACCTAACCATTATTTTCATCACCGTTACTGACAGCTTCTCTATTGTTTTTGGTGCAGCAACAGCTCAAATCAATGAATGTTTCTTTGTGTGTTGAGAAATTCCATCTTTATACAGAGCACACTAAAACCTACCTTTCTCATATGAAATCCTAACTAAATGTTCTGATTTGTAAAGAGCACATAAGCATGGTACAAATCTGCAATTCAGCTTTGCTCTGATTTCTAGTTGGTATTTCTACCTGCATATAAACGCGCAGGTCCAGGCAGTGTGCAGGGAGGTTGTTTCCTCACCTGCAGCACAAAGGGGTCATTTACTGCCGGCAGAGAGGAGAACGAGAAACACCTGACCTCTAGTGGCAGCTGCGGGGGGAGGAGCTGAGAGATTGGAAATACGGCAAAAAGGACTGATGGAGTCAGATGGAATTGTGAAGTGGAGCCTGAACTTTCATTAGTTGCTCTGTTAGCTTTTGTTTAATTATCTTCTCCACCAAAATCCAGTTCAGAATCCAGAATATTTTTGTTTCTGAAACTTTTTCTTCAGGTTTATTACTAATTTTAAGAAGTGTGTGCGCTGTCTTCCAAAAGAAAGACAGCAATATCCTAACAGGTTTTATACCTTCGTATAGAAAGTTTTTGGTAAGTTTGTGGCTTTGGTTGTTTTTCCTCCATGCACACACAATTATTCAGCAAGCCCATTTGGGTCCTCATTAGACTTCATTCCTGCTCCTCACTGACACATAACACTTCTCCAGTGAAAATACACACTTCTCCATTGGCACTCGGGACATCAAAGCTTTCATTCCCATTGGGCTAAAAACACAGCAGCTATTCCATAAACAAAGGTCATAACCTTTCTAATCAAGTGGTTAACCCAAATATTAAATCCCCTCCATGAGAAACAACAGTCTTGTTTTTAGCCCCTGTAGGATTAAATTTCAAAGTGATGGTTTACACAAACTGTCTCCTAAGTAAAAAACCACTATCTGCAAGCTACAGTTAAACCTACTTTTGGTCACAGCTTTGTGAGGCCTTCAGGGCACCAATAGAGCCTTTGTAATAGGACAGTGGCAGAGCTGCAGGAGGACTGGAGCAGTGGCAGTTTCAAGGGGTCATTATTTTGCGAGCTGGAGTTAGAGTAACTTCTGCCTGTTTCCTGAGGCCAGAATAAAAATGAAGTTATGCACCACTCAAATAATTCTGTACGTTAAAAACAAGTCAATACTGATATATGAGGAGACGATTTCGGGGGGGGGGGGGGGGAAGATGTGGTAGCAAATATCTTACCCATTTAAATGATCAGATTCACTGGGACATAATAAGGGTAAATTTGTGTTTTCCTTATGGCTCACAAGCGCTGAGGTGAGAAGGGCACAGACTCAGTACTATACTGTTTGATTTTTAATGTTTCTCATAAAAAACCCCCTTACATTACCATAGTTGTGTCTAATTATTTTTTAATGCTTGAGCCATTTATATGTCTTCTATTTAATATAAAAAACCCCAACAATATTTTTATCTAGTAGCCTCTGAGCATCTGATTTCTCTTCTGTCTGTACAGGCTAGTTTCAAAATCCCCGTATCTTCAAGGTGCTTTGGCACACAGCCAAGATACCAACGGCTTGTCCTACACAAGATGTCAAAGTGAATTAACAAAAAAAAGATGTGAGTTTAAAGTGAATATAGCTCAAGCATATATAATTTCTCTACAGATACTCATTTAGGAGTCAGCTGGCCATAATTACCTTAACTTAATTCACGCTCAAAGTGAATTAAACTGAAGTGAACTCATGGTTTATCCACATGTGAGAGACACTGTACAATAAGCTTGGTGTAAATTCACAATTCATCAGCTGATGGGCTCTGACTTCCCTTGTGGAAATGCAGTGTGCCCTCAAGGTGCCTTTGTATGAAGTAACTTAATTTTTTAGGGGAAAAAAAGCTATATATGGAAGTGTGGGCTGATTGATAGCAGGTGCAGAGGTGATTGGATTTCAATGGTGCTATGCCTAAAAAAAAAGGTCAGCATATAGCATCTGTGCAGTTGAAGGTTCTCTGCCATTTTGTGACCATAATGGCACTTTCTGTGCTATAGGGTCTGTTTTGAACTGGAGAAAGGCAAATAGCATTTTTGGTGTTTTCATAGCAGGGGAACAGGTCAATTAGTACCAAGCACCTGGTGTACCATCAACTCATACTTTTATTCACTGTTCAGTAAATCACCATGGATGAGTGCAGAGAGCCCTAAACCATTTCTGAATGAAAACATCCAAAAGCAGTTACATACTATAAATTTACCCTGTTATCCAATTTGGTTTTAACTTGACTATCTTGGTGTTAATTTTCCCCTAAATGATTTCCCACCTTTCTTTATTCATTAGATTTAACAGTGTTTTCTGTTGGCATAAACAAACCCATGTAATAAGAAATACGGAGAAAGAAATACCCCTACTTGCAGGACTCCTTCAAATATAACCAGCATCATCAGGAAGTCTCTCTACATTATTATCCAGTTAGGAAAACATGCCAGGCCTATTCATGAGCCATTCCTGCTCATTTTTCCAGGCACAGAACATTTGTGCCATAGCATGCCTTGTCAGACTTGGAGCCCTTCCAGTACCTGATGAGCATATTAACAGTGCTCCCATTCACAACCGGGAGCTGCCAGTTCTGTCTAATTTTAGTGGGGTTGCTATTTATAGTCGGAGGGCTGTACTCACTCCTGTGAAAACCTCGCCGCTGCTGGGCGTTGGGGGAGTGGATATTTTGGGGCTGTTTCAGTTGGCACACGAAAGGTTCACGGCTGCAATTTACCTCAGTCCAAGTGACTCTGCTGTCCTCCCAAAGGAGCAGTGATGCTCCACCAGAATCACCAGGGCACTGCTGGCTGTGTGGCTCTCAGTCCAGGGAGGGGCTGAGTGTGTCCATGGACACACTAAATTACTGTAAGCACAAAGGTTTCAAAGTCCAAAGCATGGAGGGGAACCTGGGGTCAAATCTCTCTGTGCCGTAACACCTGAATTCCTTTGGCCTTGTTTCCCTGTATTAAGAGCTCATCAGTAATAACAGGAGTAACAATACTCACCTCTGCGCCACAGTACTTTGTGAGAATTTATTCACTAACTTTGAAGTAGCTTTAAATGCCAAAAAAAGTTATGGGGAAGCCAATGCGGGCTTGGTAGTTGAATTTCCAGTTATAAAGATACTTTTAGTACTTTGGGTGTGTTTAATAATTGATAATTAATGTTGTAATAATTGATAATTTGTTCCCAGGATTTTTGATGTGATAGGGTGGTGGTGGAAAATTAAATTCATTTTTTTTGTAAATAGAAATTGGGGTTCAGCTAATGTTAGATTTTCAAAACAAATGCTGGCCTCAGTAGAGGCAGGTTTGAGTCACGGAGTTTCAGTCCAGATTGCATGTTTTGAAGCCAAAATGTTACAAAGTTGATGGTGTCCACTGCTGCTTTGTCTCTACAGAGGCCTCTGTTATGGATAATATACATCTCCCAGATTTGTAAGAGGTGCTTGCAGGGGTTGTTTACTGTCTTTCTGATGTTGTACTTTGCTTACATAGAATATATGTTCTGATCATCCCTCACTGTTGCTCCAATAGACAGGAAGACTTAGAAGTTGGAACAGATATAACTAGGAGAACACAAAAATAATCGTAATTCCTAGCTAATTTGTGTATCACGACAAGAAAAGGATATTGAACCAGCAAAGATTTTGGCTCAGCTGAAATTCATATTCAGCCTGGCTCAGATTCTTCTGAGAACTGGAACTGAACCAGAAAAGCAGTTGAAGAAAGAAATAATGGCATAATTCTGTGGCTAATGTGGTTCCAGGACAAAAAGTATTCTTTTCCCTATTAATCTGTAGCTGCCTGCTCCACATGATAAAGTCCATGCCCCCCAGATCCAGAGGCTGTGGTCTGGCAGAGGACCATAATTTCTCTGATTTTCAGAGCTAGAAGTACATTTTAGCTGCATTGTTATATGAGTAAGAGTGTTGTCTCCTTCCCTCTACCTCCAGCTGAAAATAGGTGGTCCAGAAAAACAGCTGCTTCAGATGCTATTGGAGATACAAGCTGCAGTGTTGCCTATTGATAATCAGAGGTTAAGCTGTGACACAACTCTAAAAGGGCCCTAGATCAACAAATGTTCGTATTAGTTTGAGCATGATTTATGGTGGCTCAGGATGTGCCTGGGGTGTCACTGGCAGGGTAACACCGAACAACCCTTGCAGCTGCAGGCGTACCTGGTTTTCTTTTTCAGGGGATGTAGAAGGAGGGGTGACTCAGCACACAGGGGTGACAGGAGTCCAGCCGGGTTTGAGCTTCCAAGTCCCCAGCAGTCCCAGACATCTGCACGGTGGGTAAAGCACATTCCTGTGTGCTTGGCTCACTGAAAAGATACAGATATGACATCTCACCTGTGACCCAAAACATTAAATGGGACCAGGGGGTCAGCAGCCCCTCTGCCAGGTGCCCACAGCACAGGTTTTCCCTTGAGCACTCCCCTCTTGCCTCTGTCAGACCATGGATAAACTCCTCTGGCACAACTCCTGCAAGGCTGATTCCACAGCACATCCCTGACTTACTGCCCCCACAGCTCACTGCAACAGATTACTAACCCCGTTCTGTAATCACAAATCTATTTATACTTCTTTTAACAGACTGAATTCCTAATGCTCTGATTTAGTCACTTCTGAGAACCTCCTTCAAGCATAGCTTTTCACAAAAAACCCACCACAGTCTGAGAGACTCCTTACTTGCACAGGCTGTCAAATGTCCCTCCTTGCACCACACCAGGCTCTCTTGGTACCCTGTCTTGTGTTGCCTTACGGCATCTATTAAGCCAATTATTGTCCTCATTGTCTGCATTTTACATGCTTACACAGCCCTTTCAGAGAAAGCTGACACATTACGGCTGCTTCCATAAATTGTCCTTTCTTCCACTCGTTCTTGTGACCCATGGAGACATTATGCTATTTTTCATTGTTAGATTCAGGCCTAATATGATTTCTCTCCAAAATGCCTCCAATGAAACCTAATATATCAACACCCGTTGCTCTACACCATATAAGGGAGAGTAAAAAATTATCTGTGGTGACCAGTCACAGAAGCTTCTCCTGCCACCACCTGGTCTTAAATGAGGCCAGTAACTGAAGAGCTGCTAATGCTGGGCATGTAAAGCAACGGGAGACTGGTGCCCTTGGTTAACAGGAAGTCTTTATGTAGGGTGGGCTCAGGCACTGGATGCTGGTAGTTGAGAGGCTTCTTAAGGGAAATTGAAGTCTAAATCATTTGGTGTCTCCAGGAAGAGGCCTATATATATTTCAGATGCAAGAGTGATAGACTGTATGACCAGATTTATATATATATTTGTGTGTGTGTGTATATATATATATATAAGTTTGCTTTTGATTAGCCTTTTTCCTTGGCTCTGAAGCCTACAGCATTTATTGCAGCCAGGCAATCAAGGTTTCCTGTGGTCCCTGGTTGGAATGAAATACACTCTAGAACCAGAGCACTGTTTACAGGCCTTCAGTATTGAGTCAGGGGTATCTTCTGTTTGTTGCTATGAAGTAGAAAACCATAGCTATATTCCGGAGTTTTGGGCTGTTCCTGGAACTTTTCCACCCAAAGAAGGCAGAACATTTTCAACGTTTAGAACTGACCATAAATTTCTGTTATTCCGTTATCAGCAGGAGGGTCTGTCTTTGAGTCTTTGTGTATATAGGACAGGGGAGTCTGTGTTGCCCTGAACCGTGAGGCACAGAGCTACAGCAAGTGCCGAAGGTTCAGTCCCCTCAGTTTTCCTGTAGCTGACCACTGTTACAATGTATCCTGGCCATGCTAAATAGATACCTCCAGTTTTGCGCCCTCAAACTTGCCAAAGCCTTGGCAGAGAAGCCCACAGGATCCCTGTTCTACATGTAAAGGCATCACATGCCCCTTTCTGTGCTGGTGCAGTGTTTTGACATTTCTTTATTTAAATACGCATTACACAGCCCAGCAAGAAGTGCAATACAGTTTAGGCTGTGACTTTATACTTTCTATCATAAAATCGGAGTAATGTGTCCCACAGGAATGGTTATAATTGAGCACACTAATCAAGTCCAAGGGTGAGAGGCTCATGACAGGAAAAGCAGAATCAGAGGAACATCTTCATGAGTCTTGCACAAGCCAAGTACATTTTATTATAAAGGCATGGAAACACAATGCAAAAATTACTACCTGTTACTGATCACCCCTAGCAAAGTCTGCTGTTAGCTCAGACTGCTTTCAGCTGGTAGTCTATCCCTGGCCAAACTGGGGGACCCTCACAAATACAGCAGCTTTGAGATTTATCTCCACAATGCTCCTCTCAAGCCAAGACACTCCTGCAATGAAACCATACCAAAGAGAAAACCATCCAAAGGAAAGCAAGTGCAGCACTGTGACAGCTTCTGGCCAAAACTCTTTCAAACCAGTTCTCCTGCCATTAAAAAAACAAACAAACCCTTCACAACTTCTAAACTTAACTGAAAAAGTCTTTTCAAAAAATGAGATCCATCCTTAGCTGAGATAGGAGTGCTACATATACTGTGCTCATCCCCATATGCCCCTCACTCTTACAGCTCAATGAGCTGCCAAGGGCACCACAGCACATTCCACATCTCCAGTGGTTAACCACAACAGCCTGGGCAAAAGCAGCTCTTTTTGATCACTTTGAATCTGCCCTCCTCTTGGCCTGTTCCTGCATGAGGCTGGATCCGGTTGTTCCTGCTCACCTTTTCCACATCAGTAGGGAAAGACTAAGCTGAGAACAACCCCTTAGCAAACCCATAGAATCTCTTGATGAGGCAAGTCATCAGAACAACATTGAGGACAAAAGGAGGTAACATGTTCATATTGTACTAGGTCTTGCCATATATCACATTATCAGTGCTACAGCTTATTCAAAAGACATAAGAACTGACTGATTCAGTGTTACACTTAAAGACATGCTGTAGTGTTAATGTTTCCAAAAGCTATCGGTTTTGATGCCATGATAAACGGTGAGGGCATAAGCATGAGAAATTCAGTAATCAGTTGAAAAACAGCTCGGGAACACGAAGGTCCCAAGGCTAGTGGGAGAAAAAAGTGACATCACTCACCCTCTTTGGATGCCACTTTGAAGGAGACCAGGTATCTCAGGAGAAGCCCCACAGAGATGACCTCACGGGGCAAAGCCTAGGCTTTCAGAAGCTGACACCTGGGAAAGAAATGCAGCAGCAGTGGGTGACGGAGCAGAGCAACAAACCTGCAAATTATTTCCAGCAACTGGTTTGTCTTTAACCATATCCTGTGTTGAAAACTAAAGGGGTGCTGCTCACTTCATAGACATGAATCACCCCTGAACCCAGTCAAGCAAATTTGTCTGCAGAAGAGGAGGCAGTTTTGTGTTGACTGTCAGTGCTGATGTCTATCTTACGAGAGTCCAGACTTCTAAGGAAAAGGTGCTTCAAATGTGGACTAGAGGCCTGTGAAATTCCCAAAGAGCATCTAAGGACTGGTCTTAACTTTCCTTGTTCTAGAAAGGGCTTACAACATGACCAGCAATAAGCAGCGGGAGAACTGGAGAGGGTGTTGCTCTGGAAACTTAGAAGAGCAGAAGAATGATTATTTGAACTGTTGTGTGCCTTTCAAAAAGAACATTTTCCCTCCCCATCCGCCAAATAAATTCACCAAAAACCCCAGGCCATGGGAGCCTTGCTATAGCCCTAGGCTGTAATCAGAGGGAAGACAAATTTCTTTCCCAAGACAGAGAAATAATGATAATAAATCTGAATGAAAGGGAGCACACCAGACCTTGTCTTATTAATGGAGGGAATGATACTGTAGCTGGAGGGCATTACTGCCCTGACCTAGGAAAGAAGAACTCCTGTTCCTGGCTTCTGGTTCAAGATCAGGATCTCAGCAGCAGGCTCAGGAGTCAGTTGTTGGCTGTAATTACAGCTTCCCTCCCTCTTGGCAGCTGTTTCAATCTGCAGCTCGACACAGAGTGTTTAATGCATGCCACGGTCCCACAGGTGACTCCATGCAGCTCTGCCCTTGCACTCCAGTCATCCTGCACCTGCTGCAAGCTCTCACTTTATTCATCTACAGAGGAAGGGCAGGGCCTGTATTTTTCCTCTGTTCTACAGTTCAGGAATAATTGATGAATATATGCAAATAATGCTGTAAAGTGGTATTGCTTACAGCACTTCTTTGCTTGTCCCTCAGTCCTATCGATGAAATTAAGCATAACTTCTGCTCCATGCCTCCATGAAAGACTATCACAAAGGATTCTCCTTCAGCACCAAAAGCAGAAGAACTCTGCTAGGTTGACGCCACAGCAAGAGATGACAGAAGACAGAAAGCCTGCTCGGATCAGTGTGGGGTTCCTACTTACCCTGATGCTGTATGTCTTTCTGGCACTTTGTCTAAAATTCATTTAATTTGCCAATGGCATCTTGGGATTTCCTACATGTGCTAAATTGTAATAAATGACATCCGCTGATGGCAAAGAGGATTATGGAGGGTAGGGCTGCCTGAGACAGCTGAAATCCACTGGAGATTGAAAAGGTGTGAGCAGTAAATAAAAGGAAATCCTGGATCACTGTATAGTGTTCAGCTCCCACACTTTGACCTCCTTTGGTCCCTTCTATATTTTGTTAAGATCATATTTCTTTATGTGCTGCCTGACTTAAAAGCCATCATAAATCTCTGGTGTGCAGTAAGAATAACAGGGAAGGCACCATGTAATACAAGGGGCTCTAATTCCATCGCAGGGACACAGAGGGAGCTGTAAATCAGTGTGGAGAAGCTTTAGGTGGGAGAAGTGGGGCCAAGGCTGGGAAGGCAGCCACAGCCTGGCCCCATCTGCCCTCGGGCTGAGCCCACCTTCCTCACCGGGGAGGGGGAACAGCTTTCCTTCCCCTGCTGTGCTGCAGGGAAGGGGCTCACCCTGCCCCACAGCCCATGCCCTTTGCCCTGGCCCTCCTGGGCTCCAATCCTCTCCCTCCCTCCCTCAGCCATCAGGGGACCTAAACTAAGGAGAAACGGTAAGTATCCAGTGAGGAACATACCCTCTGTGTTGCTGCTGCTGAAACGCATGGTCTGCTGCCAACCCAGAGCACAAAAAAAACACCAAAAAAGAGTTCTTACAGTTCTTCAGACTTGAACAGTGACAAAACTACTTTAAGTACTTTTTGGGACAAAGTGCACCTACCCACCCTTGGGGGAATAACCTGCGGGATGAGGCACACAGTTCGTGTATCACGGGTTGGAGCACAGCCCAGGCGTCACTCACGTCGAGGTGTTTGCCTCCCCTGGCATCATCTGTAAAAACCAAGTCACACCTGCTTGGCCCACACGTGGCCAAACCACGTCTTGTCTTCCAGCTGCAGCCCTGGCACAAGGAGCCAGGGCAGGAACAGCCCTGTCAGAGCCGCCTGAGCTGCCTGTGAGCGACGGCCCTGCTGTACGCTGTGCTCACATACTTACCCAGCTCATGCAGATGTAGCTCCGCCACTGGAAATCTGGGAAGAACTTGAGCTAGGGATATACTAACACATCCAAAATAACAATATCTTTTTTCTTGCTCTAGCGTGAAAAAGCCTAACCCCAAAGTGGAAGCTTTCCGAGGTAGACTTTCCTAATACTCATTTTACTCAAGTTCTGATAGAAAATGTGAATGATCACTTTCTCTTTTTTTCTGCCAGATAGGAGAACATGATGAATGTGTGAAATGTAATGTATTTATAAGGTTTCTTTGTGCTGCAGTTAAAACTTATTAAGCTTTGGAAAAGCTGAATTGCAAAGGGGAATGAAATGGAAACTTATTTGTCCATTTGAACTTTCAAACTCAGACTCTAAGCTTTGGTATGATGGAGAAATAAAAGGTGAATCATTGAATCCTGGACCATCAATCATTTCATTTTATCCATGGTAAATAGGAGAAAAAGGGAGAGAAAAAGAAAATACAACCAAAGTAGTGGACATGTTGAACCTTCAGGGGAAAGAAGTTACTATGTTGTAACCATGGGTACCCTATGCCAAACCTCAGCAGAGGTCACTGGAACAAGCCAGCAAGCTATACCTAAATAAAAACAGGACGTATGGGATTCCCCATCTGATTTTCACATAGTCACTACTGCAACACCATTTGTCAAGCTCACAGGGTAGTTTTTTACCAAATGTGAGAGACAGTACCGAAAAGCCAGGCTAAAGCCATAGAGAGAGCGTGTATGCTTCCACAAGGGAATAATCTGCCCAGGAAGGTCTGTAAAGTCCAAGATTACACTGAAACCTCCCAGATCCCTCAGTGCTGCAAACTGTGTTTTAACAGTTCCACAAGTGAGATGTTTCTGTCATCGAAAGGGAGATGTTCAAAGGACCTGTCTTGCTGTGTAAAGGAAAGGTTAAATTGCCTTTTCTCCTATTTTTGGGTATTTTTTACATGTGGGAGAACAATTTCTATGTGTGCAACCAAACCCATCACCTTCCCGTTATGTTCCCTTTCTTCCGCAGATTTTTGGTGCAAGTTCACGTTCTCAAAATGTCTTTAACGGACCCAACATTTTCTGTCCATGGACTTCCAGGTGCAATTTGTGCCTCTTAGATAGCAGAGAGTTCTCTTTGGGGGTCATTAAAAGTCATGAAATGATCCTGCTTACAAGAGACTAAGAGGCCAGTCTGGTTTTTGGTTTTTTAGTTCTCCTTCTTGATTTTCATTGTTACAGCTTTTTACTTGCAACATAAAGCCTAACTGCTGAAGAAGTCATGTGACTTAATTTGATATTATTTGTAAAACACTGCAAGATTCCTGAGGCAGAGGGAAGTTGAACAAAATCAATGCATTGCTAGTAAAATTTGTTGCACTCAGATGTCAAGAAAATACAAACGTCCTGAATGCAAGTTTGCAGCATTTTTGGAATCATTTCCCATAATAGCTTCACTCCATTCAAATGAATCAGAAACAAAACAGATTGAGAGCAGACAAACTTTGAAATACTTAAAAATTCTTTAATTCAATTTTTCATGGTAAAGACTTTTAAAAGGATAATTATTTTGCAGGCAGTTACTAAAAATCTACATTTAAAATCTAAATCTAGAGCAATTAGGGACAGGATAACAACAACTGTATCTAGACTTACTTTGCTGTTTCAGAAGTATGTCTCAGGATTGTATTTTAGCTCTCGTTTCTCTGTGAATTAAGACACTGATGGTGTTATGCTGCTTATCAGGGAAGGCAGTAGGTTGTATAGTTATCTCCTGATTGGGGCAAAATCACTACCCTGAAACCACACAACCTACTACCTCATCCTGTTAGAGCATCATGCATATCTTCCGAAAGAAACCAACATTTCACCATTTGCACAACACGTTCTATCCCACCCACTTCTGTAATTGTGGCCTGCTGACCTTTCCTCACAGTTCTACTGGGAGTCAGTCGAGAATGGGCGAGGTGACTCCGGAGGCATGACAACTGCAGTGGCAAACACTGTCCCTCCCAAATTAGCAATATGTAATAAAAAGCAAGTGCAATCAGCACCCACAACTGATTAAAGAGACCTCTTACTTAGGGCTCAAGCATTTAGCAGTTCCAGGGCAGTACACAAGTGACTGGAAGATATCCTCTTTGGTTTGGTCCAGCTCGTCCCTTTGCAGTTTCTCAAACAGCCTACACAAAGTGGATTTAAACAGCTGCTGAATCCAAAGTGGCATTTTCTGTTGACTACGAACACAAATGCCAGAAGGTAATGGAGAAGGGGGTCAGCCGTTTCCAGACGGCCATTCTCACGGCAGCCCGAGAATGCCGGGCGTGAGCAAGTCCACTGCAGACCGGGAAAAGGGCTCAGGGACTGGGTTGTACCTCTCTGTCCTGTCACTCACACCCCACCTCCTCTGAGAAGGGAAATGGCTTTTGGGTCTGAATGGGAACTAGAGGAATCTAAACACTGTAAGAACATTCATGTACAAGAGCCAAACGCAACGAGCAGACAGAGCCAGAGAATGTTACAGTTGGAAAATCTCTGTGTTGTCTTTCAAACACACATCCAGCGCTGGTATCACAGCCACTTCAGGAAAGACAGTAGATTGTATAGTTATCTGACAGGCAGGGCATAGCCCTAAAACTATACAACCTACTACCTCACCCCAAAGGACAGTCAGACTCTGATCAGATGAAGCACAAGCTGTATTCCCAGACAGCTGGATTGCTTGCTGACAACCTAGAAGACAAAAATCTCTGGAGACAAATATTAACAGTCTTGAATTTGAAACAGTTTGCTATATACCAGACAACATTCTGCTTAATAAGCTCTAGTTTCATGTTTGAAATGTTTAATAGATTTGCAACTTGTGAAGTCACATCAGTGACAAGAAACACAAGGGAAAGAGGATACAGCATTCATTTTTAATAACTGCACTCATGTACCTCCAACTCTGACACAATCGTATCCTATCAAACCAGTTTGTCACGGCTATGGCTCAGAGGGATTGTACAGCATGCTCCTAGATATTCTTCTATTATCTTAATGGGGAAGAGCTGAGGTTCTCTAACTAAATTTCCCAGGTCCCACAAGAGTAAATCCCTAAGACTGAACAAAGGATTTCTCAAGACTGAGGAACTGTTGTGGCCTACTCAAACACCACACTAGTCCTAACTGAGCAAAATCCAGCTCTGAATTGAGCACTACACCAACAGACCCTGCTGTAGCACACACATCTTGCTCAGGGGGATTAGCAGAGCTGCCACTACAGCACCAACTACTGTCACCTCAAACTTGCACTGCAGTGTGAGGGGGTTGTTATTCCCCACCACATGGTTTGATGGACAACACTTCACATTCAGGGCAGATCTAAAGACGTGGAAATAACTGAGGAATCAGTCAGTATTGTAATATATAAATACTGCTTAGATAAATAAGCAAACCTTTAAAGTAAAAGGTATGGTATAACTCAATCAGCTAACTTCCCTTTTGCTAAGTTAACTAAAGAACACAATAACTGATGTACCCATCAGCCCCATGCAGAGAAAGGAAAGCCCTGTTTCACTAGGAAGCAGATCTTACCCTGAAGGTCACACTGCAGGGGGACTGAAGCCATCTGCCCTGGCTTTCAGCATCATTGATGTGGGGACCTGGAAAGAGAGAAGCAAGACAAAACACACACATCTCAATGGCATTTCACTGCACGCTGAAACAATTATAAGGTGGGAGAGAGCACACGCTAAAGCCAAGAGCAGCTTCCTTCTTGAGAAGAAGGAACACAGCACCAACCTTCCCGTCCACTTTTACTACCACAGTTCCACTACAGCCCAGGGGAGGACCCTGACTCAAAAGAGACAGGCAAAAGAAAAGTTGAGTGAAAAAACAGAATTTTTTTTAGATTGTCTTGAGTGTTAAGAGCATCACAGAGACAAGCAGAGAGAGGTATTAGCTCCTCCAAAGAACAAACACTTTTAAATGAAGCAGAGAAGGAAGGAGAATGCAGATGTCTGACCAAATTAGATATCAATGTGCTAATTATAAAAGACTATACCACCAGTGTCAAAGATCATTTCACTGCAGTGGATTGAGGCCACGTGTAGAAAGAGGTCACTGGTTGCTGGGAGCTGCACATGGTGCTGTTTGTGCACAAGACGGGCCTGGTGCAACTCTGAACACACTGAGATCACTCAGAATCTCAGGATTGTTGCAGGAAATACTGTCCAACCCCGTATTTCACATCTTGTAACCTCAATGCCCCTGTAGGCCAAACAGGATATGCGTTGTAATATTCTTTTTAGACCACACTGAAGGAACAGCCTGAGAGATTTCAGTATCTCATCAATGTCAACTGTACAAAACTGGTAGCAGAAGCTGCTCCCTGACCACTATCAAAGAAATCCTTTTGGAAAGCTCTTCAGCAGAATGCCTGATAGTCTTCTCTATGTACGTAAGTGTTTGAAAGTCAGTTGCTCTCAGAATAATCCTCTGAAACACACCCTACCCTGTGCCTCTGGTTTTTAGATAAAATATTTAAAAATAAACATCATCTCAGTGCATGCAGTCAGAGATCTCAGTGTTCTTCCTAAGAGCCAAGAACTTGCATTGGAGCTTTGGCTAAAATTCTTGCCCCGTTTCAGCAACCTTTGAGTTGGGCAGTCACCTCTCAGAAAGTGCTTTCTGTGTAAAATAAACTCTATGCTTATATCAACAGAAACATGTTACATAATATAATTGGAGGAAAGCTGTGTATTGTGTGATTGACTTCAAAGTGACACTCTTGTAAGCATTTACTTTAAAGTGGAAGGATAAAAACAACATAACTTTTCAGAGTAGCAACTCTATGCTGGATGGTACAGTGAAACCAGTTCAAAGTACCAGCCGGGCATTAAAAAGGAGGATTCACAGTAGTGAAAAGCCCAAACTACCCCACAGACCTAATCAACTCCAACAACAGGGAATTTTGGATGAAGAACCTACACTTACAGCTGATTCCAGGGACCCTAAGAGACAGAAAGATAGATCCAAACAATGGCAATCTTCTGGAAAGCCTGAGTATGTTCCAGGGATTTCATTGCCCGTCTTTAATATATCTGGACTTCATTTTCAGTTTCAGGTGCAATGGTAGGTGAGATAGTGAAAAATATCCACCCCTATTGAAAAAATGGTGAACTTTTAGTAGCCATTTCTAAAGGATGCTCTTATTTGCTGTGATAATGATGTTAAAGATTCCTTTCTCTAGGTGCAGTTGATGTAATGTTGCCTTAATATGTATTTTCCAAAAAAAATAGTAGTTTTTTAATTCATGAAGATATTGAGATAATTATTTGTAAAGTACCATAAGCTCTGTGTAATACTATTTTCTATAAGGTCCGTTATTATGGGTATTAGTAATACTCATCAGCAGACAAAACCAGAAAAGAATGTGTTTTATCCAACACTTAAAATTAATTAGTCTTCTGCTCTCACATGCTGCTCATAAAGTTATTTTAATTGACTTAGATCACCAAACAAGGATGAACTTTAAAATACTTAATGAAAGAAAAATGCATGTTCATTTTCCTTCTATGAAGACGACAGGCACAAGAAATAACTATCTGGCAAGAGTTATGTTTCTAGTTTAACAACTGTTTAATACTAGGAAAAATATGACATTTCCATATTCCAACTCTCACTGCTCACTGAAAAATGTCTTGAAACTGATGTTAATAAGTACCTCGGCAGTTACTTTTAAAAAGGCACAGGGCCAACCAAGTCTGCTATTTCTGTGATGTTATAGGGAAGCAGACAGTTTTAAAGTAGGGTTGTTATATACTTAAAAGCCTTACAAATGAACAGGCTCTGGGACAGCACAAGAACTACCATTTTGCAATCTCTGATCACCTTCCACCCAAAATCTCAGAAGGATTTACAAAGGCTGAGTGCCCCTGGGCTGTGTGCTCTCGGGGGCACTGGGATTCCATACCAGGGGAAAAGAGGGCCTGGAGCCCCTCCAAGGTGGGGACATTGCCCAGCAAGGCTGGATGAAGGACAGGTCAGAGCTATCCCATCCCTCTCCATGCAACAATTATCTTCTGGCTTCCCAAGTGGTGCAGTCACCACTCTGGCTCCCACAGACTGAAAATGTCACCAACACTTGCTGGCAAAAGCGTTGTGGGGCCAATGGCTGAGGATCTGCTGTGGTGGATGCTGCAGCCAAGGGGAGTTTTGACAAATTCAGTAGGGCCTCGATCAGGCAGGAAACTGAACTGCCACATCATTCTTTCTGGGCAGGATCTTGCCAGAGCAGCATCATGGCAGGTAACTTTCCTGGAGATTTCGGATAGAAATTTCTTGGTGGAGGGAAGGATTCGCTTTCTTTCAATTTGTGTATGACAAACTCCACACACAGTATTTTAAAATACATTTTTAGCTGAATATTATAAAAATTACACACTGCCTTGCATCTTCAAGAAGTAAAAAATATTCTGCAAACACAGATGTTATGACACCTGTGAAATACAACATGTGTCATGGTCTTACCCGTTACTTAAATGCAGCTGCTCCTGCAAACAACAGCTCTTTGCCCAGTCGTGAAACTTCCCTGTAATTTAATGGTACAGGACAGATTCTGCCAGAACTTCAGGCAGGCACAATGGGAAAAACTCACAGGACTGAGCTTCCATGGCCTCCTCCTCCATTCTGTGTAGGTACACAGGAGATTTTCTACAAGTTGACTCGGGGCTGGGTGTACATCAGAGGTGTTCTGCATGATCACAGACACGTTTCATATGTATGTACTGGGCATTTCACGGCCCTACTGCTGCGAATTGCCTTGGAAGTTAAAGAAATGCTTCAAAACGGAATGCATTAGGGAAAGGACAGTTTTCCATCAAAAATACATTGCATTTTTCTTGGATGTGGGACTGTGTCTTCTGCTTATGCAAACTGCAGTACCTACACTGACAAAATTGTTATTTTTCTATCACATTAATTTCTGCTATTTTTGCTTATGTACTACTCTGAACACTAAAAAAAGCCATAAAAGCTGATATTCCAGAGGATGATGAAATACTCAATGCCTCAAAGCTTCCACTACCACAGAAATTACACCAGGGCTAAGCACTGGCTGCTCTGTAGATTGCACAGGTGTTCCTAAGCAAATAAACATTTCAGGAAATACCTTGTTAAAAAATAAACTTCAGAAGTTTATTACTCACTGCATCCCTGAACTCTCCATGGCAGAGGTGAGGACCACCAGATCCTAATGCCCAGAAATCAATGAGGTCACAGTCCAGGGGAGATAAAACCTGTGTGCAAATGGAGAATCCACAGTGTAAGTGAGGTGCATCTTGTGAAAAACAAATGTTACAGGTACTCTTGATATCTTCCCATGTGGAAAAGCAAAAGTGCAAGGGCTTGGATTACCTGGGAGATGAGCCCAGCAAGAGAAGACGCAGCTGTAACAAATTACGGATTGTTTTTTGTTAGGGAAGGAGCAAAGAGAATGTGTCCGTTTTATTTTCTCTTGGCAGTCAGAGATAGGAAGAGTAAAAGGGGCATAGAACACCCCTCAGAGTAAGCATTTCCTACACATTCATCAGTTATCACCATGCTCTCAGGAGGATTGTATTAATGCAGATCACACTAAAATGAAATATTAATCACGACCCCCCCAAATATTCACTCAGTTTAGGATGATGAGCAATGGCCTGTATTTTGAAAGAGTTGAACTCGCCTAACTCAGCTGCCATGACCTGGATTTGCCCAACATCTCTGAACACTGAGCTGGACACTGAAATGGAGCACCCTTATCTTTGCTTTGATATACAATGTCCAGCTCTTCCAAACTGCACCTCTCCCACATCCCCTCAAATCCCACGGAAATAAAATACTGGGCACAGTCATGCATGCAGAGAGCAGTCAGGATCACAGTCATCCAGTCTCTCCAGCTAAATACTCAGACACCTCACAAGCAATACTTGAATAATGTTTTTAATTATTTTTGGATGGAAACCCCCTTTACAACATACAGAATCTTAAACAAGCCATCTGAATTGTAAGTCGACCAGATTTGACTTTTAATATGTGCAATGCATACAGTGTCACACCTAGCCTACGTGACACCAGTGAGGAAGTGTTACGTATTTCAGTTCTTTATAGACACTGGGAGTCACATCTTCCTTAAAAAAACACCATTCCCAATCCCAACACACTAATTCATTCTGAGGAAAACTGAATTTTCATTCTGAAATGGATTTAAATTGTTTTTCTTTATAAAGACATGCAATAAACTAGTATGTGCAAGTTCTAGCTTAATTAAGCCCCAAGAAGGAATGTCTGCCAGGGTAAGCCTCTAAACTAAAATTCATTTTGCAGAATGTAGCTGGGCCAGTAATTATAGTTGGTAGAAAAACGTCTTCTGGCCTTTGCCCCATAAGGCTTCCATTTTAAATTTTAGCCTTTAGTGAGATCAAGCAGCTGACAAATAGGAGTGAGTGAATTGGTAGTCTGGGAGCCAGGATCAGAATGACTTCACACAGATTTTGCCTAAAATTCTGTATTTACATTAATGCACAATTATGTTTGCCACCACAACAAACAGGACAAAGTACTCGAGTGCTGATGAAGAAGCTTTGTATGATGGCAGACAAGCAGAATCTGTCCTTCACGAAGTCCATTTGTCACAATCACTTTAGACCCACAGCATGGGAAATGGTGGATATTATGATACAGAAAGCTGGCATAAAATCACCAGTCTGTGTAGTATGTTTGTTTTAAAATATTGTTACAAGCTTAAAATCCACTTCCATTGCAGAACAACATTCTGGGGTTTCGACTGCATTTGGGCTCAAGCCAGTGGGCTTGGTTTAATCTGACAATCCATTAGCAGAGGCCTGATGTTCACACACATTAACCCAGAGAAAGCATTTGTACAGGCATTGCAAACCCAAACTGCAGCAGCCTGCTTATTTCTGGTTACTTCTGGGGTGCAGGGAAGGTGTGAAGCCACAGCGCTGATCAGACAAGGCCATTTCAAAGCGCAAACTATTGTCCTGTCAGACATTTCTGTGTCCCTGACAGGACATGGCCTGGCCAGGCTCTGATGCACCAGCCAAGGGACACGTTCTCCCTGCCTCTCTTCCCCAGCTCGCATCCTGCCTGGAATCTCCCTCCTCTGCTGCCAGAGCTCGGCCCTGCCTCTTGCACACCTCCTGATCCCAGGGACCTCCAGGAATTTGCCGTGACAACACTGCTCTCGAGTTCCCTTTTTCCTTTCAGTGACTGTTTTTCTGTGGTTACCAGCACCGATCTCTGTGCAAGGCAACAGCTTTGATGCTGTCCCAAGTTATGTTGTGATTTAAGAAGCACACACAGGTCCTTTTGTCATGCTGGCTCTGCCTCTGCTTGGCTCAGTTATTTTCCATTCGGAGGCCTCCACGCTGCAGGTGACAGGCACAGACAAGGCTCACGCACAGCCTTCTGCACGGGCTCAGGAGCTCACCAGCCCACACAGGGCCCAGCCCCTGAGCCACACCAGCATCACACAATCCTAAAGCAAGGGGGGAGGCCCTGAAAAGGGCCCGACATGATGCTGTGCTGGCTCCTGGGCTCACAGCAGGGGGGCTCGAGGGCCAGACACACAGCACTGCCTGTCTCTGCTCACCCCACACAACCTCCTGTCCCCTCAGGTGGCCAGGCCTCTCCACAGACTGACTCCAGGGCAAGGCTTCATACCTGAGGATGAAGCTTGCACTGGTTAAACCTTCATGAACAGACTTAAAGTGGTGGCAGACAGTGAGCACATCTTCGCCAGAGCTGACGGTGTGTTAGACTCTCCGTGTCCATTATTCATGGCGCTGTTGCTACAGGCCCTAATTTTACTTAAGTGAAAGCCACAAGAGAACTGTTAGGAGGAGCAAGTAGGAAGAGCACAGGGAAGGAGTGCCTCATCAGTCAGTATTAAAGACATAGTTCAGTATTACATTTTCTGTTTGTGAAGCCTCTTGGGAGTTGAAAAATGCAACACACTTTCTCAGAATAGTGACAAGCTGAAACCTAAAATCTTGAAGATGGTCTTTAGAATCAATTTCTTCATGTCCTCTGCACAATCCTATCCCAATTCCCCACATATGAAAAATACATAACCCCTCATCTCCAAATTCATCTGCCTCACAATTCCTTTTAGCTCCTATTTAAAAACTCCTAAAATCCTATCTTAGCCATTTCTCCATGCCCGCTCTGGGATGCCAAAGATTTCAAAACTTACAATCAGTCTGGCAAGGAGCAGATTATACACTCTCTGAAGACAGGAACGTGCCCACTGGCACTATCAACTCAGCAATACAGCAAGAAGGCCTAGTGAAACTGAAATAATTGATTCCCCTCCCCTATCAACATAAAAAAAATAGAATCATACAAAAGCATCTGCTTTTCCATCACATGGCATTCATAGCAAACATACTGGACAGTATTTCAATATTTTCCTGTTGGAGAAAGAAGCTGCAGGCACAGAATCTATGACATGTAAATTAAGATATACTTATGAAAGTAGGTCATGCATTTAAGGCATTTCTAGACTCTGTCTCTTGATGTAAACATTCTGAAAACATTCTTGCGTCTATAAAATAATATTTTAATTATTTATCAGATTTCATTCTCTAAGAACATTAAAGAACAGGTACTTCTAACAGTCCTTATAGGGTAGCAAATGTAAGTACTTCTTTGCAACCTTTTATAACTTTATGTAGTACATGCTTAGTTCCTAATGGAACTGCATGATTGAAGCACACCACAAAAAAAGTCGATGCAGTAGAAAAAGATGATGTGTGAAGATCCCAGGCTGCACACAGAGGGGTCCTGACTAAACAATATAACGAAATTTTCAAACGTTTCCTACCTTGTATTGTTCTGAGACTCTTGAAATTTCCTCAAGACTGGTGTTGGGTATTTGTTCATCTGGCTATGAGCAAGTTAGTCCATGAGCAAAGTTAAAGAGAAAAAAAAAAAGGTAGTGAAAGTGTCATGGGTTTGCAAAAGTTCCCCCTCTTTGGGGGTTGTAAGTAGTTCGTCCAGGTGAATTTCCAGGGCAAAACCAATCGGAAGTTTTGGTAATGCCTTTGCCAATTACATCTTTAAGAAAATGGAAGAGAAGGCTGGGGGCGCAGGTGAAATTGGGACCCATGTGAGGGAGAGGCAACAGGCCCCATGTAGGGGCCAGGCCTCCTTCCTCCCCCGGCCCTGGGTCAGGGGCAGGGGCAGCACTGAAGCCCCCCTGACCAGACATGTAACAGAGTGAAGAAAAAAAACTTAAAGGAGAATTTGGACAAGACAGACTGCAGCCAGAGAGATAGCGGAGCCTTCAAGGTCAGAGCTGGCAGCAGAGAAGAAGCTGCAAAGGGGGGGGAAGACAGCTCCTTCTCCCCCTCCCTCTCTCTCCCTTCAGCAGGGAAAAGACTGAAATCTAAAAAAATCCCTGCCACCTGTGGAAGATTTCTGGGGAGCGAAGACAACCCTCTGCAGCTCATGAAGGAGCCCATGCCGGAGCAGAGGAGTAGATGTGACTCTGTGGGAGTTTTGCTGGACTGTGGCCCATGGAGAGGAATCTTACACCAGCACAAGTAGGCCTGGGTAAGATCTTGGGGTCCCAGAAAGGAACTGATGCTGGTGCAGCTGTGTTTGTGACCCCAAGGGACAGCAGAGAATGGAAGAACTGTTGCCCTGAAGCATAGACCCACGTTGGAGAGGTCTATCAAGGACTATTCCGTGAGAAGGGACCCCACACAAAACAGGGGTGCGCTCAAAAGCCGTTATCCCCTGTGACCGTGTGGTGCAGGTCCATGGAAAAGCAAGAGTCCCCTTGCAGTCCATGGAAGACCTTACAGGACCTGGGTAACCCCCAGCCTTCGGCCTTAGCCCAGGAGGGAGGTAGGCCCAGCCCTGATGTCGACACAGAGGAGAGAAAGGGACAGAGAGAAACAGTTCCAGCTGCAATAAATCAGAGGTGTCGCCCCAGAGATAACAGAGAGCAACTTTCAAATGCTGCGGAATTGTTTGGAAGAACTGTAGCTTTGGAAGTGGAAAGAACATTGCTTCTCCTCCTGGACTGATACAAAGGCAGGAGGGGTATTTCTGTAAATACATAGTGCTTTTGCCTAAATAGAATTGTTGTAGATGTAGTTGTTTAGTTTTTGTTTTACTAGTAATAAATCCTAATATTGTTTCTCCCCAGTTAGATCTCTTTTTTTCTGCATAAACCTTCTCTCAACTTAGAGCAATTGTGTTGGGGGGTGCGGTAAAAAATTGTCCCTAGACAAACCCACGACAGAAAGTAAAAAAGCAAGAGAGCCTATGTGTTTGAGACAGGAATTGAGCTTCCAGGCCATAACATCTATCAAGAAATCTAAAAAAAGAGAGGCAATTTAAGTGGGCACCACTATCAATTTATCCACTAGGTGTCACAAAATAATCATGCAACCAGATGAAAAGCAATTATATGTAAAATGTGTCAGTGTACTACATCAATGAAGTGCTGCTTTGAAACGGAATCTGTGATAAGAGCAGATGCAGGAAAATGTCATGGATCTCATGAATATGCAAACTGTCAGGGGTGTACAGGAACCTGAGCCATGACACACAAAAGCTGTTGCCAACCACAGTGCATGTCATGTACTGGATTCACATACACACATGGAAGTGCTCCTTGAAAATAAAGTCTTCCCAAATCCTAAAAGCAGTATTACCAGCTCTCAGAACTGCAAGTCTTGTGTTTCTTGCTTTTTAATGCTCCAGCTACTGGACTAATGTGTTATGTCAGATTCTCTACAAATATATAAGAATCCATCATGACTACAGGGAAAACACTGCAAAGAAAACAAGTTCTGAGGGTTAAAATGTAAGAAGAAGAGAAACAAAAATACATTATTAATATTAGTATAAAATCCACCCCAAATGCCAAGCATTGAAATTGGCAATAATGTATGACAGACACTCCTTAGATCCAGATTGCTCTTTTGAAAGGGTAGGCTTGAAAATAACCAAATGGTTCTGTAGCCATTATTTCCCAGAAATTAGCCTCTACTACACTGGCAGTATTTTTGTTCTTAAATACTCCTGGACCACTTTAAATTCATAATTACATGTACACCTGCACTCATCCAAAACACTGAGTGCGTTAAAGGATTAAGGCTGGGCTGTTGAAACAGGCCCCTCAGTTTCCAAAACGTTTTTTTAATAACCATTTAGTAACTTTTCCTCAGAGTTGCATAAAATTTTTACAGGCCAGGTGGACTCCAGTGTGAATTTATCATTATCTGTACTCACACATAATGCACACAGTTAAAAATATTGTAATCAAGGTATGCAACATTATGAACTAGAATAGCCTGGTTACTTAAGAAGAGGAACATACCCTGGACATTTTTTATCACACAAACAGAACAGGAGCAGGGCTATATATGCTCTCCTGCCAATTGCCTTTATATCCAGCCAGCCCAAGCTGTGTTAAACCCCTTCCCCCTCATCAGACATGCAGTAAAGGAACATATGCCCTACCACGGCACTGGATGTGTACACTTCAGGTTATGTGTTTTATCCTGTCTGTAAAAAGCAAGCTCACGTGATCGAGTTTGGATTTTTTACACAGTCCTTTTAAGATGTGCTTTCTAAATGTCAGAGCTGCCCAACAGTTTCCAAAGTTTGGAAATACTTTCTTACTCGGTGATCATAAGAAGGAAGCTTTTCTTGCCCTTTTTTTTTTTTGGAGCAACTCAGTTAAGTACTTGTGCTTACAGGAAAACAGGTACAAAGCTGAGAGAGACATACTGGGGTTTTCTGTTTCCAATACAAGCGTAACTTCAGTGTGTCTGTGCTAAAGGAATCATATTGTGAAATACATTTTCAGAAGAACTCAGAAACATTCTCTGAAGTTCTCCACACATCAAAACCGTTACCTGACTTTAAAGAACCCTCCAATGATCCCTGTTTAAGCTGACAGAATGCAGAGCCTTGTGAAGTCAATCAGAATTTTGCTATCACGTAGTGAAGCTGTCACTTCCCTTTAGGCAGAGCCATACAGAAAAGCGCTGAGGTAACCCTTCATTACCTGTGCACCAGGACCCCAGATCCTTCACTACGGAGCTGCTTCCTACACAGCTGCCCCCAGCCTGCTTCTGTATGAGCTCGCTGATGGCAGCACACACACCATTTCTGAAATTATCAACATTAAAACATTTTTTCTTTTTTTTTTTTATTCGAAAGCTCCTCTGTCCTAGGCCTCACTTGGCCTTGAAGTGCTGTGAGTAAAACAGCTTAGGAATGTGAATGTACAGCAAATGTGCTTCCCATTAGCTCTTAATGCCATAAATCTAAAATCCTTGATACTACTGTTAGAGCAGTGCTTCCACTCAAATCTTAAAGAGGCTTTAGACAAGATAGTAAGTCTCAACAGACACATACAAGACACTTACTTCTGCATAGGACAGGGTTGCAAATGCATGTGGGTCAGAGGTTCTGCCCCTGTGCATCAGTATTTCACTTACAATGGAATAATTTTAAATTACATTAAGAACTATCATCATATTCTGCTATCATTTACTTTTTCATATCCTCTGACACTAGAAATAAGCTTGAAGACATCCATCCAGCCCCAAGTGCACTATTCTGGGAAAGTTTCCATTTAGATGAGAACATTTATGCTCATAACTACATGATTTTTTTTTAAAGCTTAATTCAATATGAAAAACTGGTTCAACTTGGAGTCTGCTCATTAGCGAGCAGTTGGAAGGAACTGGTTAATCATTGTTTGCCATCTGCTTTGGAGACTCGACACTGTACAGAACCTTCTCTGGAGCCAACAAACCCACAGTGCACAAAGAGCACTAAAGGAAAACCCTGTTTGCAGCTATGGGGTTCTCTTCTGTGCACACTTTGTGGCTGACCCCCTCTCCCTCCTTGCCAGACTGTGCTCTGGCAGAGGTCTCTGTGGGACTCCCCACGCGGCTGAGCAGCCCCTGCCCAGGCGCGGCGGTGGTGCTGGGCAGGAGCAGCGCTGGGCTGCTCAGCGCCCAGGGGCAGCAAGGCTGGCACACCACCAGGCCACCCGGCAGCAGGAGCTCAGGAGGCTGCAGGACACATACAAGATGCCACCTGTGGACTTGAATGTCGTTTACATGCTTAGAATACAAACCTAGAGAAATATTAGCAACATGATCCCCCTTCAGCTTCCACACCCCCCTCATCTTTCTTCATGTACAATCAGCAAACTGCTCCTGAGCACTCCCCATCGGATTTCCTGGCCAAAAATGAAGACAGCTCCTTACAGCTCTCTGCTGTTTGCTTAGGAAGCCCCTGAATTCTCTGATCTCTTCAGGCTGTTTTATTAAAAAGCAACTCTAAGTTCTTCCAAACAGACAAGCCAGGACTTAAAAGGCTATATTGACTCAAAAAAGCATTTGCTTCCTCACAGAAAAAAAATCAAAATGAAAGAATAAAATTGGTTGATTATCTATGCTACTTTCCTGGCTCATCTTCCCCATGTGGAAAATGCTGTGTCATAATTGGAGAGGGAAGGAAGTTTCCATTTTGAGATTAGTTTTGGAATCCAGAGTCTTCCTCAAAAAAATTAATTTTCTTCAAAATGAGGAAAAAATATATGAATGATGTAAAAATGTTCCACTTAAACATAGAAAAATTGCTAGGAAAAGGCACTTCATAAACTGAGGTTTTGTTAAAATACACATTTTAACAAGTGGCAAAAAATACCAGAAGAAATGCTGAGCATGAGAAAATCATTACTGCTAGGCTCACTCTCCTTTCGAAGATCCAGCACTGGGGGCCATAATTCAGGTTATTAAAACCTTTTTTCAAGATTGATTAAAGTTCATTTTAGTAACATCAGGAGGGAACCCAGGCTCCAATGATCTCAATACCAAGAGTGTTAAAGAACTGCAGTCTTCCAGAAGAAAATCAAAGTGTGCTCCTCTAGGCCTTCTTGCAAATAAGAGCTCTGAGTGTATTCAATCATAACAAAAGCCTGTCAGTGAAAAATATTTTGCCTTTAAAAAACCTCATAAAACAAACAAACAATGGGAAATGTTCCCTCTGACTTCTTCTTGCTCAAGCCATAAACTTCACTCATCCGCCTTTTCTTTGCAGATCTCCTGAGGTATGGAAACATGGAATTGCAGAACAGCCTGGGTTGGAAGGGACCTTTGGGTATGCAGAAATTTAAACGAGCTGGATTCATTTCCCAACTGTATCACATACTTCCTTCAAAATTTCAGGCAAATACTTCGGTCAAGTTTTCAGAAAAATAACTTCAGTTCTCCTGACTTCTTTAGATGCTAAAATCACTCATTGTACTTTTCAAAGACAAACTGCAGCTAAGCTGTTGGTCTCCCTGAAAATGTTGAGCTGACCCACACTGAATGCTTTTAAAGGTCCACCTCCATCTGTTGAGGCTGTACATCTTAAAGCATTCACATCTGTGCTTCACTTCCACACCTGTAAAATATTATGTTCCTGCCTCCGTAAGCTGAGGAGAACGAATTGTAAAGTCCATGAACCAGCTTTGAGAATCTTCAGTGCTAAGATCATTTAACAGGGGTATTTGACATAGGGAATATCTGACATAGTTTCATGGGAGCCATCTCCTACTTCTGGCTTTGACAAGAAGGGAACTGGGAATTCCACAAACCCCAAACTCTTGATCATGATGCCACAGATGCTCTAAACTCTGTGGGGAGTCTGGCCTTCCTTTATGGCAATGAGGAGGGCACTCTTCACTCCTCCTTTTAACTGAGAAAAGTGCCCCTTCTGACATGTGTCTCTGTGGAGTTCAACTGTTTGCTGTGAAGGTTATTAGACAGTATCTCATCAAAAAGTAGAGATATTTTAGATCAAGATCTGACTTCCTTTTCTAGACTCAGCAATGTTCTCTGGCAGCCACAGGATACTTAACCAAACAATTCAGATCCTGGTTTTGGGAGATTAAAACTATGTCCATACGGATACCTTCAGACTCCTAAATGTGTCTGAAAATACCCTGCATTTACCATAAATGTCTCTAGCTTGCTCTAAATTTTAACTAAACCATTGGACTTGGATGCAGTAGGATTAATGGACCCACTCAAGATCGAAGTCCTGGCATTCCAGATCACCCTTGTAGCATTCCCTCAGGAGGAACACAAGTGTTTCTTGAACTTATTTTTCCAGAGCAATTTACTTCTTATGAGGGTGAGATTAGCATAGGGAAAGAGCTGAAATACCTGCAAGAGCTCTTTCTTTCATCACTCAGCTGGATCCAGCAGAAGCCAAAAGTCAAAGGCCTTGCCAGCAGGAGTTTCACACCAACTAATTCCACATTCTGCACAATTTCTTCTAAGAAAGACACATTAGGAATCCTTATCAATGGTTTTCTGCAGGCATGAAAGAGGACGGAGAAAGCAGAATATTAATGTTTGAGTATCACCCTTAAGCTGGGCAGGAATAGGCACAATAAAACATCTGGTGTGAGCAAGTACTTTCAGCCCATAATAGGGCCAAGACACAGTCATATGGGGCTGCTTTCTTGTAGACGTAAGCCAAGACAGACATAAGAAGTCTATACTCTGATTTTTTCCAATAGATATATCCACATGAACGTCTTTGGTTGAGAATCATGTATTTTTATACATATTTCCCACAAAAATCAACAGTGTTTCTCTAGTATTCAACTCATTATTGACACCCCCCACACTGCTACATCAACATTTTATTTGAAGTATCAGTCATGGCATCCCATCAAAATTTAATAGCCACCTTCTATAACTGAAGCATCTTAACTCTTGGTTTCACCTATGCTAAGGTTTATCCTTCTCCTTCTTTTACAATTCTAATGATATTAAAAATAAAATACCTTTCTCCAGCATGACTCAGAGATGCGTAATGTTCCTTTCTTCCGCTCATGGTAAAGAGACAGAAGCGAAGGCAAAAGAATTCTCTGTCCTAGTCTATAGTTTCATAGTGAATCCTGAGTGTCAAACCAATGGGGCTTTTAAGAAAACTGTCAACAACTGTAACAGTTACATAAGATAGTTAGAAAAATATTTTGCAAGGAAAAATGACAGTTTCTGTCACTTGAGATGATTTATACTTCAGTTTTAGAATGCAGGCAGTCAACATGTGACCTGACTCTTACTAAAGGAAATCAAAGAGACATTTAGCAGGATTGCAAATGGGAAAGCACTGATGGCCCTATAGCAGCAGTTCCTCTCAGTACTGCAGGAAGACCTGCACAGTTTTCCTCTCAATGTTACACAAAAAAACAGAAAGGGAGGTCACATCAGCAGCTCTCCCTGTGGTCACTTTGTACTGACTTGCTCCAGTTCCAAAGGCCATCTGATGCTGTCTGTGCTGGCCTGTTTGTGTTGTGTCTCAAGTTCTTTGTGGACAAGAATGAGTCACAGGCCACAGGAGCAGCGTTTGAAGTTACTTTGCAAGAGAATGTGACAGTTCAAACTGTGCACAAAGAACATGGCTGTTGATAACAGAACACACCGAAAAGGATACCAAGTGCAGAGGTGGCCATGTAGGCAGGTTGGCAGGTCAGGTGAGCTGGGCTGCGTTGCTGGCTCTGAGACGCACTTCCTGCAGCGCTTGCAGTGGTTACACAAGCCCTTTGGGGCTCCATTTTACTGCTTGTTAAACTGAGATCACAATTCCCTATCTCACAGCGACACTGTGAGGCTCATTCATTAGTGGCTTCAATTCAGTGCTGGGGAGATGGTCAATACAAATTTTATGCATCACTGAGGTAACATTTAACCTTAGAACTTAAGTGGTATATAGCCTTGTCTGATCTCTTAGCAGTCACAGCTAAATATTATACATTCACTTTACTGAAAATATTTGAGAGGCAGGAGTTGTTAGTAGTGCTGATTTTGCATCCCTCAAGTTACAAATCTACAGGATGACAAATGTAAAAGGACACACTCTTTAAATGCAGTGCAAAACAGGTACTAAGCACATCCTGTAATGGTGATAAATGATGAAGAGAAAATGGTACAACTGCTGCACTGAGCAGACAGTGATTTAAATGAGCCCATGAAACAAGTATTTTAAAGTCTCAAGAATGACCACTGACAGTATCTGGAGGGGTTTCACTTTAGAGTTGGGAGAACGGTTCTTTTTACTGATCTCTGCAAAATAAACAACTCATGAATGCAATTGCCATTTACCTGTAGAAACACAGCTACAATTCAGCACAGTAATGAGTTGAAAGGTGTATCTCAAAGATATTTATAAAGATATAAATACTTACTTTGCTTACTCTGGCAATCACACAGAAGAAAAAGTTCTCTTCAAAACATCTTTTCCAAGGTTTCTGTGGACTATTTTTAAACTTCATTGCCAGAAGTAATCTACCATGAAGACCTAAGCACCAGCAAAAAATTAATCTCCAGCGTGATTGCTATACATACCTTGTCATTTCCTCTGCAGAGATGACCAATTGTCACTTCTTTCATTTTCTAACTTGGCTCCCCTGTAAGTCATTCTTTCTGTTTCCAAAGAGAAAGAAGGAAAATAATAAATTTTATATGTTATCCTTATGATGGAAAAAATTAAGGAACAGACATACAGATACTAAATACAGCCTTTCCTGCAGGTGAGGAACGTGTTTCAGCAGAAGGCCAGTGTCCCACTGCAAAGTTATTTCAAAAGCCCTAATTGAGGGTAAGTGGGGCATGAATGGCACTTTGTAGAGGGATCACTTACCCTCAGGGAAGCACTATGACAAGGTTTTTGAAACTACTCAATTTAACTGCAGCAAGCCTTGAAACCTTTGAGTAAAAAAGTCTCCTCTACTTTCATGGCCAAACAAGTTTAAAGAAAAGTTACCAGATAAAAATATTCCAGCCTTTACTCATGAGTATCATCCTTGTTTTCAGTCCTTTAAAATTGCTATACCAATTACTAGTAGAAAGATTAATTGTGGCTAACACTAATCAGCCAAGCATGGACATCAATACATGTGGTATAAATCACTCCTAACGTGTAGCATTCAGCAGTTTAGTCTCAGTAGCCAGGCACACCAACATTCCTGATAATGCACTTGTGTCAGTAACACCTTTACACATGCTTTGTAATCAGAGTCAAGTGTAGAAGCCACTATTACATACAAAAATACACCCAGTATGGTGAAATAACAACTCCTGGTCTCTTGTATCGTGAGAGCAAGAGAACCCTGGGGAATGTGAAACAACACTGTCATGTCCCCACTACGAGAAGGGGAGAGGGACTGAGACCTGCAAATGCCCTCGGCATGGATGAAGGTGAGATAACTCTTAAGGTCTGTAATAAACAACAACTAATGGCAAAAATGTGACCCTCTCACAGCTTTAACCTATATACTCTGAACCAAACCCTTGGGACCTTCTCTGCTTTTCTCTCTCCATAGCAGCAGTTTAGGAATAACAATGCACCTAAGTTAGACCTAAATGCAAGTGAATATTCTCTTCACTGCCAAGTCTGAGAGCAAAGCCTTGTGAAGACTTAAGCATCCTAAAAATTAGGTTTGGGTTACCCACTGTGAGGTGATACCTAGCCTAGGAATGAAATGCAGTAAGGCATCAGAGTTTCCCACACAATCTACAAAGAGAGGTAAAGACTTCAGACTGGTATTCCCATGCTTGGATATCAGATAGGTCTTCATACCAGTGCCTATTCACCCCTCATCCCAATCTTCTTCTTCTGTGAAGATATTAATCATGTTAATGTTAGGGCTTTCATAACCTGTTTTTTCCCCTTTCTTTTGCTTTATGTCCTGAACTGATTTTGTTGTTTGTTTTTTTTTTTTTTTCCCACCTGTTTCAGTATTGTTTTCTTTCACTCCTTAATATGCCTTTATACTTGCCCTACAATTTTCCTTTGGGAAGATTTTTCTTTCTTTTGTTGCTACTTCCATAGTTCACCTAAGCATTAGAACAGTCTGACTTATTGTTCTCAAAGGCACCATCTTAGCACTGCTTTGTTTTGCAGTAGTGGTCAGAGACCAGCTCCTGTTCATCAGCTCTGTTAGTGACATAATGCTTTTCTCCCTATTTAACTCATTCTGAACTGTGTCCATGCATCTGGGTACCATTCTGAACAGCTGAAAGAATTTATTTTAAATTGCCACTCAGTTTATTAATACAGAAGAAAAATGCATGTGTATATTTTTCCTTAAGACAGCATATAGGTACAGTACAGAATTGTACACAAAAACAATCATTGGCCTCAGTCAGACACGTGGCCAATGGGAAAATACAGGTAGAAAAACGACAGAAAAATACAGATGGGACAGAAATGCTACAGATAAAGAAACTCTTCAAACTTGCCTGCCTTAAGGGTGTATAAAGAACATATACTGTGTTGATACAGTGCCATATAGAGATTTTATAGGCACGGATTTTAGACTATTCCATTATTACAGTAGGCTACAATCCTGCAGATGTTCAGACATGAAGAACTTTACTCAGTCATGTTGTATTTTCTTATATGAGGGTCCTAAATTCCTTCTCCAGAGAGTTAGGAAGAAAACCCTCTCTCCTAGACTGGTTATAGAAGAACAGCAGTTGCCATACACTGCTGAACATCAGGTATACAGTTCCCAAGCAACAAATACGATATTCTCCGAGTAAAAGCAAAAGGAGAGGCAAACAACGGGAGTGCATTAACTGTGGTCTTTGAGTCAGCAAAGTGACCCAGTCTGAGAGTCAGAGAACTAACAATAATGCAGCTCTGGAGCAGAGTACTCAGTATCCACACACGGAGAGTTTAGTAAGTCTACATCTAGTTTTAGTCTGTCACAGAGCTGGTGGTTCCTTACTAAAGCAATGCACCAAAAGAGGGTGCTAAAGAGAACCTCAACCATTAATGGCTGACACCGGAAAGAGGGGACCTGGTTTAGCTTAGCCTGAGTACATATTTTTGAAGGCCAACGGGGTAAGCCACCCCTTACCATGGAAGTTTCAATACAATAGGATTGCTATTTCAACTCATGATTTTTAAAGTTTAACTCTTACACATCACAACAGTAGTGCAGTGCCAAACATTGTAGAACTGACACCTGGTGTTCACCAAGATGAAAAAGCCCCAGTTTACTGTATAGCAATGCAAGGTGTTTACTTTGTGGGAAGGAAGAAGTTAGCCTTTCTAAGTGATTAAAACCCCCCACCCTGACAACATGACTGACTGGAATCCTGTTGAAGTAAGATTTTATGAAGTGGCACCACTAATCCCATTTTAGGAAAGTGTTGGCTATGAATCCTTTCTGGAATACTTTATATTTGCAAAAGACACTGTAGGTGTGGTACCTACAGCTATTTCCTATGCCCATAAGCTCTACAACCTGACTGCAATTTTACTAAACCACTTGAGCAAAATGCAAATTTTTCTGACATAATGCCACTTGAATTAACAACAGAAAATTGCTTCTACAATCCAAGCCCTCAAAACACCCACAAAGACTAAAGGAATGGGATCTATGCTGTAGTAATACAGAAATAATCCAGGCAAATCAAATCCACTATCGAAAGAAGCAGGTTACGAAAAGTAATTAAGAGTAAGTCATTAATTGCATTTCAACAGTGTTGTATTTGCTGTCATTGACGATGAATGCCCATAACAAACAGATGGTTTGTAAAAGGCTGGAACACGGGCACCTCACTCCACACTTGTCTGGCGTTTGACAGGGTGGTCCATATGCCCAGGATGTGATTGTGGATCCAACCACACAAACCCAGGCTTTCACCTAAGAATGCTCTGACCTGGGACAGCTACACTCCAGGGGGATTTTCCACATGCAGTGACTGACTGAAATAACCACAGCACTTCTGCCCATTTATTCCATATACTTACCACTTGTATTTTTTCTATAACTACACTACGAATCACTGCTGAAAAACAAGACAGTAGGCCAGGCAGACCTTTGGTCTGGCCAGACTGTTAAATCTTATGTTCTTAGGATTTTTAACTGAGGAGACTATGTTTCTCCAAGTTTTGTTTAACTTACTGAAACTGCAACATACTTCTCAGGCTACAATTCACAATCATATCCTGCAGTGTGGTACTACAGGAAGAACACCAGTGCAGACAGAGAAGTGCTGAAACTAAAGCAGAGGTAATTCGGTTCCTCCAGAGTCTCTGACTGCAGCACAAGGTCAGTAGAACTGCTGCCTACTCTTAGCCCTCAATATCTGGTGCTAGGACTCATACCTTATCAAGAATTTCCATGGGAAAGCTTTAGAAACAAAACCAAAACACAGACATTCTCAGCTGTGCCTTGTGAAAACAACTGGGAGGGCTGTGAATGCAACAGCAGATGTGGCTGCTTACAGACACTGCACTGCACTCCCAGCAGCACAGCAGCCACAGCACTCCTGCAGGGTGTTCCTGGGACCCACCTGTGGGCAGGTAACACCCAGTGCTGGCTTTGGGCAGAGCCCCAAGACACCACAGCACCTTGGGACCTGCCTGGGGGAACAGCAGACTTTTCTTGAGAACTTACTGCTCTTTCACACAAAATATGGCAAGGGCCCAGAAGAAGTACAATCCCCAACGTGCTGGTCAGAAAACCAAGCTGGGTGACCAGAAAATACACAGCTCACTGGGTATGCAAAAGTTTTGCTCCTGTGCCGAGTCAGCAGTTGTATCTGATACTGGGGTTGATCTTTTTCTTGTCTTTAACAAGGAAGACATGTAACTCTTGAGGTAAACCTATATTCTGGAATGTGCTTAACAAATATTTAATCAAAGGGGAAAGGTTTATCTTTTACTGCCAAATGACTTATTAGAACTCAGAGCCAAAACAGATAAAAGCCCTAGGGAAGTATTGTATCTTTCACAAAGAGTTAAGCTCCAAGAGGAGTTAAATGCTGCAGACAGGAGGACTGGGGTTTGAGAGGAAGGTGAGCAGCAGTCTTGCCAAACAAATAAAGATTTCCCACACATATGTCAATACAATTCTCTGCATCAATACCTGAAAAAGGAGCAGGCGTTAAAGAAACGCACACTCAAAGCCATGACTAATGAGGATACTTTCGTATCACAAAGTCTGGATTAGCCAATGAATCTCTCAAACTATCTAACTTGCAGAATAGCATTTGGCAAAGTCTGCTGACATCTGCCATCACTTTCTTTAGCTTTCTGCATTCCCTGAGGGCGCTGCCTGTGACCTGCCCTGCAGTGCCACAGCACAGCAACTGCAGACGGGAGGGAATGCAGACAGACATGCAAAGTGTTTAAAATAGGAAAGCCAGGCTCTGGGCCTGGGCTGTGTAACAGGTGTATCTGTATATTGGGAGTGTGTATTAACGAGGCTTCTGTCACACATGGATGGCCGGCCGGCAGCCTTTTCAGAAGTACGGGATATTTTGGTGAAAGTCAGACAGAGTAACCTCGTAGTAACCTCTAGTCTGGCTCACAGCCACTAGGGAGGACTCTGGAGGACTGTCCCTTGGTGCTGCATTGATTAGATTTCTTCCCATAATACATCCAGTGTTTTTGCTCAGTAAACCTTACTAACAATTGAATCAAGGATAAAGAGTGAGACGGGAAATAAAAGCTGATCTCCATGTGAAAATGGGCCATAAAATTAACAAGGTTCTCAACATCAAGTAATTCTGTCTGCTCTATTGTGGCCAGAAAATCAGAGCCTGTAAAAGAGTTACACAAGCAGGGAGGAAAAAAACCCAAACACAACAAGTTGAATGTTTAAACACACAAACCCTAAGAAATATGGAAGTTTAACTTCCCCTACTACATTTAAACATTTCCTTGTCCATATATTATACATGCATCATTTTTGGATACTAGTCATGTTGGAAAACACATATTTTCCACAATCTTTTATGGTGCTGGGGAAATGTTAATATATAAGTCTCCTGATTTCCAAGTCTTGCAGCATCAACACTGCATAGAAAGCACATTTAAAAGAACAACCAAAAAAGCCACACATTGTTAAATAAAATGTGGATGATAACCTGGGACATACCAAGTCCACAGTATAGTAATTTGTCCTCTAAGAACATCAATGCCTGGGGGTATAACAATCCCAGAACACACCCAAATCTTGCTGGATACTGAGAGTGCCCCACTGTGGATCACGAATATTTTTTTTCTGGAATGATCCTTAATTGCTGGAAATGGAATCAAACTCCAAATCATTGTCATTGGAAAGACAACTGTAACACTGAATATTCCAAATGAACAGCCTCCATTCCTTTAAGAAAGGAACACCACTTTCTATCAATAATGAATCATCCAGGCTCTGCATAACAATTATAACACTCACCTACTTGGTAATTAATGTAAGAGAAACTATGATCTTTCTAACATACACATAACCTACTACCGAGTATTAGAGTTGAAAGGATGAACGGGATTGTCATGACTTCAGCTATCCACACTGCATGATAACTGATAAAGTAAGTAAATTAAGTATATTGCAATACCTAGAGTAAAAGGAGAACAGAATACACAGGACTGCTTCAGTAAGGCACGTTGGAACACACAAATAATTCATTTATATCTTCTCTAATAACATGTGCTTTCAGAAAGGTCTGTCACCCCAAAGTGATCCAAAGAGACAGCAAGACTGGTATAGCATGCATAGCAACGTTCATTTTCAAAGGTTTATGGCTGCAGCAGAATACCAGACTAGATCTTAAGTAGATCTTCTCAAGCTACCCATGTTATCACAGCTGGGACCTAATAACTTAGAAGCAAAAAACCTTCCTGCTACATGAAAACAGGTGTCTAATATCACAGAGGAACAACGGTAATGACCTTGAAATACTGGCTTTCGTTTGAGGTTTTCTCCCTGAGATCTTTCATATGAATGACTCTGGTAATGTCATGTCAAGAAGGAACAATCAGGCACAACATAGCCAAGTAAAAAGTCATCACCACAAGAAGCCTAACACAGCTGATGCTGCATGTTAGCAAGGCTTTTCACTTCTGGAAACACGGGCAGTACATTTTACAATTCTGTTTAAAAAGCTGGTATTTCTGACCCTTTGGTATTAACTGTGGTAAAGGAATGAAAGCTGCCCTTCACCTGGCACTAACTTACATTCCCACTGCTGCTGGGCAGCATGGCCTTTGGAGGGTCCAAACACAGCAAACTAATTGCTTGCAAACTTCTTGCAATCTATGTTCAGAGGGGAAAAGTCTTGCTTAAAAAGTAATTTAAAAAATCAAATAAAAAATAACCTCAAGAATTTTTATGAAAGAAAATGAGATTGTTCATGGAGGTCCTTTATGCTTTTTGGAGCTTAAAACAATTGTGTTGTATAAATATGACATATTTTGCAGAAATGGCCCTTCAAATATTCAAACACAATTCAAGTTTCCTGAGTGCCATGTCCTTTCTATATCCAACACCTCCTTTTCAGAAAAGGCTCAGAAAAGGACCAGACACTTGATATACTCCACTGTGACACTCTGCCCTCTACCACTCAAACATGCCACTGTAGAATGAATCCAACATACGCTAACCACAAACCCTAGTAAGAGGCCTATTAAGTCTTTATTTGTGCCACAGGCATTTAAGTATGGTAAATTGAACCCCTATATGCTTATGAGTTTATCTGACACATAGATGGGCAATAATTTACAAAAACATGGGTATCAAAGAACAAGCTGCTTCCATGAACTGCTGAGAAAATCAAAGTACAGAAATGGAAGCTGGATTCTGCAGGGAATCTACACAGTTTTCCATGCACTCCAGCGCCCTAGCATTTAGGGGAACTCTAGGCCTTTCCCTGGTCTTGGGCACAACAACAGTCAACAGCCCTTCTTGGAATTCTTGGAAAGCTGCAGACCTCAGCCAAGAGGTCCCAGAAGAGAGTTATTAATGAAGGCACCGTTAGCTGTGCGCTCTGCTGGTGGAATACATTGTGCCTGCTATTTCAGAACAGAGAATCCTGGCCAGCCTTGTCCTCCCAAGGTCATTATATGCTCCCATGTGCCATGAGAGTAACAGAAGGGACAGTGCAAGTCCCACGTTCCTTCCAGTTTGCCAGCTCTGAACACAGTTTGTGACACCACACTGATGAGCTGAAGGCAGTTTGCAGAAGGAACGTGCAGAAAACTCACCCCGAGCACTTCAACTACCACACAGAGAAGTCTTCCTTTCTCCTCAGAGTGTCTGTCTGCAAGATATACACTGGCTCACACACAGTAATCTGATGTTTGAGAGTTCAGCTAAAAATAGATGGCAAAAAAGTTCTGCCAAAAGAGGTGTCTGCTCTGGATCGCTCTGCCAGCAAATGGTGTTTCCAAAAACTACGTGTGGAACCTTCCACATGGCTGCTCTCCAGATGTTGGCCATGCAGACATCTTGAGGAAGCAGAAGAACATGCTTGCTGCCTGTTAAAATGAAACATGTAATGGGAAGAGACCCAGGGGAGCAGGCAAACAGAAAATACAAGCCTTCCTGACTGCTACTTCAAAAAAATCCCTTCAGATATTGACTAAGATATGGCTTATCAAAGCAGCCAATAATTTAAAGAAGTCTGGACACAAATGCTTTGTTTGAATCCTGTCTACTGGGACAGCTGTCCCCAGGAAGGATGCATTTGTATGTACACATCACAAAAATACAGCTATGAATGCTAGGAATGCACAAGGCTGGGAAGGACTGTCATAAGCTGCCTGGTACATTGAAGGCACTTTCAACTTTTGAATTAATGGAAAAACACTTATTATCCCCCAAGGAAGCCAGATTTCAGACACTGTGTAAAAAACGCTCTCCTGGAATAGGAAAGCAAACGTTATTAACTTCCAGGTACACCTTCAGAGAACTGATTAGAAATCCAGATGTCTTAACTCTGTAACCTGTGATCCATGTCTGCATCATCTGCGCTTTTGGCTCCAAGTTCACCTCAACTAAACTTGCTTTGCATTGAGTTATTTTTCGTTATATAAACACTTATTTTGTGGAGGCTACTGTTCAACTGAAACCAAAAATCTCTTTCAGAACCTTTCCCTTTCTTTATCTTGGGGCAACAAGCACGCTGGAAACTAACCAGTAACTCACAGGAGATGATGATGGGCTGTTTCGGTCCAATGTGGTGGTCCTGCCAGTTTCATGACTGAAAACATCACTGTTTCTTGCTGATCCTCTAAAAAAAAACCAAAGCCTTTCATCAGTACAATGACTGAAGGTCAGTTTTAGACAGTAAGTGACCCAAGAAAGAGCCCACTCATGAGAAAACCCATGGGGAAGTGAAAATAGAGGTAATATAAAGGTATGCTCTCACTGTAGCTGGTTATTTGCTGGAATATGGTGCCGATACTTCTATACTCAAGTTGTGTTAAAAATCCTCTCAGTTAATATGCTGTTAACATGACCGAGTTATGCAGTTCACCTTTTTATCACTAACAACATTGACAAGTATATTTGGAGCATATTGGAGGATCTTCAAAGTAATTCACAAGCACTAATGATAAGGAAGAATTAATCCTTATTTTGAAGGTGAAGAACAGATGTGTAAGACACTGTGCTTTTGTGTGAATCACTGTACCAGAGGCAGAAACCGAACGTGAGTTACGTACAACTTACATTACCCCTAGATGATACAAACAGCTTTCTGAAAAAGCATGGTAGGCATGGGAAGCTGTCCTGAGAAATAAACAGAAAGAACCAATTTCCAGTGTAATCCTCTTAAAAGGAAGCCTAGCACCTGTATACAACTCACACCTAAAAAGCCAAAATCAAAACCCAAGAACAAACAGCACATGCTGTATTTTTAGAGAGAACTTTAGTCAGGTGAGGCAATGTCTCTGTCTCACCTTGCTCAGTACATGACAGCAACTCCTACCTGGCAACTGGTCTTGTTTGGAGGATATAATCCTTGTTATGTAATTCCAGATATTTCTTGCAGTTTTAAGCTTTTACTGTACTTACATGGGTGAGAAAGAAAGGAAGAATGACTCTACAGAAGGAGTTTCAGACGCTTTATTTTTACTGCCAAACACACCGTTTTCTGAGGTGTTTGGCACTAAGGGTGCAATGTATTAAAATGATTGATTGATTGCATTTTAAAAATAGAAGTACTGTTCTGATACTGGGATTAACTATTATCATTAAGATATGGCAGAATTTTAAACAGCTTTGAAGCTGCACCCTACTGAGAATGTAAGGCACCCTTCCCCATGTTACACACACAAACCAGATAATTTCATAAAAGAACAAAGTAAATGCCACTAACTTCACTCCTCACATGGTGAGTACTACATCCCTAGGACCACAGGAACAACTCCATAGAGTCCCTTCAATTCCCATCATGCATTTTTAGTTTGCTTTCAGCAAATTTGTAGCCTCCTCCCTTTTTTTCCAAAGAACATTATGTTGCTCTATTGAAGAAGCTTAATTATAGTTTTTCTGAAGGTTCTTATTTTTAGATATCCTATATATTTTTAATCAAATCTTGGTTATCAAAGGGGCTGCAAATAACATTTGGAATAAATGGCTGTGCTGGGGTAGAGTTACATTTCTTCCCAGTAGCTGGTAGGGGCTGTGCTCTGGATTTGTGTTGGAGCAGTGCTGGTAACACAGGGATGTTTTAGTTATTGCTGAGCAGGGCCTGCACAGAGCCAAGGCCTTTTGTGCT
>JAWWES010000041.1:64905714-64992879 GCA_035583135.1 Lophotriccus pileatus
AGCCCGGCTTTCCTGGGATGGCCGAGCACCTGCCTGCCATGGGAAGTGGGGAATGAATTTCCTGTCTGGCTTTGCTTGTGCACAGCCTTTGCCTTCCCTATTAAACTGTCTTTATCTCGACCCATGGATTTCCTCCCTTTTACCTTTCCAGCTCTCTCCCCGTCCCACAGCAGGGCCGGGAGCGGACAGCTGTGAGGGGCTGAGCTGCTGGCTGGGGTTAAACCACAACAACAGCATCATTTGGTGGCCCAGTACAGTGTAAGCAGGTTCTGACTGAGAGCGGGTGAGTGACTGCAGCTCCAGGGAGACACTGCCAGCAGCACATTCGTGCCAACAGAAAAGAACAGTTGATGGCATCAACCCAAGGTCAGCTCCTCAAATTCGGGAGCTGGTTTTCTTCCAGACACTGTGAAGTCGCTTGTTTAAACGCAGCCAGTCGGCAACAATTAAGTGTCTAAATAAAACATGCAGATTTGGTGCTCCTTTTGAAAGCCCCTCCACGCCATGCTGTTTATTTTCTATTTCTCACAGTCTTCATTATCCAACAATCAGGCTACAAAATGGCGGTCGCAGCAAGGCAGACATTTTGTGACTGCCTCATTAAAGCCCGGCAGAACAATGGAGCACCCCGAGGGAAAAGCAGCCACCCGAGGAGCCAAAGGGAGCACGCGGCTCTGCGACCAACGAGCTCCTAAGCAAACGCTTTACCTTATTTTGTGGCACAGTTAAAACCAAGCTGCACTGAAAAGCCACCTGAGAGCGTTTTACCACCGCGCAGGCAAAACACAAGTCGAGGGCAGCCCTTTTCCAACCCTCTCACTTGGGCGAGCGCAGCTCTTTGCCCATCTCAGCAGAGGGTCTTCCGTGCCCGTCTACTGGGAGCCATATGGACTCAAGACCACCCATTGACAGTGACTCAGGCGCTGTAATCTTAACCACATTCTTCCCTTGAAAGTCCAGACACCAACGTTTTCTATTACAGCTCCAGGAACTTCACAGTCTTCAGCACAGCTTTAAAAGCACTTGCAACAGAACCAGCAAAGGAACACTTAAAGAATAGAGCCTACACGTCCATCTCTGCAGATGACTTCTCATTCCAATTTGACTCTCATGTCCAATAAGCTACGGATAGCTAAAGCAGAATAAAGTAATACCACAGCTGATAAAAGCAAATAGCACCAAGAATTAATAAGCACAATCGTTTTCTTTTTCAATTGTGTGCCCACCAGCCTCCTCACAGAAGTATTAGCAACTGATGGATCATAAGAAGCAAATATGCAAATCTTCAGGAAAAACTGCAAAGCACATGCTATTCATTAAAGATTTAGGTACCTGCCAAATTATAGGCTTAGAGACTCAGATAATTTTACACTGTTTCCCGAGGGAAAAGACAAAAAACAAACCACCTGAAGAACAAAACTCAAAATCTTTCTAACAGAGAAAAACTATGCTTTTTTCACCCTCCTATAAATAAAATATGGCTGAGGGGATTTTGCTTGCAGTTTTTTTAATGACACAAAACAATCAAAGCCACTGAGCTGATGTTATATTTGAACAGGGTGATAGGTGTAAAAAACCCCAAACCACCCTGGACTTATATAATGAAAGAAAATAAACATTACTAATTTTAATGCAGCTCTGACTTTGAGGGAGCTGTAATACAGGAATGAAACCCAACAAAACAGGTAAGGCATGCTGAAAACACAAGGCATTACACAAGTACACGGAGGCTAGAAGCGATTAGGCTGAAGCATTTCTGTTCCCTCTGTTCCTACAACGACTCGTGCTCCAGTGTGATGCTGTTGTTTGATACTCAATGAACCAGGTCACGGAAGAGGCAACCAAATGCGGAGAAAGGGCTGGCCCTCAAAAGCCAAAGTTAGGAAACCCTTCGCAGCGTGCAGGCGAACCAGCTATCTGGGAAAACAGCCTGAAGAAGCTTATTTTGAAACTTTATCTCTTTGAAGAATTCTTGGGAGCCTGACTGTTGAAAGAAAACTACTCCAAGGCTCCAGAGAGAGCAGGGTAAAATGTTCTCAGAAGAGAGAAGAATTTAGCCTACAGTTTACATAGGGCTGTGAGGCATCTGCCAGTAACCCTGTATCTCTGCTTTTACCTGTGAGACATTTCCAAGCCGCACACTGACCCTTCCCTTACGGGAAACTGAGAGACACAGCCAGTGAAAGCGGTTTTCTCTGGGCCACCTAGAGCTGTGGTACAAAAGGAGAGGAGGAGGATGATCCCTGCCCGGGACACACTGTTCCCAGCCACCCACCTGCAGGGACGGCTCTTCCAGGACTGAACAGACGGGCCCAAACCCGGCCGCCCGCCACGCTTACCATGCTCTGCCCAGAGATTACACCCCAGTGCTAAACCCACCAACTCTAAGGCAACCTCGACTGCAGTTCTCCTTTGGTTTTGTTACAAACCCTCCAAATCAAAAGAATTCTCAGTTTTGTTACAAACTTAAAAGTAGGCCAAGGTTCATGAAGAAGTTCATGGGTGCTCACCCTTCAAAGTTAAGCTAACTTTAATCTAAGCTGGCAGAAAGAAATCTTTCAGTTAGCACAAGGTTTCACACTGGAAGTGCAGGAAACTCGTGGTTTGACAAGATTTCCTTGCAAACCCAGGTAAAGTTCAGTGGTTTCTGATATTTCACAAACACTATCTGGATGCCTTTGAACTTGAAACTCAAAGCAGAATCCAGCAGCTGCAAAGTTAAACACAGCAAGATCAAGATTAAGAAAAAAATGCTTTCATGGGCTCTGGGGAAGAATATACTGCATTCCACCTGCTGACATTGGAAAAAGCAGAAATCTACACACCCTACAGTTCCAATTCAATTTAAATAAAAGCACCAAGGAGGGATGGCAGAGGCACAGTTGTCACACTTCTGACATACCCAGGTGAGGTATCTGCGTGTGCTCTTCAGAGTCCCTGTTCACACTGCTGCTCCCACGGCTCCTCGCACTCATTCCCAGCAGCTCAGCAGTGCCATTCTCACAGCCCCTTTTCCAGAGCCACCAAAGCTACCAAAGCCATCTTTCAACACTTAGGAGAGAACAAAAGGGTTTTAGCCCTTAAATTTGAAGAACTGGAATTAAAAAGACAAAACTTGTAAGCAAGAGAGGGAAGTGGAAGAATACATAGGCACCACTAGCCTCAGCAATGTAACTTATCAGCTTTGGTTTGCTGTATGTTAGAATAGGAATAATCATATCCCATAGGGAATTCATCATATTCTATATTTTGATAGTTTTTCTTAATAGCACTGCAAACAGGAGAATCCACATGCAGCACATAGAGGGGTAGGGGAAGAGGTGACAATGACCTGAGAAACAACTAGGAAACAAAACAAGAGGAAAGGACTGTAAGCAGTAAAAAGAGAAAAGTAAAGTAGGAAAGGAAAAGTGAGATGATTACAGACAGATGAGCATAAGGATTAAAAATCAACGAACAAATACTGGTTTAGAAGTCAGGAAACAGGAATAAAAAGACTAAGCATGTTAATTATGGCATATTTCTTTGACATCTTTTTTCCTTAAGTGTAGCAAACCTTTTGAGCAGTAAAGAACTTTGATTCTACTGTTAAATCCCTAGAGAAGAGAAAAAAATCCTAAATTTTGTCATCCCACTTTTGGTTTTTGGGGTTCCCCTTCTTCGGTGAACTATTCCCTAGTCATGCGTAAACGCAGGAAATCACATATGCTGATCCTAGAATAATACCCCCTGACTCCTCAAGTCTCCAATTATCCTTTAACAGAGTAAAGCTGTAGGGAAAGTAGCCATTTGTATCAAACCAGGTGACCTTGGGCTCACAGCAGCATTCTCCCTAATGCTACCATTTCTGCCTCTCTGACTCAGAGAAGTTTGGGAAAAGAAGAGCAGAACAATATTTTGGAGAGAATCACTAAGTGTCACATATTTTTATGATATAGTTCTGTGTCTGTTTCTGACAAATATATATCCTCCTAACGGAGGAACTTAATAGTTGCACAGACAAAAGAAATTTGGATTGATACAGCTGTGAGCATGCAAGGGCTGCAGTTTTTGACTGTGAACCTGGAGAACACTAAAGTTGTAAAAATCATATGGATAAAATGAGCCACAGCAACAGCAAACCCCAGAGTGCTCCTTTGTCAGTTTAAAAAGTACTGGACCCCCTGCTATGACCTAATGTATCTCTACATACACTCCTCCTTTCTTCATCATTTATGCAACACCAGTTGCCGTGACAACTAAAAGAATTGTTTCAATAAAGCAATGTCCCCCTATATTTTAATAGGGTTCCTGCGAAAAAGGAATCTATCCCACAACTCCAAAGATACAAAATAATACAACACAAAAAGAAGCCAAAGGAGGAAAAAAGATAACCCTGTGCACCAAATGAATTTTGCAGGCAAGTGGTATTTCTGGTTCGCAACTCCAAGCACAACTTTACTTCCTTTTATAAACTTTATTACCCACATCTCTTAAGTTCCTTCCGTGTCCCTATAGCAAACCAATCCAAACCCCTCTCCCTTAACTGGGTTCCAATAAAATAAGCATAACAATGCATAACGCAGGTATTGCAAGGACACAGTGTTAAATGCTGAGAGCTCTGCACCTCCTGAGAGCAGGTGAGACTGGCTGTGAGGCAGCACTGAGAGGGACCGAGGCAGGCAGAGCCTGCACCTCTGAGCCAACAGCCTTCCAGGAGGGATGGCTCTGAGGATCAGGCGAGTAACAAGCCCCAGGTTCACTCCTAGTTACAGAGAGATGGAGGTGTACTGCTTAGCAGGTAAAAACAGAGCCTGTCGCAAATTCTGGGAAGGGGAAGGTGAGCATTGCGCTTCCCTGAAGTGAAATGCTAACTCTGTCTTCCCTGCTCGTCAGCATTCTTCAGACAGGGACTTCTGTGCACTGAGGGCTGGCCTGGGGGGCTTCCACCTACACCAGAACCTTAACCCAGAAAATATACAGAAAATATACAAAAGAGGGCACACCGTCAGGGGAGACGAAATCAAACATCCCAACAGACATTCCTGTTCCTACAACATGCTGGCCCACAGGCTTCCTTGGATACTACAGCCATAACAGTGCAACTAAGTTTCATTATCAGTGCTAATTCAACGGCAATCTAACAGAGTAAGCAGTTTGAATTAGCGTTTCTTTTAGAAATTCTGGGCTGGCAACAGTAACATCTGTCTGTCTGAAGTGACAGCCTGGGAGTTTAAACTTCAGGTTTGCTTGCACTGCAACATGAGGAACTGCATTTCTAACACCCAGATTCGTAATCATTCTCCTGCCAACCAGAATGAGTTTTCAGCCACCTCAGAGTGCTTCAAACTAACAAGCACAGGTAGTGCAAGCAGCAGCACAGTGGTAGCAAAAGTCTGATCCATCTGCCTTGGACCCTTAAAGTATTTATTTATTTTCTGAAATACTTTTAGAACTGTGTCATTAACACCACGCTTCTGATTTTACATGGAACCTGCTTTTTAAAGATATTTTGGAGCATAAATTCTGCACCAATATACTCCATATATACTTTTTACTTTGAAAAGCTTCCCCCTCTGCCACACTACATATTATTGAGTAGGAATCACACATTACCTAGTTGAGAATCATTGTTTACAGTTTAATGTTCAAAATTTCCATCTTTTATTCCTTCACAACTATGGAAGAAATAATCTCACATATTAATGGGAGTTTGCCTTAATAAGAAAGCATTTAAACAAGCCAACAATAATAACCTTAATGAAGGCTATTCTTCTGCCTTTTGTCAATATTTTCGTAGTGACAAATAGATCAAACATAAGATACTTTTAAGGCTTTCTTTTCCCTCTTTGTAAATCATAAATACTTTGGTATATTTAATTTCAAAGTGAGTTTCCCGTGGATCAGGCTAACACAGTGGATTAAGAAAACCTTTCCAAACCCTGCTGTATCTTAGATGGAAAAGTACACAAAATGTTCTTTTGCTATGTCCCCCTGTTCCTTTTTCCCCTATACCTAAGGACCAAGCTGCCTATGCTAATCAAAAAAAAGTTTCTTAGTCCTGTTCTGAGGCTTCAAAACATACTCTTCATACTCTTCAAACACAAACAAGGCTTCAAAACATACTCTTCAACACATACAAGAGTAACACATACTCTTTCTAAATAAATGAAGAATTTCAGACTATATTCAGAGGAAAATATTCAAGTGCCTAAATATTAGTTATACCATACAGATACAGCTGGCATATTCAGAGACAGAAAATTCCCCCCGAAAGATGAAAAGCAAAGGGAATACCTGTATTTTGTGCCAGTCTGCACAGGTACTACTTGGTGTTTGTTTTTGGGAGAAGGGTCCAAAACATGTTTGAAGACTCAGTGGAGTGTTACTCTCAAATCTGTACCAGTTTCAAACTGTCCTAAGCAAGGTCAGGAGACACTTCTGCCCGGCAAGAGGTATTTGTAAGACTTGACCAACTTTTCCATGCAAGGGCATTGGCCAGACTCAGAAAACAGTCCTCTGCAATACCTGCTCGTCAGAGTGGCCTTACTTTGCAGCCTTGACTGTGTTTTCTGCTGCTGTTCTGTCCTTCCTGGTTACACACCAGCAAGGGCCCTCAGTGAAACGCAGAGCACGGCAGGTCATTGCTTTGGTGCACGGACAGCAGCCCTCGGTTGCTAGACAGGCTGGGCTCGGTGCCCTGCCCCACTACCCTGGTAAGTCCTGTTCCTGGACACAGCTGGAACTGCAGGCCTGGTCCAGCCTGGGGCAGAAGTGAGGGCAGCAGTGGCAGGGGTGGCAGTGAGAGCCCTCTGGCTGGGGCAGAGTGGTCTTGGCTGAACCGCCTCCTTCCTTCCGCAGCTGAGTCAGAGGATGGACTCCTACAACTACAAGTGACAGAACAAGCTTTCTGTTGGATAAATAACCACGTCTTCCAGCTAGCCCAGGCAGCTGTGATGTCCTACCACGGAAGCAGCCTGCGATCACCACTTCGTTAGGTGTCTGGTGCCCTGCTTGGCCCTCATCCAAACAAAGTGTCCCCTCTAAAGATTTTGCAAGAGCGGTAGAAGTAGCAACAAATTACTTACAAATGGCATTCTGAGATGTAACAAACATCTTTGGAGACAGAGGCAGTGTGAACGTGACACAAGAAATGATAACCCTCAGAGTAACAACAGCCCCCTTTTGGTGCAGCTCCAAAAGATTGTGAATTTCAGCTTTAGCAGGGATGTGGGCTTGGTTACTTACAATGTATTTGAAACAACTGAAATGGGGGTTTTCAGTGTTTATTTTGGAGCTGGCTATTTTTAAGGTCACAGTCCCTGCCAAGGGAGGAAACTCTGTCTCTGAGGTATTGGAAATTAAACAGAGGAAAGAAAAAGGCATAGAGAAAGTATCTGCCTTAAAGAGAACTTAAATATTTTGTTTCCTTCCTTGTTCAGTCTGTAGTCAAAAAAGAACTTCACAGTAAATGTTAACTCATGTTATTTTAAAAAATGAACATAATTCCAAATTTCACAAGAATTCTTCTTTAACTCCTGAAACCCCTTCTGATAAACTGCAATATAAAGGGACATCCCCCCTTAAGGATTGGCTTTTACAGTGTCAGAGGCTAGGCTGACCTCTCCCCTGTCCATGGCGCAAATATTTTGTGCAGGCAGTTTTCAGACTTGGAGAAATGAACAAAGAGGCGCAGGGAAGGCAGCAAATATTTGGAGAGCCTTGGAAACCCCAATCCAGACAGAAATCCCACACTGCAGAGGGCACATATTGCACTGCAACCACAGACTTTTGTGCCTTGAACCAGAGGAAACCAGTGCCAAAAAGATGGTGCGGGAAAAGATGCGAGCAAAGACAGTTAAGGAATTCCACTCTAGGGAAGAGGAGAACCTACTGTTACCAGCCCAAGGCTGCCCTGTCCCTGGTCAGGAGGTCCTGTGACATGTTAGCACAGCAGAGCTGCACTCCGTGTCTGACACCAGGAATTCACTCTGGAGCCTTAGTTCTTAAATAATGCAGAGAAGAATCAAAGCCAGCAGCTATATGAAAAGAGGCTTCTATCATAACTTAATTGCTCATTTGTAAAATACCAATGTTATTTATTTCAGCAACTGTGATCTTTTTTGATGCATTGGCAACGTAAATGCTTGTGTGGGCATCAGAAGAACATCATGATAATAAAATACTAATGCCTTGCCATCAGGAGTTGCCCAGTTAAGCCCAGTTAACTGTGCTGGGATAGCATGCCTATAGAAATGGAGCTGCACTGTACCTGGCTGAGGCAGGGGTTACAGCTATTTCCAGCTCTGCCTCAGGCTCTGCCTTTGCAGAAGAGAAATGCATTTGGAGCCATTTTTCAGATGTCTTTTTCTCATGCAAGTACCATGAGAAATACACCAAGATTTTGAGAATTTGCCCCTGCTCTTCTTGTCGTATCCCGGCTGACAGTGGATGTCTGTTCCTCCAGCTGTAGTGCCAAGAAATGTCATTCTGAGGTGCAGAAGATGTCTTCCATGACTCTAATTAAATAGATCAAGCACGTACAGGCATGGACTGGCAGGTGCACACCAGTCCAGAGGACATGTAATGTCAATCAGAACTGGAACAGTTTGACTGGAACAATATCGAGAAGGCTGACAGAAAGTGAAGGAAGACACTTCCATGCCTTAACATGGTACAACACTGGACACCATCTGTTCCTTGTGAAGATGTCAGCAGACAGATATATTGATTAAGGGAACATCTCTAGTCTCTACTTATTACTTCGGCCAAAGTGGAATCAAGAACACAAGGGAAGTGCAGCAGTTTTTGAATAGCAGATTATAAGAAGCCCTGGAGAGAAAAAAGAGGATGGGGAGGTATAAACAAGAGTTCTAGGAGTGGAAAAATGAGGAAAAATTTATTCAGGTTACTCCAAGACTGTTAGTTTGCTCAGAAAGGGCCCACTCTGTCTCATATCCAGGTATTGCAGTGAGGACACACTTCTGTTTCAGTTATGTTTCTCAAATTTGTTCCTCAAATATGTTTCTAAAAATGGGACAGGAGACCATGACAATATAAAATAATTTTCTCTTCAGAAATTTTCTTTTAGATGCATGTGCAATTTACCTTTAGGTGATATCTACCTGTTCATATGCAGCCTCACCTGAGGAGGTACATGCCTGTATCCTACTTTCCAGTGACACTGAAGAGCTACAGAGCTTTGTATTTTAATCACCTGCACAGATATTCTGTAACACACATTAAGGAAAGAAAGCAAAAAGAGATCAGAACTAGGACTGGTGTGAGTGGAAACTGTGTAACCTCTCTATCCCACGTAAACATATTAGTAGGCTCTAACAAAGTCAAGCAACAATGTGAGCTGTACTTGCCAACCAAAGAGTCCTGTAGCATGTAGGAGCCACACATGCAGAATGACAGCACCAGTACAGTTCAGAACTAACAGTATACAGCCATGTGGTTACCACATTAAAAACCAAGCTTTTAAGGGTTCAGGATGGAGGTTAAAATCTGTAATGCATATTTAGATAGTGAACACACAACACTTATGTTTAAATATATTCTATTTAAATATATTCTATTTAAATTCTGCTGCAATCAATATATATGGAAAGCAATACCAGACTCCTCAAACCAATGATGTCCTTCAGGGGAGTCTGAACATGAGAATATTCCTCCTGACACGCTGAGGTGATGCTCAGCTTGATGCTGAGGCTTACCAAGTCAGATGTGAATAATTAACTCTGAAAGAAAGTGGAAGTTGCACAGATAGAAAGAGCACTTGACCAAAGCCAAAATGCCATGTTGAGGGACTGTGGAGTTTGCCACGAGTTTGGGCTGTTGGTAGGGTGTTCTAACTGAGCGTACCTGAAGGGAGGTAGTGGTTTTGGTCTACCAGCCTTCTGAAGGAATAAACACTTCCCAAAATGTGAACAGCCTACTGTGTTTTTAGCAATATTTCTTAAAAGCGCATTTGAGCTACAAAGAGAAAAAAAATATCACTCTCTCAACTTCTTAATGAATGTTAGGTGGCTTACCAAAACACTTCTTCTTTTGAGTCACACTACTTCAAATCTCCTTATTGGCTTTGACATCATATCTGGAACAGCCAGTGGTTAACAGATTCTGGCATCCATGTTATTAATGAACCTGAAATAAAGAACAAAATTTTGTTCAGAATTACTTTTATTTTCCATACATCAATGAACACAAGGACTATCAAACTTCAGGGTTTTATTACACTATGCTTTGTCATCCGGCAACAATTCCAAATTACCCCCCAGGACTGTTCAAAGCTATACCAGAATTACGCAGTGCATTTGAGATTACAAAAATCTGGAAAGTGTCATTGTGGATGTAATAAAGTATCTGTAATTACTGCAAGCATGCCAGTAACAAAAGGAAAAATACACCACCTTCCTCTGATAGAAAGTTGTTCAGAAGGTAGTTTTAGCTTCAAGAAACGAAAACTGCTCTTATTAAGCAGGACACATTATAACCATGGTCTTTTCTGTCACCCTCAGGTCTGATTTCACAAGTATCCAACACCTGAAAAAGGCTGCAAATCATCACTCGCAAAATACCTTCAAATTTGGAAGGAAAGCACACCCACGATGGAACGTGAATCGTGCTTTATTGCTTTTAAAGCTTCATGAAGCCCTGACTTACAGTGGAGACGGGCCTGCCATGTCAGCAAGGAAGTACCAGCTTTTTAACACATTCCAGCCAACAGCAGCTGCTGTGCTCTTCACATATTCTCTCACCTTGCCCAAGGCAGAGCTCCTTCTAAAGGAGTTTTGATGGGACTTGGGTAGACAGATGGGGGTTGGTCTCTTCTCCCAAGCAAGAAGTGACAGGACAAGAGCAAATGGCCTCGAGCTGTGCCAGGGTAGGTTCACGTTGGATATAAGGAATAATTGCTTCACTAGAAGGATTGTCAAGCATTGAAACAGGCTGCCCGGGGCAGTGGTGGAGTCACCATCTCTGGAAGGATTTAAAAGACGTGCAGATGTGGTGCTTGGGGATGTGTTTTAGTGGTGGCCTTGGCAGTGTTTGGTTAACAGTTCCACTTGATGATCTTAGAGGTCTTTTCCAACCTAAAGAATTCTAAAATTCCTTAACAACAGAGCAACAAAACAGAACTTCCCTTTTATTCCAGCATTCCTAATGATATGAAGTAGTATTAATAAGATACTCTTAAATAGTAGCTGGTCCAATTACTCACCAAAACACCAGAAAAAACATGTTCTGATATAGCGTAAAATATATTAAAACCATTCAAAATTCACCTGGTTCTATCCTTCAAGTCAAAGGGAGCAAACCAAAAGGATGAGTTCTCAGGTATAATTCATGATGCAGCTTTCAGGTACTGAGCAGGCACAACACTTGGTATTCCTCAAAGCACTGCACTGAGAATGCACGGGTGGATGAAAGAATCACACAACCAGATGTGTGTGTGCCTCAGCCAGCTTATCTTTTCTTCCACCTTTTGTCTTCTCCTTATACATTTCCTGAAGCAGTATCTTTATACTTTTATATTCCTGTATTTCTACAGATAATAATCAAAACAGCTACACACCTCCTTTCCACTGCAACCAAATTGTTCTAAAATAAACCTGCCATATATATATGTATACATATATATACACACACATATATACATATATATGAAAACACTGTTCATTCAGTGTCTTTTCACTCTCACCTGTCCCATGAGATCTCAGTTACCCTCATCTTCAGGGGCAGGTCACAATATTTCCCTCCCCAAAATTATTTTTCTTGCCATCAGTACAGATTAGACTCTCAAGTCTTCTTACACACACAACATCAAATTGAACTAATCTAAATCTATTTTTTTTCTCTTCATACATTTTTTTCTACAATAGATACATATTTGTGTAAATTTGTATTCCAGACCTCACTCCATTATTTTAAATTGTAAATACTAGTTTTAAAAGACAATGTAAAATAAAATAAAATAAATAACAACTTCTTAAATTATAAATAATAAATTAAAAAGAAAATCAATACTCAGCTCCCACCGTCAAACCTATCACTTCAAACTGCTTCTATAAGGAAATTAAAGTTTTATGCCACCAGTGCTGAGAACCCAATAGAAGCCTGATCCTTTGCACATACAGTGCCTTCCTTTTCCTCAGATCTCAAAGTCAGCTCCACCCTGGTTCTCTCCTTCCCATGCCATCTGTGCACCTTTCTGCTTTCCTTGGCCCATTATAACCGATACACATTTAACTACGCACATACCAATCCATAAAATAAATAACATGTTCCACAATTTTATCCTCTGAAATATGAATTAAGGAATTGTCTTTGGTGACAGTCTGCTCTTTGGTCTATGCATTACTAGCGAAAGAATAACAATGTTCAATGGATTTCAATCAAGAATTAACAAGAGGAATGAAAAATATTTTATGTAGTTTCCTTTCTTCATATGCACAACTAAACCAGGCATGTCTCCTTGTACTCATGCAGACAGACACAGTTTTCATACAGTAATAAATAATCCCTGAGCATATCAGCACACTAAAAGTTAGTGGGGAACAAACACAGAAAAAGCCTTTCTGGGTCTGTTTGTTTATTTATCACTGTTTCCTATCATAAGTCAACTGGTTTGACATTGCTGAAAGAAACCTTGTCCAACAACAGCAGGAAAAACAAAAGAAGCCTTTGGATTATTTTCTTCCATAAACTAAAAGCAAACCAAAGGAGAGCTCAGTATTTCAATGACACTAGAAACGATGCACCAGACTGTACTGGGGGGGAAAGAGGCAAGCTAAGCACATCCCTTTGGCTCTCCCATTTTGTTAATTCTTCACTAGTGCATGGACCTACGAAAGACTTCAGCTGAGTTCCAGTTAATCTCTCCCTTGACTATCCTGGAGACATTCTATTTAAACATGTTCTCATTTCCTTCATGTCACGTTATGTGTTTCTTCCCTGGAAGTGCAGTGTGTTGTCCTGAGAGGGTGATACAGGTAACATTTAATATCTAACTGTAAAATAATAGTATCATTTATCAACCCTGAGTTCCACTGGCACTACTAATTCTCTCAACATATACCCACGTAACTGGGGCCACAAACTCTGGGACTCCCAAAACCATTTTCACCTTGAGCAGAAGGAAAGGAGGAAAGACAAGAGAAAACCATTTGCATGGAGACCAGCGACTAAACCAAACCTCTGTGACAGTTGCCCTTAGAATTTTCTCTCTCTCTCCCCTAAACACAGTGCTTGTGCAATCACAAGGAAGCAAGAAAAGCAAATGATCCATAAAACGTACCTGAATTTCCCTTTCAACGGCAGCTCATTTTTCATTTGCAGTTTTGCACCGAGCATTCATAATTTCAAGAGCAGAACAGCGGATGAACCACAAAGTCTAAGAGGAAGTCTTTAGTTTCAATTTCCTTTGTGTAATCATCGATAAAAATATCCTCTGAGTAGACACTTACTAGACACTGACAGATCTGCACTGAGCTACAAGGATGTAGGTGAAATATGTAAACTAAATGATGTACTAATTCATACCACGAATGCAGGTACAACCCTAAAAATCACAAGTTCTGTCTAAAATGAATAGAATTTCTTTTTATAAAAAGATCACAATCTTTGCAAGTGGAATATACCACTTTCACCTCAAGTATCACTGCATTTTCTAGACTTCTTGAATCAAGTGGCTGCTTTACCACGTGCACTCTAACAAATATTACTTCAGCAAGTGTCACTGTAGGAGTCCTCCCATTGTACTGCTGGGTTAAACAGCTTACTGGAGCCCTGACACCCAAGGAAAAGACTTAAGAAAGCCTTTCTATAGTTGAAGGTATACTTGCTTCAAATATTAATACCATGCTCCAGAATAGTGTGACATATAAGAAAACTGAAAACATTCTGGCTCTGTGGAAACACTATGCCTGCATTTTACACTTGATAATTTTATTTTGCTTTTCATTCTAATTATCAAAACATATAGAAGTTTAAGCATCAAAGGTTCTAAGCATAAATTCATTAAAATTGTAAGTTTATTTATCTAAGGAGAGAAAAATGAGAAAACTGAAAAACAACTGCAGAATATTTTCAGTAATCAAAATGAAGTAACTGACATTAAGAAGGGAAGGGAAATTTGTATTTTGTTTTAATATGCAATTTTAATATGACAGCCACTTAGGGTGGCATTTTAGAACTCGCATAAATATTTTAACATTCTAAATTGCATCTTTACTGAACTGTACCTAATCGCATTCATTATTATCATTTTCACTGAAACAGAAACCTGGTAAACATACATTTAATCTCAGTACCTTAACGCAGTAACAGAGCTGTACCTTTGTCTGCACTCCGTGTTCATCTGCACGGTGCCCAGGACTGTTTTCAACTGGAAATGACTCCCTAGGCTATAAATGCCCAGTAAGATACATAACTGGCTGCAGGATTGAAATGGCTTCCGGAAGGAGGTGGCAGAACCTGAACTGTCACCTCCAGCTCCATTTCTTGGTGACACAGAAGCAGACTCCCACAAATAGTTGGGAAGTTATATTAAGATATTGTGTGATGTGCTGCCAGGGTCTTTAGCAGGCTTCTGGAGAACAAAGGTCATAGACTGCTTATTTATAGATCAGGAGGATACTGCACAAACCGTCTGGTTTTGGGAGCTTGTGCTTCTAATGTAAATGATTCTGTGAAACAATGCAATGTACATCACATTTTGAGAAATGGCATTAACTGAAAGGTGCCCTCTTTAACTAATATATGGCCTTGATTCGGGAAGAAAATCAAGACACATGCCTAAATTTTGCTCAGCTGAGGCAGAGCTTACATTGCTTTATGGTTTTAAAGAAATTTAGGGAAGACTTCCTTCTTTTTTAGACAGACTGAGCAGGGTCACAAAGAGAATTCCTCTTATTATGTGTTTGTGGAGCATTTAGCACAGCCGCATCTTTTGTCTTGACATATAAAATTACTTTCTCTTCTGCATTTGACACTTAGATTTGGTGATCCTAGAGGCCTTTTCCAACCTAAAGCATTTCATGATTTGTGTAGCAGCTGTGTGAGGTGTCCCAAGTATAACCCCGCAGAGTCCATCCTTCTCAGCCACAACATACCTCACTTTACCATGAAGGGCTTGGTTCAGATTTGATTCTCACCCCAGTCCTGCCGGTCTCTTGGTCACATCACTGCTGCCTTGCCTCTGCTCTCCTGCGACCAGGTAGTGGAGAGCAAATGTTTACCAGACAGCTGTTGTGTGGCTTAATTACCTCCACAAAGGGAAACAGAATCACTGCAAATTCTCATCCAAGGGCGTGAAATGCACATGTGTCTGTCAGTAACACCAGCAAATCAATCAGTATCTTGTGTACATACAAATACAGGCTGTTCCCTAACAAATAAACACTTTTCCCCCTTTTCAGTTAAAGAAGGGACTAAAGTAGCCCCCGGTCCTGTAGTAAACCATCCCTCCCCTCCCACTCTTCAGTTATGAACAGGCTGGAAAACGAAAGCATATTGTGCCTCCCTCTCCAGACACTATTTTTATTTGAACATTTCTGATTTTCAAACCTGACAGAGCCTTTAATAAGACATAATAGGCAAGCTGAATGTCAGTCCCAAGAGTCAAAAAAACACTCCATTTTAACCTGTCTGAAATGCAGCAAACAGCTTCAACAACGAAAATGAGTAGACAGAATTACTCCAGTGTTCTGTACTAGGACACTTCTCCTATATCAGTCCAAACCCGGGGTATAGACTTGTGTCGTGGGTTTGCAAAAGGTTCCCCCCTCCAGGGGAGTTGTAAGCAGTTTGTCCAGGTGAATTTCTGGAATTAAACCAATCAGAAGTTTTGGTAACACCTTTGCCAATTACATATTTAAGAAAAAGGAAGAGAAGGGTTGTTGCGCAGAAGAGATTGGGAGCCATGTAGGAGGTGGTGTCAGGCCCCAGGTGGGGGCCAGGCCTCCCTCCAGCAGCAGCACTGAAGCCCCCATGACCAGACATGTAACAGAGTGAAGAAAAAAAACTTAAAGAACTTGGACAAGGCTGCTGCAGAAAGAATTTCAGCCAGAGAGATAGCCGCAACATCCAAGGTCACAGCAGGCAGCAGCAGGAGAGAGATGAGAAGCCGTGAAGGGGGGGGAACTCCTCTTTCCCTCCCCACTTCTCTCTCTCTCTTCAGCAGGGAAAAGACTAAAAGTCCCTGCCACCTGTGGAAGATTGTTGGGGAGCAGAGACAACCCCGTCTGCAGCTTGAGGAGCCCACACTGGAGCAGAGCTGGAGCAAATGAGTACATGAAAAGATGTGGCTCTGTGGAAGGCCTGAGATGAAACAGAGGCTTGCTGGACTGTAGCTACAGAGAGAGAACCTTACGCCAGAGCAAGGCAGCCCGGGTAAGATCTTGGGGTCCCAGAGAGGGATCGATGCTGGTGCAGCTATGTTTGTGACCCCAAGGGACAGCAGAGAATGGAAGAACTGTTGCCCTGAAGCATAAGACCCAGATTGGAGAGGTCTATCAAAGAGTATTCCCATGGGAAGGGACCCCACAGGAAACAGGGGTGGACTCAAAAGTTATCCCCTGTGATCCTGTGGTGCAGATCCTTGGAAAAGCAAGAGTCCCCTTGCAGTCCATGGAAGACCTTACAGGACCTGGGTAACCCCCAGCCTTCGGCCTTAGCTCAGGAGGGAGGCAGGCCCAGCCCTGAGGTCGACACAGAGGAGAGAAAGGGACAGAGAGAAACAGTTCCAGCTGCAACGAGTCGGAGTTGTTGTCCCAGAGATAACAGAGAGGAACTTTCAAATGCTGCAGATTTGTGTAGAAGACCTTTAGAAGAGCTTTGGAAGTGGAAAGGACACTGCTTCTCCTCCTGGACTGGTACAAAGGGGGAAGGGGTATTTCTGTAAATACACAGTGCTTTTGCTTAATTAGAATTGTTGTAGATGTAGTTGTTTAGTTTTTATTTTACTAGTAATAAATCCTAATATTACTTCTCCCCAGTCAACTCTCTTTTGTCTGCATAAACCTTCTCTCAACTTAGAGGAATTGTGTTGGGGGGTGTGGTAAAAATTGTCCCTAGACAAACCCACAACAACTTGACACTTCTCCTTTACTGTCTGCCTATTAAGAAAACTCATGAAAGCTCAGAAACTTGTGTAGTTTGGCACTGGGTTAAATGCAAGCATCCAGGTTTGTTTCCTGCACTGACACAGATTTTCCAAACAGCTTCTCTGTGTTCCAGTGCTAGCGACACACTACGTCAGATTTTCAAGCGAGCACAGCATCAGCTACTTCCTGCTCCAGTCCTCAGCCTCAGATACTCAGAACAGCTCAGGGCCAGTACAGCCAAGCATTCTCCAAAGTCCAGACTTCTGTCCTGCAGTTTAAATAGAACTTCACAATTTTTGACATGGTGACCCTAATCTTTCAGTACCCCATTATGTTATATTAGAAAAAAAAGGTGTATTTGCCTTCTCCCAAGCCTGAACTTTCCATATGGAATTTAGGATATACATGGATCAAATATTTTACTACACAGAGCTTGTCTTGAATTTTAACCTGGAACTCTACTATAAGACTCATTTAGGAATACCACTGTTATGTAATGCAATGTTATACATCATATTTGCTATAATATTTTGCCAAAAATAAGATTTGTCATTTAAGATAGTTCAGTTTCAGGGGACTAAAATGTGCAAAGTCTGTTTGCATTAAGAAACCTTTTCAAAATGAAGTCTTAGTAAGGGAAAACTCCCACAAGCAGGAAGACCCTACAGTGATTTAGTTAAAATCAGTCTCTCAATATCATGATCTTACATGTTTGTTTGACTGGTCATTTGGTTTTGCAGGAATAATCTCATCAATCTACAAAACTTGGTGAGTAAATAGTTATTTTAATACTTTTCTCTTTCCCGTTTTCCATCTGGAGCTCTTAGTGGGACACAGAGCAGCTCAGGCTGAGGACACAGAGCAGCTCAGGCCATTGTAAGTTACTAATTTCCAGCTCTGTGCTGTTCCCGTTCTGCGGGACAGAGAAATCTGCTCGCTCCTTCCATCCCAGGACCTGCAGATCCTGGAACAGGCAGAGGCAACCTGGGATCTCTAGACCATGCTTCCTGTCCTACTGTTATGCCCAGAAGAGTTTAAGAACAGCCTCACCTTAAGCACATGTTGTGACCTGGCAATGTCCCAACTCCTTAGGCACAAGTGTGTTTATAGAATACTAGTTTTACCAGGAAATAAAAGGCACCATCAAAATCTTGTAAGGTGGAAAATTTGGCAATTTAACCCTTATAGTCTTTCCAATCTCCTTTGTCTATTTAAGTAACATTTAAGTATTTATTAGCCCATCCTAAGGAGATCAATATGGTGTCTCAATATTTAACAGACTGACTACTTATGGACTTTTTATCTTCTTTAAATGTCAGGGGTTTTTCATGCACCTACTCTCTCTTCCCACTTTTATCTACGATTCATCCCTCTTATCACTGGAAAGCTGAAAAATATCAGAACACATTGATCTCAATAAGCTCCCGATTAGAATCGGTGCTCTACCCAAAATGAACAATATCCAACACAGAACAGTGAAGTCAAAAGCATATGGTGTTTTTCAAGCAAATAAAAAACCTCCACCCAAAAGTGTTCCAGCAGTATTACATTTTAGAAATAGAGTTACTTTTAGAGTAACTCCAGACTCAAAACCCCAGCACATACTGAGTCTGAAATGTGCAGTGGAGTTAAATACATGCTTAAATGCTTCAGGAACTGGAACCCATCAGGAGTTTTTCTGCAGTTACCAAATACGCCCAAACTTATAACTGATATGGCTAACTCAATTTCTCTTGAAGCACAGACCTTTTAGGTTGGTACTATTTCATTTACATGGTGCGGCCTGGTCCTGGATTACTTAACCGTGCTCTACCTAACACGCTAATCTAACGTCAAAAGATGAATTCTATTTCAAAAATACAACCTGGGGTACACAAAATCAAAACTGCTCTATTGATTAACTCCAGTTCTACCAGTCGGTTACCAAGTTCAATGACTTTGAATTCAATCTGACCACACACACAGATGACCCCCTAAGTTAAGCTACAGAGCAAAAATGATTGAATCTGTGAGAAACACTCCCATGCTTCTTCCCAATTCCTATCTATTCCTGTCAGAATCAGATATAAGAAGAAACTCCACCAGAAAAGTTTTTCTCATGAGGCTGACAATTGATTCTGCAGACTCAGCTAACCAACAGACTCCTGTGCATTTCTCCAAGCAGATCCTCCTAATCTCTCAGTATAGGATACGAGAACAAAATGAGAGAAGCAGCAGGGGCTGCAACTACAGTAACACAAACTTCACAGATCTGTATGTGCTTTGTGAGCAACCAAGGGCTTATTTTCATCATTTAGGTAAAAATTTTAAGATACCGAATCTTGAGATGGATTATAATTTTTCCAACTGAAGTTTCACCAAAACAGACTTGGCAATCAATTCCATCACTTATAATCCATAAGTGATGTCTTGGCTGCAGTGTAGCACAGAGGGTGCAGTTACTTGGAAACGTGCTTTCAGCTTCAGGGATGGGAGTCAAATTTTAACATTTTCAGAAAACTGCTGTATTGTTTAGATTGAAAGTGAAAATTCTGCCTCTTGTCTTTATGTTAAGCAATGCAGCAAATTCTTTAAACTGCTGAAAACTGCCTTGCGTTACCAAAATTGAAAGCATGCGGATGTGATTTCTGCTAGGTGGGATTACCATCATGGAGCGAAGTCTCCACGTGCTGTTAGAGGTTCAGGGTTGTCCTAACTGTTGTTTCTTTGTGTTTTGAAGCACAGGGGGAGAAAAACCAGGCCCCTCTGAGGTTTGGGATTTAACCCATCTTCATATCATACTAATACTGATTTTTCTATGGCTTAAATCAACCCTCCTACTATCCACAAGAGGCTGGATGTGGTCTGTGAGCCCTCTCCTTTGTCCTAGCACAGCTCTGAGTGATGATCTCATTCTCCACTCATATATCTTCTCATTCCATCTGTAGGCCAATAACTCATAAATCTGTCCCTTCTTTCATGGCTTGTCTCATTTCATCTCATCCCATCTCGTGTCTCTTCTTGGGTATTTTGTTGTCAGTTATGAGTCCCTATAACTCGGTCTTAATTCACATCTGAAACCCTCTTCCCTCCCCACATTACTGTCCAACTTAGGTCCCATGAATGCCCTCTCTCCCGAAAAAAGAAAAAAAAAAAAAAAGAAAAAACCCAAACCAACCAACCAACCAAACCAACCAACCAACCAACCAACCAAAAAACACAACACAATCATATTTTTTAACATTATCAAGGAAACCAAACTTACAGAACACAAGTTCAGGAACTTCCAAAGTGAAGACTGTCATTAATGTTTTCTATTCCTTTTCAGTGTCTTCATTGCAGTTAGACTTTACAGCTGACACTCAAATAACCATCATTGTTCATTTTGCATCAGGAACTGCCCATGCCTGGGGCTGTGTAATAGGTGCCAAGCTGTAGTTTTGAAACAAAGGCATCCAGACTTCACTATCAACTTAACCAGATATCCCAGTCACCACTCAGGGAAGAATCCATGTTCAAATCAAGGGACCAACACTCTTGCACTTTCCAGAGCCATTGCCTTGGTTACCAGATCCAGCATACATCACATTCTCTATTAGGTTTTTGATACTAATTCTTCCTATGCTCAATGCAGACTCTTTTGGAATGAGAAGGACCATGATTCTGAGAGTTTTGCAAATTTTTCTAATTAGGAAATGTTCCCTTTAAAACGCCATCATCTTCTAGAAATACCAACTGTGATAATATACGGATTTCAAGCTTTTCAAGTTCCAAAGTTAAACAAAATTTGTGAAATGGAAATACTCTTTCTATGAAAACCAAGCCAGATTAAAATCTGCATCTCAAATACAGCAACACTTGTAAGAAGCTTTTTTATATTACAACTGTAATTTATTTAGAAAATAGTGTATCAGGGTAGTGTTAGAAACATGAAAGGTTTGCAACAAGCATTAAGGGCAATTTTTTCCCCCAAGAAGGAAAAAACCCTTCTTTTCTAAAATAGCTTGTTACTCACAGTTACTCAAACCAGATATAGTCCGAAATTTCTAAGAGGAAAATTTGACTTTTAGAGTTTTCTTATTTTGAGGACCGATCTCAACCTGAAATTCAAAACAAAGTCTATCTTCCCCATAACAACGAGTTTTTAGGACATTAAGTAAGGTCAGAAACTCGTATCTAAAATATGAGATGTTTGTTTGACCACCACCTTTGGGTACAGAATTAGTCCATAATTTCAGGTTATAGAATGTTCTCAGGCACTATTCTTCCTATCTACTGTCAATAAAATTCATGCAAGGCTCGTTTCTCCTCTCCTTCAGTGTTAACTCTTCTGAAGGAGCTACATAAGTGAGTAGAAAACCACTTCTTAATCTGGAGTCTACTTATTTTCAAAAGGCTTGGAAGTGCAAAGAATTGTATCTTGAGATACAATTAATTTTCTTACAGGAAATCAGTATCACTCATCAAAGTTGAACAGAAACCTTTCCTAAATCTACATCAGGAGGTTCTGACAGCAGTTTCCTGTTCTTCCAAAGAATACTGTAGCTCCAAAGTGAGACTGAGGATGTTTCTGAAGGCCAGCAGTCTGACCCAAGATTTGAAAACACTTAGAAGGAAAACAAGAATTTTCACCACTGACTTTACTTTCTGGGATGCCACTGTGAGCAACTACTTGCACTGGAGGTGCAATGCTGGGAAAAAAAAAAAAAAAAGCCAGCGAAGACAAAACACTGAAAGGAAAAGCACTAATAATGCCACGCCATCATTCGCTGGTCCCCCGTGTTACATCTACATTATGTGCAGCAAAACCTGGTGCTGTGGGATTTAATACCTATTTTGCATTTGACTTATCTGAGGCTCACTCAGGTGAAGCTAACTGCATGAAGGCACAGGAGCACTTTGGTAGCAGAATCTGAAAGAGTACATCAACACTGTCTATGAGCACACTCCAAAACCATGGGAATGCACATATAACAAAATATCAACTTGAATAAATATCTGGAAACTGATACACTGTGCAGTTCAGGAATTAAAATAATATTCAGAGTGACTTTGCTGTTTACTCATATTTGCTTTTCAGCCAGCCACAGATGGTGTAACATTTAAGGAGAGTGGTTTTGCACCTGTTGGTGACATAACCGTGAAATATAAACCCTTAGGAAGTACCTTTTGTGGATTTGTTTAAAATACTTATAAACAGCAGTTTGCAATGTTAATTGCAACAGCTTAATCACTGCAATGAGGTAACATAAGATTGCAACGACTGTCCCAGTAAAGATTTTCTCTGCCCCTGGTACTGACTGAGGCACTCTGCAAGCACAGCTCTCACCTTTATGCTCCTCAGCAGCCCATTTGCTTCCCCGGTTGATCAGCTGCAATGGGATCAAGCTGTGTACAGCCAGCCTCCACACTTATATCATCATACAGGCACGTACAGCATCACTCGCTGCTGAGTTGTCACTTTGCACATCCACAGCATGTCTGTCACCAACCGCTCATGAGGAGTGCAGAAAGGGAATCATCCCACAAGTGTTCTCCTTCCTCCAGAGACATGGAACAGAGGCTTAGCAGGCCTTGCTATGTTTTCCTCTATGTACCCCTAAACCAAAAATCTATTTCCCTATAATCTAGATTGTTCTTGCTGTCCAACTAGAAAGTCTCATTTTGGCACTGGGAAGAACTGAAAACACCTGGTCTTCTCTCAGCTGTAGGCAGGACATACACACAACTTAAAGCTCTTTAAAATCCTTGAGTCTTGGCAAGTGGTACGTGGGATGTCCCGGCACCGCTGGGAACCAAAATGCCCTCACTGTAAGCCTAACCCAAGACCTAATTCTTGAGGTCCCTGGGAGTTTTGTCTTAGTCCAGCAGCAGGAGAGAGACTGTTCCCTTTGCTCCAGTGCGTGTCCACTGCTCCTCAGATGGCCATCAGTGCTCCGGGGAGCAGCACATGGGATGGAACGTTCAGCAGCACCAACGTGTGTTGAACTTGAAGCTACAACTCTGCCACAGCATCTTTACAAACCTTTACAACTTTTTAAGTTGCAGGGGGCATTCTGACTAAACAACTTTCATCCTTCAGCTGACTTTTCATTCATTTACAGCATTTTCTCATCACTTCCTGTGAGTTAACAAGACCATTTTCCTTGCAGTGCAGGAACTGCAGGGCACACCACATGTGCACCAGTTGCTGCTGTAGGATATGGAAGTGCAAATACCTGAACACTTCGCAGATTAGTCTCCAATGGCTCCTCCTTGTGTGCTTTAAGTTCATTTTGTCAGATTACTGTTTCCTCCTTTTTAAGGGCAGCTCGAGACAGATGTACTGTAACAGCAGAAGAAAAAGCTGAGTGTGAATTTAGTCAGAAAACACAGAATAAACACAGCAAAAGCCAAAACATCATAAAATAAACACTTCAATACTCTTACCCCCTACAGCCTGTTTTATTGATAAATATGACATACCATGCAGAGCAGATGAACAAGCAACAGCAAACAAACCATGTCATTTCAAAGGAAAGGATGGAAAATATTTGCACTGTTCCTTTAAGCAGTGGTTTTGAACTTTCTGACCTGAACCGCCCTCAAGACTATTGGCAGCAATCGGAGCTTTCCTTCTTTACCAACCCCTCTCCTCCTCCCCTTCTTCAGCTGAACCAGAAGAGCAAATTAACTCCAGTACACCTCCTTTAGGATATACACACACCTCACCTAGAGTGTGCACCTTACAGGACAGCTACACTCCAAATCTTATGAAAACTTTCCCTCTTGGTTACTCAGGAACTTGGAACAAACCATTTGTAGTTCACCAAAGCCAAAGCACCTGCCACAGAAAGTGGCATTTGCTTGCTTTGAGTAGAGTGATGCTGTGCCAGTGCATACAAGCAGAGAATTTGGGGAAATGTATGTGAACTATCTTTAAATTCATCAGAATAAACACCAGAGAATCATTTTCTCTCTAGGCCAGCAAGAAAATGTGTGTTCTATCTTTGTGGAAGAGCCAATTCACTGACATTAACATGGAGGTAAATCAACATACGTGCACAAATATTCCAACTTCACATAGATCTGGAGAGAACAGAAACATTACAGAATGTCCAATATGTGCTTCAGTTCTTCACTATTGATCTTTCACACCTTGAACAAGGAAATCCAGTGCCAATAGCAGGAGACCAACATGTTTATCCCCAGTTTCAAATGCTTCTGGTTGGTAACTTTTGCCTTTTTGCTAACATCAGGCTCTACACATTCATTTCAAACAGGTTATAAAATGCATCTACTGTGTATGTGAAGTACTTTCCATAAAGGTATTCTTTAATTAAGTAGTGCTGAGCTTTGGTCTCTTACGAATACTGATGCAAGCCTTACATTTTCAAAACTCAGGGAAATGTGATTTTAGAAGATAACAGCAATTTCTGAAGATTTTGGGTGCCTCTGAAGATTGCTGAAGCTGATCAGCCAAAATCACTAATTATTTTTCAATCATAAGGCAAGGTATATTGTGAAAAGTGATGGAGTGGCCACTATTTGGAAGATATAGGATGATTCACACATCAGTAACATCCCATGGAGTTCAAAACCCCGTCCTTTGCTGGTAGCCAAATTCTTCCAGTAGCAGAAAGAATATAATCTCCCTAAGGTGAACTGTAAGGCTAGAGTAGAAAACGATAGATAAAGTAAACTCTGTGCACTGAGTAACTGCAGGGAGTCTAAAGCTGAGGATCTAATAATTAGTCTTATCACTATCAAGGTGCAACAAGAATAAGCTGAGAAGTGCAAGAATGCCTGACAAGGCCCCAGGACTCATCACAGCTACAGAGAAGCCTCACTGTTCTGGAGAATTTTAAGGCCGATCTCACATGGAGAGAACATGAGACATTTCTTTTTCCTGCCATGCTGCTGATGTGGGTGTCTGGAAGGTACATTTCTCCACATTCTTCACACAAGCCCCAGAGATGCCACAGGTTCACTGTTGGGTTCCTTGTTTTCAGGGCTGCGCAGGCACAGGGAGCAGCAGGTGCACAGAGAACAGGCAGCCAAACTCCTGCTGCCTTGTGGCATTGAAACCCTAGGGAAAACCCACTTTAAAGAGAGAGATGTTTTCCTTGGGGTTCTTCCATTTCAACCCCTGCTTTGCACAAGCCATGCTTTAGTTCACTGACACAAACATTTGGACTTTGAGATTTCCTGGCGATTATGACACACTCAAACAGTACCTGGACACTTCACTTCCAAACTGAAGGAAACACCTCAGACAAGGTGCTCCCTCCTTCCCTGGGCTCTAATACACACTCAGACAGTAGCAGGTCTGAGTGCAGTCATACACTTCTTTCTCTGCACAATGTGAGAGAGCCTGACTAACAGCTTTACAGTTCACTTCCTTCAAAACTAAAGCAGTTTCTCTCTGAATTGTGCAAATGATATGGCATGAAATTCATTCATTTTACATTTGCTTGGTACCGTGAACTCACAGCTTTCTTCTGCTCTGACAGAAACTGTGTCACAGGTCTTTTGCAAATTCCCACTGAAAGCAAGTGAAATCTTGACACTGGCTTCAAGGAGAGCTGGAATGGCTCTCCTTGTTATTTTAAAGTTATTTTAAAAGTGTTATTTTAAAGTGTGGCAAACAGTGTCCTTTTCCTTGGGCAGCATAAAATACTGCACTTGGCATAAAAAAAAAATTGTTTGACTAAGAAAAAAGACTCCATATGTCTTTTTTTTAATGCTGCAGCCCTTTCAATGCCTGCAGATTTCAGGCAGCTGCACTACTTTAACAGAGCAGCAGTGAAAGAGAAACTGGAAAAACACAGTAACTGAAATGTGAGCAAATGACCTAATCTGCACCATGGATCTGCAGCAGGCACACCTTTATTCAGGGTTACAAAGTGTGAGCGCTTGGCAGTTTCACAGTTAAAACATGTTGCCCATAGCTGGGTCAAGTGAGTGGTTGTGCCACATGATTTTTTTTTCAAGTTTTCTGATGCTCTCAACAAGGTCCAAACCCTTCCTTTTGCAGCTTCTGATAGACAAAATAAAAAAGGGATCAGAGGGGAAGTAAATGGGAAGTTTGGGTTACCTTACCTCCTCCTTTCTCAAGCAGAAGACAAATTTATGGTTCTTACTTCATGATTAAGTTTTATTAACTGGGATATGGTTGAGGCTTTCAAGGCTGACTTAATTCACCTCGACATCTACTGACAAAGCAAAATCCAACCTTGATTCACATAGCCTGCAAAAAAGTATTACTGGCAGGCTGAAGCACACAGACAGAAGCAAATACCTTTATGTGTATCATGACCTGCACAAACACCCCCTTTCCAGCCTGTGAGCCCACCTGGCAATTCTGAAAATCCAACAGCTGCATGGTACCGCTGCTATTTGTACCAGACTGGAGATGACATCCACAAGGAATACCATTTAAATAGAAATTCTGCCCCATACAGTGACTGTGCTACTCCACAGATCTGTTCTCTGCCAAATGCGACTGGTCCAAGTCTGCCATCCTGTGTCCCATCTGCCTTTCCAGTGACCCCATACCAGCAACCTCACGCAGGTAAATCCCTGAGGAGCTTGTTCCAGGAAGGGCTTCAAACGCTGCACGTGGAGAGGGCAGATGGGACTTGCAGCAAGCCACAGCTTGATCATCCTGAGAAAATGCCACTCCTTAGCCAGCTCCCTTCCTTTAACACACGTACAAGGGCCTCCAGCCCCTAAAGCAGAGGAACAGCTCAGGCTCACATGGGACTTCCAATGGCTGAAAGAAAAAAGGTCTTTAAAGGCCATGAAAAAAATCAGTGAGTGACTTCCAAGAGTCACTGGCACAGCCTTTATTAGTGCTGAATGCAGCGATCATGATTTGAAAAAGCCAAACAATGTTTAGAATCTGACTGAAGGGTCAAAGTTAGGAGAAGTTCCTTACGTTAACCAGTGAGACTGGCTATATCAAATCCATGTCGCTATTTTTATTTCCACAGTGGAACTGCACTACTAAACATACTGACTTGAGATGGCCACTAAGCAAATGTGCTAGCAAAAATGATCCAGAAGTCATTTTAGCAATGTAAAATACCTATGCTGCTCTGGCATGTTCCATCAAGAAACAGTTCACAAGATTTTGCCTTGAAAGTTACACTTACTACTCACAAAAAAACAACACTTAGGATGAACCATCTGTATTTTTAATATAGGGGACTGAGGCATGGAAAAAGAATAATGTCCATCCTCTCCTATGAAACAGTGCAAAAGACTATCCAAAGTAAACAAATCATGTGTGAACTATTATACATTGGGTTTTTATTTTCAGTTAAATGTTTCTCTCCTGATTCTTTTAGGACTAGAATATCATTAGTCTAATTGAAGATTATGTGCCTTTATTTCCTCCTTCCCCCTCAGCACAAGGCCACACCAATCAGCATGTGCTCATCCTGCCAATCAGTCTCTCGGAGAGGCTGGATGCTGGATGCACCGAGCTCCAGCAATCACCTACACTGCTCAGGAGAATTAGCACAACACAGGTCTAATTAGAAACTAAACACTGCCTTACCTGCAATGATCTGGAGATGGAGTAAGCTGATGCATGTTTTAGGAACCTTTCTTGCTGCACATGATAACACCCACCTCACAGCTCATTAGCAAATCAAAATATTATACTGTATAAATAATACTTTGCTCTTTTCCATTTTACAGAAGCCCCAGGTCTCAGAAGCCTCCATTACCAAGCACACGTGACTTAGTTCTATTGGAACACTGTGGGAAATGGAAAGCAGCCCTGGCTGTCCAAAACCAGCAAAAGGGAAGCCAGCATATTGTATACTTTGGTCTGCTCTCTATAGAAGTAGCCCCAACCAGCCTCAAGACATTTTACACTGAAATACATTTTGGGAGAACACAAAGAAACTCCATCGCGCATGACGCCAACCACGGACTGTCAGTCCTCCTGCGCCGGACTGATCCCTTTCTCGCTCTTTTCTGCAGAAACCCTAAATCTAGTCCTGCAATCTTCAACCAGAAACCCAAACGAGAGCCAGGTGGAAACCTGGCAAAGAACTGAAGGAAGAGATGTAAACGTTTAACAGCAAGAGGAGGACATGGAGGGATATGCAGCTGTTCCACTGCACAGCTTCTCCAGGGGGAACTGGGGAGCACAGACATAGACCACGTTCTCACTTCCATCTGAGGTAAACATTTACAAGTCACTCTTTTCAAACAGGAAGGCACGACCTCGGGACACGACCTCACACTTCGCTGAGTCCCCAGCCCCGCTGCTCTGCCGTCAGACAGGCAGGAGGGATGCACACCATGCCACTGCTCTGTTATTACAGGTGCTGGGTTTTAGAGTCAAGGGGGAAGGCGCAATTTTATGGTGGTGTGGAAAAATCTTTCAAATGCTGGCAGGAGGACATCTACTGATGCCAGACTGGTGCTGCAGAACATCATATGGAGGTAAAGCACTGGAGAAACTGTCCACGTGCCAGTGAATGAGGATTCAGGCAAATAATTCTAAACCGTACGTGCATATTTGGTGTCATCACACTACTACTACAGATGCCTACCCTGCTTTTCTTCTTTTAAAAGGGTGCAATTCTGATGCTTTATCATTAGTTTTCTAGCTGGAGGCTGACAGAACCTGAAAGACACCAACAAAAGACACTGGAAAACTGATCTACAGAGAAAATCTGCAGATTTTGAAAAGCCACGATCTAGTTGTAGCTTGAATGGTGAAACACACTTCTTGTTTGTATCACATTCCCTAAGTTTCCCATATAGAGATACACATGCAGACAATTTTTTACTGTGGAAAACTATCAGTTTGTATTACTTGGCAAGTACATATTTACAGCAATTTCTCATAAAAATTGAATAAGGTCAAAGGCTGAAAGGTGACAAGTTTGGACTTTTTGTACGCCAACCTGAGCCACCTTATGGGTGGATCTCCTGCATAGAGCTGAACGCTTTGAAACTTTTTAAAGGGGTATCAGCAAAGCCTAAAGTTTGGTTCTCTGACACTCTCATTTCCAGAATTATTAGTAATTTTAAACTTTGGCTCACAATCTCGAAAAAAATATCATAATATCCATACAGTTCATGATAGAATCTGGTATTTCTGCAGGGAAAAAAAATACAAATATATTAAGGGCAAAAACTGCAAATACTCTCTATTGAAAAGCAAGTGAACTGTTTCTGACGAGACAGATCCGCCATGCCTTGTGAGGTTCTATGACTTTCAGACAGGTCACTCACATCAACGTGACTTTTACTGGAAAGCTTTTTTTCATTCTGGAGTACTTTTACTGCCATTTGGTTCTCCTCGATAAAAATATGTGCAAAAAAAAAATATGTATTTCCCGTGACTCCAGGAAGTGTTTTGGACACTGAGGCTGGGATTGCAATCCACATCTGTGATGCACTGGACCAAAATCTCAGAGCCAGAAGCATACGATAACTTGAAAACCAGAACTGGTGCTACTCTCCCATAAGATCAAAACCAAATAATTAGGAACATGTTTTAGAGTACCAGGTTGGCACCTCATTGAAAGTTGAGGTGCAGATTTTTAACTTCAAACAAAACTCAGTTTGACATAATTCTGAGCAGGCACAAGAATTACCTGGAAGCTTCTGCTGATTTTCAGCTGACTTCCAAGTGAGCACATGCAAGAAGTGAAACGACCAGGCTGGCCTATGAACTATTGAAGAGAGTAGATTTTTTCACATGGTTCTATTAAGGGGAAAAAATGAAAACAAAAATCCAAATTTAAAGCAACATTCAACTGCTGTGAGCCTATTTGTAACCATTAGGACAGCAAACATATTAGCATTAATTTATGATTAAAAATTTAGGAAAATGTAAGGTGAAAAGAAGGAAAGAAAAAGACTTTGGGAAACATGTAAGCCACAAAGGTTGACTTACTCCAATTAAAGAATGATGCCGGCTGGCATTACCAAGCTCTGCAGTGGCAGAGGCATGTTTGATTTTGCTGTAAAATTCTGATTTTATTTTTGCTTCTTGAAATTTACTGTCCTTTGTTAAAAGTTTGGGTTTTCTTCGTAAGAGATTCATTTTTTATTTACATGCATATAAAAATGATTTAACTTGAGATGGATTAGTCTGGTGAATAAAAAAGGGGGTGCAGGAAACTAGTAACATCCATTTGCAGTTTAACAAACCATGAGGATCTTGGTGCAAGGTGTATAAAGCTGGATGTTCTTTTAGTTCTAAGTTGGATTTCAGGTTATAAACATTATGAGCTGTTTTCTTCTGAGAATTAATTGCTATAGACCCAGACCAGTCTGGTCAGGTAAAAAGCAGCACAGAGCAAGATGATTTAGAAATGAGAATTTCAGTTAAGCCTCAAAACTCATTAATAAAATGAGCCTTAAAAAAAAAAAAGTCATACCCATATAATGTATATATGTATGGTTTAGATTGTTCTGTATTTCTGGTAATAACTGCGGTTATTGCAGAGAGAACAGTAATTTGTCCAAACCAAACCATAAATAATTAAGGCCAGGATTTTGACATCGGATCTGTGTGGGTGGATTTTTGCACCCCCGCGGATTCAGTGGCAGGATCAAAGCTTAGGAAAGCCAGAAATACCCTCAGAATGTGAGGATTGCTGAGGTCCAGCACCTGGCATTCCAGCACGGAGAAGGGTCTGCTTTCACTGCTACTCTCCCACCCGAGGGCCTGGTGAACGGGCGCTCTGAGAGCAGCAAACCATCAGTTCTTGTCCCAGCCTGCCCACAGCAGCCAATTCCTGCCGCACCCCTCTCCTCTAGTTATCGGGTAGAGACAAGGAAACACAGAACTGGCACTTGGTGTTTCACTTCCTCTCATAATTCTAATAAAATAAGTGTAACCTAAACCCCTCCTCCCAAGCCATATATCAAGCTTATATTATAAACTTTGGGTTTTTTTTCCCGACTTCCTAAAAACCAGTGTTTATTTTTATTTCAGCTGTTCTGAAAGTCACCAGAGAAAAACTACACCCCTTGCTAGTGGTGCTGCTGTGGGCAGAGGAAGTTGATGATGATGACAGCTGATGATGACAACTGGCCAAGAGCTGCCCAGCGACCAACCGCACATGTGTGGGCAGAACCCCAAAGAACACTGCCAGGTTCTCACGGGTGTGAACAGATCACCACAGGCCAGGCAAGGAGACAGCACAGCTCCCTGTCACTGCCCTGGTCCCCTCCCGAGAGTCTGCGATGGGCACCTGGCAGGCAGTGATGGCAGCACACCTGCGAGCTTGAACACAGGCACCAGCAAACACTATCCTGCTCTCTCAAATCTCAGAGACTCTGACTTGCCTTTTGACTTCTAGAAATCTGGGGGAAAAACCCCGGTATTCTCTTGGACAAGTCCTGGCCACCTGGCTTTTTCCTCTTGCTCACTGTCTGTAAGGGAAGGAGGGAGGTCTGTGTCCGGTGGGATTTACGTGGGTGACATGCAGTTCCTTTCAGCTCAAACATATCTGTCAAATACCTTCATTGCCCTTGATACAAGAGAACTCATTGCAGTAACATCTGAAAGTCTTGACTTCCATCATCACTGAAACACAGCTCCCATTCACGTGGAATAAAAGGGAGAATGCTATGGCCAACATTATGGAGAGAATTAGCCTAGATGATGTCCCTCAGTTGCCTTTGTTCGCGGGAGGAATTCGAAGCCGATCAACAATTTAGCTGATTTCCATGGAAACAGGATTTCAATTCATGAATCAAAATTGCATGAGGGCCAAAAATGCCAAACAGATTACAAAAATATTTTTCCACATTGGGATTCTCAAAATAAGAGGCAGATAGTTACACAGAATAGAAATAATGAATTCAGAAGGGACTAATTTTTCATCATCCACACTGTCTTTTTGTTGCATAGTGCATGTCTACCTCGTGTCTATGCACTTAACTGTTTTGAATATTTCATTAAGCGCCCTAAATATCAACATATTTTCATGGTTTTAATATCTCCAGCAACTTTTAAGCAGAAAGTGCCTCTATGTGGAGAAGACACATCAGTGTTTAGTTCAACATCTCACCACAGGCCACTCATGATCCAGACTTAAACTTTGCTTAAATTTCATGTCGGGGAGCAGCTAAGTGCATTTTTACTGTGTTTCCCAGTGGAAACATTATCAATAGCATTCTCTGCTTCAGAATTATCACTTCTCCTGAATACCCACAAAAAGTGTGCGATTATTCTCTGCAACACACTGGGAGTATGTGGTTTCTTTAAGCAAACAAGGCTCACTGTTGTACTTTTGTCTTTACAGTAACTGAGGCTCTTGCAATAAATATTTGCAGTAACATTTAACAGTGGCAGTGCCAAAGCTATGTAAGAATTGGATTATTTTGTAATTCTCAGTATTTCACTGACAGAGGTTTTACAGTCCTCTCAGTTTCCATAATTTCTCATAATCTAACAAAACAACCCCAAAAGTGCAAATATCCAGTTCAGCTCCAAGGACACAAAACAACATGTGGTGTTCTGCATTAGACCATAACTGATGAATTGGTTAATATTTTACTCTCTAGAAGAGCTTTTTCAGACAGCATAACTTGAAGAAATTTTAAATTCTCTATAAATATTGTGCAGTGTTGAGGACATGACACACCTTTAAAGACATGAAAACGAGAAAAAGTTTGGCAACTTCATTTTTCAGATCTTAAAATAATGAACAGATTCATTTTCAAACTGAAGAATGTAAAAAAAAATGAATTCAATAGCTTTAACTGAAATTACTGGGAGTCCTTCCATTCCATCTTCTGACAATTTTATCCACCACATAGGTGGTGGTTTGTTCATTTGTTTTTTTCTTCCAAATATCTTTATTATTTGGTCAGCTCTTTAAGATGGTCGAATATTTATCCATTAACTTTTCAGTTTTATGCCCAATTTTCTTTTTGAATAAACCACATGCACTGCAGATATATTACGAATCCTATAAGAATACTTCAGAATTCTGTATGTGTCCTATTGGGTTTCATTTATTCTTTCTATATAATCCTGGGTTTAAGAGACCTTCAAAGCGCTCCCAAAATAAAACAGCAGTGTTATATGTAATTTGTAAGCCAAGGAATCAGGGTTTCCTAAAGATAGCTTCTAATGAAACTCAGGGTTTTTTTTACACCACCTTTACTGATACAATTACATTTAATCACTTTTAACAGTCAAGATTTTCAGCAGCTAGATGAAATATACTGGATTAGCTTAATAGCCATATCTTTCTCAGACATTTTAAAACCTGTTTTTCTTTCCATTGAAGCAGAGAGCTGGGGGATTGGAAACTTCCAGTGACTCTTTTGTAGACTAAAGTGGTTTAACTGTGTCTGCTCATATAAGAAGACAACTCTAATTCTCACGGGTCAAGAAAGAGAACAAACAAAACCTACATTCCCTCTCTACATTAGCCAGAAGCACATATTCTCAGAAAGGAAATAGGACAAAAAAACATTAGCTGCTGTACCAAAATACACAGGCATAAAATAAAATCATTTTGGAAATTTGAGACCCAAATCTCTTCAAAGTTTTATGAAAAAAAGAGCCCATGCATTTAAAACTAAACTGGATGAATCCATCACTTGACTCAATACCCCAAGGAAAACGTGACACATAGTATATTAAGTTAATAAAAAACAAACAAATGTACAGCTAATAAGTCTGAAAATTCAAACCTTAAGTTCCTTATTACAAAAGCCACAAGTGACTTTCTAGGCAGGACTACTCAAACCACTAAGCTGCGTCCCTTGGGACAATCAAGTTTTCCTTCTCATCTTCTCTGCTGCTTTTGTACTGAGCCATAAAAGTTCAGTTGTCTGGGCCCCAACCACTTTCAGGCAGCTTTGAGCAGTCACCAGCCTAGTGATGAGATGACCATACGTGATGAAAGGACAAGGTTAACTCGCAGTTTTGGAGTTAGCGTTGGTGTTTCATGTGCCACATGATGAATAACAACATGAGAGGCCCCTATTCTTCTGAAATATAATTGGCTTTTCTTTAGAGAACGGCGTAGAGAAACAAAAAAACCCGGGGTAACGTTCAGGTCATGCTCAGACAGATTAACTTCCTGGTGCCTCTTTCAAACATTATCTTCCTGCTTCTCCTCTCTTGGAAGCGCAGACCGGTCAACCCAGCTCTCCTTCTGACAGTTCTGCTTTTCATGCAACATTGGGTGACTAAGCAGAGATTGCTAACCCAGAGACACCTAAAGGCTGGCAGCTTGATTTCATATTCCTTCAGACATGCTGAGCTCCAGAACAGCCTGTTGCTTCCTGTTCTGCTGAGACAGAGCAGGTTTCCACCTTGCTGCTGCCCCACCATACCTGGCTGGGGGTTTTGCCTTCTGCCTCCTCTCTCCCTGCCAAGAGGGGAGAGCCCGCGAGGCGTCAGCCAGACACCACAGTGCTGAATGAACCCTTGTGCCCTGTTCCCAGCAGCCCCAAACGTCACACCCCTTTTGTGCCCTGCTCTCAGACTCAGCCTTCCCAAACCCTTTTCTTCCCTGTCTCCTGGACTCATTTTAAACACAGCCTGTGTCCTGTAAGAGTGGTCGTCGTTTTGCTCCTTTCCCTGGACAGTTCAGCTGCTCTTGTTCTTTGATTCATTCTTCTAGGGTTGGATGTCTTTTTCTCAGCAATTCCTCCTACAAACTGGAATCACATGTCCCACAAATGATCCTGTCTCTAATTAGGAGATCTTTTATGTCTCTAATGCACATGTGCATGCCAGAACTTTCTGCAATACAATGCAAGCATCTATCCTCTTCTCTGCTTCCTGCTTTTGGGATTTAGAGAAAAGTATCCCTCTGCTGCCTCCTGTACACTTTCCTCAGATATTTTCCCCAGCTCTTTCAGGGTTTGTATATTCATTCCTGGCAATTTTATTTCACTCTTCCATTTTGTCCTATGAAAACATGAAGCTGTACCTTCATTTCTGTCATTTTTATTCCCTTTGTCAGGTTCATATACAGACACAGCTCCTCCACATGCACCTCAAATCTTCCTGGCCTGGTAGTTTTGCATTCCAAGGGGTCTGGTTCCTTGCAGGGGGTTACTCTGCCCATTTCTTAGTGCTATTAATCAGATTTTTTTCTGTCTGTGGGTCTCTCAGCCTGCTGGATGCTAACCATGTTTCTGTGCACAGTATGTCAGGTAAATAACACGAAGGCTCCCTATTTTTGCAGTGAACTTTATTATGGATATTTAGAGAGCTTTACTACCTGTAATATGTGGGTATCTCAATCAGGTACAATGAGAGTAAAATATCCAATGTTCCAAACTACGCTCCTCTTTCCAAGTTTCAGTTGGGTTGCCACAGCCACTGTGACAGGAGGTTGTTCTCTCAAGTTTGGCAGACGCCTCCAAATCTCACGCAGTATTCTCCCTCACCTCCCTCCTGTCTCAGCAGTGCATTTCTCTTCCTAGACTTCTAAGGGCCGTGTTTAGGAAAACTACAACACTCTCTAATGGCACGTTTCCTAAGAAGAAGTGATGATGTCAGTCAGTCCCAACTGTAGACAAACACTCTTGTTTGAAAAATTCTGGAAGCAATGCGTGAACCTAACAAATTACCTGGCAGAATGATTTTTCTCCTCTGAAGCACAGCTCCTCAGCTCCACAGCAGACACAACCTGTCTCTCCATTACTTTATGCCTCTAAGAGCTTCTAAGCTCCATAAGCTGAAGGGAAATGACATTTTAATCAAGTACATAAGCTGTGAAAGACTCTGAGGCTGTGCGCTGGAAGGTGATAAAGCCTGTAGGAGCAGAGCCCTGCAGAGCTCCTGAGGAGCTCCAGGCTGAGGAGCTCCCCAGAATCCTCTCCACGGATGCCCTGGCCTGGCATCACGGTGCTCCCTGATGCAGAGAGCAAGAGGGTGCTGCGACCCACGGCACAGACAGCGCTTCCAAGAGGGTCCCACACAGCCCTGGGGGCTGACAGCCCAGCACACACAGCACCCACAGGTCACTTCAGAGGACTACGAACTCCTTGAAAGCCTTGAGGAGAGCAAGTGAAAGTCCTGCAAACAAAGATGCCAGGCTGGACATCGCTCTGCGAGGGCACCGCTCCTCCCCTCGGCCACAGAGAAGCCATCAAGCCCCGCCAGGCAAGGACACTCCCGGTCAGCTGGTCCTCTCCCAGCACAGCAAAGGTGCTGGGCTTCAATCTGCCACTGCCTCTCGTGGGGGCCTTGGCAAGAGCAAGTTTTAAGAGCAAAGATTTGGGGCTGGGACAGGCCTTTCTTTTTGCAAATGCAATTTTAAGGCTTAATGTAACTGTTGCTAAAAATAAGGTAATAGAAGGGTTCCGGTCTTGCACTATAATGAACTGCAGGCTCAATTGTTTGAAGAAGGAAAATTGCATTGATGCAACTGGATCAAAGACAAACAAAAAATTAGTTATTTCCTCTTGAGGGTAAAAACTTTAGGAGCTTCATGCTTTTTCAAACAGCCCTTATTGCACTTTAGAGGCAGTGAGATCTTGTAGTCAGATTTAATTTATTAACAAAACAACGAGAGAAAAAGAGAAGTGGGCACGTGAAAACTCCAGTGTCTGAAAAGACTCAAAGAAAACCAAATGTAGCAGTTCCTATTACAAAGTGGAACATGCGCCCAAGCTTGCTTTGTTTCAGAAATGAGCTGCTACACAAACAAGAGAATGGCATTAGCAACAGCTACAACTTCTGCGATCCCCAGGCAGGAAACCTCCTGCTAAACGTCAGAGGCACCACTGTTTTTAATTCCTTGCCAACTTATACACTTGTCATGACTGTTGGGATGCCAACCATTTCATGACAGAATCCAAACAGCAAGAATTTTTAATCCAGGGAATGCTCAGGGCAAGTTATGTCAGTCCCAGCACCTCACTGCAGAGTTCGAGAATAATATATTGCACAGCTGTTACATTTAAATCTAAAATACACTTAAAATATTTATTCTTTCATGCTCTTTTTTATAATTAATTGTTTATTGTTATTGTTATCAGTTTACTAAATCTGAACTTTGTGGACACACCATTTTCTTGTCCAATAAGACTCCAGAGAACTGAAATTCTAAACAAAAAAAAAGAGCAGAGAGGCCAGATAAGTGCTTGAACCCAGTTTTGTAGATGTATGGCCTGATAATGTCAACCATGTTGGGAGGTCCAGCCTTGCCTGGGATTTGTGAAGCTCTTCCAAAGGGAGCTGAGTGCTCAAATGGCATTGTCCATTTCCTGCACTCATGGCTCACCAACCCATTTAAGGTCGCCTGTGTGCAAGGGAATCTGCTTTCTGCAGCTCAGCAAAAAACAGGATTGCACACAAGCAAAACCTCTTTCTTTACCTCAACACATCCAAATAACTTTCCAGAAAATTCACAGGCACGGGGCCAGCCTTTCCCCTCAGTTGGGTTTGAGAGCACCATGCTCCTTCGGCCAGAACTGAGAAATCCGAAATAGACAAACTACACTGGATTCTGTGTTTGCATCTGACTTTAAAATGCCCCATTTCTCACTTTGCAACAGGTAATACAAGGCCAGATTTACTGATTTCTGTTTCTGTCTGGAGCAATCAGCATCAGCTGTCAGAGTCACTGCACATATCCAGGACATGGGAATCACAGGAGAGCGGCTCTTCCTCCCTCTGAGAGTATCCAGAGCAAGTCTGTTTGAAGGAAGGTTTACTGAGTACTAAAATACTTTTCAAGTATGACCCAAAAAATTCTCACATGAATACATGAGAACCAACAGAATGAGAAAACACTCGGAAGAGTATTGAATGTTTGCTAGTGAATACACAAAGGTTAGTTTTCTTCCAAAATAAAGTATATTATTGCTGAGAAAATCATTTATCAACCCACCAATAAAAAGAGAAGGTAGTATTTTTGTATAAATTGAAGATGTTCTCACTACAGATTTATTTTAATTAACTAATTGTGACAATATCATTGCGTGTTACCTGATTTTACTGTTAACTGTATTTCTTCCTCAAAAAAATGAACTCCAGCCTGCAGAGACTTTAACCTTAACAAGACTTCAAACGTTAGAGTTCTTGGAATAGACCACTTCCTTAAAAATACATGAGGATCAAGTTTTAGAAGATTCTAATTTAGTTTTTGATATTGAAATTTATTCTGAGGTCAAGTCCTAAAGAGATACAGGTATTACTAGATTTATGTATGTCTGAGGTAGCAATAATAACTCACTGTTTTCTTAATAAGAACAACCACCTCTTAATTGATTTTTCTCTCTCTCTCTTTCTTCACTTTTTATAAGAAGATTCTTATGGTGAGCTATTTATGTTTTAAATTCAGCACAAAATATATGGACACCCAAATCTCAATTTTTCAGCACCACTGGCACACTATTGAAGACATTAAAAAAAGACAGAAATGAGCAAAGTGGTAACATTTCCTCAGTAGAAGTCATCTTTCTATATAGTTATTTAAGGCCTTGAAACTCCCAACCCTCAAGTACCTTTTCAGCAGATATGCACAGCCCCAGACTGGCATCCCCAGGTGCTGCAGAGACAAATGGGCTTTACAGTCAACAAACATATGCTGGCTTGGACCAAGCTGTGAGAGGAATCAAATCAGAGACTCCAAGGGTCCTCAGAGAAACTGTGATCATGGCAACTCTCTCTTACCCACCAGTGACCCCCCAGGACTGACATTTCAGCTGATCTCAACTGTCTCAGAGCTGACACAAAAGATGCACAACCCCTGAAGTTAAAAGGACTGTCACACATGAGGCTTTGCCCCCAGACACAGGCAATCCAAGACACTTTACATATTTATACACATGTAAGCAACATATATATTCACCCACATGCATGTTTCCTATGCAAAACAAAATAATATCACCCCCTGCCAGGGTTCCTGGGAAGTTTTCTCACGTTCCTGATGCAATGCACAGGCAGGCCATGCAAGCTACAGATCAGCACGATGGACCCATCAGCCCAGTGGTCATTTACACTAGTCATGTCCAGAAATGAGGCACTGATGTCATGCTTACATAAGGCTCTGCCTGTGTTCATTAATGCTCTGGTGCTCTGGGGTGCACAGTGTGGTACCAGTGTCCAGCTGTGGTTCTTTTCCTACCGCCCTTGGAGTGAGAGTGAAAAAGGAAAAGACGCGTGCCTTGCCTGGACCGCAAAGGCACTGATCATGGGAGGATAGGGGATAACCACATTTAATAAATAAATAAATCTACATGCTGGTGATTCCCCCACACATATTACTGACTCTGATGCATTCTACCACAAATATTCTCTTTGATGCTAACAAGAAAGAGGAGCTGCAAAGGCTGCAAGAACACTTAATGCCTATTTCTGTCTTACTTATAAACCTGTTTGACTATAAACAAATGAAAAATAATTGTTTGTATGCCCTGGCCAAACTCCTAAGGCTATCAAGTGAGCTTTCCATGGTTTGTCATAAGCAGCACTTGACACTGCCCTGAATGTGAACACCTGCACCACTAATAACTGTGCCCAGCATTTAGAAAGCAAGGTTTCTGGCATGAATTTTAGTTATATCTAGGACCTGAAACACGAGCAGGAGAAAAGGAGTCCTGTATAATAGAACATACTGATAGGTTCTGGAAAATGCTCCATACAAAATCCTATGACCACAGTGATGGAGAAGGGATCCTGATGACACCCTAACCACCTGTACTACATTGACAGAGCAATTAGGAAACACACTGGAAGAATTTAATTCACCAAATGTAAGAGAATGGATACCACTGCTGAATGCAAAACAAACCCACTAAGGATAAGGCAATGGCATTAACTGAACACAGTGCAAATACTGCAGCTATTTCTCAGGAGCTAGGCAAGCCAAAACACATTGTCCTACTCAGCGGTTCCTACTTGTCCTGCTTGCACTGTCACTCATTTTTTGTAGTTAAACATTTCTGTACTTTTACATATATTTTCAAAAGAATAAAGAAAATATAGTACAAGCTTTCATTTTTAAATACTAAGCAATTCCTTCAAATATATATATTCAACATATATATTCAAATACATATATATTATTCAATCCTGGTAGTAAACTTAGGCTTATTCTTTCTGCTTTGATTACTTAAAGAAATATTGCACTGCAATTTTCTCACATGCCATTGCTCCTACAGACATCTCAGCAGAGAGATCAGTGCACACACACAGAATCTTCTCTGCCCTAGAACTACACTTCTGCATCAGCTTCTACTTTACAGCTAAGCTGTTTGTCCTTTTTTTCTAAAACTTACCTCAAGTTTCAGAGGATTTTCCAGGAATCCTGCAGACAGTGGGATATAAAGCTTCTCCTTGGTGAGTTTCATTGTGCATTTTGAATGACAGTTCAGATGAGGAAGAGCTTTTTTGGTGTTAAATTAATTCTTCTGCTGTAAATTTCATACTTCTGGCAGGGCGACTACATCCAGACTGATAGGCTGCAAAAAGAATTAAAAAACCCAACTTTCACCCTGCATAAATATGCAAATATGTATCAACTGAAGCACGAAATGTCTGTCAGGGTTTTCTTTCCTCTGCTTTTGTAACTCGGGGGCAGGATATCAATATTAGCTGCCAAAGAAAAGCTGCCTGAACAGTGCATTTAGATCTTGAACACGCTAAGATATGTGTACACCTGGGAGCATCTACAAGTCGGACTTTCACAAAACCATCAGTTTTTTTAACTTGGTCCTATGTTGGAGCATAAGCAGGGAAGAAGACGACATTTTTTGTGCACAAGGTTTAACTTGGCAAGGGCAGCAATTCTCAAACAGTTTCCCAGACATCGACTCTGTTCTTTTTGTGTCCTTTTCCTCATCCCGCTGCTCGACGCTCCCTTCTCCCAGTCCTCGAGCCGCGAGATCGCGCTGCGAGGAGCGACGCCCTTTGCCCGGAGCCTGCACTGCCCCTCCAGGAACAGCGGCACACGGAGCAGCTTTCCGGGCCCAGAACTGTCTCAGCAGCCACGGGCCTCCCCCGAGAGCTCAGCCCGGCACAAACCCACCCTGCAGCGCCTCATGAGGACCGTGCCCGGCACTCCCAAGGGATTCACCCCACGGGCAAAGTGGATGAGCAAACCTGGCTGGGGTGAGCCACACCCTGCAGAGGCAGGAATTCCCGCCGCCCTGCCCACCCAGATGCTTGCGGACGCCTCAATGACCCCTTGAGCAAGTAGGAGTAGCCTGACAATTTAATCCTTAGTGGTTGTTACAGTGCAAGATTTACCTTTACAAACATCTGTCCCAGACCAGTTCAATATGTAAATAACCCCCACATATCTTTAATACAATTAAGTGTATTTTTATATTCAAATATTTAATAAAACATATGAAACGTTAGATTTAAGTGTACCCATGCAGAATGCATGAACACCAACACCAACACATATGCTGTTGGACTCAGCAAGCAATTTCTATAGTGGCAGGGTGATTAATTTCAATCCATACTTCTAAACACGTGTCTCAGAGCATTAATGTATACTTTAATTACTGTGCCAAGCAGAGGAGCACATAATAGCAGCTATCATTTCAGAACTTTACTGATATGGCTCACTATTTGAAAAATACCCTTCTTAGATGAACATTTGCTTCACAAAAGCAGCAGACTCTTGATCTTATAGATGTTGCTTAATTTTAAAATCAAACCACAAATGTCATGATATTCAGTATTGTTCATAAAGCCTCAGCTTCACAGTTATGCAATTACACAACACTTAATTTTTAAGACTAAGTATATCTCTAACCCTCATGTTCTATGCTTAACACATGTATCCTAGCAGCTCAAAAAGTCAGTCAAGCAATGGCAGGGGCTGCACAGAGAGGATGTGCAGTCTCCACGCTCCCAGGCTTTCATGATCCAACTGGATGAAACCTTGAGCAGCCTGGTCTGATCCTGGGGCTGACCCTGCTTTGAGCAGGAGGCTGCACTAGATGCCTCCCGAGGTCCCTTCCAGCCTGGAGGATGAGTCCGTGACCATCCTGTGCTGCTGAGCACTGCTGCCTAAGTAGCATCTTTGGAGCTCATCTCTTCTCAAAATATTTTCTTCACTCTGCGCACTCCTTAGAGGCCCTTAACTCCAACACCCTTCAGGCCCTGGGAAAGTATCTTATCTAACACCAGTGGGGTTTTTTTCTTATAGGAGCTGGCAGTTTCAGACACTTAAACTCCAAAGTACTTCAGCAAATACTGCACAGTCCACAAGTCTGTTTTGGACTGTGCTAACATGAAAAACAGAGGAGTGAACTACCTGTAAAAAATTTCCTCATAATGAACAAAATCTAACTTCATTCAGGACATTTTTCTCTTATCTTTTAAAACACACAACCTCATATCTGACCTTGATATATCTTTTCTCATGGGGGTCAAATCAGCTGCTAAAACTGCTGGTATGAGTGTATTTCCACTATTTTCTTCCTGCATGTGTTGTACATTTTCATCTCCCAAAGCATACTGCAGAGATCAAGAACAGCCCCGTGCAGGCAGGCAGCTTCCACACAGAACAGAAAATCAAAGCCTGGCCCATGAAGCAGAACTCTCCACATGTGCCTGTTTTCATGGCTCCTGGAGTGCCGAGCGTGACCCCACCAACACAGCACCACACAACGGAACTAGGAAGTGTTGAGCTACCTAGAACCCAAACCATCTGACACTTGAAAATGCTCATCTGGCTCTTACATGAGGTCCTGGGGACATTTTGGTACCCAGAATTTATTACTCAAGTCTAAAAGCAGTGCAGAATGAACTCAGTGGAAAACATTCACTACGACTAGTAAGAAGTACACACCTCTAACAGCCTACCACAAAGCAAGTCCCGAACACAGCTCGCACAAACCTATCATACTTTTATTAGAAGACCACCTTCCTAAAGCAACCACTTTAATTCCTGGAATGCCTCTGCTTAATTTCTTTGTCTTGTCCAGCTGGGCCCTAACTTCATTTTGCCTATGTATATAATTTCCCCTAAGAAAACATCAAGCGGTCAAATCAGGTTCCTACTTCTGGCACCACAATACTACTGAGCTCCATTAGCTATTAAGGGGCTCCAAACTATGGCAAACAAATCCCTCAAGGCTCACTTAGAAAAAAATATAAAAACACAGGTCTAAGCTTGCCAGACTGTCTGCCTCTCACATTCACAGAAACCCTCCTCAGAAGGAAAAAAAATCCCCATTAAGCATGAGGTAGAGACCATCTGCGGCAGGCACCGAGAGCCAACTCAAAAGCGGGGGGGAGGAGAGCGTTCCCAACTCAGGCACAGGCACAAGGAGCTGCAGACTCAGCAGCTGCCTGTGTGCAGGGGAGAGGTGCTGGGGCAGGGGGAGTGAGGCTGCACCAGCCCTGCCAGGGAAAAGGATGGTTACACACAGACTGTGTGTAGGGGCAGAGCAAGAGCCAAGAAAACCTGGTGGAGACAGTAAGATCAGCCCAGAACAAGAGTTTTCTAGGAGCGCTGTTTCCCTGTCACTGTGGTGGAAGCAGCATATGGAAAGGAAGGGATGATAATGTTACTACCCTGGTTTTAATACAGACCACTGAACTCCTCATGACATGGCAAGTAAGAACAGCAACAGCAGCAAACTGGAAGCGACAAAGAATATGGGAAGGCTTTCTTTTTCACTCTTCAAAAAATTAAACACATCTTTCCATATTAGTCTTCTAAATTTTCTTCATTTTCCTGACACCTCTTTTCCCTACCTCACTACTCATATCTGTATTAACTATTTACTGTTAAGCATGCCATACAGCTCAATAATGTTTCATTTCTGAAAAGGAAAAAATAACCTTGTTTTTTAACTTTAACCACTGAAACTAGAGTTACATTTAACCCTCCCACCAAAAAAACAACAACAAAACCCCATGAGAACATTTTCTAAGTAAACCCATGAGAACATTTTCTAACATCTAGCAGCTTGCGTGTGTTTGCAGCCCAACAAGCAGGAGATAGTTCCATTGGCTGTAAACAAACTGTGACCAGGTAAATATGAGTAAACCTTTCCAAGTGGCTGTTGCTGTTTCTGTCAGGAAACAAATTTACTTACAGTTCTCTCAAGCCAAAATCACCCCAAGTATATGTCCTGTTAAGTAAAAGTTTGCTGGTTTTTTAAACACTACAAATTAAACCCTGCTTTCACTGATATCCCTGGCTAAAATCCCTCCGCTCATCTCCCTGGGGCCAGGAATCACCTGGAATCTGAGCCTATATATGAGCTGATCCTGTAATACTCACCCGTGGTGGAAGGAGCACTGGCATTTGAGCTCTGTCATACACAGAAATCCCTTTTCCCTGGGTGTCTGCTCCACCTGGCTGCTGGAGATGGGGCTCTCCATGCTGGATCTGCAGGCGCAGGCCTCGGGAACGCTGCAGCAGCTCCGCAGGGAGCGACGTGCTTCCAAGGGCTCCAGCTGGACCTGTGGGTGGACACAGAGCAGCTCAGGTGTGGGCACACGCTCCCCTCGCAGGCTCTGCTGAGGAAGCACCAACGCCCAGGAACAGGGTGGAGTGGAGAGGCTGGGGCAGTAGCAATTCCAGCCACTTCCAGAACGTTTGCCAGAGGCTGTCTGTCCTCTGCAGAGCCCTGTCACCTTCAGTGCCACCCACACCTGCAATGGAGCCTAACTGAAATATGCCCTTTTCAAATGGGCACCGGAACATCACTTCCACTTGGATCAAGTACTATGAAGACCGAGAGAAACAGCGTGAAATTACTGTGCTTAAATTTGCTTCTTAATTTAAAATAAGGTCATTTCTGCATACATGCACCAGTCTCTCTAGAAAACTTACTGAGGGTACCCCTGCAACTCCATGAGGATCTGCACTCACCAGTAGAAATCTAGACCAGCCTTTGCTGAAAGAATGCCTTTTTATCCACAGATCCAGGAACACGGTTATGCCTAAGCAGGGAATTTTAAGTTGTTTCCCAGACTGTTCCTGTATCCAACTGCAACCTGTTTATTTTGACCTCGGTTCTTAGAAACTGTTGATGCCACGGTAGAAATATGCTGTGTGTTCCAACAGGCAACAAACAGTCCTAATGACAGCACACTCCATCTGTGCTGCCAGAGCACACAAGCTCAGCCTATAGCTCGGATACGCTCCCGGGTGTGCGAGGACCAACCCGTGCCCAGCTCGTGCTGCGCGGGACACGCTGGCACGGCAGAGCCCCCCGGAACAGGCCTCTGCAGGGAGCCCGGGGCAGCCAGGGAACACACTGGCAGTGCTTGCATTCTCCCCTCCCTGAGCTTCTGGGTTCTTTTAAATGTTTCAGAACTACAGAGTCAAGAAAGCTGACTCAAAAAGTGCCCCGTGCTCTCCGAAGGCAGGAGTTAAAGAGTGCAGAACATATGGCACTATTTACAGCCCTCTAACACACTGGATTCAAGGGAATTTTCCATCAGCCTCAGACTCTGCAAAAGGTACATTACAGAAAAATGCGTGTGGGTATCCTTTAATTTCTCTTGCATCTTCTTTTCTTATATGATGCAGCTGTGGAGCAACACTCACTGGTATTGGTAGCATGAAACTGCGATCCTTCCCTGTTACCGAGGCCTGGTACCAATTACCATGGATTTAGAGGCACTATATAAAAGACAGTGCTGATTTGTTTCTAAATTTGTATCTTGATTAAACTGTCAGGCTACAGCACAAATGCAGAACTTACCTGACTTTAAAATCCTACTACAATAAATTATCCAAGAAGTGCAGTACAATTTAAAAATGCTTACAAATGGATCAATACTGTGCATTATGGTTAGATTTTACACTTGGTCATGCCAAATTAAATAGAACTGAAGCGGCTTTTTATATTAAAACTGTAAATTCAGTGTGTTCCGAATAAAAACTGTATGTGAGGAGAGGCCGTGAAGCAGGATTTTAAAAAACATCAAGTTGGCCGACAGAACAACAACTGCAATATGATTTTCAATATTATTTTCAAAATTATTTTTAACTGTATTTTGGTACACAAAAAAGCAAATATGAAAGGCCCAAACTCTATTCCCAGGAACACACATGCAAACCCTCATTGGTCAGGTTAGTGTTTTTCAGCATTTACCCCTGTAAACAAAGCAGAATTTGGTCTCACCGTGTTAAAGCAAAGTCACTTCCCCCAGAACAGTTTCAGTGATACTGAATATATTTTAACTATCCAGAATTTCAACATCTTGGATTACCACTGTAAACATACATAGACATTGTGGTCTAATGAATAACAAAGTCAACATAAATATGGTGCAGCAAAAGTGAGATGGGCCGTGCAGGACTTCCAAAAAGTAGTTTAGGAATTAAACTGCCATTATTAAAGCTGCTGCAGTTATTGAACTATGGCTTTTAAAACTTTCATGGTATACTGAACCGTTCTGCACAATGCAAGTAATTATAAAAAAACCAGATTCGTTTTCCAGCATGATTATGAGCCATTGCTGTTCCTAAAGCTTCTGCTTTTAAAGCCAGCATTCTTGTATGTGCTAACACAAACTTTCTAGCCTGCTTTTTCATGGTACCCATGTAAGAAAACAGCTATTCTAAATTAATTAATCATCATGCAACCTTCCAGAGAGGGAATATGATAAAAGTCTTACATAGTGAAGTTCAGGCATATTTTTATATCCTCAGAAGAGGGTAATTGATCCTCCCCTCTCCCCAGTTTCAAATGTGGAACTTGGCTGGTGTGGATTCTTTCCCACACAAATCAAGCCTTAGCTCTTTTGAATTGAAACAATATGGGATGATTATTGTGGGAAATTTTTTACTGTTACTGTAATTTAAAACTTTCTGTACCCAATTTTGCATTTTCTATAAATCAAAAACCCATTTCACTTAGGGTTACAATTAAACAGAGGAAATCAAAGGCTAACTTCTAAGCAAGTCTTGCTATTAATCATAGGATGAACTAGTAGTACAACTACTTTTACTGCAGTTCCTTTCTGCCTCCATTTTTATCTAAAGCTCGGGCTCTTCAGAAGAGGTTGTGCCACAGACGAGACACATGAGCTGAAGGTACAGTGAGAGGAGGGCAAGCCCGAGCGCCCTGCCTGCCCGGGAGCTGAGGGATGCCTGGGATGCCAGCGGGGCTCCAATCCTGCCAAGCAGGCAGCGGGCACAGCCACGAGTGCCCAGCACCACGGCCACGAGTGCCCAGCACCACGGCCACGAGTGCCCAGCACCACGGCAGGGCTCCCTCCTGCTCCAGGAGCGGCCACGCCGGCACGGCTGCTGCTTCACCCGGCTGGACTGACACCACCCTGCTTCTCCTTTGAAACAGAAGATTACAAAAGCCGTGCGCTCCCACAGTAAAAGTTACATTTAAAATACGACATACGAATGCAAAAATGGAAAGGGGAGAGCAAAATGAAACTGTGTGGAATATGAAAATGTAGGGCTTCTGTTTTTTCAAACTGGAAGTCAAAGTGATGTATTTTTATTTTCTAAAAAGAAAAAATGCATCTTGGTTGCTAGACAAAATAAAATATGAACTCCCAAATCAACAGAAACATGTTTTACCCAGCTGTCTTTATTTTTTTTCCTCTGTCTCTGTTTCTCAGAGAAGATTTTTTTATGTCATTTCATTTTTTCCATATCTTTAGGGAGAGGTTTAATACCTCATGGTGTCGGTCTTTGCAAAAATCCTACGGAAGTACAAGTCACTGCATTATCTGCAGCGGTACGTCTACAGTAAGAACAGGTGATAATAGCAACTTGTTCATAAAATATATACTCAAAATAAAAATTGGCTTCCAGTTAAAACACAGTCTGAAATTTATATATTCCATGTTAAAGAGGAACCTTTTACTGATTTCAAAGTAAAATTAAAATGCAGCTTGTAAAAATTTCCATTTTTTAAAAATAAGCTGTGCAAAGTCTGAGGAGTTACTGGAAGGGCTTCCTACAAAAACAAAACAAAAACCTTCCCAAGGCTGACTTACTACTCAAATACCGTGATTCAAAAAAACACAAATGGAAAAGCTTTCACCTCTGAGAAGAACTAGATTTAACAATTTAATTTAAAGATTTAAAAATTAAATGACTTACTGAGACTATAGATTGAAACAGCGGTTTACTATTGATTTTCCTCCTAAGGAAGATTTCTCATGTACTTGCAACTCTTGTTCTCTGTGATAATGAACTCCTGAAGCAATCGACACCTCTGTTTCTCAAAAAGCACACTGGGATCGTGTCAGTCCGGCTGTGGCACAAGGAGCTCCAGGAACCTGCTCACCCTTTTCCCCGAGGGACAGGGGAACTCAGTCCAGCTTCCTCTGACCTGCCCATCGGCCAACAGCAGGCTCTGACCACACAGCCAAACAATGCCTGCCTGCAACCACAGCTCTGCCTACCAGGAATTCTGGAAAGACTAGATGGGAACTGACCTACAGAGGAAGGAAAAGTGGGGAAAGCCCAAAAATCAGATAGAGAAGTTTCAAAGTCTTGTGCAAACAACATGAAAGAAACTGGAGCACTCGCTTCATGCAGATACCTGCCCAGCTCTACAGTCCGAGCTGGAGCACATGAACCTTCTCTTTTTCTGCTCAGGTTTATCACATTCACTTCTCCCACTTGACCTCAGCCTACACTGCACACGGGGAGAGGAACTGCCTGCCCTGGACAGCTTACATCCCTGTTGGGGCTCGGGACACTCACATGCAGCTGGGCCTAGACCTGGGATTCCAGGACCCCTGATCACCGAAAGCACTCCTGAGCCAGCTGTAGATGCTGAAAGAAATGCAGGCACCACAACTGACTCAGGCCCAGCAGCACTCACCCAAAGGTTGTCAGAACTGTTAATAAGCAGGCTAAAAATCTGCCAAATGGGGCAGAGGATTATCAGGAAACATTTCAGAAAACTGTCTGCAGGAGTCCTGTATTTCCACTTTTGGCTCAAAGTGCTGGTTTCCACACAGTCCTGAGCAACTGCGGATGTGGGGAGAGGGGATGTAAGGGATTTGGAAGCAACACAGTCTGTGACTACCAGTGGGTGCAAAAGTCAGTTCTATGCATAAGCATCTGCAGGATTTGATTGACATAGGCACACTTACTGAAAAGGTAAGGAAAAATAAAGCCAAACAGCTTTTCCAGTATTCCTTAAGCACACTGGCATGCTGAAGCATCCACGTGGTGGAACCAGCAAGATTCCATGTGCTCAGCCCAACGCTGAGCACCATGTGTGCATTCTGGGGCACCCAGGAGAAGGAACACTGTGCACAGGGTGACTGAGAACACCTGCTCCCCTAAGCCCACTGCAACATGCTGCAAGGTCAGTGGGCACGGGCCTGCCTGGCTCCCAGGACAAAAGAAACAAATCCCAAACTCGACTACACTCAGGTGAGCCGTAAGGTGAAAAGAATTGAATTGTCAGAGAGAAAAAAAAAAAAGAGCCAGCAAACAAAAGATTTAAAATATGCTTCTGTCTTTATTTTTTAAAGCTCCTGCTCAGCTTTCTATTCTTCAGGGAGCACATTAAATGTTACGATTTGTTAAGTTTTAGTTTTCACGGTCATTGTTTAGTATTCAGTAAGGGGGAGGGGTTGGGTTTGGTTTGGTTTTTTTTTAGTCAGTGATCTAAACTAACTTCCCCATATAATCTTAAAATGCTCTCAACATACTGGATTTTAATTATTTGCACAGCACTATCCTAAGCGGAAGGACAACAGACCAGGCAATTTCACAGTATCTTTTCTCTTCAGCTGTTCTGATCAGACTTGGACTCTGATTTGAGGTTATCCATGCAGATGCCGAGTGTGTTGCAATCTCTCCTACTACTTATGAATGCACAAAATTTACAAGATGGTGAGTCATGAAAGAAAACTCATGGCAGGTAAGAGAGAGAGCGCATAACCTTTCCACTTAGGGAGAGAATGCCACCGAATTTTGGGAGGCAAGGAGTCACCTCCTACAGCTACGAGTGAAGGTCTGCGTTCAAAGGCAGCAAGGACAGCAACAGCAGCTGCAACCCAGACCTAGACTATGAGATGCCCCTTGTGCAAAGAAGTGTTGAACCCCTCCAGTTCTGCAGGCACTGCACGTCAGAGCAGCCCACACCTCTCCCCTCCCAGCTCAGTGTTCTCTGCTGTGCATGCTTTATTCATACAGCCATTTCTCACAGAAGAAATCTCAGGGGGAGAGACTGATAACCAGAGTTACCTCCAACTTACAAGGGGAGGTGCTGAGGCACCAAAGGAGGAGGAAACCTGAAGAGGCTCTTACCATTACATCCAAAGCTGAGTGTAAAAGAATCTCCCGACCTCTCATTCAGTTTTCCAGACAAGGGCACCACAACTCCTACGTACAAATGCTTCATCAAGGACTAATTTCTGGACAAAAGTATGCCTAGATGTGTATTTTACAACTTAAAGGATATTATACTAAAGGATAGAAGAAGGACTAGAAAAACTCTCCAATCAAAATAATCTGCAGTCCCCAAAGCGTCGACCCCATTGATTTTGATGGTGCAATAGAAATTACTCTTTGTACCCACTATTTCTCCCAGTGGCCATGGTACGTGAGGGACAGAAAAAAGCTGGAGGCTGTTTGAAGTGGTTTGAGTGAGACAAACTCCACGTAGGCCTTGCAGTGGTCATCTGCACTCTGTGAAGAATGGCTGTACTTTCACTAACTGCTGTTGAAGTAACAGCCACCAGACAGCCACTGGTCACCTGGAGGAACACTTTCATCCTGAGTACTTTGCAGAAATGCTCATACAGAGCTGGAACACAAGTCCGCAAGTGCACTGGCAAAGTGATTTTTCACTTTCAAGCTTGATCTCTTGATATTAATTGAATTGTGAGACTTTTCTGTTTGTTCTTCCACTATCTGCAACCTTAGAACCAATATACACAGCTAAGGCGCAGGCCTGTTTTTTCCCAGATTAATCTTCAGGAGATCTTTTTAGCACTTCCCGCTGAGCCCTAATTACACTTCAACGCAGCATTTTAGGTTAAATTGTATCTTGGGAGGAACAGGACAGTGACAAGAAGTTACAAAACCCAAGGACTGGATCCAGGCGCCCTCACCCCCTACCAAAGGGGAAGTCCAACCCCCCAGCAGGCGTGTGTGGGCCCTTTTGCCCATTCCACTCGGCAGGCATCAAAAGTTAAAAGGCTTGCAGCAATTATGTCCACAATAACGGAATTTCAGTGCTTCTGTGTCCAGCCCAGAACCTTATATGGGTGCAAACCAGCCATATCCAACTGACAGTGTAAAGACATCTATTCTGGGAAGAGAACTATATTAAAAGTTCCTCGGAACTTGGTAAAACTGACCGCGGGATGTGGCCCTCGGTGCCACAGCACCATCCCCAGCAGGGCCACGTGTGCACACGGGCGTGCAGGGCCTTCCACTGGCATGGCTGTAGCTCTGCCGTGCTCGCTGCTCACTGCCACCCCAGCCTGCTCTTCACAGCACGTACAAACACCCTCCAGTTGTCTCTCTCCCACATCAGCCCTCTCCTTCTCAGCACTCCAGGCCACCTTGTTCCCAGGTGCTATTCCTTGGCTGCTTCCCTTAAGCAACACAATTAAGTTTTGATTCCTGAAAGCATTTGGGGGGAAAAAAATGCAAGCAACTGATGGATACCATTTTTATCCTGTTAAATACCACCTCCAAAAGCAATTTCTGCTATAGAGAAGAAAATAATTGCAACTCTAAGTAAAGTGCTAAATAGCATCGTAAAGGTCTACATGTGAATACTGCATATTCAACTACACTTTTACTTACAAATAGGAGTGTACCCACACAAAAAATACTTAGATCTCATATGAGAAACGTATATATATATATATATATATAGTACAGTGGGTTATACTTTAATGAATTAATTTTATAGAGACATTCAGAAGGCACCAAGAAGACAGTAGAAATAATTGTTTTAGTATAATTTAAAACGTAAATGTCACGTAATATGTAATTTAAATGTAAATCTGCACCTTAAACCTTCAATCCATCAATGTAAATCTCCATTTAAGAAACAAAATTTCCATGTGATCATGTTAATTCCTCCTTCTATAATAATTACAGAATGAGAAATGTATAACCTTCAATTAAAAACTAGTAACTAACTATCTTCACAACAGACGGAGTAGGAAAACTGTTTTTAGAAAACGGCTACTAATAAAAATAGATTTTAAATTGTTAATTATTTATTCACATAATAACTAAGCAATCAAAAGAACCCTATATTTCACACTGCGTTAAAACACAAACTAAACCCCATGATGAACCCCCGCAGCAAAATTTGTACATGCAAGCCTTTGGGCCTGTAACAGAGTTTCCATCCATTTTGCCATAATGTGATCAATTCCTTCTGTGCACTCTGCAATTCCTAAGCGCGTGATGGAGGAGGAAGAATTCTGACGCTGTGTCCTTTAAAACCAGAAAGCAGGACTCCGACACTCCTGGGGTTAGCCTGGACAAAGCAAGAAGGTAGCAAAGCTTACTGCCCAAGCCCAGAGGTCGTGCACAATGTAGCGTTCTCTAAATTCACTTGAAGAGCCATTTGAGTTCAGGCTTCCTGTGTCAGGTTTTTAAATTACTGTTACTCTGTTTGTGAGTACAATCCAAAACTCTCTGATATCTGTGGGAGACTTTCCACCAACTCAGGACTGGATATACTATTTTGTTTCCTATAGACAAATAAGACAATACATCTCATCTGCCAAAGGTAACAAAAGTACCATGAGAACTGTCTTTTCTTAAAAAAAAAAAAATCTGCAACCAGTGAGAAAATAAATATTAAAAAAAAAAAATCATTTATCAAGGAAGAAAATCTTTTGAAAATAATATTTGCTGTACATATAAGTGTGGAAGTAAATACACCAGAGCTCTTTGTGAATGGCTGGCAAAACAAATACAGTGATCAAAATCTCTTGGATGCAACAAAACAGCCTTCCTATCCTCCTGCACTCTGCATTCCAGTGAAAAGCAAGAGCAGTTCTGAAAAGACTGGCAATGCATTTAGAAGTCCACGTCAAAGCTTTGTATTCATCAACTCAGAACGGCCTGAACTGGAACAACTGTCCATCCCAAACACTGGCAATATTTGTAGCTGCTTCATAATTCCTACATCTTGCCGGTGACAATGTGAGTGAACCCTCAAAAGCCCTCCTTGCTCCCCTTTCCCCCCAGAGTCCCTGAGAGCAGTCAATGGGAGCAGGGGCTCAGCAGGAACACCATAACTTTTGCAGACCCCTCAAACCCCCTCCTGGCAGAGGAATCACCTCCACTGGGACGCACCTTGGCCTACAGGGCTGGGAAGCACAAGAACACTCACGTGTTTCACTAAGCTACTCAGTACCTCCCCCTGGCCCCCCGCATTAAAATAAGTAGACTTGAAGGTGCTGCTTCTTGTTTTATAGCTCCTGAGATCAACTGTTCACAGCACGTTTTCCTATTTCTGAAACTATCTAAAACAAGGGAAAAAGAAATAGAGAAAAAGAAAGAAAACAAGACTAGTTTCAAATAGTGCTATTTTTTTCTGATTTGGCACTCTAAAAATATTTGCATCTGTAATTATAAAACCACGTGAACTCTTTTATTATTAAAATTGAGGCTGCCTTCTCCTTCTGGAAATGTCTGCTCACATTGACAAAAGAACTTCAGGAGCTGAATGAATGCTACAGCAAACACTGCTGTATGCAGGTATCTCAGTACATGGGCAACATGCTAAGTGTCCCTCAGACTTAAAGTGTGGCAAAATATCAGTCAGCAATTCAAATGCAATCAATCAAATGCTGTAGAAAATGATGACTTAATTAATATTTGATAAAGGTATATTGGTTATTATAATAATAAATTCATTTTCCCTTCGCTCCTCTTCCTTTCCCTTTGCAAAATATTCTAAGGGTATGCAAAGCAATTTACTTTTCTATTTGTGCTTTAACAAGTTTGAAAAGAGCAAATCACTTTGAAACTCCAGAGAGATTGGACAGGAGCTAAATATTTTCCTTGGCAGATAACAGGATTCGATGGTTGAGGTTAATTTAAACTTACGTGCGTAAAAATAAATAGGCAGTACATTGCCATCTCAAATCTATAGACTCCTTCCAAAAAGGCTCCCCTCATTTAAATAAAGAATGCATAAGGTAATGCATCAGCTGCACACCAAATATTGACCCAACATTCCCTCTTTTTTATTCATAGAAGTCATATTTGGAGCATCAGTGAGATGAAGCTTTTGCAGCCTCCTCCCTCTGCCAGCTTTTTTCTTAAAGGAAAACAACAAAACACAGTCCATGCTTAGATGTGCATTCTGAAGCATCCTGCCCTCCGCCACCTCCCCCCCCCCCAGCTTTTTTTCTTAAAGTAAAACAACAAAACCTGACCAATGCTTAGATGTGTATTTTGGAGCATCCTGCCTGGAAAATTTTTATGAGTTTGGAAAAGTTTTGTGGAAGACCCTGAAAAACACTGTAGCAGTCAGATCATCACTGCAAACTATTATGTACATAGGCTTAATCCAAATCCCATTTGAAGGCAGTAGAAAACCCCCCGTCACCTTCAGAGGCCTTTGGATCAGATCCTTTGTTTCCCGAGGTATGGAATAACAAATTTCAAACGTATGCAAGAGCAAACAGTATGCTACTACTAAATAAATGGTCACACTAATCTGTGAAAAAAGACAGGTCCTACAACAGGCAACTCAAAATGAGGAGATCTTATATTTGATGGTATATATTTTTTAAAAAGAGACTGCAAAGGGCCCAATCCTGGGCATTTTATTCCTACATATCCATCTAAAAATGAAGCCATCCTGAACTGAATGATGTATTATTTTGGAGAACATAAGTCAAATATAGTGAAATCCTACTGGTACTGGAGATTTAAAATATCCTGTGCGAGTGCAGAGGACAAATCCCTGCACCATTCCTAAGGAAATCACAAGCTGGTTTGCTCGCTAGTGAGAAGTTACAGGCCACATCTCCCAGGGATTTCACAATGCGCACACGGACTGTGTTAGTGAGTATCTGGTAGAGGAGGATTGCTCCAAAGCCCCTCAAACCCAGCAGAATTCAGCCTGGATCAGGTATGGGATCAAACACACAAACAAGTACAGATTTGCACAGCCAGTGCATTTACAGTGGGATAAGCTCAGGACTTGCAAAAGGCGCGTGTGCACTTGAAAACATCTACCCATCCCTTTTCCACGTACTGGGCTCATGCTGCGGAGGAATAGCTATTGTGCTGGCTACAGGGATTTCAACTTTCTGTCTCCTGGCTGTACCACTGAGTCTAGCTAGCTGCATGCCCCTGAACACCAGCACTTATCTCTCCGAAGATCAGACGCACTTTCGGGCACCCAGGCTGCGCCAACACATGGAGCTACGAAGAGACACACTCTACCCTCTGTCTTATTTGGGAAACAAAGACATGCAATCGTATCTCTAAATTATACCCCCCCCCCTCCCCCGGACAGGTACTGGCACCATAAATCCAAATGGGAACTGTCTGGCAGTGGGGCTTTGTTGTGCATCCTGGACCTGCCCGAGCACCACCACTGTGGGGGGGAGGAGGGAGGGCTGATTACAGCACCTGCTTCAAGCTGTGGGCGACTGATGCAGTTGGGAGGAAAATGCCTTATTAGAGCACGTTTCCACGTTCCTGAGGGAAGGGGTCTGGCCACAGGCCTGCCCTGCCCCGCTGCCTGTGTGCATGGCAGAGAAGGCGATGCAAGGCCCTGCCGAGGCCCGTGGGGCCACGGCAACATGCGGCACCTGGGCGAAGGCCAGCGCAGTGTACAACCCCTCCCGCTCGCAGGGGAGCTGCTGAAGCACACAGTGGATGGGAAATTACACACCCCACCCTAAAAAAAGAGACTTTCTTCTTTTCCAAAACAAAACTGGATAATAATAAAGCATTCCTTCCACTCCTCCTCTTATCTCTCCTTAGCTGCTACGAAATGTTTATGGATACTTGGCACATACTTGGAGAAGATAGTGCTGTACCCACACTCCACAAAAAATACAACCCAGCCTTATAGTTCTATTGATTCACTATATTCCAGGAAGATGAGAACCCGGGACGGAATTCACAGTGTATCTGAAAGTGCTAACGCCAGCTCCATTCCCTTTTCCTTTCTCTTCTCCACCTCCTCCCTTTTCCCTCTCCTTTACCCATAATAAAATCTCTCTTTCCCCGGCCCAGACCTGGCAGTGTGCATCCAACAGAACTGCAGTTAATTTTCAGCAGTTTTGGCAGATGCCCCACTTGTCATCTCTGACAGCAAGGAGGCCATGGCAGCCCTCGTGCCCGGGCTGTGCACCCACTCCCTGGGGATCAGCCTGCTCCCCCGGCATCGCCACTGTGCCACGCAGGGAGCACGGCACTCCTCCCAGGCCTGGAACACATGGACCCTGCCCTCATGTTCCCCGCCTCACTATCACTTGGTAGAAGACAGATTTTTGGTCAAGATAGGTGGGAGGTTAAGAATGCACCATTCACTTATCAGCAACACCTAAAATATCATTTTGGAGGACAAATATCCATTTGGAGAATGAGGGAGAAAGACGGAGCTGGGAGCAAAACCAGTGCATCTTAGATTATTTTCACTGTTTCCCTCAATTATTATCTGAAAATATGCAAAACTTCATCCTAGCCAGCTATTATAAAAAATAATATTTTAATTAAGCAAAGTATTGTCTATGCTTCTAATTTTTTATTCCATGCATCAAACATTTTGTATGAGAATCTTGGCAGTCCAACACAAAACACTTTCAAAATGTAAATGCTCCAGCTCACGTGCATAATTCCTGAAGGCATTCATCTGAGGGGCTGAATAGGTCTATCTGCAATTGTATTTCAAGTTACAGACTAAAAATAATTTTAATTTCAAAACCTGGAAATCACCAATCTAATGATCAGCCACCACAAAATAATGAACTAATACACCAGAAGCAATTTTATATTCCTTTAACTGCTAGTCCTCAGCAACAAAACAGCTCCCCAAGTATTACAACCTAAGGATAAAAAAGAAATCCTCTTTAGATAAACGGCATCATTCGGAGCAATACTACCGAGTACTCTGAAATTTCTCAGCGAGGAGTGTTCAGCAGTTTATGATTTTATAACGACTGCAAGTTAAAACCCTCAACTAATATTTTATCTGCATTGCACTGTGTAGCTACTACAGGCCTCTAAAAACTCCTTTGAAGAAATTAATTTTAGCTATCACCAAGCCATATGCTCCTAAATTCCTTTCTTAATCTACACAGTTCACTAAAACATTCTCCAGCTACTTTTAGAGTGATCGGCCAATAAATACTCTTTTACTACTTACAGTTATGAGTTGTATTTCAGTTTATGTTGCCATAAAGCACTTCTAATGCAAACCCAATACAGAGATGATTTTGATACAATGCTGTCAATGGCCTGAATTTAAAACTGTTTGGGTATAAGCACTAGGTATTTTCCAATTATTTTTTTGGGGGGGGGGTTGTTTGTTTGTTTTGTGGACAAAACCCCCAAACTTACTTGCATTTCTTTATTTACTTTAAATCCTAGACATAAATAAAATTAAAAGATTAAAATATTTTACAGAAGTGTCCCATTTTTTCCAGTGAAGAAAAAGCATTTTATCTTAAAAATATATACAAAAGGAACAGATTCCTCGTAAAGTATCTTTAAAATATATTAATTTCCAAATACTTTATTTTGCACATGGACTTGTCTATATAAAGAATTCAAAATAAGTATTGTCATAGATCTGGCAGTTTCATAGTAGTAATAAATCTGAAGCATTTAACCATCTGTCAAATTGTGCCTAACTCAGAACATCTATGTCCACATGCTTCTTTGGTCTATAAACAGCATTATTCTAATATTTAAATGTTCTACTTAAAATAAATTCCTTCATTAACACCCGATGAGAAAGAGAGTGGGAGTGTGTGCGAGCATGTGCCTGTGCGCGCACACAGAAGAGAAAAAGAAAATACACCTATGGCACTTACAGACCTTTAAAGGCCTTGAAAAATAGTTTTTAAAAATATATTATAAAGATGGCAATTATAAACTGATCCCGAACAATCCCAGGTATTACAAAATTTAAATATGAACCCTGGAAATACTTATGTTCAAATTCACGTTTCTTGGAAAATCAGGAAGCACAACTGTGATGAGATACAATGACTGAAGATCATCACATAGTTACCTGCAGAGCCAGGAGCTGAGCAATGCGGCCGCGTCCCCTCTGTCGCGTGTGCCCCTACAAACACACCCCACGCACTGGCTGGCGGCTGCCTTGGAGCTGTTCTGCACAAGGGATGCTTAATAATGCTCCACATAGGCTGAAATATTAAATAAATGTAAAAAACTTGCACCGCCCAACTTTGTTTCTTCTCTTCTATTTTTATTTTTCTCCAAGGGAAGGGGGAAGCGCCATTCAGGAAAGCAGCTATATTGTGCTCAATGAAGGCAGGACTGGCACAAGTCCTAGAACATTTGCATTCAGAAATAAAAGCTGTGATCGACCTTTGTCTGCTAAGAAAATGAAGCTTGCTGGTTTTAAACAGGCTAGTGAAGGGAGGGGCAGACTCGATAGAGAAGGAGACGAGAACCTAAAAAACAGCAACAATACCAAATATTAGTCTATCACATCCCTAATCGCCAGCAAAGCAATCCCCCCGCACGAGCGCGGAGCTCGCCGGGCTGATCTCGCACTCCTGGTTAATCATAAATGAGCAGGCAGACGCGAGCCAATGTGCCGATCCCCACGTAGTTCCCAAACTTGGTTCTCCCGGCTGGCATCCCCCGCGCCCCGGCGGGAGCAGCTTACCCGGCAGGGCTGGATGCGGCTCCGCAGTCCCCGCGGGCGGCTCCGGGCGGCGCGGCCGGGCAGGGCCTCGCCCAGCGACCCGCACTGGCCCCGCGGCAACAATGGGCGGCTGCGAGGGTGGCACGGACGGCGGAGAAGGGAAGGCAAGGCAGCACGGCAGGCAGAAGGGAAGGGAGAAGCGAGAGGAGGGAGGGAGGGAGGCACGGAGGGAGGGAGAGAGAGAAGGAGGGAGGGAGGGAGGGGGGAGAGACGGAGGGAGAGAGGAGGGGAGGGGAAAAAGAGAAGCGTGTTAAGCTTGTCTGGTAGTTAACAAGTCTTGAATGAAGAATGTTAGCAAACAGACAAACAGCATGTCTGATGCATGCTAATAGTCCTGGCTTCACCACTGACACTATGAATAATTCAGTAGAAAGGAGGGAAAAGAAGAAGGGAGAGGGAAAAAAAAAAAAGGCGCCCTCCACCCTCCCTTCACTCTCCCAAACGTCTGCAGAGGAGACGGGAATAAAAAGTGTGTCTCAACTTTCTCCTTCCCACCCATCGCACAGAAAATATTCAGCAAAAAGACCGATCTGGCACCAGCCCTTTCGCCAGCGCTGCACTCGGAGATTTTCGATTCCTATTTTTGTTGCCTATTAATCTCTCTCCCCCCCTCCCTCTTTACCGCCTATTCTACTTCTTTTGTCTAGGAGCTGGCACCTGTCCCAGAGACGGCATTTTACTGCACATCCCCTTCTCCCTCCTCGGCAGAGGAGAGAGGGGGGAGGTCTGCAAGGACGAAACGGCCTGTGCACCCCCTAATCTCCCCCCCACAATATTTCCATTCCAGCCATGGTCCAATTACAAGGGGGTTGGAGGGATATTACCCGCCCTATTTCACATGGCGCAGATACCTACAGCTATTAAAATATATATTTCTACAAAAGAGAAAGAGAAAGGCAGAGAGCGCGAGAGGCTCGTTCCCTGAGCAGCACTGCGCACTGGGAGTCAAGGGAGGAAAATCACAAGTAAAAGGCTTCATCCTCAGAGGACACGAACCAGCAAAGCCCGAGTCATTGCTAAGGCAAAGGAATCCATTTCCTCAGCGGAGGGAAAAGGGAGAGAGGGAAAGGGATGAGCAAAGGGCGAGCCCTGGGCGCTTTGCCCTCCGCACTGGGATGTAGAACGCAGGAAAAGCGAGAACCAGCCCCACTCGGGAACGCTGAAAGAGGAGAGGAGGGCTCAGGCAAGCAGAGGAAAAAGAAGATCCTATTTGCAGCATTTTTAAAAGTTCTGCTCTGGCAAAGGCCGTCTGAAGGGGAGGCCCTTGCAGCAGGAATGCGAGCACGAGCCGCCTTTCCAGAGTCCGGCCTCCCCCTTGTGAGCGACTGGAGCAGTCTGGCGGAGGAGGAGGACGTGAGCCAGCGAAACGCAGCGGGCTGGAGCTGATGATGAAAGCGACACGGCCCTGCGCGGGCAGGCTCCTTCCATCCCCCGCAGACACGGGCACACGGACGGCACCGAGCCCGGCCCCGCCGCGACCCCCGCGGGCCGCGATGGCGACCCGGAGGGAGGGAGCGGTGGGAGCAAAGGCGCTGCGCTGGAACGTAAATGCACCCACGCTATGGCAATATGCTTGACAGGGCAGTGCGGCTAATGAAGCTTTTAACTGGCGGAGGGAAGCTGGGGTGGTTTCTATGGACATATTGCCGGGATTCATACAGAGGGAAGAGGCTCCCCTTTACACTCACACGTAGCTCCACGGCTCTGTGTCGCACAGCAGTCCGCAAGGATCACGGACTGCAGCACACACACACCCAAAACCAGCCCCAACCCACCGACCTGAAAACGGCTATTTAAAAAAGTAAATACCGTATGTAACAAAAAAACTTTGTGATTTTGTTTTCTCATGCCCTTACTTCCAAACCAGCTGCACAGCCAAGCTCAGGCTGCTTGGCCCTTATAACTCTCTTGGCACCGAGTCAAAAGCTGATAAGCATTTGGGCGAGACAGCTCAACTGCTGTGCTGGAAGAAAAACAGCTGCCATGATTGCTGTTTGATTGAGAGCGCTCGCACACACTCACAAAAAACATACCGGGCTGCAAGGACGGGCCACAAATGCCTACGGATTCGGCTTCAGAGGATCAACACACATTTCCTTAAAAAAAAAAAAAAAAAAAAAAAAAAAAAAAAAGTTTTATATAGTTTTGCCTCCATTCTCCTCCTCTTTTTAAAGAAACCATACTGCAACGACTTGCTTTCTTCTTCCCATCCCCCCTCCATAACCTCAAGCAAACTCAAGGAATTGTGCCAAAAGTCCCGTTGCTAGTTACCAAGTGCATTTTTTTAAACACCCCTTTGATACTTCTTTCCCTCGTGCTTGCCATGGAATATGCAAGTAAGATAATCTTTCCATTACTTACAAGCAGTAATTAAAAAAGGAAAAAGAACCTCTAGCTCAGCGTTCCTTTCCCTCTTTCTCTCTTACGGGGCAAGAGGAGACAAGCGAGGGGGAGAAGGATGTTTTTGCTCTTTGCCGAGTCCAACATTTGGCTTTTTCCATTTGTGGCAGATCACTGTAACGCTATTGTAAAACAACTTCCTGCCCCTTTTGGCTCACGTTCCAGAAGCTGCTCGGCTAAGTTCATAGCACAAACTTTTTTCCCCTTTGCCGAAGAAGAGAGACAAAAAAAAAATTCCTGCAAATTATTTCCCCCCTTTTCTGGCTAATGGACTCAGGAGGTGAATTTATCGCAGTTCTTTAAGAATGTTACGCAGGACACGTCAGTATCCCAGCTGGATAATTCCTAAGATGAAAAGGTGGGGTCATTATAAATATATGTCTGTGTGTGTCTGCATTTTAATTTTGTCATTTTGAATTGTAAGTCTCAGTACCATCAGGTGGATAATGAGCTAAGCTGCTTCATCTGCCGTACTAATTTGTATATCTATCATAGCACAGATCATTGGCTCGGTACATACAGCCTCCTACTTTCCAATTGCTTTTGTACTCTAAGGTGACCTGCATCTCTCGTCTCCCTCCCTTCCTCTAAATGCTCAGTCTGATGAAAATACTCACTGGAAGCTCCTAAACCCTCTCTGCTAGGAACGAGAGACGCTGCAGCCTCTCTGCTCTAAGCCAAAAAGGAAAACTAAGGCCTCCACAAGTTGCTCTCTCACGGTCTGTCCCTCCCTCCCTCCCTCTCCCTCTGTTTCTCTCATAGCAACAGCATTTCTTGGTGCGCCTGCTTTGGCATACATCAGCATTTCCACCGTCCAAGTGTCCTTTTGCGTCACATCTCGCCATTTCACCCAGCCAATGAAATCTCCTTCTTGCAATAAAAATATAGAGACTTTTGCTGTTATTGGTATATTCAAAATTTTTTTTCATGTGCTTTCCTAACACAAAATGTTGTCAAGCATTTGGTTTGCCCTACACGGGGTGGGGGGGGGAAGGGAGGGGGAGGAGACTGTACTGGATTCAACCTTGAAGAGTCTTCTTTGTGGAAAATATGTTACGGTAAGAAAAAAGGGATTACATAGTTACTTAAGGAAAGTCACAGTTGTCCCTCTTACTTTCTATTGATTTTGCTTATGCTATCATTGCTTTCCTGATGTACTTTTAAAGCACCTAGGCAGCTTCAACTAACTGGTAAAGTCAATACCACGTGTTTCTAAGAGTTTGTAAAACATTCTTCAGGAAAAGGAATATATTAATTGATATTTTATTCCACTAAATATTGGTCATGAGGTGATAGGAAAAACTGCAATGGAACTCATAGACGTGAGTTTCTATCCCAGCCAAACAGGCTGCTCTCCAACACCAAACCCTGAGGAATGGAGCAGAGAGCTCCACAGTCAGACTCTTTCCAAGATGCACTTCCTTCTCCCCCAGCCTCATACGGCTGCTCTAAGTGCAGCATTTCAATGACCAGCCGTGGCCAGGATGGTGGCACAGGCTCCGTCCCACACCCACGGTGTCCCAGGTTGTGGAGCAGCCGTTGGAGCTGCAGGCACAGCCTCTGGTATGGCGAGCCCTGCCCCAGGCTGGGAGCAGCACAGCCAGCAAGCGCCGCTCCCTGCTCCCAGGCCTGACTCCTACTCCCTCTGCTCCCAAAGTGCACAGCATCAGCCGCATCCAGAGGCACAGGGTGGCACGTGTGGCTTTCCTGGAGCTGGCTGGCCGTGCCGCAGCTCCAACGACTCCTGCAGTGCCACATTTAGGGAATCTTTGTTACACATTTCCATCCAGCCTCAGATCTCCAGAAAATGCTCAACCACTGGTATTCTGAGGAGAATAAACATTTCTTTTCTAAGCCAAATATATGTTTTATGGTTTACCCTTACCAACTTTTTTTTTTTTTTTTTTAAATGGTGTGAAACCACAAAATGTTTTTAATATTTATTTTTAGGGAATTACAGTAAAAGCATACTAAAGATTATCAGGACATAGTTGACAAGATATTTAAACAGTAACTTTCCCACAAATTTTTATTTTGGTAAAATGACACCTAGCAATTCTGAATCCCTCTAGTAACTTTGGTCTCTATTGCATACAGACTGCAGATGCAGAGGATATGTGTGCCTAAATTCTGGGTGGTTAAAAAGTAAAAGCAAGCAAAACTTCTGCATAACAGCCTTAGCAGTAGACAGCCATAATGTCCAGCTAAAACCCTTATCATTTTTGTTTAAAAATAATGGCATGACATTCCTGATAGTATTTATTTTAACAGAGCATGCACAAATGAGAACATTAACCTTGCACAGAAAAAAAAGAGATTACATGTGAGAGTGCAGGCAACAACTTTTAATGCCAATGTAAAATAACTGGCAGACCTATTTTTTTGGGAAGGATCAGACTTAAGTACACAAGGAGATTAATACACAGTGTTTCACTTGTACTTAATCAGCTTTCTGAATGACTTTCCACCCTGTTTATCAGACATTACCTTTAGCTCCTTATTTATTTGTATGCTTTCTAATAAAAAATATAGATCTCCTTTTTCTTTACTCTCGATACCTACCCTTGCTTTCTCACTTTTGTATAAATGTAGAAACAGCTGTCATTCCTCCCTGCTTTTGCCTGCTCCTAACAGGGACAATTCTGGTGCTCTGGAGGGTTAAAAGTGCCTTGCCTTTACCCCAGTACGGTCATATTCTCCCAGTCAAAGCTGCCCTTGCTCCAGGAGATACATTACCGCATTCTATCTGTCACCACAGTGGGGACACTGGACTGAAACTTGTCTAACTTTGGGTTACCACAGTACTAAAATATAAGGATTCAGGAAAGAGGAAAACAACTACATGAAGTCCAACTGCTCAGTTTCACTGAACAGAAATGGAATTCCAAAGAGGGAAGAGGAGAAATTATTTTAAGATTCAGTATTCCTGAATAAATTCAAATTATGTAAACAGTAGTAAGCCAGTATTTTCACACCGCAGTTTATACTATTACATAATTCTATAACCTCTCTCTTTCCCTTTATCATGAGTTCTGCCTATTGGAAACTCATTATAAATACTTCTGAACACTAATTCATTTGCTTCTATTTTAACTCGGAGTAGCATCTCTTGTTCTTTGGTCTCAGTTGAATATGATACAGACATCCAGACAGAGGTCACCTCTGAACAGACTTTTTTGCTTTCCAGACAATATAGCTAATTTTCAATATGGGGTAGTTTCTAATCTAGCAGCCACCAGGAAATATAAATAATAAATAAAATAATAAATTATATAAGTAATAATTAATAAAACATTATCAGGTACATTTTTTTAAGAAATAATACAATCAAACATTTTCTTTTTAGGATTAAGTTATCCAGAAAAGTATAAATTCTCCCTGTTTTTTTTGTACCATTAAAATAATTCCCAGTGCATGTTATAATTCCAGTGCATTGCCAAGAATAGCTTTACTTAACATTTAGAGAGCTTTTCTTTTTAAAGGCACTCTCCAGGAATTAAAAATAATAATTATTAAAACCTATCTATAAAAGCAAAGCAGTCTTGTCCATTGCTCCCGAAGGAAGCACAGGCAGTCTGTAGGATTACAGCTGGTGCACACCAGAGAAAGGACAGCAATTACACAGCAGGCAGGTTACTTGGGAAACTTCTATCTACTGTTGCATAACTTGTATTAATTCCAGTGGATCAGTGGCCTATTAAATAATGGGGGAAAAAACACTGAAATCCCAAGCAGACCATTCTGAAAAGATCCGAACTGTAAAGGCAAGCCGAATAAGGATATATTTCCACACCCTTCCCTTCAAAACATAATGATGCATTTTGCAAAAACACTTCCTCCAGTACACTCTATTTTAACAATGATGTTTTATGGAAAACTTGGCATTAAACTGGTACCAACATAAGTGAAACACTGGCAGGAGAACAAGTGGGTGTTTTTTTTGTATTTTACTTTAAGAAAGGAAGCATTAAGTGGGACGTTGCATCAGCAGGGTTTTAAGGGTGCTACCGACGCAATTCTGTTTATCTTCCAACATTTTCCCCTCTTTTTTTTGCTGTACAGAGCTTGTAAGCGAGGGTAGTGCTATTTTTTCTGCCTGTGCCCACTGCTGACAAGGCGGGGCAGCAGGAGCAAGCCCCAGCCCGGGGCAGGATCGGCTGGAGCGCCTTGTCCCCATCCGTGGCTGTGCCGGGCTGGAGGGTCCCGGCCCCGCTGCCCTGCCTGCCTGTCCCGCTGGGAATGCTGTCCCGGCACTCCTGCTCTCCCCGGCCCTAAAACGAGCTGTGGGGCTGCAAACCCAGCCCTCCTCTCACCTACGGGCATCCCTGCTGAGACTCCTCTGTTCAGTGCCTCGCAGAAAGAGCTGCTGGAGATTACAAAAAAAAAAAAAAAAAAAAAAAAAAAAAAAAAAAAAAAAAAAAAAAAAAAAGGGGGGGAAGAAAAAGGGAACACGTTGCAGGAAAAAAAAAAAGAGAGAATGTTGATTTTGCAAAAAGTAAACAAATACACACGATGAAATCTTAATGAAAACTTACAATTTCTCAGGTCTAAAAGGGGCTTAAAATACCTTTATGTTGTAAATTTCTTAAAGGTTTTTAAACTAGTCAAGAGCTGTCCAGTGACCCAAGTTCTCTGATATTAAGTATGTATTTTTTAATTACAAAACAGTGCAACAATCCCTAACGAAGTGAACAGCAGTATGAACAAAAATGATATAAACCACAAACTCCTCTGTATTTTTTTGGTAGTGAAATGTTATCAAAGCTGAAAAATTCGCATAAACTGTAAGAAAATCCAAAGGGTCTCACATGGACAGCGTGGCTGCAGTTCCTTAGTACACACAGACACAATCCAGAATGGTTGTGGATACAGAATTCACAGGGCACGATCTGTCCACGAGCTGAGCAGCAGTTTCAGGTCTATTTTACGCAGCCAGCTCCAGTTGTGCAGTTCAAGTTCCCATTTCGCTTTAGTGCAGCAAAGCTACAATATATGGTCCCCGTAAGGTGCACCTTACACTGATCCGTCCAGCCTGGCTATCCAAGTGTCACTGGAATCTCACACGGTAACGCAGGAAAATTTAAATACCTCTCCTTGAAAAAAGAATTTCCTCACATGGACAATAATGATACATTATTGTTATAATAAAATATAATGTCACAAGAATAATGAACCTACTGAAAGCATTCACATTTTTGTCTGGCAGACAAATACAGGCTTCTACGTTCTATCAGCTGCAGGTATATTTTATAGGTGGGGAAGAAAGAACAATACTCAGTAGAATTTTTGTTCTATTAACTGTCTTCCTGGGAATCATCTGAGTCTTTTTCTCCTTCCTGTCTTGTTACACTTACTGGAGTTGGTCCACGTGCACTATTAAGTTTCATGCATTTCTGCGTTTGGAAGGGATGACTAAATGTACAAATTGAACAGGACTGCGCAAAGTTTGAGTTTCAGTAAGCCGGGTGTCCCCCACAGATGTGGCTGTGTATTTCCTGTGCCAGACAGATGCATGCCTGGAGGTAAACTGAGGCACCCTACGCTCTGTCTCCCATCTGACAGAAAGACCAGAGGGAGACACTCTGATTTATACCACCTTTGCATTAAATGGCATGAAAAATGTGTTTTAAAAGGGAGGGTCATTTTGGTGTTGCCAGCAAACCTGAAGCTTAATGCAGAAAATATTTTTTCCTAATTTCCCATTTTGCTTTTTAAAAGATGAACCAGCATCTAGACAGATTAAATGTGTGCCGTGATTTAGTAAAGGTGATTTCAGTTCAGTTCATTACAAGCTCACAAAACCAACACAAATGCTCTTAGAAACATCCAGTGAAGTTTTGGCTACATTGTCTCCACTAATAAAGTGCAGCATAAATGCTGACACTGGTATCACAAACAAACAACAACAAAAAAAAAAGAACTGAGGGGAATTGTGAAAAGGTGCTTCTAGACTTATTCAGTGAACTATATTTTTCATTTGTTTAAAAACACTTCCTTTTCAGAATACTAAAAATTTCCAGGAGATATCAGTGACTTATCTGTGGAAGTTTCAAGTTGCAAATTTAAGCATTTTTTCTTAGGACCCAAAATACATTTTATTGGAGATGTGATATGGTTGATCAAAGCACTGAAATATTAAAAGATCAGCTCTTAATTTTATATTCCCAGAAAAAGTTATCAACAAAAATATAATACAATGACTCTTTCTCTGTTCACCAAAAATTTCAAGAGAATTGTATGGTGTTTTTTTCTAATGCTAAGTTCCTAACAAGGAACGTAGTAAGAAAACTGTGCAGGAAAAAATCCCAGACCTTTTGCCTGTCGGCAACAGGACATTGAGACTGAGTTCGACACGGAGAGTCTCCCTGACTCAGTCAGAAATACAGCTGCTTTTCAAACCATTTTGAAGCCAAGTATCAAAATCAAAATTGATATCTAAAGCCTGTATTACTTCCAGCATTTATTTGAAATAAAAATTACCCAATTCCAACTTCCCCCCGTAACCATTCCAACCAAATCAGCCCCTCTGTCGCTCCTGCAGGTGGGGGCAGGCTGGCACACCTGCACACAGGTACGGGGATGTGCGTGTGTGTGCAGCCACGGTCTCATGCTGCCGCAGCCCAGGAACTGGGAATACTCTCAGAGTTCAGTTTACATAATACTGCTCAGTGCAAATCACAATATTTTTATAATGCAGCCTAAAGATTACTAACAAAGGGTTACGTTTGAATTACAACAGAAAAAAATCCCAGTTTTGCTTTAAAGCGGCACTCACCCATCGCTACACAAACAGTCGTGTATCCCACACACGCAGGAGAACATTTTTATAGGAATACTGGGTCTACTGTACTATTGTGAAGGCTTTGCTGGTCAGTGAATGGCCAAAACCTTAAGCAAGCTAAGAAACTAATTCGCAATCTCTTGGAAAAGGCCCTTCCGTGAGTGAACCACTGCACAACGCCAGCCCCTGCCTTTGCCTTTCCCTAACCCAGAATGCCATTTTGAGCCTCTCCTGCATTTTGCTTTCCAAAGGGGTTAAGGCCATGGAAAACATAAGGATAGTATCCTCTTACCACAGAAAAACAGAGCAATGCAGTTTCCCAGAGAAGTAGGCTTTTTATTTTTACAGGTGCAACTGACGTCTGTCTTGCATTTTCTGCTCACCAGAATATTAATTTAAAAACCACACACGCATGGATGTATGACATGCAGATATCTCTACCCATGCAGCTTTTTTTAAACTCTCACATACTTCTTTTTACTCAAGTATTCAATGGAAAGATGCAGAAGAAGAGATTTTGACATGAGACAAATCAGACAAACATTCACTTCAAATGAATTTTGCTGAGCTACACTGGGCCTGAATATATCCAGCAGCCCAACGTTTAGAAAAATGTTTATCTTCAAAATATAAAGAATAAACTCCATAATTTCCATAGCACACCTAAAGCCTAACCAAACCCATGTTATACGGCACTAATTTTTTTTTAATTTTTCATGTTTTCTCTCCTTAAACTCTTATATTGCAATCATTGTGCAAAGGACCGAGGAAATCAACAGGGTAATAGAAACCGTTTAATCTTAAAAGCAGAATAGTCAGGTGTACACTAGTTGCTTAAGAGACAAAGCTGTTAATTTTCATACCAAATTTAGCAGCTCATATTTCTAACTTCAGTAACATCTTTGTCTAGAAAATGAGAAGAGTCTTACCTCCCATGAAGTTTTACCAGGTACAATGGCTGGAGAAATCAGTGCCAGTAGTGCTGAGAAATCATATTCACACAGTAAAATATATAGACTATTCTCTGCCTATTCTATTAATCTCAATTTTTTTTTTTTTTAAAACAGTAAAACAACAAAAGGAAAAAAAATCCTGAGAGGGAGGTTTGAGCCAGGAACATTCAAAGAAAAAAAAAAAAATCCAAAAGGCTCCCCTCACTAAGCAGCTTTCAGAAGAGGCACTTCTACAATGGCATCCTAGAGTATCATACTGAATGCTGAAATATTCCACACACACTGACAAAAATTAGTTTTCCCTTCCATCAGGCACTCGCTATAGTTATCGTAAGGTTCCAATACTTTACTGAGAAAAAACACGTATTTTAAAATTTGAATATTGGCTGATATTGTCTTAACTTTTTTCTTTCAAACTCCAAGCTGCTATTCACATTTTAAAATTCTACAGCTCATTACCTCCACAGAAAGCACAACCGTATCAATGCTTTAAGGCAAAAACCCCTCAAAAGTAATGCAGCTGACACTGCCTTGACACTCTCTCTAGTCCCTAAAATCCTGTAGATAACAGAAAAGCAGTGTTAGTACTGAAGAAGACAGAGTGAAAGGGGGTGAACTTTGTATTTTTCATTAGTAAAGTCATTAATTATAACTAACACCCAGGAGGAAGAGATGTATCTAACCTGACAATATTATTTCTCTTGGAAAATGGGTGGAGTACATGTACCTTTCCCCTCTCGTTGCCATTCAAATCTAGAGCTAGCGGAGTCTGGGAATTTCCAGAAAGGGATCATGGCCACAGCAGGGCTGGTGTCAGCATTGTTGCACTCAGCATCACTTGCTGCTCACGGTGGGCTCAGCTCTGAACGCCACTTTTCATTCAGAGGGTACCACATCTCAGTTGCTCGGCCACTTCTCTTGCTGGAAGAGCTCATTCTGCTGGATTACAGAACTCACTTATTAATCTAAGAGTAGATTAGTACAAGTGTTTGTTTAAATAAGAAAACTGCAAGAAAAGTGAACACGTCATGTTTTATTTGAACTGACTGGAATGCAAAGGCACATTTTTACCTCAATCCTGTTCATGTTGATGCCACAGAAGCCTCGAAGCTCACTATTGTAAGAATTACTTCTTTTTGTGATGGCAACATAAACTCCCCAAATTGACTCACATCTCTTGTGCTCAGTTCCAACCCTGCTGTGTTTTACACAACTTGGCTGTCACCAGCAATTAGGGCCATCTCGGGTTTGGGTTTTTTTTTTGATAGACCAAAGAAATGTGGAAAAGCAGTTAACTGAAGTTATGTGTTTACGATTATTGATCATAAAATAATTAAACTGTATTTCACAGATTTTACTGCTGAGAAAAGAAGAGTACATAGATGAAAAATAACCAACATCTTTTGGTGAAAGGTGATGGTTTTCTATAAGTGAGTCTTCCAGATAATTTATCTCAGCTTCCATGTTTATATATGTTCCCTAGTCACAGCAACTAAAAATGAGATGCATCACATTCTGCCACCAGCTACAAGCCAAAAAAAAAAAAAAAAAAAAAAAGAAAAAAGCAAAAAGCCCAGGCATTTTTGCATAAAATTAGTGATAGAGATGAGGAAGTCCTGGCTCTCTTTGGCTCAGCACCATGTGCTCAGCCTCAGAGGGCCCTACATGTGTATTGAAGCAACGCAAGAAGTTATGGAAAAGGTGTTGGATACTATCTGCTGGGACACAGAATCATGTTTCCTTATGGCTGAGAAACAAGGACCTCAGAGGCCCAAGTCTGATGCTGTAATTGCGGTTTCTCACTTACTTTTAAGAGAAAAAAAATCGCTAATTTTCACTAGTCTGTCCTTCTTCCTTCGGAAAAAATCCAGTGGGGGTAAAACAAAAAATATTGAAAGGCTGAGAATGGAGCAACTGAATTACACGGGGAAGACCCAAGCAATATATTTAGTTGAAGGAGGGATTAAGTGGCACAGCCATTGGTAATTAAAAAGCTAATACGTCCTCTTTGAAATAGTTTGACTTTTCCTCTGGCTGTGACTGCGGCACACTCCACACTCAGGGTCGGCACAGGCAAACCTGATACTCTGCCATTCTCTGCCAGCACGTGCCGAAATTAGTTCTCCATTTGGTGGTGGCCCTCTGAGAGCAATTCCCATTGAGAAGGGAACAAAGGCCGTGACCCCGGGGTCAGAGTGTAATGCAGGAAGCATGACCTCCCCTTTGTTCAGAACAGCACTGTTTACTCTGCCTAAGTAAAGATCACCAATACATTAACTAAAGAGGATTAAAAAGGTCATATCCCCAGGGATGGAGCTCATGCAAGTGGCAACTCTCTTCAGTCACTAAATCATTTGACTTCCCACTACTCCCCCTTCAAAAAAGAGACACCTTAAGCTGCCACAGCTCAATGCCACAGTATTTCCAGAGCCCAAGTCCGTACAAATTCCTGTTTCAAACCCAGGTTAATTTCTGCATAGCTAGCCAGCTGTTTTGAAGTAATTTTTAAACTCATCAAAATATTTTAAGTGAAAACTATCACCTCAATACAATTTTTCATTTTATATCTCCTGCTGAAAAATTCTGAGTTGATTTCTAAAATTGTTTGGGTCTTAAAATGATTATTAAAAAGTGCGATTTTTTACAGCTATTATAAATGAGATTCTTAAAATATTCTGTAGTCTGTGGATGGGCAGAGAAGGTGCCTGTTGCTGTAGACAGTTGCTAACTCTGTGATGGTTCACGAGCAAAGAGGAGAATATGGAAAACAAACCGAAAGTACACTACCTATGAAAATTCACATATGCTGATAGCTGAGCTTTATTGGGCTACTGAAGCACTTCTTTTGGCTCTTAAGCCTCCTCTTATCAACTTTTTATAGTATCTTTGAATATCATTATTAATATGAATATTAACAGAAGCATCTCTTGAAACACCTAAATTAATGCTGCCTTGAAAAATTATGGGAGGCAACACAGCCAGTTAGAGAGGAGTGCCTCCTTCCCGTTCTCACCCCTAATCCACCGTCCTGCTGGATGATCCCAGCTTTTGCTTTGCACCTTGGTTTCCTCATCTCTGGGGATGTGGCTCACTGGGATGCAGATTTCACCATCAGTTACTCAGCCAGGCTGAGAGTAAGACAGCATTTGGAAGGGAGTGGTCTAGACAGCTATTTTCCCTTCTCCACCCTCAGGCAGTGGCACCTCTGATGAAGCTGAACATTATGTTAGAGGTTCCAGAAGAAAATAACAGGAACAAAGCCAGGCAGGCAGGGCAAGCTCTTGATCCAAGTCTCTGGCCCAGGGAGCTCAGCGCAGCAGAGACAAAGCCCAGCCGGGGTAAACACAGCTGAAATCAGCACGAGATCACCACCCATCACACCAGCAGTGCCCGAGCCAGAGAACAAGGTCCTGGAGCACCAGGGTACAGCAGCGACTGCAGGGACAGGGCTGCGAGGTGAGCAGGTGGGCAAGGACCACGGGAGCACTGAGCAAAGCTTTGTAACAGGCTGAGGCAAAGAGGTACCTTGTCCAGAAAGCAAAAGCACTGAAACAACTAGAACAAAGAATATACTTAGAAATTAATATTTGACAGTGGAGAGTGGGAGCATAAGGACTGAACCAATGACACAAGGACAATTTACTGACATGCGTTAGAAGCAGGAAGACTGCACAACCATTGTCTGGCAAGTCTGAAATAGCACTGGAAAACAAAGGGAGTGACAAGAGAAGAGAAAAAAGACTGCAGAAAAGGTAATGGCTGATTATGACCTTGAGCTGTTTAGTCATATAAAAGAGGAACCTCACCCTTTCTCAGACTGTATGGCAATACTGGCATTTCTTGTTAGCTGGGTTCCTGATCTGGGGTATTTATAAAAAAATATACCCATTACTTCTTCCAGTGGAAACTCCTAGTCTTTTCCAGTTCTTGTTCGCCTTCTCACCAGCCAACAGCACTCTCCCTCCAAGATGGGAAGCAACGACACCACTACAAAGTTAAGGAATAAGATGTGCCTTCTCTTGAACAGGAAGATAGAGAAAACATGACTTTGTGACACAGCATTCTTGTATAGTAAATTTTTTTGGGGGGAGTGGAGCAATCCTGACCCTATCTCATATTCTGAGATAGATCCCTTTAACTCCCGATGTCCAGAAATCCAGACAGACCCAAAGGTACCTTTTAGGTTAAAAAGAAGTTATCAGGCTTAATACAGATAAAAAACTCTATGATATTCAAGTCATCAAATTGTCTCCCCTCTGGTTCCTTCAAACAGCAAATCACATTAATCAATTCTTTTGCAAGTAAAGGGTGAAAGAGCAGCAGATAGCAAAGCAGAAAGTGCTGAAATAACTGGATAAATTAAAGGCAAGCCACTCCAAGGACACATGCAGGCTTTCGGAAGCTGCTCAAGGTTCGAGGCAGGGTTTCCAGCAAAAACCTGCACTCTCCTATCAGGAATGAAAGGGTAGCAGTCCTCAAAAATAGCCACAAATGATGATCCAGATTACATGCCAATGAATTCGGTGACTTAGTAAACCGTCTGGAAGGCTACTTTAAAAGATTATAATTTTAACGCCTGAGTCGGGATTACATAACGGAGAGAAAACCAGCATTGCTAACACAATGCAAATATGTCTTTTTTCACTTGGAGGCACCGCAGAAGAAATGATTAGTTAGCCTTTCCAAAGGGCTTTGACAATGTGACTCATGAAGGCCATAAAGAAAACGCAGTAATCACAACAAAGTTGGAGTCACAATTAAAAACCAGCTAAGCAGCCAAAAGTAAACTGTCAGAATGAAGAGACACTTTGACACGAGAAAGGTTAGTAGTTGCTGCATGCAGAGGGCATGCTGGTATGAACTTTTACCTTTAGTTAGTGGTCTAGAAAGATCAGCTGTAAAATAAGAGTGGCAAAACTGACAGGCGAGGGGAGGGTATTGGGTTACTGAAGGGTTTAACCAAGTTGAGTGAATGTGAAATGTGGTAAATATTTTTTTTTATAATTGCTAAGGAGATCATATTGCAACATTCTCGAAGGGAAGAGACCTGAATGCCATCACAACAAGTTGACCAAAGCTTTCAGGGATAAGCAGCAATGTCAGATAAGCCAAGAAGGAAAACAGGCTCCTGTATTCCTGTAGCCACCTGCCACGGAGACACCTTCCTGGAGAATGCTGTCTGCAGTTCTTGTTGCCTTCCCTCACTACAGCTACAGCGGTCACAGGAGTGCAAGGGCAGGTGACTGAAACAATATGGTTTACAAGAGACTGCCACATATGAAGACAAAGTAATCAAAATATTTATGGTGGTGAGCACATGAGCAACAGGGAAGGCAAAGAGAGACATGGTTTGAAAGTCAGGAACTATAGCCTGACTCTCACCTACTTCCAGTCCTGAATGGGAAACTACTCAGTTAAATTAAAAAAACAGTAAATTTAAACTGTGGAAATATATTATTTTACCACATGCAGACTGAGCATATGAAAATCAGTCCATCATTAAGGGCCTTCAGTGGGAATCTGAAAGAACAGAGTCCTACACATAGCCTACAAAAATACAGTGCTAAACGGGATTGCTGGGTGGAAAGACCATAAAGACATTTGCACAAAGCCACGATGGAGCCACTGGCCAAGAGATCCACCTGGCCCACTTTCTGACAAGGACAGGGTATTCCAGAAGGATCCCATGTTGGTTATCTTCCCCCTCCGCTCTCTTACCACCCGACCTTTTGTAAAAACTGTCAGGGTAGACGTGGCATTAATTAGCCTGTGGAGCTGACCCAAGGCAGTAACTTCCTCTTCTGCTTTGTACGGCCAAAGGAAAGGGCAAAGCCCCAGACAAGTGCCCTCGGGCTGACGCGAAGTCACTCGCCCCCTCCTCAGCCAGGGGCTGACACAGCCCTGCCATTGCCTCGCTCCTGCGTCACCACCCACCTCAAACCACGCACGGCTGCTTTGCTACCTGCTCTCCCCCCCTCCCCCGAATAATTAGCAAGAGCCTAAATTGTAACACTGTTTTACCAAGTAAATACATTTCCTTTTTTATCTTACTATCTTTTTTCCCCATCCATGCACTGTTATGTCCAAAAACCGTTTAACAATTATGAGACATTCCAAGATGTGTGTCAGATCCTGGGATATTGCCACTCACATGGTGGTTTGCTACACTCAGCCTTTTGGTCTTGTGGCTCACAATTCACTCGAGCTGTGAGAACAGCTCACCACAACCCACACGCTGCTGCTCCTCAAAGGAAGACAAGGGTACATAATTAAGAGATGATGAGCTGAAATGTAAGACAGGAGATGTGGGAGCAGATTCTGTAACCACACCAGTGAGTGGTTTTACTACTAAAGAAGTTTCTTCAGCTCCATCTTCTCTCACGGTATCAGTAGAACTCACACATTTTTAAAACACATTTGCAGCAGCAGAGGGGGAAAAAAATGACTGCTACAATCATGCCACTGCAGAAAAATAGTTTTAACATCAATTGTGTGAAATTAAGATTGTAAATCAGCATTATTAACAAATTGCCCTTGTAACAAGTATTGACAATGTCTTAAAAAAAATACAGTTTTACTAAAAATACATCAAAATCTCACCCCACAAGAACTGTGACCTGAAAATGCTCTCACAAAGAATCTTTCCAAAACTTTGTGATCCCGTAATTGTGACCATGATATAAAGAACTATGGACAGAAATATCTGTGTGTCATGTGCCAGCTGGGGGACTAACAGCATAGAAATGAAAATCTAGAAGTGGATACAGATCCACTCTGGGGGGTACAGGATCAGTCCCTCACTGGTTGTTCAGAACAAACAAAAAGTCAAACCACTTTTCTTATTATTCTGTAGAGCTGAAACTAGTTTCTGTTGTTACCGTGACTTATTAGTGAGAGAGTTGAGAAGTCTGGAGCAAAACCAGGTGTGAAAACAGCTACCAAACTTCAGTGAGGACCACTGACCGACGCTCAGAAACCAGCACAAGCAATAAACAGGATTACATGCTCACTTGTTTTCCAATTTAAAAAAATAAATTTAGTTTTACCTGAAAGAAGGCTTCGTTTTGTCCCGATGAAGAGCCACATCTCCACAAGGCAGTGACCCTCTGGAGGGTCAGAGCCTCCCAGCAGCAGCCACACCTTTCTCTTCCTCATTTTTTTGCACTGACCATAAAATATTTTCCGAGCCAGGCCCTGAAAAAAACTAAACAAAATAAACCCTACATTTTTAAAGGACACCAGATATCACATTGCTGATTTAATTAGGCAGATTAGAAACAAATAAATGTATTTTCACACATATATTTTTATTTTCTGTTTCATTAAGACATTCGGTAGCCTTGATTTAGCTCTCTATTCGACCCAAAGGTGAGGAACACAGAGAAGGTGGTGTATGCTGAGGGCAGAACCAAGCCCTCCAGCTGGCTCTTTTTAGAGTTTTATGTAACATGTTGTCCATTGGTACTGAAAAAATTCAGAAGTTGGGGCTTTTCAGAGCAAGCCTATATATTTTGTAGCAGTAACAGATGCCAACACAAGACAAGCTGAGAGAGACATCCCAGAGGTTGTCTCTTCAGCCCATGGGGTTCTGTGGATTTGACACCCAGGCAGATCTAACTCTGACTTTTTTAGGAAAAAAAAAAAAATCAACAAACCAACAAAAACACTTTCCTGGCCTATGTAACATTCAAACTCCCAGATCATCAAATCATTCAGATCACAGTATCTGCAGCACCGTTAATAATGACATTGCAGAGCAACTATCACACAACACGACCTTACTCATATTACTAATATTTCACACCAGTTGTTTGATTGGTAACTTGGCCATACAGAGAACTATCTGGAAACTGATTGTTGCTATAAACTGTTTTGTATATTGTGTCATCTGCTGGCTTTAATTCATTAGCTAAACAACACTGTAACTATACATTTCATATTCTATTATTTAACCGGAGAATATTCACATGGATACAAAGTGATAAAACCAGCTTCCTCCCCTACCTCGAAAACCACCCACTTATTTGAGAATAACCAGCTCCAGCATTCAACAAAATACAAATATTTAGGGTTCAAAACACAATATTTAGGGTTCAGCAACTTAAGCTCAATTTTCTTTTGCAAATAACTGCACACATACATTTTTGTTTTGCTATCATTACATCTCTGAAATTAATATTAAAATAAGCTGCTTATTTAAATTTAGAACTAAATAAGCAACCTGAATCTACAGCTTTATGATATTATCCTTGCTGAAAGACCAAATTAATCTTAAAATAGAAACAGTGAGGCTATGCTGAGATGTCTGTCAGGGGATGACAACGTACATTACAGGTATTATACTAAATCATGCCAAATTCAAAATAATTTTGTAAGCCCAGCCCCTCATACATGTTCATTCATTTACAATTCCATACCCCCCAAAAAAGACTGTTACAAGCAAGTTGTCAAGGTGTTGTTCCCAGTTCCATTCAGTCCTGCATCCTAACAGGTTTCCAATCAGTAATTCTGAAATCTCAAAGCCTGCCTAGTGCTGTATTTGCACACACAGAGCAAAACAGAATTAACTTTCAGATTGTATCAATCCTTAAGTATTTGCAGACACGTTTATTCTCACAGAAATCTTTGTTCTCTAAACGGCAGAATATTAGGTGAGATGTGTACCTCCCATCAGACTGGAGTGCTCCAGAACACCACCGACTTTTAAATCCAAATACACAGCAAGGGAAATGCCAGCACTTGCAGATTTTACTCCCTACAAAGATTCCCCACTCCGAGCTCTCCCAGCCCCGCATTCCATATCGGAACAGCACCCTTACGCCAGACTGCATTCCTACTTACGGAGATGCTCTGCAATAAAGAAACAAACAGGAATCCAAGGGTTAACCGAAGGAAAAAACCAAAACAACAAACCCCAGCACCGAAATGCCCAGCCATGCTGCAGACCTTGCAAGAAGAGGAAAACGTTCAGCAGACAACAGCCTAACAAAAAGCAAACAGAATTTAGTGCCGCTATTGCCTGGATACCAGCTTGGGATTTAGGCAGCCTTGGATTACAAGGACTATTCCCCTGAAAATCCAGCCCACAGTTCCTGCACTGTTTTCTACCAATACCACATCCAAACTGTGACTAAACACCTCATTATGCTCCTCTGGCAGTGTCTGAAAGCACACATATTGTACAGTTTTCTGGGGCACCTAAAAGCAGAAGGGAAAAAAGCGGCTGTTTTTCACCAATCGGTAATGAAACGATGAACAGCATGTTCCCTGCAAAAGCTTGCACCATCAGGGCATTTTCTTTCACACCCCCCCCCCCCCTTTCTTTCTGTGTAGGCAACAGGTGACAAAATACAGCCCCAACCTTCAACTTTAAAAATAAAAGAATGCTAGAGTCTACACTGTAACAAGGCCTTTCTTAATAAATTAAAATTGAACGAAGAGGTTAAACTGGGCCTCTACATTGGCTTCAGAAAGTAAATGCTTTTCTTAATACTCATTTGTAGAGGTTTCATTTAAAGAAAATACAGCCCTCACAGTTACAAATTCTAACCAGGGACTTGAGGTAACAATCTGGTCTTGATGAATCTTAAAAGCGAAAACCCAAAATGCATTTTCAAAGGAACTGAATGCCTCAAATATTTCACTACAATCTCCTTTTCTAATAACTTGCTAATTGATCTTAAATACATACATGAATTATGAGGCAATAACCTCCAATTTTCTTAGCTCTTACTCCAGACAAACATTATATTCTGATTTATAGATATCTGAAATATTTAATTTGCTGTTCATGGCACTTAAACAGTTTATCTAATTTATGAGAAGTAAGGATTCCACATTAAAGATTGCTTCTATTTTCTCCTTTGAGCTGCACCACTTCAAAAGCGTTTTCCCCGTCTATTATCATTTAGAAATAGTCTCTCTTGGTGCACTGGACGTGCTGCTGAAGCTTAGGAGGCCATGGCAGTGACATGATTCTCTTGCCAGTCCCCATGCTGCTCATTAAATAATTTTACTCCCATATGTACACACGCAGCTGGTCAAGAAATGACTTTGCTGCATTCAGCTACATCTAGGGCACTTCCACCGCAAGTCTTTAAATAAAACCCCACTGAGCTACAAACCCGATGAGCTTCCCTTGCTGTGCGTTGCCGAGCCTCTCGTTGCTCACGCTACGTTTCCAAAGCTGAGCTGCGCGGTAGCAACACACCTGCCTCTGTCTGAGCAAAAACCCCATCACAATAGGCTAAAAACGGCTCACTTCTGCTAATGCCCACTTTTCAATCCGCAAGTAAATAGACTTGTTCTGTAAAGACAGGATTTCCTGAAATATTTACACGCCTAAAAAAACAGCTTTCTGTTTTGGAAAGCTTTGTAATTTCTTCCCTTTGCAAAAATTCGGCTTTGCAACCCCAGAGAAGAGCTCCGGGAACAGCAGATGGTTAAAATTCTGCATAATTTTTAAGAGCCTCAGAGAAAGCACTGCCTTTTTTCGGGGGAGGGCGGGGGTGTAGGAGAGGAGAGAAAAAAAGCTGAGAACAGCAATTTGCAGCCTTTTTTTTTTCCTTGACAGCAGCAAGCCCCGCCTTAGTCTGGCCCTTCCTCCAACCTCTGCTAACCTAAAAACCAGCGCCAGCCTGGCAGCGGGCCAGGGATTCAAAAGTAAACATTATCCTGCCATTTCTTTAGTGCTGTTTATCACATCCTGATCCCCCCTTTTTTTTTTTTTTTTTTTTATTATCCCCCCCCATCATAGCTGAAATCCCCGTCTTTGCCCCGGATTGTCTCTCTCCGCAGCTCCATGCGGAGCTCCGAGCCCGCTCCTGCGCTCCGTGGCAAACCTGCAGAGGCGTCCGAGGGATGTCCCTGGCCGGGGTGCGGGCTGTCCTGGACGGAGAGCGGAGCCAGGCGCACCTTTCCCTGTGGATGTCCCGTGGGATGGGGCGGGACGTCCTTCCATCGGCACTGCGCGGGCTCTTCCCCGCTCCCCACACAATGCACTCGCCTCCCCCAGCGCTGCAGCTGCCGCAGCAAATGCGGCTTTTGCTTCCGCGGCTTCCCCATTTGCTTATTTAATTGTACCAGGAGTGCTTAAAAACCAAACCCAGCCATAGGCGGCCACAGCCCTGCACCTGACTCTTTGTTATCCCTGCCGCTCATCCCCATTCCCGGTCCCTTCCGCTCCGCGCTGCCTCCTCCCATCTTGGGCTGCTCCTCGTTTATAAAGGCTCTGCAAAACCGCGACTGGCTGCCCGTAGGTGGCTTTTACCCACTCGTGCGCTGCACTGAGAGGACAGCGGGCACAGCGGCGGGAGAAGGAACGGACATTTAAAAAATAATAATTTGGAAAAAAAAAAAAAAGAAGAAGAAAGGAGGGCGGGAAGTAAGAATAACTAAGCAAGGCATCCGTGGGGAGAGCGGGGCGCTGCGGGAGGGGCGGGCGCGGGCGGGCGAGCACGGCCATGTTGTGCGCGGGGTCAGCGCGGGGCACGGCGCTGCAGCCGCGGGCATCGGCGGGACCGCCCCGGCAAACCCCCGTCCTGCCCAGCCCAGGGCCCGGCCCGGCCGCGGGATCACGGCGCCAACAAAAGCGCTCCCTCGTTATTTATTGATGGTCGGGGCGTGTGCGCGCCGAGGAGGAGTCTTTGTGCGCGCCCCGCACCGCCACGCGGGACAGCCCGCGGGCTCATCAATAATTGCTCGCCATCTCCATATCGAAATCGCGGGGCAGCGCATGATTAATTAAGGAGCAGCAAAAGCAAGTGGCGAGCGCGGAGGCCCGGCCGCGTTAACCCCTTCCCGCCCAGGAACTCGCCGGCAATATTAATTAATGCTGTGTTTGTGTGTCGTTTGGCGACCACGTGAGGCCTCTGGAAAAGGCTCGGAGGAACCATGGACTACTGAACAGAATTTCCTGCAATCCGCTCATTATTTGGGGGAAAAAAAAAAAACCCGACTTATAAATCTTAGCTCGATTGTAAATTAATGTATTTTCATGCAGCGAGGTAAAATAATATTTACCAAGTTATTTATATAAAGAGATGGTTGCAATTAAAATCCCGTAATCTAAAGCCATCCGAGTGAGTGCTCCAGACCATGCAGATATTCCCACCGCAGCGCTGGAATTAAGCGGCGCGGGGGCCGCGGCTCTCGGGCAGCAATGGAGCAAAGAGCAGCAGCCGCCAAAGCCTCCAACCCCATGTGCCAGGAGCTCCGGGGCTGCTCCCGGCACAGCGCCCGGCGGGCACGGGCACACGCGCGCTCCCCGCAGCCCCCCACCTTGCACCAACCCTTTTCCTTTTGCGATCCTCTCCTTGTTTTACATCCAGCTATTCCAGAATTTCATCTCTCACCCTTTCGTCATTTATTCCTATTTAATCTTCAATTCCTTGGGTTATTATTTAGCATCACTTACAGCTTTTCCTGCAGACAGGCCCTTTATAGGGACTGTGTACTAAACTGAAACATCTTCATTTGTTAAGCCAAGCACACATCCATTTGATTTATTAAATTCCCTGGTTGCAGGGTATGAATTCTGACTGGGACCTGCCAGGAGCTCCAGGAAGCAGAGTTTATGCAGTCAGGGCTCAGGCCAGGTGTGGTCAGTTTGCAGCCTGGTGCCAGCTTCATCCAGACAGCTCTAATCCCATTGGAACAGTTCAGCACAGCCCCTGATGCTCTGTGCAAGGACAGAGAGGACAGGCAGCAAACTAAGTCACTTATAGGGCCCCACTTTTAGGACCTTGATGCCACCCACTAGATGTTTCCCATTAGCAGTTTCCCCATCTGCACATTAACAGATACAGAATGTCCCCATTTCCTCTACAGCACCTGGGGACTGCTCCAGGGGAGAGCTGAAACACCTCTGGGGTGATGAGGGATGACCAAGTTTTGTGTTTCCCTTCCTGCTACCACCATTCTATAAGAGTTTTTACTGTTTGTAATCTGTTTATCCTTGTAATAGGTGAAGCCACACTGGGCAACTCACCAAAGCCATGCTGTGACTACCACTGTTAGGAACATTTCCATCCCTTCACAGATCAAAATAAAGTATATTGTGCTGTGAAATATGAAGAGCAACTTATTACACCCAAAGGTTTTGCACTTGTGTCGGCATCCAACACAAGCAAAGTGCAGACGGAGCAAATCCCAGCCCATGAAGACTTTGGAAGGCAGGCCCAAGCTCTTTAGATACCTGTTTGTGTTTAGAGGCTAAAGAATTCTTTGGAGAAATAATCTTCTAGCTATAAAAGTGTTAATGAATACTCAGGTCAAAATGAATAAAAACCTTGCTGGTTCTTTCCTGTGATGTTTGCTCAGTGTTGTCACGAAAGCAAATACCAAATAATTTGTACAAGCCAAAGTTGCATATACCACAATGTTCATCAGTGTCCTGCCTATTTACTGCTTTTCTCTGGTTTAAAGCAGCATGGCACTGTCAGAGCTAATACACCAAACAGTCAAACTAAGGATCAAACACAGCAGTAAGACCCGTTTCTCATTTCTAAAGTAATTTTTCAAAAGTGTAAAGATATGCTTTTAAAAGAATTAAAGGTACTCTGAGGGTGTTAACACTGGAGGAGTCAGTAATAATTTCAGTGTATTTTTTTCTCATTTCTTACTTACATGTTCAGTTACAAACTTCCCACTACTATGAAGCTTATGGGAATTGGCTAGTGATTCCAAACTCCACATTTTGGCTTAAAATGAAGTCTCTGTGGTTTGTAGCTCAAAGGAGTGTAGGGAAGCTGCATAGTTGTATCTTACTAAATTCTAATGGAAAAAACCACTCCCTTAAAGGTCTTCACTGCTTTTTTAAATGATCCAAAAATATGGCAGGTGGGGCTAGCACAACTGCCAGGTGGTATGACTGCCAGGTACCTCCTGTTACAAGACGGCGTTTTCAGTTGCTTAAAAAGTTTGCCAAACAAACTCTTCGGCTGAAAATGTCCCTGCCCAGGTGTGTGCCTCGGGGATAACTCATTTGAAAATCTCCAGCCAAACAGCTCTAGCCTCTCTGAGAAGGAGCCTGTGGAAGGCTCCACTGTTTGGTCTCGCTGCCAAATGACAAACACCTCTTCTCTGAGAAGCTCCTGCTTCCCCATGTTTGGAGCAGAGGTTGGGAGGAGAGGCCTGATAAGGAAGTGGAGGTTGCCATTCAATTCTGGCCAGGCTGCCACCATGTACTCTGGCCAGGAACTCGCTGAGGTTTCACAGGACAAAATCCCAAACCCTTCCCTCTCACAGACCATGCAGCTGTTCCGGGTGGGGAGGGGGAGACAAACCTCCACTGCCCCACACCAGAGCTCTGTCATTGCACCTGAAATGGTGGAACTGCCCGCCTGGGAACCAGAAACAGCATCCTCAGCTCCTAATGTCTGTCCTGTTGGCATCCTGACAGCCTGGTGTTTGATTTCAGCATGGAAGAATTAAAGCTATCACACCAGAAAGCCAAGGACATCAGTACACCGACGGTTGGCTGCAGAACATGGGAATTAACTCTGTCTGAGCTGAAACTAAATGCAGACAGAAAACTGGGCTTCTTGGCCGGGAAAGCAAATAGGAGCAGGTGGAAAAGGGACAGGGCTGGGAAGCCAGGAAATTGTGAAGGGAAAAGAGGGAATCACCAATAACTTTGTGGTGTTTCTCCACAGACATGCTTGAAATAGAGAATTATCTTCTCATTGCTATCAGTTGACTCACATAGCACCGTGGGATGGCTTAGAGGATTCCACTCCTCTTGATGACTCATTTGGATCTTGGTAGTGTGCTACAGGATAAAACCTCCGTTGGTGCAATCTGCTTTAAACCCCCCAACTTGCAAAAATCGACTTGCACGAGCATGTGCATTCACACGCAGACACATGCACACACATGTCAGAACTACTAAAACAAGGGTTAATCTTGTTCAAATGGGATTAAAGAGTAGAGAATCAAGCAGAGAAAAACCGGGATAAAATCTGCTGTGCAGCAAGCAGCAATTCTTGTGTACAGCCCTTGTATATACAGTACAATTCTTACTCACTGCCTGTATTCCATCTTTTCTGTGGGGGCCCAGCTTAAGAACTGGATGGAACAAACAATGCCAATATTGACAGCTACCCTATTTTGTATTCTCCTCACTAACAAGGTGCAGCTCCATGTCTTATTTACTGGATGCTTCTCAAACTGCCCACCGGAGCCTGAATTCCAAGGTTTTCCTGTGGCCTTATTCACCATTGAGGTCCATGGATGCTTCTCAGAGATCCTCTAATTTATCTTCACAGAAATCCTGTGAACCGAAGGAGAGATACTACCCATGTTTTAAGGACAGGATTTTGGCACAAGCATCCCCTCCATTCCGGGTGTCCAAAGCTCTGTAAAGTGCCACCGACATCGGCGCTGTGTGCTGAAAGCACCTTTCCCTGGATTTCACTGGCAGTGGCAAACCCTTGCCAGAATTCACAACCAAGGAGAATATGAGGAGCTAAAGTTAACTGACTTAAAATTTGAGCCTGTTAAAAACTAAAAGTAAAATACCTGACCTAATGGATTTCTGCCAAACACAGCCCCCTCATTCTTTAACAGGCACAGTTTCAAAGTGAGTACTACCAGGTATTAGGGGTTAGGGAATGTTTCCTATTATCCCAAGTTAATAAAACTTGTTTTCTCTGTGTTATGGTGTTGGAACACAACATAAAATAAAATTAGGTTTTAAAACTACTTTCTATCCTTTAACATCTTCGTTTAAAGTAAATATTAAGCTCAGGTGAGGTTTGACTCATCTGTTTTGTACAGTTGCCAATTCCAGTACTGCCTTGGGGGTGTAATGGGCTGCTGAGCATTCCCAGTTTGTATCCCAGTGAATGCAGAATGCAGTGACTCAGCTGCTGTAACTCCTGACAGCTCGGGTCCACATGGGCTGACCTGGCTATTCTCAATGAAGGGCACGTCCTGCCGAGTGACCATCAAAACTCCCCCCAGGCCACGGCACCATTGGCCTTCCCTGTCCTTAAGCATGAAAGGAGGGCTGAGAGGCTGCAGGGAATGCTCATTCTTTCTGCAGCGCCTGGGACGAGAGGACCCACAGTCAGGGCAGTGGAGGAAGGCAACAGTGCACTTACTGGCTGCCTAGCCTTAGTTTCTTTTTGTCACAACATCCCCTGCCATTGAAACGTGGCTTTTGGTGGATGAATTTACTGTACCTCAGGACTGTGTGACAAGCAGTGTTTGTGCATTTTGTTGTGTGTCATTAGCTTCTTCCCCATAACCACGCAGGCTGGCACTCAAAGATACCTTCCACAGGGTTTGCAGTCTCAATAGATTAAATTTTGAATTATTTTAAAATAAAGACTGAAAAATGAGGTGGAGTAGTGAAATCAGTGTTAATTCAATTGCGTTTCTAAGGGGATCGTGACATTTGAAAAAGTGGCCAAGCACATGCTGCCTGGTTGTTTTGATACAGATACATCTGTCAGGAATTCATGCACGAGCTTGTATGGGACTCCCAGCATTGTGTGTGTTGTAAAACAAATCTGTATTGGTCTGCTCCCAACCCAAACACACTTGTGACTAAAGTACTCACACGCAGATAGAAATCTAGCAAATCAAAAACTGCTTCCAGGAGCTGTAACTTACTGAATTTATACACGAAACCTAACAGGTGATGAAATAATGTACATCAAAGGTTACTCTAACTCTGCCATAATTCACTCCTACCATGAGATCTCATTTTATTGAATGATCCACGCCTTATTGGCCTTTCTAGATTTGCTTTTTTATTTCTGCCTTGCTATTTTAAGTTGTATTATCTTATAATCCAAAAACTGCCAACCTAACTAAACCTACTTAGAATTTTCTATGATTAAATCTCATTGAGTGAAGATTAGTGAGAATTACGTCTCTTTCATGGCGCAGTCTGAGGGAACACACCAACCACAGCACAGCATTACCCAAAAATGCCTTACCCACCTTACCTGAATGACTGAACTTCCAGGTGGCAGCAGTGGACCCTGACTTTGGGCCTGACCGTGTTCAGTGCTCAGCAAAGACAAGGACTTTGGCTCTAATGCCTTTAGGGCAATGGCCTTTTTTACAAAATAAGTAAAACTCTGGCATATTTGTAACAGACAATCTCAATTTATAATTGAAGAAATAAGCACTTTAAGGGTATTTTCCTCCACAGTTCAGACTAGTTAAGTATTAATTAAAAGAAACATTTCATCACCCTATTGACTAAATTAAATATTTGCTTTTTAAAAAAGATATATAATAGTTAAATCTAAAATTTTACCCCAAATTCTGAATTAGCACATGATAATTTTTAATGGAAAAATCTCAGTATGCCTTTTCTGCAATAAAAACATTTTAAAGATAAAATTCTTAAAAAAATTTATTCTTACATTGGTAACTGCAGAAAAAATATTAAAAAAAAAGAAGATACTTTACTTTGGTGACTCTATTTTGTATTGTCATGCTCACCATATTGAGTTGAGCATTTCGTAAATACAGAAGTTTAAGATTATAAAAATTCGCCTGTGAGGTTTGCTTATAAAAAATACTCCAGTTATTGGTCACTTATTCAGTTACATTGGAGTAGGAGATATGCAATTCCATGCTCCTTAAAACAGCAGCTTCTGCTCTCGAGGTGTATTTCAGGGGCAGAAGAACAGCAGTTGCACTCTGAGTTGCTGACTTATTGAACAATAGAGAAAATAGCCTCAGAAAGCGTGTAAATGCTTCCAGCCAAACTTTGCAGGCTGCTGCTCTGCCAGTACTTCAAAGCACGTTTAGCTGAATCACATGTTTTCAGCATTACAGCAGGCTGGAATCACTTCATGTGACCTGCACCTCATGGGCACTTCAGTACAAAAAAGCGCAAAATGAGGGGAGAACCAGGCATAAAAAAAGTGCAAAACTCTAAAATCTGTAAAATGTTTTCCACACACTCTCAGGACACAGCACCGCCCACCTGTCTGCTGGGGCTCAGCAGGATACCTGGGGCTGCCAGCAGGATACAGGGAAAACCTGGATGTGAATGGCACAGGCCCACAGGTGCCACCTTCTCCCCAGTCAGAGGCCTTATTCCTCAGGCTTGACAAGGACTCAGGATTTGCGTTGGGCTGTGCTGGGGTACAGTTACATTTCTTCCCAGTAGCTGGTAGGGGCTGTGCTTTGGATTTGTGCTGGAGCAGTGCTGGTAACACAGGGATGTTTTAGT
>JAWWES010000041.1:64997521-65054940 GCA_035583135.1 Lophotriccus pileatus
AGGGGGGATGTTGGGAGTGATGGAGTTTGTCTTCCCAAGTCACCGTGACCGTGGTGGAGCCTGGCTGGTGGAGCCCGACTTTCCTGGGATGGCTGAGCACCTGCCTGCCATGGGAAGTGGGGAATGAATTTCCTGTCTGGCTTTGCTTGTGCACAGCCTTTGCTTTTCCTGTTAAACTGCTTGTCATCCCATGAGTTTTCCCCAATTTTCCTTTTCCAATACTCTTCCCTGTCCCACAGGGGTGAGCGAGCGGCTGTGTGGGGCTGAGTTGGCACCTGAGCTTAAACCACAGGAGGATTTCACACAATGAGCCCATGTTCAACTGCAAAAGGAAAAGCTACTAAAATGACAGAATATGAAGCAAATGACCTGTGTGAAGCAAACTACAGAAGAAGCTTCCCCACACTTCTTTTTACAGAGTTCAGAGGAGATCCCTGGCTGGTCTGGCATAAACACCAGTAACTCAGGTAGGATAAGGCTGGTTCCCACTGTCAGCAGAGTCCAGCCCACTTCTATAAAGATCATCTTTATAAATCCATAAAGATTCCCTAAAGTTATGGTGCTTTTGCCTCAACTCTGATACATGATTATATGCAAGCCAGTAGCCAGCAGCCATCGGAAGGGCTCAGAGGTGTGAGCACAGTGAGCGAGTGAATTCCTTCGTCTGTTTTAAAATTCTTTCCAGAACACCAACTAGGATAACAATGGAATCTTTAACACTGTTACTCAGACAAATGTTTGGACACCTGACATGCTCGAGTGAAGCGTGAGAGCATCTGTGACCAGCCCCTGCCGTACAGTCACACAACGTCTCCCTGCAGGCAGGAACCACGGTGGGTGGGAAGGCTGTGCTGTGGAGGGGGGTCCTGCAGGACCAGGATCACGGAGCCCCACAGCCTTCCCCTGCCACCCCCAGAATGTCAGCTGTGCAGCTGCCCCTCACTCCCCATCAGGGGGACTCACACCTGTGAGAGGATCTTCCAGGCACTTGAAGCCAGGGCACATTTAACTACAACGCACTGGTGGCGTAACCAGATTAACGCGTCTCCTCGAGTCATGCAGTGCTGACAGAAATGCTGATACCACTTACTTTGGTTACCAAAGCCTTTGCTGTGCAGAGATCAGCGTACTAGTAAGTGGTCAACTCCCTAAAAATATTTTACATGTTTCTTCTGCAATGGAATGCTACATCTTTCCAAAGTCTGCTACCTCGAGACTTTTACAGGCTTGAAGTTGTAACTCGCACACAAGTGAGTGCCGCTGGAGGAATAAAACTGTTGCTATTCCAGCAAATTATCAGATCCTACAACTGCGCTGCTGATCTGAGACTGAATACTGCAGCTACTATGATTTTTATTTAGGAAAAATCTTTTTGAGTAGATAATTACTTTTCTGTTAGATTCCTGCCTTTCTGAGGAAACAGACAATTTTACATGTTAGAGGAAGTCACGAAAGAGCTAAGAAAGTATGGAAAGCAGTTTCTCTGGCTGGTGTTGCCATACTGCTAGACAGGATAGCAACAATAAATCCATGGCATGCACACAGCATCAGTATCCACACCTGGATGCTTACATTAAAAAAGCATGTTTGGCAGAAAAGAGCCAACTACGTTTGGGTTTGGGGTTTTAGTTCATTTTTGCTTTGTTTAAAAGTACCCTTTTTAGGTGAACCATTATAAAATCCCTTTGAGAGCCAACTGTTCACCTGTATCTCTTGCACAAACCTAAAATTTTCTAGCACTGCATGCACACACAGAAAGAAAATGGCTGCAGAACTAGACTCCCCAACATTCAAAGCAATTAAAATGCAGTATTAATATTTAATAGCAATTATTCTGTAAATAACCAGTCCACATTATAACAAGTGCTGGGGTACAGCTTTCCCCGCAGCAGCAGCAGCGCTGCGACCCCACCAAGGGAGGGGAGCGCAGCCCACCTGACATGCCAGAAGGACCACAACCAAGCCTGGCATCTTCCATTTCACAGACACCCAACATTTACACAGAGCAGTCAGAACTGGCCACATTCCAGACCAATATTCCCTGCAAAGTGAAACCCTTTGGATATGGCACACAAAATCCCAGAGGAACTACATACAATACCTAGTTCCGTTTCATGTGTGTCAAAAGACAAGTTTTCCTAAGAAAACCATGACGTTTATATGGCTGGCAATCCCTGCACGGACTTTCGTGCCTATTTCTGTGCCACGCTTTCATTTGCTCAGTGTGTGGTTGCACCATCTCAGCTCGGTTAGAAGTGTCAAAGCTGGTGTTCCTGTGGGGACAGCGGGAAGGACAAAGAGAGGTCAAGCCTGGTTGAGATTTGATACAAGGAAAGCACCGTTTTTTCTCCTGGGTTTTTCTCACCAGGTTCCTACCTTGGGTTCTCCTCCAGGCCTTCCCACTGACTAAGCCCCCAGGATGCCATCCCCTCCATCCCAGTGGGTTCCAGCTCTTGCCCCCAGTCCTGCCCCGACTCAGCCCCGAGTGCCACTAAGGAGTGCACTGGGCCAGGAGCACCTTGGTCACAAGCTCGTTATGCTGAGGTTTTTGTTGTTAGGTACGGAAGAGTCCCCTTCCCACAGGGGGAATTCACGGGACAAACGCACAGCAATGTTAGCAAGGGACACATTTCTTACATGGGACAGGCCTGGGGCTCCTGTACTCCTTCCATCACCTCTGGCAGGGCCAGGGAATTCAAAATGCCCTTTGTTCCAACAGTGAAACCTCCAACCCAGTGTACCTCCGCAGAGCACAGGGTGTGTATTTCTGGGGTCTGAACCCAGCCTGAGGTCTTGAGGCAGAGCTGACAAACACGAGGTGAGGCATTCACAAGGATGGAATGGTATTTAAAAAAAAGAGATATATTACATCATGTTAAAAACAAAAAGAGACAAAAAGGAGAAGAAAACCAGGTGAGAAAATCCTATCTTCTCTTGTTTTCCCACCTGTAAATAAAGCAACATTCCAAGGTTGATTTGTTATTTTTTCTCTCTGGAAAACTGCAAGCTCTCAGCGATCTTATCCATGGGATCTCTGCAAACATCCTCACACTGCACTCACCTAATTATAGGATTTGTCATCATCCAAAATTACTCTGATATGTCAGTGGTCTGCTCCTTTTCTGTGGCACTGAAATCTAAATACGCAATTCCTGTATTTTGCTTCCACTATTCAAAACTAATTCCATGAAAACATAAAACAACAACACCCAAACACACATGAAAAACCCAAAACAAAACAAACAAAGAAAAACCCACAAAGAAAAATAAAAGCAAAACACCAATAATGAACAAAATCCATCTACCAGTCATAGCTGCAACCCCCAGAAAATCCACTACACTAGGACACCCAAGGGCACTGTGCAACATTGACTTTCACAAGTGATCCAAGGGATTTAGGAACTAACGGAACCCACACCAATAAAAGCATGAACTAATATAAGAGCTGCATTTCCAGCATTAGTATCTGTACAAATAAAGCATCTTTCACACTAGGTCAGGCAGCAGTGTGTATTTTTACAAAATTAAATCTGCATTCAACAGCAAATGAACAGTTAAAGAATACAAAACTCTTCAGTTTGTGGGCTTCTCACCTCCTTAAAATGCCAGGGACAACGAAAGAGCACATACGTATGTACGGACACACACATGTGGGAACGGAAAGAATAACGCCAAGAAATTATTAATTTGGTAAGTCTGATGCACTATGGAAGAATCACTCAGCTTTAAGAATGAAGTTCCAAAAAGAAAGCTACTCAGAGTTCATCCTGTACCAGCACACTCAAGAGGGTTTGAGAGAAAAACACAAGAGAAATTTTGAGTAATCTAAAACCAGAATATATTTACATGTTTACAGTGAAGTTGAGATGCTTTGTTGCTCTTTGTTTTCAGAGCTACCTACAAGAAGTTTTCCATGAGCCCCACTGCATCCATGCCTATGAAAATATTTGGAATCACAGAAAGGATAGACGACTGTGCAGACTTGCTTTTGGACTTATCAAATTACCCTTTGATTACACTGAATGCTTTACAGATAGGTCACTACTTGCTTGCATCCAGAAGTTAATGCTAAAGGAAATAATTAGTGAATGAAAGAGCTGTTTTGTCACATGCAAAGTGCTTTATGCCTTGCAAATTGTTGGGAAAAAAGTAAGTTATAAAAACCCAAACCCAAATGCTGTTGTAATTATGATTCAATACAGCTCCTAAACCTGTATCATCTATGTATCCAAAAGACTCCTAACTGAGATGCTTGTAAGTATGAAGCACATGAGCAAGTTAGAAAATCATGTTTGATTCAGATAAAAGGCTGCAGATAAAAACTTGGCAATTGCATTTCCTTGTTTTGTCCATGCCCAAACCTTCACAGTGCCTGGAGCTGGTGGGGTTCAGCCTGCGCTTTCCCTGGGTTGATGCTTCTCACCCATTTGCTGTATTAAATGTGTCTGTTTTATTTGTCCATTCTGAAGCTAAGATTCACATTAGATTTCAGAGCATGACTACATTTGCAGACAGCTTATCACTGTTGCTTTACTGAACACTAAAGACATAGAGCAATATGGCTTTAATTGCAGGAAACATTCTTAATTAATCCATCATAGTCGTGTTTTTAAAATTAATTTATATGTGTGGCAAAATATTTTGCTTAATAAAATAGTCAAAACTGACCAAAGTATTCATTTATTAAAACAATCTTGCAAGAAAACTGATTTTTTAGGGGTCAAAAAACCCCTCCACCCAAATTATGAAGTGTTCTTCCTTTCCAAATGAATTTTCAGCTACTGACAATTTAATGCTGTTTGCACTGCATTAGTAGTTGTGGAGGCTGAAAAAGGAGGTGCATAAACAACTCCTTTTTTTTTTTTTTTGGGTGCTTATTAGTATTCTAACTGTGGAGTCTTTTTCAATGATTCATCTGTTAAAGACTAATCTTCCCATCAATACTTTACGTGATTTTTTTTCCACGTTTATTTCAGGAGCTGCTCTTTCACAGTAAGGTCTGATATTTGTAAACATTTCCATGTAAGACATGCTTTTGCTCTTTGCGTGTCTTACCCAAGCCGGCATTTCAAATAACTTTCCCCACCGGCTTTCCAAGGGTCAGATTCGCCTTGACGAGGGGAAGACAATGAACTGATTATACCTATGTGCTTGGGGTGGGGGGATTGTTTGCAGCCAGTGCAGCTGAAGAGTTAAAGCCATGTGCTGAATTTCAATCTATAAACATGGGCCGTGGTGCCAACTTGGCAGCGAAGCCTGCATTCAAAAGGAGGGGGCTCCCTGGCTGCCCCAGCCGGGGAGGGGGAGCTGCAGATGCAGCCCCTCGGCCCTACGCCGCCTTCTCCCCTAAACAGCTCCCACTCCGCAGAAAGTCTCTTTACAATGCACCAAGAAAGGTCACAGTTTGCATTTCAATGAGCATATTAAAAGGAGATCTGGCAGATTTTATTCCTTCATAAGAAAAAATCTCAGATCTCAAGCTACAACTATGAAGACAAGTGTTTTTTGTAACTGGGTTTAAAATCAGTCCAACTCAAGCGAGGCTTACTGATTTCAGGGGAAAGAGCCACAGTGAGCCAGGCTGGAAATGAGATGTCAGCTCCTAGCAAACCTGCAACAGTATCTCACAACAATGCACTCAGACACCATTTAAAATTCAAAATGCAGGCTGGAAGGGATCAAATTACAGTGGATAAATCTATATTGCATCTCAACAACTGCAAAAGGCCAAACCTCTTCTAAAACTGGAGGATGAAAAACAAAGTTAAGGAAATGCTTTCTTTGCGGAAGACGTTCTTTTTAGTACGTATTTTAAGCTTCACAAGCAAGTTGTCAAAGGTTATCGATGCTACCCCAAGGTTTCCAGGAGATACCTTCATGAGGGACCGTTAAAGCTGTATGAACAGCTTCCCAGGTCCTGACTTCTAAGAGATGCCTATTCTTTGTCAGTCTATGCATAAATGAAGATCTCCACGTAAGCAAGAAGGAAACATTTTTGGATGTAACCCAAACATACCTAAACAGAAACACCAAAAGAAGAAAACCCAAACCCAAACCAGAAGGGAGATGAAGCTACTGCAGTGTTTGCTGTGAAAGGACGAATATCATCTTTGATTCAGCTGGACCCTTCTGCAGCGAAGAGAAGAAGGCAGCAGCAGCACAGTTCAGTGGTGAGCAGTGCCCTCTCACTGCCTCCAGACGCACGGACATTTGATTAGTGTGGGCAGGGGGGGAAGCTGGCATCAAATCACGTCCTCCATCTTAGTCCCAGCTGGTACCAAGCTCCAGAGAAACAAAGCGACTTCAGACTGCGATCATATATTCATGACCAAGGAGAAATATAAAAACCAGCACGTTTGAATTCCTGACAACCATAGAAGAATAGTGCATTTGGCATGTTGAATTTTTCCAGCCAGCCTTTGCTGACCTATAAACCTTTGTGACTGGAACAAATGCAAATAGAGCTGACTTGCCTCCCAAACTACTGAAGGGTATTCAAGCCGAGTTGTGTCTAACAGGCTAACAATAACCCACTGTCCCACCCATGCAAAACACACAGTCTGGGAAAAACAGCTTTAGAAAAGCACTTGACGGAGACATAAAGTGCAGACTACGCCAGAAAAAAAGCCATCTTTTTCATACTTCTTCACCTAAACTGCCACAATAAAAAAATAATACGAAGTAAAATTATCTCACTGTTTAAAGAAGAATGCAAAATTTTAAAAACAGGCTGGGAATTGTCAGCTGAGAAAATCAGGGACTGCACTGTCTGAAGTCGCATCCCAGCTTCAGCCACCAAATTTCATGCCCTAAAAGCAAACTTACAGTAAATAACAAAACCTAAAAAATGATTGTGTGCTAACCAATTACATAATACACTGAACTACATTACACTTTAGGAAAGGTGTATCCATAGTAAAAGGTCTGCTCGACTTCACAAACCTCTGGATTTCTCTTTAAGTGGTCACTATTCTTGTGTTTTTACTCAGGGAAGGGAGATACCCAAAGGTATTGACAGCTCCAGCTTCCATCCAGTCCCAAAAACAGCTAGAGTCAAGGAAGATCCAACTCATATAGCAATTCATCCAGACCTTTTCTGATCAGAGAAAGGCAACAAGGTACCCGTGTAGGGCATTTACTCAGTGAAACAAACAACTCATTTCCATGAGGGAGCTAAACTAGGGAAGCGGGTGACTGTCCCGAGTATCCGTGTGCCCTCTCTATCCCTGTGTCTGACTGAATGGGGCCAAGCAGCCATCCCCTGGTCTGCCTCCACGGAAGGCCACTTAAAGCAGCCTCACTCCCTGTGCAGAAAGAAGGGGATAAACAGGAGCACAGGCATGTAGAGGGAACGTGGTGCTACCTCAGTGCTCTTGCTTTGTGCCAGGCAGAGCCATCAGGGATCGAGTCTGGCCCCGAACTCCGGCCTGGGCCTGCACTGCTGGAACACTCACTGGGTGAGCCAGAGCACCTTCATATCAGCACTGTCAGATAAATTTGGGGGTCTGATTTACCCCACCTCAACTCAGGTATCCAGCCAACTAAATTCCTGAAGCGGTGGGTGTAAGTAGTGAAGAAAAAGGGGTACCTCCTGCTGAGCCCTCAGACCACTGGCTGACTGTGCTGGAAGCTTGGGCTGAGCAAACTCCTGCTCTGGCACCTTGGTTTATTCCCTACAAATCTAATCTTCCTAAAGCAGAAAGAATCCGGGCCAGAGCACCAGTCCTAAAGCAGCTGCCATTAGTCTCCTTACATCCAGCAAACTCCTGGCATGGATAAAAGGACTGAGTGCAACTGCTTGGATTCTGAGTGCGGCAGACATCTCTGAAGCCTCTGCAACACCTGGCTTTTAGGAACACGGTATTAAGGACAGCTGAGGACCTCTGTCTCAGGTTTCCATTAAAGCATGTATGATGTACAACCATGTCACAAACATTCCCCCACCACAGCGTGCAGGCAGCTGGCCCCCAGGAGAGCTTAAAAGGCAGCACAAAGAGAAGAGCTCACAATTCTGTCACCTGGGAGAAAAAGGTAAAGCACAAGCCTTGTACGAGGTGACTGAATTTGGACAGAAGGCAAGGCATTCTCCACCTCCAGAGCTATTACAAGAGGTTCCCTGATGACCCCATGTAGACGCTGAATCTTTCCATCCAAAGTCTTATTATAAAGCAACAACACATCCCCCCCCAAAAACTAAATTCCACTACGCTGAAATTGCAAATGGTTAAACAAAAGCAGGTATTTCATTAAAACTCACTGACATTCATCTCTTTGTTGCACTTCTGCACAGATTTTATATCCTCTAATTTTGTTTTCCTTTTAAATATTTTTTCAGTGACATTAGTATTGGTTCCAATTTGTCTGGATTTGCAGCATTTATAGGCATTAGGGAACTACAGTTTTTAGAAAGGCAAAAAGGAGAATAGGAAAGACAGTCTCTTCATTTGGCTTTCCTCTATCAATGTTTGCTAAAGGTGCTAGTGTTGCAGATGGTCAGCAATATTCTGCCAGGTGATGAAATCAAGGATGAAGAATGAAGCCAAATTACCATTATTCTAGCTTAGAAACAACTAGCAGATAGTTCTGCAAAAACAAAGGTATATTAAAACTCTCTTTTACATTTAATGTAATGGAGAAAATTTATTCCGTGGATTAAAAGGAATTTACCTTTGAAGTGTGCATTAAAATGCACAGAGATACATTTTACGGACTTAGTTCAGTGTGAAAAACAACTGTGCTTTTTTTTTCTTAAATCTTTATCTGCTACAGCTCAAGAATCTGAAGGGTCAGATGGGTTTTAAAAGCACGTCCCTTTCCCAAAGCTTCCATCTTGCCCTTGCCCACTTTGAAAACACGAATGCAGGCAGAGCACAGCTGAGAGGTGAGCTCCCAGCTCTGCCTTGCAGCTGGTACCCAGGGCTCCAAAGCATCCCATACATTTGTTAGAGGCCTACTGGGAATGCACAGGCTCTGACTACACAAACCAACCAAATGTGACACAGAAAAGTCCATCTCAGCCTTCCTTGGGTCAGGGCACTCCCCCACACCAGTTCCCAGTTCACATCACTTCCTCCACTGAGTCCTTCTAGGATGGGTTACTATGAACCGGAGGGTAAAACACATTTTCCCAAAGGTCTGCTCCATTCAGCAGCTCCATGAGCCAGCTGATTTCAAGGAAAGCTGCTAATAAAGTGTTGCAAACATCACATTTTTCACGTCCTTGTTGTTTTTAAAAAGCACTGAAGATTCTTTCTAATGCCCAAGACAGACAGGACACAGCCATTTAAACTGTCCCGACTGGACAGACTTGTGTGCCCTCCCAGCCAGAGGAGAATAACCCACAAGACATTTCACTTGTGTCATGTCTTACATGGGGCTGAAGAGGGGGGAGAGGGTTTCAGAGCACTTGGGGAAACAGGAGGCTTTTTCGGTGATCTCTTTTGCCCTTCTGCAAGAATAACACATGAGTAGGTGTTTCAGTCAATTTAACTTTGAATTCACACTAAATGGCCTTTCCAGCCCAAAAGTTCCTTGAATAAGTTTCTTCACATCAGATGGGGAAACCATCAACAGCAAAGATTAGATACACTACAGAAATATCCCACACTGGGACAGAAAGAATAATTCTTGTCCTCAAGACGGTATTTTGTTCCCGTATAAGTTAAATTATAAATAATTCAAGATTTGAATTCTCCATCTAAGTCTGTCAAGAGAGGCTTGGTAACACAAGGCATAAAGAACAAGTAAAATAAACAAGCAAAGACTGTAGAGAGGATTTCATCCAAACTCGGCCCCAGAAATTGTCCAGAATTTAGAGAGAGTGCTTTTGGTTGGGTTGTTATTACTGAGGTGGTTTGGTTTCACTCCCCAGTCTAAAAAATGTGGATTATTTGTAGTAGCCCATCCTGGGGAGTGGGGCCACCTCCCATACCAGAGTGTGCATGTAAATCTCGTGCATAAAAGGTACAACCCACACAGACACTGCATTTCTCAGGGTATCATAGCTGAGTACTGACTGAACTATGACTGACTAACTCATTTTAGAAGGACAGGGACAGAAGGTATTTCTCCAGGAGGAGTGCCATGGAAGGCTTTAGCTACAGGATTTGGGATGGGCAGGCGTTGTGGAGCAAGCAGTCTTGGTGAAGTTCTGTCAGATAAATCACACCTTAGGTTACAGACATAAAAACATGGATCTAGATATCAAATGCAGATGCAGGAATTTCCTATTAACTTAAACAGCAAAGCTTAGTGGGGAAAACTGATTTTAACAATCTGACCAAATCATCAAAATTTAAAACCTCAGTAGTTCATTTTAGTAAAAAATTTGGTTCGGACTTTTTTTGTTTTGCATTTGATGCAACAACTATGGCTTTTGCTGTGCCACAGACTGTTCTCTTTGAAGGAAAAATAAATTGGTCAATTTTTAGTTTAGTTTAACGTACTAATTTCCAGGAAAGACTTTTCCCAGTTACATTTGCTAATATTTTTCTAAGAACCTATTTATTCTTCACAGTATTATACACAGCATTTCCCTTGGGCCATTTGTCCTCATTTTCTAAGGCAAAGGGGACAACATAATTCTTTGGAAAAATGAGTTGCTGCATCTCCCCAGGACAATTGTACAGCCCACTCTTATCTTCAACCCAACAGCACGGGCAGCAGCACAGAAATCCCGGTCACAGAAGATCTGAAGCCTCCTGCCTGCACTTTCTTCTATTCCAAATATAACATAAGCATCCTTCATTAGTGAACCCAAAGGTCAACTCTGGGCACCGTGTATCCTGGCTGGAGTTAGGGTTCCTGCAAGCCCCAGACCTAGCACAGTAACGTACCCAAACACATTTAGCTATTCACATTACACTGGTGCCAGCACTGCTGCAGGTCCTGCTTTAATCACGGGGTGTTGGGAGAGCAGAGACAAAAATGGTTTATGCTGAGAAAGCTAATGGACCTTGAGGAGTAGCGTGTTGTCCCCTTACAGGGCCCTTGGTTCAAGTTTTACTCTTGCCTTGGATAAAAGTAGGATCCATGCTCCTAATTTCTGGTCTTTGCTGTAAATCAGGTTGTTGCCATGAATTATAAATCAGACCTTTAGGAACTTGTGGGTAAACGTTAAGAGATTTGCACAATCAGCGTGAGACCTGTGTGTGGGACTGGGGGGACGAGTCTGTCTGATTATTCACTCAGTTAATTTAAGCTGTTCCTCACGGTCCAATGCTCCCTCCACTGCTCCCACAGGTGAGTTTGCGACTGAGGTAAAGGACTGCTCCCTCCTATTTTTAGGAAGCCTGTGAGCCCCGGTGCAACCACACTCTGCAACAGCACTAAGGGGGAAGCCACACGAGGGGAGACGCCGAGGTGCACAAAAGAGTTGCCGGCCAAGCCATTTGGGACGGATCATTAGGAAGTCTCTGAGCCACACAATCCCCCCCGATTGTTCCCAGCGGGCCTGGGAAGTGGGAGGCGATTCCCACGCCTGCTCCGGGCTGCGGTAAGTCACCTCCGCGGTCCCCCATGCCCGCGGGCTGACAGGCTGCGCCGTGTGCCGGGCTGGTCCGGCGGAGGGGGCAGGAGCGGGCACTCCCAGCGCCTCCTGGCCCTGGCGGAGCTGCCACCGACAAACCCTGCCCCACAGCCTCCCGCGGGAGAGGAACCTTCCCACCTTTAGCTCTTCACTCACAGATCATAACGGAGAGTCAAGTCAAGGTACTTTGTCTGAGACTGTGGCAGACCACACCAGAAACAACGGAATTAGGAGAAAAGTAAAAGAATTCACACGTTGTCTCAAATTGAATCCCAGCAAAAATACATGGAGCTGCACCCTTGCTTATTCCAAGAATCCATTTATTTAGGGACTGCCTACTGTGGGAAAAGCACAAATAACATGCATGCATGCTCCAGCCAACCTTCTTGATTGTCTTATATTGTCTTATATTGCTGACATTCATACCCTTATTTAGTCCCAAAACGAATCTACCTACAGATTTCCTTTATTTGGGAAACTGAAATACTGGCGTGCTCTTGCTGAAGACAATCTTCTGGATAGTTTTAACTGCTGACTTCTTCTATCTGCCTTTAAAATTAATATTTCTGTAACTGCACTAAGACCCTTTAAAGAAAGACATTTCCTAATCTGAGAATTACGGGGATGATCAGAGAGCTTCTACATTAAATAATCCAGTACTCTCAAAAATCATTCTTCAACAGCTTTCTGTCATATACACTTTATTCATCCCTTCTTTGCTTACTTTTTGTGTAACACAAAGCAATAGAGCTTTGCCATCTCCCTCCCTGATTATGTTAGTTTGATTATCTGTTCTGCTTTTTGTGGGGTGATTTCACTACATTTGTTATCCTGTGTTTTCATTTCTAGCACAAACGTATAAAGCATGTGGATATATGAGACAATTCAAAGCTGTGCTTCCGAAACATTGTAATGGGCTCTTGACCAGAGTGAGTTTTTCCATCTGAACTGACCGATATCCATGTGGATATCGGGTCCACACATGCTGGGGAGAGGCTTCCAGGACTCGTGTTCCACATTGATCCAGCCTGCATACCAGACACCAGATAACAACACGTCCACGGTGGAAGCCTACAGAACAAACCACCCTGTTCAGTGGGCAAGAGTGTTTATGATCAGCTGCCCCAATCCTCTACCTTCCTTCATGCATAGCAAGAACCTGTGTTGGAATGCTCAAGGTATTGATCCGAGGGAGAGAAAGATGGATAACTTGACCTAATGTAGGAGTATGACAGTATGATGTGTGTCACAGGGCACACACAACTTCATTGTGTGCTATTAATGAAGTACAGGCTCAACCTGAAGGCATTATAATAGCCCTATATTCCACATATATATATAAAAATATGCTACTTGTGAGCTTCGTTCTTTGGACTAAATTAGATGAAAATAACACAAACAATGTAAACTTCTAACATCCTTCTAAAACACAATTTCTTCCAGCAAAACCCAGCATTAATTTATGCTAGAAATATTTCTATCTGCCCTTTTTTGGATCATGGAATGCACTTTATTTTCATTATCTCAATGCTCTTTTTGTCAGGCCACGCTCCCTTAGTAGAAGGGGCTGGTTCCCAACACAAGAACAGACAACTCAAGAATTTGGAGCTCTGCACTCCAAGTGAAATAGATTCTGCCAAGCCCTTTAGGTAAAGTCACATTTTTTGAAGGAGATCATCTTTCTCAGGGCCTGCTTTGCAGAAGCACCCAGCTCTCACACATACAAAGTGACCGAAGTCCCAAAGCACTGAGCTTCAGGGTGTTGATCTGTTTTCCAACTCTTCTTTGAGGTCCAGATACTGAGTTCTGGCCTTTTTGGCTTTAGCACAAAAATGCTGTCACACTTCAGAAACCTGTGCTGTAGATGAGGGCAAATCATGTGGGACAAAACAACCAGTGGAAAAACCTGAGGAAGTGAGCCTTTGGTGAGCTGGAGTGTCAAGAGCACAGCTGTTACTATTATATAGTAACTTACATACCCCGGATTTGTTTACACAATACAGATCTATCACAGTGAAAGACACAGAACAAAACTGTGTTTGTAGTGGCACAAATCACTTACGAGTTTGTAAAACCCTCCAAGGACAACTTCCGCCTTGCCTGATGCGGAGGGAAACACTGTTTTAACTAGAACAGCAGCTGCCTTAGCCACGTGTTTCTTTGTATTTATTACTCTCATACTATGGAACCATATTAATTTTTCCATAAGTCATAAAGCTGATTTCAAGGATCTGTATTAATCTGCGGCTTCAGTTCCAGTTTTTAAAAGCAACCACAGCAATCACCTGCACTTGTCCTTAAGTAACATGCATCAAGGGATTTACCAGACCTTCCTTGGACCTTACTGAAATTCACTTTGACTCGAAGAAATCTCACTGCTGAAACACTCGTAACGTTTAAAACTCTTTGTCCAAGGCACCATCAAACGCCAAACTATTTGATGCATAGTGACTTATTCCGTACTTATATGCAATTTCTGCTCAGGTCAGTAAGAATGCATAAGAAAATGAAGATAGTACAAGTACTCACAGGGTCTTGGAAAAACAAAGATATACTCTTATGAGACATGACAAATTTCTCCAATTTATTCCTCTCATATTGCCTCTTACCAAATAATTCATAAACAACCCAAAAAGTATTAATATTCATCTGGCACAGTAGATGTACACTAACATATCCCAGTACTTGTGTTCTGATACTGGACTCGAGCAGCCACTTCCTAAGTGTACCCACCTGAGTGTCCCTTTGCTTCACTTATGCTTCCTGGGTTTCCCCCCCAGTTTTAAAATGCAGACATCTGAGGAGAGAGAAAAGCTCTGCTTTCATTACCTTTAATGAAAAGTTACCTTGATTAAAGTTTGCTAAATATAATGACAAGATTGTTACTTCTCCAGGGACAGTTCCATTCACACAGATCAGTGTGCTGCCCTTGTGCCAGATGATTGGAATGTCCAGGTAGAGACTGTTTTACTGATTATTAGCACCTTGGGATAGCTCCCAGTGCATTTCTAAAGAGTTGCACAGGCCAAAATCCTCTGCCGTGCAGCATGAATAAAAGTTACTACACAACAGACAGAAGAAAAGCTTTCTCATTCCTGCTGCTTTAGTATAAAACTCCACGTGCAAGTGAATTCTTAGGTAAGGCATTTAGGAAAATCACTCTCTGAACTGTCATCCATATTTCAATTATCCATTTTTATCCCTTGACTTTCAAATAAGTGGGTAAAAAAAAGCTGTTTTTGTGTGAAATGTCGTGCACACTTCTAATCCAGTTTATTTGTAAAACTTTTTCATTGGTCTTTGTGCTCAAGGATGGAAGAGACGTAATTTATACGCCAAGTTCTATCTGCACGCTGAGTATCCTGCAGAGGTTACCCAGAATGGAGATGCTGTGTTAGAACAGCTTCATCTCTACCCTGCCACCCACAAGACGTCAAAACTGTGAAGCCAAGAGCAATAAGGGTCATCAGAATTGAATGCCAAGCAAACTGTTAACACCACGGCACCACTGTATCTTCTGCATAGAAAGGGAAAATATCACGAGCTTTGTTATTTTTCCTCTCTGCTCTCATACCCTGTGGTATCTCCATGTCAAAACCCTCAGAAGTGAAAGGAAAACAGAAACAATATATTTTTAAAATCACTAACTATAACCCAGTGTAGCTTTTTTTAATGTGCAAAACTCAGCATTCTAAGACCATTTCTCTGAAGAGTAACTTGTAACAAGTGCCACATGTCCCAAAACTGGGACTTGGTCCTTTCCAGCAGCATAAAGACTTGTTTCATTCAGAACTTACAACATACCACTGAGCAACTGACTGTTGTGGACTCCTGGGCACCAGGCCAAAATAATTTGGGGGAGAAATTCCATATATGCAAGGGGGGAAGAAAATGACATAGCTCCCTGGCAGAGACATTTATACATGTGTGTGTGTTTTGTTAAGAGTGCTTTAAGCTACTAGAAGAGATTATGAGAGCTCTTCCAGAGATTATGTACTGATGAACCAGCTACCCAGTCAGAGGTCCTTGACCAACACTGGTTTATTTATGGATACTGCTCAAAGGTGTGTGCATATGGAATGAGGACACTACATGTCCACAGGAGAATAAACTGCAATTCCAGGACTACTGAGAAAAATGGATGGTGCCCTTACTGTGACTCAAGAAATAAGTGTTCCTTTCTCCTGCCAGAGACACCTTGCCTTGGGGACACACTCCATGGAATAGCACTGAAATCCCTCCTGGACCAAGCAGGAAAGTTCTGCTTCTGAACATTACGCTGCATTATCATGGGAGTAGCAAAACCAGAATACACAGAACATTACGGATACATTTGTTTCCCACTTTTCTTTTGAAATGTTTAAATCAGAAAAAACAGGAGAAAAATGAAGAAGGAATGATGTTAAGAATTAATTTTTAATTTTAACTTTCTAAATGACCACGAAGAACTATTGTTCTCACACCTGGTTTTCAAAGGCAATCTAACAAGTGGTGCCACAGAGACAATTATATTATCATCAACACTGCCAGGGATGGTAGCTCTTTATTAGATGAGCAAACCTTACAGTGCCAATCTCACTGCAAGTGGGTCTCTGACAACACATCTCTGGCCCCCAATACTCTGGGGGGCCAACTGAAACCTTGTGTTGCTCTGGTTTTGCCACAGCTTTACCCTGTGACTCCACTCAGACTGGAAACATTTACACACTAGAACCGAGTGAGAAAAACCTGCCCTAACATATTGACTCCTGTCCGTGCCATGGCCTGCCCTATCCTTCGGCTCTCAGGACAGGGGGAAACAGCTTTCAGAGGAGCCAAAAAGGTCTGGATGCACATCTGTGATATTGGCCCAGTCCCCAAATGCAGTCCTTTGACACTGAAAGCAAACAGCCATGTTCTACTCAGGGTAGTAGGCGAGAGAGAGAGAGCTGCTGAAATACTCCAGTAAAACCAGGAACACATTTGCTGGGTTCTCTCCAGTCCAAAGGCCCTCAGCACCGTGTGGGGAAACAGAACAACTTCTGTTACAGAAAATAAGGACCTATGCCTTCAATCACAGCAGGAATTACACAGAAAGGGGAAATAAAGCATTAAGGTACATTAAACCCCACGGTTACCTAATCCAGGTGTCCCTCCTCACAAGCCCCATCCCAGCACGCGAGGCAGAAGGATGGTGCTGCCCGTGCCCTCCCCCTGCGTGTGTCAGGGGGACTCTCTACAGTAGCTAGAGGTAGAGGTGGAAAAAAAAGAAGCTCTTCTAATCTGTTCTTTAGTTCAAAAAGGTTGCTAAAACATATTTTGTCAAAGTACTATAGAATATACTTTAAAAATAACAATAACAAATAATTTGCCTGTGGTGAAAGCTCTTACATGCTTACTGCTAATTAACTTCAGTTCAATAACCACTCCCATAAGAAAGGCTTTGCCAGGCTGGATCCACCTCAGTTTGGCAGGGAATATTGTACTGAAGATTCTAAATGATGGAAAGTGTAGAAACACTAGGAGGCAGATCAAATAAAGACTTTGCATCTGGGACTCTGGCTGAGTCAACACAGTTTCTGTGAGTCAGGAGCACCCTTTGTGAGCATGGCTTTGTCTAATACCTTTGGGTAGTTTGCTGCAGGAATGGGTAAGAAAAGGGAAGATAGTACTTCTGAGGTGAGGGAACAGGGGAGAAGGGGAGTTTGAGCCTGTATTTTCTGGCAGCTACTACCCAAAGGCAGCAGGTATGTCTAGAGAGTTCGGTGTTTCTGTGCAGAGGACAGTCGTGCACACACAGGTACTTTATGGCCTAACAGTAGACATTATGCTTCAAAACCAGTTGAATCTCACACAGATTAAATAGGGATTTTTTTCAAATAATAGGCTAAAGCCAATTGTCAGGTCTCAACCTTTTGTTCAGAAAGAGTATTTTGTCAAGCGAGTCAGAAAAATCTATTTTCAATTTTTATTTCCTTACCCTCATGTCAAATAGCAGCAGTTCTGTCTGTGGAGTGCTCCAAACATGCCATACTTCGAAAACAGGTACACATCACTCGAGAGGCTTGTTCCTTCAGGTCAGGTGCAGGATGGGAGTGCTGTTCCTTTGCTTCACTCCGAGGTGGGAGCAACACCCTTCTACTCAGCAAGCACACTCCTTATTGCCATTGTGCTGCATGTTGTCAGACTCCCAGATGGAACAGGTCCCTCTGGAAAACTTTGTAAAATGCTGCCTCACAGCCTAGCCTTTTGAAGATGAACTCCATTCAACAGTACCCTATTTGCATGGAATGTGAGTAGGTTCAAACAGGAATTAATAAATTATTAAATTAAAAAAATCTGATGCATCTTCAAATTTGATTTTCCTCTTAGCTAAAACATAAGACATTCAAATTAAAAGGTCAGGAATCCTGCTAGCTCCTCTTCATATCACGCTTCCAGAGCAGAAGAGGTAAGTGGCCTCAGGCTTTGGCCAGAACTTGCAGGCAGAGACAGAAAGGGGCAAAGAGACTTATTTGTTCAAACGCAGTATTTATGATGCTTTAATCAAATACAGCTCAAGAGTTTTCCCCAGTTATAGAGGGGGGACCACAGAGCTTGTGACGGACATTTAGGACTCCCAGTTGCAGTACTGCATATTTGTACCAGCACAACATTCCCTGAACAGGCCACTAAGTGAAGCCCCAGGTGTCAACAGTGACTGTTGTTTCACATCCTGCTCTGTCTCACCTCCTGCTCTCCGTCTCTAAAACATTATGTATGCTCCTGGACTTCTCAGGTGCTGAAGTTGTCCTCAAGCTGCTTATGGTACCCCCTTTGCAGAGATGCTGCCGATGCTGTTGGATTGCACCCAGCAGCTCCACAGCTCTGCTTGCAGGAGGGAGGGAAGCACGAGTAGCTGGCGAGATCAAAGCCTGTGAAAGTATTCCCTTCTTTCCAGTTTGTAGGAAAGGCAGAGAGGGACTGGCTTCTAATGCTCATGGAGACCTTTTCTTAAACAGATTAATCATATTCTCTCCAACAAAAGCCACCAGGAAAGTTGAGGGCTGTGGCTGCTGCAAACTCCATGTATTTTCTCAGACTCTGCTCCGCAAGCTGTCCACACTTAATTCTGTTGGCTTATATGTGCCTGGACCTTTTTCATCTGCCAGCTGGTATTTACGCCCCGTGTGACACATTGTGGATAAACTGACACAGACTAAGCCCTCTCCCCACTTTCACACACTCATTGCAAATAAACAAACAAAACCATGCTATGCAACTGATGTTCCTTTTTTAAGCACTGCCTTCACAGAGAAAAGGAATTCAATAAAAATTAAAAAATTAAAAGAATCCCCCAAATAGAGAAAGTTTAAAAAAAATTCTTTTAGTGGGCACTACATTGATTTAACACTATGTTTTCGTTACATTTTTTTACATACTGAGCTGCAATGTATTTTCAGTTTCTGTCTCAATAATATTGTGTTTCCACAGCTCAGGTTACATTTCTCTCGAGGTTAACTGGAATCTTTGCTTAGCAAGGAAGTGGGGACTGGCCAAAGTCCCCCTGCTCCTGAGCGACAGGAACTGCAGCGTGCAATGACCTGCAGTTCTGCCGCAGCATCTCATTCTCACTGCCCTCTGCAATCTTCTCCTCCCTTTAGCAGGAATGTTTTTAAACTTGAACTCTTCATTTCCAGTTCCAGTGTCGAGGGACTATATTTGAAAGAGTTTTGGCTTTCATTAGCAAATCATCAGTACCAACAAAACCACAAGCGACAAAAAAAGCACATCAGTGTGCTTTTCAGCACCGGTGCTGACTGACATCTCCTCCTTCCCCGAGCTTTTTGTGTTGGGGGGCATTTTTTTTGTTGGTTCTTTAATCAGTGAAACTAGACTATTGAGGTTTGGGAAGGAAAAGAGAGCCGGTCCTTTCATTTTATAATTAGTGTAAATTCAGTAGGAGCATTAACAGCTGTCTCTTTGAAAGGCGCGCTCGGCAGCATCCAAGCTCGAGCTGGAGCAGAGCAGGAGAGGGACCAGCAACAACACTCACATCCACGGGTGACACACCGGCCATTGGTTTGACTAAAGGACAGCCCCATTGGGCAGGCTGAGGGCTTTGTTTGGCTCCTCCAGAACCCAACTTTGTATTTTTTCCTTTCTGGTTAACATTGTGGAGGAAAGAACTCGTGAGAGAAGCAGACAGAAAGACAGACAGAGTGTCCCATATGATGAGATCAATTAGGCAATCATTTTGGACATGTTCAGACAAAGAAGGTGGTCTCCTTGGAAACTGGAATCACATGCACACACACTCAGAATAACTTCTCCCACATTCTGTTCTCTGCTCGGTATGAACTTGGATGTGACTCCGAGGGGCAATTGTACATCCAGTGTTCACAGACTCCTCAGCATCTCCAGCTCCACAGAACAGGCCCTCTCGGTTCCCCTCCCACAAATTTACCACAGACTGGAGTATCAGACAGTGTATCAGGAGGGGGCAGGCAGAGCTTCCAATGTTTAAAGATGAAAATTATGGCTTTTTGGAAAGCAAAATACCTCTTAAAACCTTGAAAGGCTTTAGAAAACTCTCAGACCTAAAATCAAAGACTCGGAGAAAGCTACATGCCTGACATAAAGTAGCAAGTTTACTCTGGGAGAAGAAAAACAAACTTAGTAACTTTATTTTTCAAATTGGGAAAAAAGAAACAACATTTTATATTCACATTTGCAAAAAATTCTTTGGCCCACACTGTTCTTATTTACCAAAGTATTTTACTACTAGAGCAAACAAAACCCCTTCCCCTTCTGCAAGACTGTGATCTAATCTTTAATGTTTTCAGCAATAAAGTCAGACATTATAAAAATGGGCCTTAACTGTATTAACTTTGGTACTGACAAAAGGTGGCCATTTCAAACAGAGGAAAGGAAGTTTTATGAAGTATTTTTTCAAGAAAGTACCATTACATAAGGTCAGACTCCTCCAAAATACAGTGTTTCTTCTATAACATTACAAGACATGCTGGAGTTTTGACCATATTTGATAATCTTCATTGTATTCATTCCTTTGTATTACAGCTGTATCTGACTGGAGTGTAACACAACTCAATTAACACGAGAGGGACGTTGTGCACAGCACTCAGACCAAACACAAGCTGCAACACTTTAATGTAACAATAGGTGAAATATCTGTCTTAGCAGTATGGACTTCAATTAACCTCAAAATGAACTTCACTTTTTCAGGTAAAAAGACAAAGTTTTCTAATTGGAAGCCTTAAAACCAAACAGTGCCAACATAAGCACAGAGAGCCAACCAAAAAAATCAGTTACCAGAGCTCCTGTTTCTTCCTGTGCAGAATTTCCATCCTGGAACTCCTATGAGAAAAGCGTGGAAATTAATGTAAAATAAGATGGAGTGACACAGCCCTGCACTGCCAGAGCAGCTCTGGACTCATCAGCTGTTCAGTGACAAAGGCGCTGTTAAGACTGGGACTAACAATGAGGGAAGATGAATTAGTCCCACATGCTGCACCAGTAATTACACTGGTTAGGACATTCCTTTTTCAAATGGACCTCCAGATGCTGTACTAAGCTTTTCCTGTGCCATCTGAAAGCAGATGCAAATTGCAGCACAGAATAAATCATCACGAATGCTTAAAAAAATATAAAATATAGATAAATCTGATGCAAATTGAAATTTGGAGCTAAACCCATGCTTTATAATCAGCCGGTCTACTGCAAAGGTTGACACAGGATTCTCTCCCTGTTTTGCTTCCTGAAGGGAGCATTAAAAAGGAAGGAGTACACTTGCCCTGTCCTTCTGCTAAACAGCTTCTTGCAAAAGGTACGTGTTGCAGCTCCTTTCCAAACCTCAGCCCAGGACCCCAGGCAAGCATATTTTTCTTGCAGGAAACTAAATCCAACTGCAAAAGCTCTACCCCTCTACAGATTCAGCTTCACAATTTCATCTGGTGAGTTTTGCAGCTTACAACACATCCTGCCTCTAAACTACAAGTCAACAGGACTGAAAGCAGGAATTCCTTTTTGCTTATGGGGATACCACGTAACATTGCAACTTCATCCCAAACTGCCTGAGAACTTCTGGCCATCAGGTTCCAATGGGTACAAACCAGTTATTAAAAAACCCTCCTTTTGAGACAGCTCAAACAGTGGCTTCCCTTAGTGTCTCTCACCTGGCAACAACAGCTACCAGAAAAAAATGATTGGCTATCTTTGAAGAGCGGAACTGTACCATTTTCAATTTGGAAGAAAAAGTGTGTAAATAGAGGTCAACTGACTTCCCACCAACCCGAACTGAAGCCTGCTCTCAGCGCAAATGTGGCCCAGAGCCTGAATCAAACTGCAGCCCAGCCTACTTAATACACACATTTACAACTGCAGCCTTTGAAAGGGAAGGAGAGTTTGAAACCCCGTAGCTCTTAGTTCAACTTTAAATTTCTGTGCTGCTTTCCCAGCACATATGCCGCACAAAGCACCTAAACACGAGCCTTCCCTCTGCAGCCGCTCCGTTCCAGCTCCCAACACCAAGCACAGATGTGTCCCATGGGAACAGGGGAACCAAGTGGTGTTTGCAGAAACTCTTCCCAAGCAGGTTTTGGCAGTGTGTATCAAACCACTCACGTATTTCCAAAAGGCAGGGTGTTCTATTTTGCCAGAACACAGCTCTCTAGGAGGAGGGACTATGTATCCCAGCAAAGTGTATGCTCAGGTGAAAATAAGCACAACTCTGTGCACTCCGTTCCTCTTCAGAGTCACCTCCTCAGTAACACGAGGGACTCTTTCAAAGAGTCAGGAATGACAAAGCCTGACATTTGTCTTTTCAGAGGCGAGTGGTTTTACTCTGCTTTGATATATTCGTTCAAACCTTGTCAGGCAGAGTATATATAAGGAATTCCACCTCAGCTACAGTATGCATTTTAAATGCTATCCCATATTGGAAGCAATTTTCTGGCTGAGAAATTAATCCTAATTTCCTCCAAGTATTACAGAATCATATATGCTTATAGGAATGTGAGAACAGAACTGAACACATTTTTCTTTCACCCTTCATTATCATACCTTCAGTATGATGTTTTCCTCACATCTCTGTGAATAACTTAGGTCAATTCCACAAAGAACACTCAGGATGTAAAGTTCCTCTGTGGTATTATTTAGAGGCTCAAGTCCAGGAGTAGAATTTCAAAAAGCTATGCTTACATCTTAGTATCAACAGTCCTCAAAGCACCTTCTTTTCTGCTCCTTTAATTATTTCTATGTCTGGATTTTTCACTCTCCCCTGAATCCACACAGCTGAACTTCAGGAGAACATCTCAGCTCTTGTGCCAGGGTTAAGGCAGAATGCTGGAGGCAGCCAATTCATCCTGCAGCGTTCACCACGCTCCTGGAGTTCAGCATTAACACAACAGCCTCACTATCACCAGTAGACACAAGTGCAGAATGCACACGAGGAGCCCTAAACTTTTGACAGCTGAACCATATGAGTACCTTTTCATTTCCTGCACTAAACAGTCAGAGAACCATGGAATAAAGACATTTTGTTTTTGAAAAACATAGTTCACTTGATGAGGTATTATGAAATCACAACTTCTTTTTTTCTTGTCCTTAAATATGGTACGTCACTGGGGAATTATTCAAGTCACACATGTGGACAAGGAGCTGGATAGACACTTGTACAGGTTAACTTATCAATATCCCCATATAGACACTGCTTTACCAGAGCAATAGGAGTACAGACTCCACTTCTGAGGGAAAAAAAAGAGGCACATTGTTGCTTCCTGTTATGTTTCATGTTATCTTTCAAAAGCTCAGTAGCTGAGAGCTACCATGAAACAAGGTGGAGAATTTAATGAGACAGCAACTGGCAAATAACACATTTCATGAGACAAGTTGTACTTTTTCTTCGAGCTAGTCAATAAATTGCATTTAAGGCCAGAAAAGTACTGCCTATAGCTTGCTAAATAAATATTAAAGGACTGGTAAAAAGAAGGAATATATTAATTTGGGACAAACCTTTACTGCTTATGGCTCAGGAATTGCTTTAAAAACTAAACTAATTGGAGCCAAAGAGGCAAAGAGTCTGCACTTCAGCTGAAAGGTGAAGGTGATTTGAGGAACTAGTGTCTGTACTGAAAAATCTCCTACACTGGTTTCTGTAACTGCTATTGCAGTTTGATTTCAATTAAAGCCAATAAAAAACTGTTCCTATAATTTAAAAATTACTAATTTAGTATCTGAGAGATTTTTCACTTAAACATCTAAGATTGTTCTGCCTGTACTTCTGCATCAAAATCTCTCTTCTGATAACAGTGAAAAACCTCCTTGGCTTCATTCTTCCTCCTTTGCACCTCCGCAATCACATCTACTGCCCCCATTTCTGTTCTCCCTACATTTCTGTTGTCCAGCCGTAGCTTTCCATGCCTTCCCTGCAGCCTTCCTTCAGCTCCACACTGCTGGGCCAGTCCATCACTTAATGCCTGCCCTGTATCACCAGAATGGTCATGGCAAGTGTGCCGAGTTCACCTGCATCAACATTCTCCTCCTCCAGTGCTGCCACCAAACTGCCATTTCAGTCCCATAGTTGATACCTACTTCCTGCATATAATGGATCTCAGTCATACAGCTTTTCTAGGCTTTTCCATGTGCTTCCATGTTTAAGTTTATGCCTTCCTAGCTAAAATGCAGGTTTGTATTTGATCAAGCTGCTCTTTGGGAAATCATGGCCCTTTGCCTCAGCTGCCCCACAGTCCCTTTGCACAAGAGCAGCGGAAGGGATTCTTTCTATCTCTCAATCCAGGTTTCAGTCCTTCCTGTACAGTCTTCTGGCCCCAAGTACATTTAATCTTGGGTAAAAGCCACTGAATAAATTCACAATAGCTTAAAGAGCATCTTTAACCAAAGTCTTCATTCTTAAAAGTACCTTGAATTTTTTGCCCATGTTTTATTATTATATCCATGCAAAATGGAAACCATAACTATGCCTTTTTTTTCCTCCTGCCAGTGATCCTGTTTCTATATTCCTATGTAAGGTATTGTCTCAATGGCATTCCTGCTTGAAGCTCTAACAAACCCATGGCTATCTGCATCTCCACAGGACCATTCAGATTTATCTGGAAAGAAATAAACTTTTGCTTTTCTGAATACTGAACCTCTCAGATTCTCTTGCTCTTCAAGCCAAGCACCAGGAAAAAAAAAAATCTAACAAGAATGAACCTGTCCCTGGACAAATTATTCTTGCAACTTTAGAGGTTGTTTCCAGAAACTTTTCCCTGTAGCTGTGTGAGTGATTCTGCCCCTAGGAAGGTGTGGTCACCAGCACACATATAATACTCAACACACCCATGAGTGATCTCATCTTCCTACAGCCCCCAGGTATGTCTCCACTCTGCAGCACTCCACTGCAGGCACTGCCACTGTCAGCCAGCAATTGAAAGCTGCAGAAATCCCCTACAGCCTCTGTGTGAAAGCAGCCCCAGAGGTTTTCAGCCTGGGCACATCCTCCTGATACACAGCAGGGCTCAAACAGATGATGTGATGGGGGTCTGTGTCTGCTTTGATTGGTTTGCAAAACACCAACAAGCAGTGTTACATTAACTCAAGAACTATTTAGCAGGACTGCCTGTTACAGACTTGTTTCACTCAAGCATCTGCACTGACTATTGAAAACCATCCAGCTAAGATAACAGGTAACCTTTTATACAGGGTCTGAACTAACAAATGCTCACATTAAGAAGTTTGTGTGAGACATGCTCACACAGCCACACCAGCTGCATAAAGTGACCTTGACTAAATGAAAACTAAGGCAAACGTACAGGGAACTTTACAAGCCTTCTGCAACAATCAGATTTCTAAATTTGAAGAGAGAGAAACACCACCAGCACAACAGATGCCCTGGGAATACAGATTTAATTAACAGTTCTGCAAACTTCTTTTCCCCAAAGGTCCAAACAGAAAGCATGCCACGGGAGTCAGCCTGGCCCAGGCTGTATGAATGTAGCACAAAAGCAAAGTCAGGTTCAGTGACTAATCCTGGTCCTCAGCCGACCACGTAGGGTGCTTACAGACAACAGGAAACCCACCACACTTAGCAAAGCAACTCTCCCTCAGGATGAAAATAAGCAACACTCGTTTTCTGCCCTATACAGTTTGTAATACTTTGAAAATAAAGGAGGCAGGGAATGGCCAAGGCCCATGGTTTGGTCAGATAACACATCTGCTGCAGACTCCTCATGAGAGATGGTACCCATGCTTGCTGATGGCACTAGACCTGCTGGGACGCTTGCCAGGCATGGATCAAAGAGGCAGAGTTTTCTGAACTCCTAAACCCTTTCTTTTATTACTAAAAAGATAAGTAGGACTGTATGGAAATACTTTTAACATGTTGGGGTTTTTCCTAAATATAAGATTTGCAATTAGTAAATTAGACAGCAATTAGCCCAGCACGAGTTCCCAGTCATGGGAGAAACAGCCCCTTCCCAACCCCACCTTCCCCTGGCTTTAGAATTCACTGAGAAGACGACTCAGGGCTGTGCCAACAGGGGCAGCTGGGTGAGGGAAACCAGGCTGCCCTTCAGATCTGAACTGGGCACAACAGTGAGCACAAGAGCTCCACTGAGTTCCTACAGGCAGGCCAGATGGCTTTAGAGCCCACAGCTTGAACTTTGGCAGGATAATATTTTGCAGCACTGGTTAGGAAAGAGATTGCATGGACTCAAATTGTGCCAGGGAGCATCAGTTCTAATCTTAAACCACTGAAAATCTGAGTAACACTAGATCTCCCAGTCTATTAATGTATTTTGCTTTAAATCTATTAAACCTGACCTGTGGGAACCATCTTTCAACCAACCTGGAAGTGTGAAACTCTCAGCTTAATACCACAGTTGTATCTGATCAGCTTGCTTTGAGGCTGCCAGCAAATGGGCTGAATCACACTGATTTTTGTGAGGATTTTTGTAATCCAAATGCGTGGGTAGAAGAAACAGGATGTACACAATCCATTCACTAAAAGCCTTAAATAGTTATTTTGATACTCCCCCAACCTACTAAAAACAAGATAGAAAAGTAGTGACTTCTAAAAGGAAACCCTGCAGCCACATCACCTGCTCCCAGCCTGCCCTGTTCTCCCAACAGACACATCTAGTCCATGCCATTTCCCCTCTTGTCCAAACAATTAATTCCTTTGGTTAGCAGTCCTGAATTATAAAAGCATGAGCTGTTGCATGAGATACAAAGAGAAGCATAAATCAAAGGAATATACATATACACTGCATTCAGGCCAACATCGTGTAAGTCAGACATTGTCTTTTCCAGTTTGCCTGTTCACTTGGCTGAACACTTTAAAGAATGCTGACAGTCCTCCTCACCTACTTCCCTTCCCTGGGTCTCGGTTGCTTACCACAGATGACTATCATTTGACCTATACTGAAACAGTGATGGCTTGTCATCAAGTGATTCAGCTACATTATATGGTGTAAGCACTCCTGTGATTTTCAGTCTCCACCTAATTCCAGCAGGTTCCCGCTAACAAGAGGGACCCAAGAGGCAAGTGTGTCTCCTAAGGATGGACACAAAGCCAAGTCTTCCTGGCAGTTTAAGGCTGTAAATATAGTGGGTGTTTACAGGAAAAGAGACCATGTAACACAGGCACCAGCTCTAACTCTTACAGATGGAGGTGACAGTGTGTCCCCACATACACACACCTTCTGTGTCGGTGTACCGTCTCCACTGCTACATTACAAGCCAGACCCAGTAAATCCACAGAAAATGAAAAACAGCATTCAGAAAAATCAGAGCTTGAGACAATTACCTGTGATGGTTTATTCAATCCATGTACACCAATGTTAGATATACATGACAAAAACATAACCAAAATGGGATGCCCACATACTCCCAGTAAATAACCCCGTAAAACCTAATCCAGCTCCTGCTCAAGTCAGTGGATATCCTGTTTCTGTTCCTGGTGACAAGGATGAAAGCAGGCTTGTCTATGCTCCCATTCTTACTCATCACTTAAGGTGTGTTTTGGACAGTGTTAATAGAATCCCTGCAAATGCCTGTCCAAACAGCCTTGCTTTAGTTCAAATGATATCAAATAAGTGAACTAAGCCAAATTAAAAAAAAGGTCCCTGTTAATGCAAGAGTGAACACCCATTTTGTATTGCCATATAATTACACTGGAATAGCAGTTCTGACAAACAGCCTTTTGTGGACAAGGCCTCAGAAAACCCAGACCAAACCAAAAGCAGTTAGTCAGAAACTGAGACCAGTGTTTCCAAACACTACATTACTTCAACATGTCAGTGCAACAGTTAGTGCAAAAAAAGTGAAGTTAGAATGATTCAACAACTTAGAAGTTGATTTAAAGTGAAGGCCACAACAATTATCAGCCAACAGGAGTGCAGCACTTTAGTATTTCTAGTTGAAAGGATTTGATTCTCACACAAGTTCCTGCTGACGAATAAGAATGGAAACCTTGAAACCCTCACCAGTTCCTGAAAAGGAAAACTCCTAAAAAGGACTTTTTCCTGAAAAGGAATGGAGTAAAACAGAGCAGTTACATTTCACCAGAAAGCTAATGTCAGTATGTGACTACCAGCCCATGCCTTTAGGAGTGTGGAACACAGCAATAGGGCCTCTGAAAGGAAAGCCAGCACGTGAAAGGAACAGGAGCCAATAATTTAGTTAAGAAGCTCATCTGACCTACCAAGTTTAATATTAAAAAAGGGGGGGGGGGAGAATCATCTTTGTGCAGAAATGTTTTATTGTTTTGTGGCTTTTACTATCCTGGTAGATACATATATATGTTTAATTGAGGTGCACAACTTCATTGTGTACTCTGGAAAAGCAGAATCCATACTCTGATAAGCTGTCACACAGAGTAAGCTACAGTCAAGGTTTAAGAGCCTAAATGTTTTAACTTTTTTTCCTCAGACTGTTTGTATCCTTTCAAATCTTGCTCAGCTTCCTGCTACCCCTTACCCCTTCTGTAGTGGTGTAAGGGGCAAATCCACTGCAATGAAATTTTACACCCAAATAAAACCCCTGACACAACAGGCACACATGGTTCTATTGCCACTCCTCCTCTAATGCTGGTATATTTTTTGTTTACAGATTTGTGAGCAGATCATTTTGGTATTAGTTATCAGTAAAGGAAACCCCCAAACTACTGTCAGGAACACAAACAAAAACTTGTTGGACAGATACTCAACTTCTTCCCCTTGAGTCAAATCTGTTCATCCTCTCTTGACTTCTGCTTCCTACAAAGCAAAGCCCAAACCTCCCGAGCTTCCTGAATCACTCTGATTGTTCAGGAGTTAGACAGTTTAGCCATTTAGTGGCCTGGTGATCAATTTTGCCATCAGAATCCCTGAATGCCTTCGTTTTCCCCATCCTTCGCTTGCCACATAAATAGGCCTTCTGTCTACCCAGTAGCCTCCATGTGATGCTGATGTCTAATTTACTGCACTCATAACCCCTCTCTCACAGTGACCTCACAGGAATAACAGCTTTTGTCCTCACATGAGATTGGCTGACATGAAATGACTAGCCAAGTATTTGTTATGTTTTTTTTAATAATAAAAATTACATGTCCGGTGTTTTCAAGGATTTCAATTAGAGAATATTTTGAATTAGCTGCTCGGTTTTGTTGTTTTAATTTGGGAGGGGCACATAAGTAAATTAATTCTGACAAAACCTTTGATGAATGTTTAATTAGATAATACACATTCATACTTATGGTGCCTGGTAAAGCAGGGAAAGGTGTACCAGGACTCCTAAGATGTGACAAGCTGTGTGGAGATGGCCATTTTACACACTACTATCATGTACTTCTCCAGTCTGAAATCCCCTAATTCCTTGTCCTCCTTCATTTTCTCCTTGACCATTCTGACTGCCATAGCCAGTACCAGTTAAAGAGCACAGCTTCTGTTCTCCACCCACACCCTAAGGGTAAAACCAGTCCTTGGGAGCTCCCAAGGACCTTCTCCCTTGGGAGAAGGTTACAGCCCACTTCTGTTTCTCATTTCCACTTTGCTTTTCCTCTCATCTTCTCGGGCAGTAGGAAGAAAAGCATTTCAGCTGACTGGCAGGTATTTCAGCTGAAAGATGGGGTACCTCTAATAGACAGGTGTTTCTGATGGAAATGGAGAACCAGGTATTCACTGTAGGAATCCAGACACTGGCTGTACAAGTATACATCGATATTCTCAGTATCACACAGAATCACAGAATGGTTTGGGTTGGAAGGGACCTTAAAGCTCATCTCATTCCACACACCTGCCCTGAGACACCTCCCACTATCCCACGTTACTCCAAGCCCCACCCACTCTTTCATTTGGCCTTTATTATCTAACATAAAGTCAGGGTAAAACAGATTGCAATTCTGCCTGGGAAATTAAATGAAAACTCAGGTATCTAAGGGCCTTTGCCATTCAGAGGTCAATAAGAGAATTAAAAATATTAACTTTGTTTTACTAGCAGCTTGTGGTTTCTTTTCTGCTTCTGCAGAATTCTCTATGTCAAAATTTCTTTATTATTACCACCAGCTAACACATATATATACTGTTCTAACTTCAACCTGCATTTTCATTTATAAACACACACCACCTTTTTCAGAACACTCGGTAAGCTGTCTCTGGTGGTGGATTTCCCCCCCACATATATTTTTCATTTTTTCCCATATTACTGTATTGTAATAAAAATTTCTATTATTTGTATTCCATAAATTCATTTAAAAGCTGAACTGAAAACAAAAAATATTGCATATTTAGATCTCTCTCTATGCTAAACAGAGGGCAAAAAGGTAAAATTCATAAAGTGAAAGAGTATTTTGCTAGAAATAAGGGAGAGACTTCTGCTAGATAAGGCTCCAAGTTTAAAGGAAACTAAAAGATAAAATACATGTATCAGTTATTTGCTTCAAGACTAAATCCTAGTAACTGGATGAGATTCTTCTAGAAAAGGCAGTTAACATATAGTGCCAAAGTTTCAGATGGTTTAAGCACTCACAGTTTTAGTAGAAGGTTTCAGTGTTTACACAGACAAGAATCTGTATTTTAGAAGACCTGAAACCAAAACCAAAATGGCAGAGAAAAGACTGATATAAACACCTGCCACCTCAAAAAGCAAGCAACCAAGTAGTTTGCCATTCAGTCAGGCCAGTTTAGCAACTAACAACCATCCTTAAATCAGATCCTTTTAAGACATTGTTCTCAGATGCAGTTTTAAGAACTCAACTGGCAGCACGTTAACCTGAATTATTCCTTCTTTAGCTTGCAGCATTTCAGTAACACATCTGTTTTTATAGATGGAACATACCTGGAGCTGACTTTGTCCTCCCCACGGCAGGAGGGTCCTGCCACCCAGCAACTGAGTTCGGCCGGGCCTGGGCACACACGGGACACACGGGCTGGGACAAACAAGACTCCAGGGGATGCAGGGAATGAGGGGCACCTGACAGAGCAGGGCTGAGGATGTGACCTTCAGTGACCTGGGCATCTTTATTCTGGAAGAGATCCCAGAGGCATCCCTACAACTGCATCCACATGTGGAGATGGGTGTTAAGGTGGAGCCATCCTATTCTGCCATGTCACACAGCAGGGCATAGCAAGGCTCTGCCCTGCTGGCTTAGTGGGATTCATTTCCAGGAAGGGAATGTTGGGCTGGCTGGGACTTAGGAAAGCCTCCTAAGCATGGAGAAGGACGTGCAGGTTGCCTCATTAGGCTGCATATTCACATTATGGGACTTTTGAAAAACAGGATAAAAAGCACCTCTCAGGAATAAGGCATATGTTGGGTACTAATATCCAGGCAGAGCAGGAGCCAGGGTTGTAAGGTGTGACTGTTCATGTTTTAGGTACTTACTTTCCTTGTACAGTTTTTTTTCCTCTTTTCCTAGTGCATCTGGGTTTCCTTACAGTTCAGGAGTGTGAAGATACCAACTGTAGCTAAATGAAGTCTCCCTCTTAGAACAGGGAAGTGATACACATGTCCCCAGGCCAGTTATTTTTTTCACTCTCAGAAGTAAACTAATTTGTCTACAAACTAAAGCACGTGTAAAATTCATCCTTGACAAAATCTGACTCTTTCATTCCTAAGACCCCTGACAGAACAAAGCAGGCTCATTAGAATTGTCAAGAAGTTAACACTCATTAAAATCTGAGACCCTAGCTTCACTCAAATTGCATATGTAGGCTTTGTGGGTTTTGATACTATTCTTTAAAAATAACTGCCTTTTTTTTTTCCTCATCCAGCTAAATTTTCTTCCCTGGAGACTTCTCTCCAAAACTGTCAGCTACAGAAGTGGTTGTTACTTCTGCGGACTTCCAGGATATCAAGACATTACCTTCAATTAACTTTTTGTTCTGAAAACCAAAGTTCCTTAGGCACAACAGAAATGGGATGCAGACTGATCACAGACAAACACAAGCACTTGTCCCTCTCTGTGTCACCTCCTGACAAGTCAACCTACACAGACAATGTTTTAGAGTCAACGTGAACACAAAAAGTTTCAGGGATTGATCACTTCAGGGACATCACTAAGCAAAGGCAAACTGCAGCACTGTTGCCACAGAGGACAACAGAAAACCTCCTGAAAGAGGTAATTACTATAGATAAAGTTAAAAAACAACAGGTGAGAAGCTTCTTGAAAAAAAAAATCCAGTTAAAAGGAAAAAAAAAAACCAAGAAAACAATAGTCACCAAGACAAAATAACTGAGTTCTTTAATGAGGAAACCAATTCTTCAAACATATGATCACCTAGTACTGAAGAATAAGAGAAGAGGATATGGAGCACGAATGGAACAGTAATTGATGCTACAGAGGAACAACACCTATAGATATGCCAAGGAAAGTGGGAAGGTAAAGGTTCTGAACTCTGTCTACTGCGAAACCTGTGCACAGCGTTCAGAAAAACAGTACAAATACGAGAGAGGACTCTCACTGACCTTCATCTGTCTTTTGTTTTGCTCAGACTCCTGAAGAGTTCCAGTGCAAAGCTAAAATTCCTCAGTTTTGTAAATCCTGCTCTTTGGGGTACTTAAAATAGTTCTGTAATGTTTTGTGGCCTGGAGTCATTGATACATGTTCTTGACTTTAATTCTCTTTAAATGCATATTTTGCCAAGAATATTTGCCAGCACATCAGAAAACTGTTAAACAAATCACTTCAGGGGAAGCTACTTCTTAAAATGCAGAGCTTGGCCTCAGGTGATCACAAGGTGCTGCGCTGTCATGGCTACAGACTGTTAAGGATAACACTGGATCAACTGTTTTCCTCCTTGGAGAGGCCCCAAAAGGTGGTGTTGGGCCACAGCTTTCTACCTAGAAAGCTCATATGCTGGGTAATGCAGAGCACTCCAATCCTGCTGGATGCAGTGTGTGTGTGAGTGGGGCAGTGGGAAATGCCTGCCGGGATTTCAGCTGGATGCTGCCCCCCTTGGAGTCTGTCCCAGGCAGGGCAGGCTGAGGGGCATTTCCAGCAGTCCCAGTACTGCAGGGGCAGGGCAAAGCAGTGGAGCCCTTCAGTGCCATGTCTGCATGAGGGACACCCTGCAGCCTTCCAGAGGCACTGGCAACAGCTTTTCCAAGCACTCCAAGAACCAGCCCTCCATGTTCCATATCCTTACAGTATCCTTGCACAAATTTGAAATGAGCACAGGAATAGATGTCAACATCTGTCTACAAAAAAGTCACAGAGCCACTAGAAAATCTTTGGGATGGCATCCTTAGGGTATCCACTGTGCTACTGGAGCAGCTTGTAGCCAATGCACAACTTGAATAAGGAAATCAAGCAGTACCTTTTCTCCTCAGTAAGGTGTCAAGGCCTGCCAGGAAAGGCTGTTTTGCCTCCTGGATCATCACTTCGCACAGGTAGGCTCCTCCTGCTCCTTGGACAAACTGCCAACCTGCTACACATCAGGAAAACTCACCAAACCCAGAAGTGCTTCTCCTGTTTTCAAACTCACAGCTGCTGAGTTGTATTTTGTGGTACAGAGTAGACAATCACATATTTTCATGTTCAGAAGGCCGTAAAATTTATGCAAGTCAGGAGGACTGATAACAAAACTGAAAATTACAGTTAGTTTTTCTACTCTGCTCCACTCTGATGCATTTAATGGCATTAGTTTGTATTTAATCCATACTAATAGAACAGAAAGCAGTTTACTGTCTGAGGCAGACCAGATGAACTCACTTTACTTAAAAGCAAAATGAAAATTTTTAAAATTTAAAATTACAATTGCAGTAAAATTCCCAATTTTTTTTCCCTCTTAAACTATCATATACAGTCTCTCTGGATCAGCACAAAATTAAAATAGGGTAAAAATCCATTTGTGTTTCCATAAGGACACACTAAAAACTTCTCAGTTTGTTTTCTCTGCTCAGCTGGTACCTTACCATGAGAGACAGAGTGAGCCTGCAGAGATCAACTGCGTTCATGCCTGACCTTTTCCAGGAAAAGGGATGTGCTTTAGTAACCCGGAGCCCCAGCACCCAGCATGAATAAGACTTCACCAATTACACTTCTAAGAAGGGGTAACGGGCAGAGGACAAACCCCAGGCCCCACAACCATCCACCTGCAGCAAACCCCTGAGCTAAGAGCACACTTCCCAGTGAGAGGACTAAACACTCATGTGCGAGCTGAGCCCCTCCTGGGGGTGCTCCCCTCGGCACTGACCACAGGGAGTGTGGCTCAGGTGCCTCAGGCCAGGTGGGGTGTGCTTCTCTAGAAATGAGGCTTTGGGAAGAAAAGACATTGTGTGGTGCCATGCAAGTTTTCCTGGCAGGAGATCATACTACCCACAAGTAATAAAATCCTAGGTAGTCATACAGGTTATTTCAAACCACCATTGATAAAATCTTGCCATCTCATCTCATTTTTCTGCACCAGAACTACGCCATAAAGCAGAAGGTATGTTCTGTGATGGGAAAGCCCTCATCTCAGAATGCCTATTCCTGCCTTTGGTAGGGCTGTCACTCAGGGTCTGATACAACTATAATTTCTGTTCCTCCACAAGCAGGCAGTGGCTATCTCTCTGAAGGCAAACTTCCACCAACTTCCCCTCACAAACAACCCACAACCACCACCCCCACAACACACAAAACGCAACTATTTCATATTTTTAGAGGTGCTTTTAAAATAGTTAACTATTGTAGGTGTTAAAAAAAAACAAAACAAAACAACATTTTCCTCTAAAGAAGATGTGGGAGGTATCAGTATCAGCATCTTGGCCTCAATACTACTGTGAAGTGGGTAACTTATTGCATGATTTGCATGGAAACTTTGTGTTACTTGTTTCTTCTGACCAGAGGTGTCAGTTTTGTATCTCATTGAACACTATGGACCTTGCATGCCAACATGAATCTGTCAAGTGAACTGGCAATTATCTCCTCACATGTGACTGTAACGCGGCCTTGAGAGCAAGGTAAGAGTTAGGACAGAGGGCTTTGAACTGCTGCTGCCTTGACACAGTGAGCCCAGCCCAGAGTTTTACTGAGCCTGCCTTAAGGAAGTGCAGAACACAGCCCAGGTCCTTGGTCCCACACCCAGCTGATCTCTGCAACCTGGAGGAATCCATGAGAAACCAGAGGAGATTTTGCAATCTTGCTATTAAAGCATGTAAGGACTGACTGAATATTGCATTGAGGCACCCCCAAATTTTGGCAAGGCTTATGATTCCTGTTTAGGAGTCATGTCCACAGGCCACTTTGGCAACGTAAGCGTCAAGTTAGTGTTTATGCTTTTGCCTGTTATTTCTGCCAGCCCACAGCCCGCATTCACCTTTCTGAGACCTACCAAGATCCAGAGATACACAATGCTTATCCCTCCCTGTGTCCTTTCGCTTAAACAAGGTTTTACAAAGAGTGGGGGTTTGTGTGTTCTAAAGTATTTTGTTTTCAAGACTACAGATTCTTTAATAAAGAAATCTTTACATACAGGTATACACACATATAGACTTGGTACAGGAAGTCATTATCATTATGTGCATCACAAGGAACGAGCAAAGGAAGCAGAGGGAAGTGACTCGATGTTTCTTTCCCCTCCCAGGTAAAACAATGGCAGGAACAGAACCAGGTTACCCGCTTTGCTGGCCAGGCCTCAGTGCCTGCCAGGTGTGGAATTGCAAAGGACCCGAGACACAGACACTACAGCAACAAGTTAACAGCGAGGAACTGGAGGTTTAGGCAGAGCACAAACCTGCCAGAGCCACAGACAATTCTTTTATTCCTAAATTGCTTTCTGGGCAGAGATATAAAACCAAGCTACCACTGACAGACCAAATAAGCTCCATTTCACCTCTTCACAGCTACATGGCCATTTCTGCGACAAACTAACACAACATATCCCAGCAGGTTCCACCCAAGGAAGGGCTTCTCCAGTGGACTGAAGTGCCAGTTGCATTTGGGTGCCTCTGTCACTCAGGAATAAGGCTGAGGAATCCTTCTGCAGCACCTCCTAAGAGACTGGCTGGGAGGAGGAGAATCCTACCCAAAAGTTAGGCAGCACTGACTTCCAAATGGTGCGTATAAAGATTCATGCAGATGGTAACTGGCTGCTCGCTTTGGAAAACATCGCCAAAGTATCTGAGCCTGTCTGAAACCAAGGGGAAGGACAAGATGGTAGGAGATAAGTATTACTTCAGATGAGGAATAGAATTGAGGGAAAAGATAAACACTTCAGGGAGCAATGATGAGCAGAAATACCTTGAAAAAATCTTCAATTTTTTTTTAATCTGGTCTTTTCCTCCAAAACGATGTTCAGAATAGCAACATGGTCTAAATTCAACTCAAGGATGCTTTGTTTTCTCCAAAATTGCCTTGCCCATGTAGTTTTAGAAGTCCTTTTTTCCACAGCCAACAGCAATTAGCAATTGCCTAAGTCACCAAGATTTAAGCAGCAAGAAGTTCCCAAATAACTGACTTCCTCCATGTACTGCTTTCTCTACAACTCCTTAGAAACAAAGTCAAAATACAGCAGGAGTGGTGAAAAAAAATCAGAGCAATGAAAACAATCCACAGACTTGAGAGATGTGTCCAGCTCAGAGGAGGGGATGGTATTACAACACCCACAGCCTGAGACAGCAGACCAATTAAAAACACAGAATAATGGGATTTGAAACCAAAGGGAACTGAGCAATGCTTTTCCACTGATACAAAGCTCCTGGTTGTTTCTATCTCCTCTAGGAGGAAGTGAAAAAAGGTGATGTTTTAAAACTCTGTCACAAATATTTATGCAAAATGTGTTACTGAACTACATGGGAGTTTTGCCTATTCCAGACCCTGGACACCCAGAAAACAATGCAGGAAATTCCATTTTCCACTGAGGGAGGATAAAACACTTCAGTATTCTCTCTCTTCCCCTTTCTTCCCCCTTCTGTAGGGGCAGCTGTGTGAAATTCCCCAAGCTGCAATCTTGGCAGAATTGTCAGGAAGAAATGGACTGATGGGAAAGGAGGTTGTGATCTCTTATCAGCCTGCTGTTACATATGGAAGTGTTAGCTACATAAACCCCAATAAATACATAAAGCAGGGCAGATGTTCCCGGGCTGACAGGCAGCTCTGCCAGCCCCCAGCCCTGCTGGCAGCAGTTCCCAGTGCCGGGGCCACCGCAGTGAGCAAGTGGCACCACTGCCCTGGGAAAGCAGAGTCCTGTGGGAGCTCCCCCCTGGACAGCGGGATCTGCCAGCAGGGATTCAGTTCCACGGTCTGTCCCTTAGACTGACTTCCAAAGGTAATGTTCTCACTCTTCATTCCTTAGAGCACATGGGCAGATTGTTTTCTGACAGCAACACCACAGCTTTCCTGTGTTTTGCCTTCCAGCCAACGGGTTTATCTCCTGTACCACGAGCTGTGTTGAACTGGGGATCTGACGGCATCATCTGAGGTGTCTGATCAACCAGGCCTGGCTCACTCCATTGGTCTACTGGTCTAACTATGGAAAAGCTGCGAACTGGGAGGCTTTTCTGCACTCTGCAAATAGAAAAGCTTGAGACAACTCTCATGTAATCCATACTACAGAAATCCGTGCCAAAAAGCAACATCTACCTGAGTAATTTCAGAAACACACTTCACAAGACCTGCAGAATTAAAAGTAGTTTTTGTACTGCTTGGGTATTTTTATAGTTGATTATTTTGAGATAAACATAAAGACATAAACAACTTTATTTCTTCATTCCATTTTGATAAAAATAATTAAAATGTAATTTAAGCTCACTCAAGGAAAGAAGCTATTGAGAATGTTCAGTAGATGTATAAGTGACATGAGACGTGTAGTTAAAACTTTGCAATGCTTTCATGTTTCAACAAGCAGTTACATTTATAAAATGATAGCAAGTTTAGAAAAACACCAGAGTGTTACATTAAAAAATTAAAAAAAAAAAAAAATCAATAAAAAGATAGTTGACTGAGCCCTTAAAAATGACAGGGTGCAATTTGAGAAAAAATGCACCCACCCCTACTAATTAACATTAAATAACCAAAGAGTTGTAGCAGCTTCTGGGAAAAAGGCCCTTGGAGTGTTATCAGTACTCTTCATAGGAAACCTTATTTTTTAATTTCCATCTAAATAAGGGGTGCAATTCAGCAGTACTTCTCCATTGCACAGAAATTGTCAATATTAATCCACACTCTGACAATCAAAGCCCTTGCTGGACAAACTCACTTCAAATGACACAGCCCTTGTGTCAGAGACTGAGGAAATGTACAAAAATCAATAACAGAACGTAATACCACTTTCAGAAAAGTCAGAAGTGAAACCAAGGTTCTTCCAAACCCTGATCTCACAACTATGCTATTTTGTTAATGGCCATGAGCATTATTTCAAGATCTTAAAAATACCTAAGAAAGATCAAGCTAATGCTTTAGCTAGCACTCTAAAATCCCATGGTTTATTTTTCTCTTCACATTGTCACCTGTTACATATACTAAAAATCTGTGTTTGTACATTCATTTGTATTTTATTCAATACATTATTTCACTGCCTCATGTCATGGCCTTGATATTTATGTCTACATATACAAAAATGAATATGGATTTTAAAAAACCCAAACGATGCTCCCAGTTTGAAATTTTTGACTATGTAACTTAGCCCATTATCCCTGTCACTGTTTACAGCATTATAGAAACATGCACATAAAAAAACCCCACTGCTGGGGCTCACTCCAAAAAAAATCCAAACCTTCGAATACTTCTGAATTACCAATACTTCTATACAATGTCTTGGGGGTTTTTTTTCTACTGATATTTTTAATCACAAAAAATTTCAAAATGAAGGAATAAACAGAGATTGAGCCTGCTGCATGGAATATAAAAGCTAATTCCTGAGAAGAACTGGAGAGAAAAGGAATTTATCTGGGTTAGAAGCATTAACAGCAATTGAGACTTTCTGCATGACATCACTGGAAGCAGCATGTCATTTGCTCCAACTGATGCCATTTGCTCACAGACAGCCAGTATTTTACAAGGCACCTCAGCATATTTATCCCTTCCTTCTGGCTGACACTCCTGTCCCTTCCTCCCACCTAACACACAGAACGCGTGGGAAAAGGCAACGCCAAAGAATCACCTGACAAATGGATTTCACCCAAACCCAAGTGACACTCACAGATGTGAAGCTGCATCACAGGCTTTTCAGCATCCCCGTAACCGAAAACAGAAAAGAATTCACCACATTCTGTTCGTACAATGACCTTGGATAACTTGGATCTGTTCTTGTGGGACTTGGAGCTCTGCTCCCGGATGGATGTGAGATGAGGTAATGCCGTTCAGACGGGGCTGAGCACTGAGACATTACAGGCAGAGCTCAACCCTTCTGGCCCCAGTTCTAACCTTGTAATTACACTTAACTGGGTCAGTGGAATTTCTCAGCTGCCACTCGTTTCTTTGCTTCTAGATTTCCAGAGTGCCGGTTCCATATGGACAATAAACTAACGGACTGCATTTCAAAAACATCTGACTCCAAGAAGCCCAGATTTGTGCTGCTCCTCCACACTGCACTGCAGGGTGAGCTTGTGCTACACCTGCTGTCAGGGCAAGGCCTGGCTCTGATTGTCACCACAGCCAGAACACGGCCACCCAACTGCAGGGAAAGCTTGGAATTACCAAGGGATATTCCTCCTTAAAAGTGCTTTAACAACAGAATCTGACTGAAGCACAGGATAGTCACATTTTTAAATTGACTCCGGGATCATTAAAATCAAGAAACTTCATTCTGTCTTCAGAACTGAATAAAGTTGTGAAAAAATATGTTCTATAGGGTTTGACTTGTGAAAAAGAAAACCTTGCATTTTCAAATCTCTAGAATAACAGTGGCACAACCAATGCAGGCATTAATATAACACATGCCACAGCCAAGTGTCTGTTCAGTGAACCAGAGGGAGTTTGGTACCTGTCTCAATCTATTTACCCCACAAATACATCAGGCTAAGCTTCTAAAACCTCATAAAACTGAACTCTCAGGAAGCAAAAATTGTGCCATATCAGTCAAGTATCCACAAACAACTTGCACAGCTCTACAGATATCCACAGATATACAGGCTCACTGAGATAGGTTTCCTGCTGTTTCCTTTGCAGAGAGCAATACAAAACCCCACCTGCCGATAGGAGAAAGCGGGGCAGTTCAGACTAAGGTTTCAACCAAGCCCTGAGTCTTCAGTTCACCTTTGCAAGAGTTCTTTTCATTTAAAATGCATTCCACTTGTTTCTAAGATACCCATGTCAAATTAAAAATAAAAAAAAAAGAAATTAAAAGAGAAAGCAGAATCATAGAAGTAATAACATTCCCCCTCACCTCCTTCATCTTTGATGGGTCACTGCTAAGTTTTTGTCCATGACCCAAATTCTGCCCACAAACAAATTTTTAAATGAAACTTCAGAATGGATGTCTGGCAACACCATAAATCACCAATGCAGTATAAATAACACCCCCTCCCCCCCAGGATAAGGCACATACTCATGCTTTCAATCCTTAATAACAACAGAACCCCCGAAGTACACAGAACACCACCACAAAGCACACAGGACAAGGACAGTGCTGCATATGCTCCCTAAAGTGCAGGTGGTACCAAAGCAGATGTTAGGATAAAGATTAAAATTGAACCTCCTAAATTCACTCCTCCTTGTTCCTCTGCTGGGAACACCCCACCACCACCCCCCAAAAAACACACATCACCAAAGAAAAGTCAATACCAAACACAGTCACAGCATGTAAGTTATTTGCCATTTCTCATACTGAGTGACCAGATGTTAACTAAGATCTTTGCAGAGAGAACCAGCTTAAAGGTTTTATTTATTTACTGGACAAACAGAGCCACGATTAAAATTAATACTTCTCCACTTTGCTATAGTGATTTTTTTTCAGCAGGACATCAGAATTCATAGTTCTTCATACTATGTGGCTACTGAAATGTTGGAAGTTTTGCAGACCAACACTAAATATACTTGGACATAACCTTTCCCTAAAGCTCCCGCAGAGCCCGGGCTTGCAGTGGTGCGGTCCAGCCTTTTGCAGCCCCCAGGCTGTATCTTGAAGGCGGGACAGGCAGGGTCTGGGCCATCCCTCCCCCCCTCCGGCTCACACATGGGATCACTCGTGGCTCACCCTTGGATCACGCCTGGGTCACACGTGGATCACCTGTCTTACACCAGCCTCACATCTGTCTCCCCCTGGAACCCCCTGGATGCCCTGTCTCTGCCCAAGCTCATACTGGATGCCCTGTCTCGCCCCCTGTCCCCCCGCATGCCCCCTGTCCCCCCGCATGCCCTCCTGTCCCGCGGTCCCCCCCCGGCCGTCCCTTCGCTCTGGCGCCACCTGCGGGCCGCGCCGGGCTCCGCACGGGTCACGCAGCCACTGCCACGGGGCCCGTTCTGCGGTGCCGGGTCACGTTCTCGGGGGCAGCACAGGGGATCTCTCGTACGACCCAAGCGCATAACAAACATAAGGCAACGTAACAGCTAGGAGACAGGCTGGCAGACTCCCTGGGAAGGCGTTGCTGAAGGGCAGGACTTTAGTAAAGCCTCTGATAGCATTTTCCACAACACTGTCCTGGAGAACCTTGCAGCCCATGGCTTGGACAGGGGCTGTCCACTGGGTGGAAAACACCTGAGAGTGGTGGGGAATGGAGCTCCATCCAGCCCCAGCTGGATGTCACTGACAGAGCTCTGCAAGGAACAGGTATTTATTGACTTCCCTTTTGCCTTTTCATTGGCAGGGCTGTCCTGCAGCAACAAGACCAAAACCTTGCAGACAGACTTACTCTTTCCAAAGCACAGGTACACATAAGTGAACTGCCATGCTTTTTGCTGTGAAAACGCTCCTGCAGTTCCACAGTGTCAAAGTAATCCCACTCAGTCTCACTGGTCTGGCTAAGCACAGGAAAGCCGAGTTCCCTAACAGTGCCCAGAGACACACCAGGGAATTAACCGGTCCTTTTGTCCTTTCTTGAGTTGGGAGGCTGACAGATTTTTCTGATACAGATCACTTTCAAATCACTGACTGACCTGAACAACTAAATAAAGTGGAAATTAAAACCTATCAGAGCCCTATTAATCCAATTTCTTTATCAGCACCAACAAGTGCATTTTACTCCCATCTTACTGTTTGCAAAACTTTGTGTGCTCATCTGTGTGCACAAAAATAAATGTGTTCATGTGTGTTTATATACCTGGGGCATGTTGGAACACTCATGTCATTAACAGAATTCATCTGGTAGCAGACAGTGAGAAGGACCAGAAGTATTTCAGTCCTGCAGCAAGTGGTTTACAAACAGACACCTCTAAAGAAAGTCAGGTAAGGACTGCCTCAAATTTTCAGGGCTCTAGAACAAACACTTGAAAAATGAACACATAAAACCAAGACAGACTTGGTACACATTGTCAGTGCATTTACAGTCTCAGAGACTAGTTATTTAAGGATTCAACAGTGTGTTTGGATCCTGTAGCTTGCCCCAATGGCATCCTGAACCACCTCTCAAGAAGAACTACTGTTGTTTTCAAGGCAAACATTGCAGAATACTGAAGTGTGGAAATATGAAACATCTATGTGGAAGAGTAACAAAACAACGGCACGAACACGGACACACAGCCTTTTCCATACCACAGGCAGTAAGGTTAGTGCTGCCCAAAGTCAAATTAGCTAGTCCAGAAGCAAGACTTTTTTGTGTGCCAACCTGTGACTGACACACACACATCCCACTATTCCTCAAAATTCCCCATGGCCAGGATGAAGACAAGCAGCTTTTTAAACTGGAGCAGAGTTTATGCAGACCAGATGCAACCATAAAAATACAAACCACTTGAACCTTAATAAAATACACACTAATGAAAATGTTGTAAAACAGATACTAAAACCATAAAATATTAACAAGCTTAATCAAAATGAACCAGGGTCAAAGCCACTAAGTCCAGCCATCATCTGCAGAAAGCCAACAAATGCCAGATGGATTTTGGTTTGGGGCAAGAGGAGGAGAAAAAACCCCAAACCGATTTTGAACATTGTAGCAAACTTACAAGCGATACACAGAGAAATTACTCAGCATTTAATATTTCACTGACTTGAAAAGTTACAGGTTTTTTACTAAAATTCATTCAGTCACAACTCAATCTATCCTGTAAGAGAGACATCTGGTATATGTTAATAATATACCAACTGAGGGACAGTTGGCATTTCTTTCCCCTCAATCCCTTCTTTAATGCTATTTTCTGAAGAACTTTGCAAAACTCTTCTGAAACAAGTAACTCCACTTGACTGCAGATCTATAATATCCTAAACATTTTCTTAAGACACAGATCTTTATAACTGAGTATTGGTATGAGGCTACTTTGTCATAAAAAGTAACATCTGTGTGTAAAAAGTAATACGAAAATGAAGTAACACTCATTTTGAAAAATAAATATGTAAATGTGACAAAGCAGGAATATGCCTCCCACATTCCTCCTGAAAATTATCTGCCCCATCTGAACATTTTTATCTCAGTATTTTCCTTTTTATAGGAATGCAGTTCCCTGTTTACCAAACTTTCTGAACCACTTCAACCTTCAATTACTTCAAGGCAAACACTACACTCCTCCTCATGGTTTGGTATTAGTATGATGCTGTGATTACACATACCATGCTTTCAGAAAATACAGTTCATCTTGGGCTCTACAGGGCAGTGTAGCATTCAACTCTATGCTGATTTTGAAAGCAACAGAAGGATATTTTTGCGTTTTTAGACTACCAAGGCTTAGGATTCACTTCTCTGGGCTGATTGTGCTGTGCTTGCTCAGACCCAGACAAATCACCTGACCTTCATGCACTTGTGGGATCAAAATCTCTAATACTTTGCAGCCCAAATATTTAAAAAGCCTAAGAATTTAAAAAGCAAACTTCAAAACATTGGTTGACAATTCCTTTGTTTGCCTTCTCCCCCACCCCCGCGCCCCCCAAGTCTTTGCAAGAATTTTCCTGAGCAGGGACATTTGATTTTTTTTTCCTTCTCTAATAAAAGTGAAGATCTGTGGCTCAGTAACTGCAGCTTCAGGAAAAGCACAGAGTATCATGAGACAGACATGGAAATCACAAAGAACTGGCAAGCATTTCCTAGTGCAGGATTCAAGTGTGAGACTGCCAAGGGAACTGAACGATCATCTACAGCCAAGTTGCTCATGCAGTTTTCTAAAAGCAAACAGAATTGCATTCCAGATCATCACATAACATGAATGGTGTGGGGAGATTTAGGCTACCTGGGCAAGGGAGGAGAAATGTAAGGATTAATAGCGTGACCCACTGCCATGGATTTTCCAGGGAGACTGTGGGATCTCACTCATTAGAGTTTTATGAACAGGTTTGACAGGCATCTGGTGGGAATGAAGTAAGTACAGTTTATCCTTTCTCCAGGCAAAGAAGGGGCCAGCAGAACGTCTGGGGGGCTCTCTGAATCCTGCTTTCTGTGATGCTGTACTCTGCAAGCGGAGCACGGAAAAACACTTTTCCAACAACCCTCAAGCCCTGACACAATGTTAAGAACTATGCTTGGAAAAGGAATGCTGGGCACTGAATTCTCTAAAGGTTTCTTTACCAGATACTGCTGTTCCCCAGCTCAGTGAACACCATTTCATGCATTGCTTGTGAAACCTCCAAACACAACCACTCCTGACAGATTCAAAGTTTTCCTACTCTGAATTCCCTGGAAGCTACAATTTTTTTTTCCTTTTTCCTTTTCCTTACAAAGGCAATTCCTTTATTCTCTTCAAGGACACACACAGAGGGACAAGCACATATTTCAAAATCGTGTCTCAACGCTGCCCTGATCTGTCACCCACCAGACATCACCCTGTAAGCCTCCCCAAACAGTTCTGTTACAGACAGGTAATGCTCTTTATAAACCCTGATTTTTAATGACTAATGTAAGTAGTTACATCTTGAACTGAGTGGATATACATTGTCACTTGACATTTAAGATATCAATCCTAATTTTATTTATGTACACACACACATGCATATGTAAGGAAAAATCCTCTCTGGGGAGAAAGGGATTATAACAAATGTGCCCAACATAGCAAAGTGAAGATATGCACCCAGGAGAGGCACTTCCTCACTGGAATCCATGGAGCTGCATCCCATATGGCTTCCTTTGTTAAGCAACTACTTATCAACTTAGTAGTAGACTACATAGGTGAAGCACTATGAGACACATCCCGAGCTGCAGAAAACTGAGGGATGCCATTGCATACCAGTGAACCACCAGCATTTTCATACCTTCATCCTGTGTTTCAACAGTTCTCTGTGCACCTCAATTCAAAAACATTTTTTGTTTAACTGCAGAATATGTTTTAAAAGAAGAAAATTATATTTTGCTTGTAACATTTTATTGCACTGTGAACGTTGCCAAATTCTTATCCTGAAGATGGGGAAAACCGTCCCAGTTCCCCTTCTGAACACCACTAATTCATTGCTGTATTTCTTATCATTGCACCCCCCTTCCCCTCTATCACAACTCTCCACCGAGGAGCCCACTTGGAGAACTAGAACTAGACTGCATTTTTCACATGTACTTTTACATTTATTTCCCAGGCTCTGCCAGCCACTGGGTTTAATAAAATGATTTGCCATCTCATATTTCAAAGGTAGAGCCTGTCATGCAAGAACCCATTCCACTTTCCATGTTCATCATCGACACCAAACATGCCAAACACAAACAGCTTTCAAACCTGCAAACCTTTGGGAAATAGTTTTCTACCTGGGAATATTAAGAGACAATAGGCACCTTAGGGACTTTTTCCACAGTATCTCCTTTTTCTATTAAGATTTTCATCTGGACTTTGCCAACTAAAAGTCTTTTCTTTCTTTCAACTATGGAGCTGCTGCCGGCCAACTTTTTTAAAAAAATTAATTCCTACTTTGAAGTTTAGAATCAGCTTTTAAAAATCATGATTTTTTTTTTTAATAATGGTAATAAGCAAACTACTCACGTGCAGAAGTACGTCCTACAATGCAGATGTGGGCGTGTAAATCTGCCCGGGAATGTGCAGTACCTCTTCATTGCAACTTACAACATAGCTGCTGTAATTAAGATAATTACTAGTTCTTCCATAAAGTTATCTGAATCTGTACTGGCCTTCTGTATATAAAAAATAGCCAGTGACCGAATGACCACCTTCAAACAATTTTATTAAATGAAGAAAACTTAAGGTAGCATCACTAAAATAACTTCTCTGAGTAAAGACCTTGTGACCAGGGAGGAAAAAAAAGCTTCCTATAGTTAAAGTAACTTTTTCAGCTGTGCTGTCTATTGAAAATATTCTGTTTCCAGACACAGATTAATTATGTTAGAATTAATCTGAGACAAATACTATCTTCAAAATACTACTTGTAGAGCTACTATAACAGTAACATGGAGAATTTGGTTTAATTTCTCCTTAAAACATTAATTTCATACAGTCAGTGTAAAAATCTACAGTCTAAGTGATTTTGCATTATGTAGTCAATGTTCCCATATGAGCCACAGACAGAAAACATTTATAAATCCTTCAGGACATTTTTTTACAGTACTCTCACTTATTGTTCATTACTACACTTAGGTGATGCATTTAGTTTTGCTTTAAGCCATATTGCTTTCACAGAGGGTCAGGAGTTGCTGGGCAAAAGATCCATCCCAGAAGCAGAGTCAACTGAAAAGCAGCTATTCCTCCCAGCTCCCCCCTGCAAGCAGTTCTAAACACACAGAACCTGCACAGAACACGCAATGCAAAATACAGCGTGCTCCTTCCACAGCCTTCCCTGAATCCTGGCACCAAAGCTTGCTCCATGGATTATGCTCTAAACAAGCTGAAGTGGTGCTTTGCCAGTGACAGACACCAGAAAGTCAGCACGACAGGCTGCCTTAAGCAGGACTAAAAGAGACATGGACAGGAAGGATCCTCTTGTTTGCTGCCCCTTTTATAGTGGAATTGAGACACTTCAGTGCCTCTGTGTTCCCAGGTTAGCTGCCAAGTGAGGAATGATTATCACTGCTGTTCTACAAAAAGGAATGGCTATGGAGCTGTGTTTTAAAGGTACTTAGGTGCCTCAGGATGCAGACAGGCACCTACTGCTATTTCAGCTCTTCACCTAATTAGCAGATTTAGTTGCAGATTCCAGCCTTGGCCAGCAGTGTTTGATAGCTGTGCTGTCAATGAAATCATAGCAATATCATTACAGCTGTCCCTCTCAGCTTTGTGTGCTCACATGGAATTTCAGTTCGATGGGAGAGGAGAAGGACAATATTCCAAAACAGCAAAGAATATGCTTAGAGTGAATATGTATGAACGATCTGCACTAAAATACATAACCCAATTGGAATTATGCCAAGACAGGATATTAAATACCCTACTTTAGTTTAGTTGCCTGCCCTTCGATCTATTAACCGCATTCTACTTCTGCAACATTAGTTTCTCCTTTAATTTTGAACTTCTAGTTCAGAGTACTCCAACCTAGGATAAGCAAAGATCTACATTTATATCATTCTCAGCTTTAAATTTGTTATTTAATCTTTGTATATTGTGTCTTTATCTGGAGTTAAAGATATTTTATTAACTGCATCAGGTTGCATACAACAAAGTATATTTATACAGCTACAAAATTCTCTGTTAATAAACTGGGTGCTAATTAGCATTAAAGGGGTTAGAAACATTTGCAAAACAGCTCCCAGCACCACTACTGCATGGAGAGGCTGTCAACATGGCTAGGAATTCTCAAATACGTACCTTAAATAAACTTAGAAACATTAACATTTCAAACTTCCCAAATCAAAATGAAATATTAGAAAGCCAACATTTATTCTTCTATTTTTACAGGGCTGTGCACATTCACAAATTGTATCAGATATATATGTATGTCACTTCAAAAATAAAAAACGGATAGCAAGTGTTTCCCACCTTGGTTTTCTTCACGTTTTCTATAGAATTTAATTGTCCAGGGTATCCAAGGTAGGATCACTGGGACTAAATGCCAGCTTTATTCTGTGGCAGAGGGCTCAACTCTAATGCTGCTCTCCCAGCTGACATGGTAGAAAGTGAAGTGGCCTCAGTGTGCAGCTCTCTTGGTGCCATGTGCTCCCAGAGATGTCCCCATCTCCCTTCTGCAGGACAAGCTCACAGCACAGGTCTCTGTGCTTCAAACTCTGATCCCCGTTTTATTTATTGTGCACCTTTGGATAAGCAAACACAAGGTCAGTGAGCGATACTGAGACTTAGATTTTTCTTTACGCACCTTTTAAGCCTCACGGATGTTTAGCTTTCCAAACCTGTTCCGTGCCCCACATGCACTCTGGCTCATGGGTACATGTACACAGACACACGCTCTCCTTTGTCCTGCGGAAACCACCGCCACGGCCGCTGGCCTTGGACCTGCTGGCTGCATCCAACACTGCCATGAGACCAATCTGCCTGCACACCACCTGCATCTGAGCTCAGAATGAGAAATAACCAGCTCCCTGTGCTCTGAGTCACTTCCCCGTGCATTCAGCTGACAGTATTTTGTTCGTAGCAGATACAAAATCCGGCTGTGCTAGTTACCTGCTTGGCATGACCCTTCTCCCATCACCTGCAGATCAGCAGAGCTCAGCTGAGTTGGCTCTAACCTCTGTTTTCTGAACAGGCCACAGTCCTGATCAAAGTCAGTCTGTACTAAGACCAGTGCTACTCCTTTTGACTGGAGTCACTCCAATAATAGCAGGGATGTTCTTTGCAGGATCAAGTGAAGTGACATACAGAGAGAAGCCTTCCTGGCTCTGCGACAGCAGAACACTCAAATACAGAGCATCCTGATTTACTGCTAGATTAGTTTGTGAACTGAGACAGTGCTGACACAGCCAAAAAAATTAAAAATCATCTTTAACAGGAGCAACCAGAATGTGGCAAAGAATCACCTCTAAAAAATGAAGCACAGACCAGACTAAGTCTATGCAATCTCCCTCAGAGCTGTCAGATTTTTTCTTTCTGCTTCATGATTTACAACATCACAAACTGTGCAGCAGACATAGTAACAGCAGAGGTAGATGTTAAGTGATTTTTCTGACTCCCCTTATCTGCCCTAGTACTGAAAAGGCCATGTCTGCCTGTCATGCAGCACTTTTCCCTCCCCCAGAATCTCCAGAAACCAGCCCGAACATACCCTCTGAAGTGGGAGACACAGTGTGCAGACCATCAGTGCCCAGCTCCTTTAACAATTCTCCAGTGAAAAGGTTCTGCTACAGCCTCCACAGTGCAGAGGAAGGGATGGGGACTTTTGGATTTGGAGACTTCCTCCTGTATTCGCTCTTTCATCATTAAGTTTTTGCGTGCAGCCACCTAAACTGGGGACAAGGCAGTGCCTTCATCCCGAACCTTGGGCAGGTGAATAAATGACCACAGACACCTTGGAATGTTACTTTTTAGGAGCAGCGCACGGAGGAAAATCTTTCTGATTATGGATTTTTTGAGAATAGCAAAGACATCTTATACTTGGTAACCTTTTAACCTTTGATAGGAATTAAAATGCACTGCATTTGACTGCAAGAGCTACCTACTAACTATAAACTACAGAAGGTACCTCAGTTCCTAAAAAAACTCACGGGTTTATGTCGTCTCCAGATAATACTGAATCTGGGACGGAGTTTGCAAGCTGCCCGGCCTCGTCTGTGAGCACGTTTCAGAAGGAAGGTGCAGGAAGATGTTACGGCACAGCTCGGGTTGGCACGAGTTCTCCTTGAAGCTCCCTCAGGATGAGATGGCAGTCGGTCCCTGAGGGGATGATGGAGGCCTGGGGCTGCTCCGGCAGCGCCCACGTCCCAGGGGCTGCAGGGGCTGGAAGGGCCGCAATGCCTCCAAAAGGTCCCTGGGTTACCCTTGGAACGTGTCAGAAAGCGGCATATGAACCCGACCGAGCAACGAGAGGAGCACCACCGAGGGGCCGAGACACGGGTGCCTACGCCCTTCAAAGAGCAGCAAGCCCTGCTAGAGCTCCTCTAAGTCTTAACATACTGAACAAAGACCTTGAACCAAACTGAGATGCTAATGGTAGCCGCTCAGTGCAGAAAAATGTTAAAAAGCAGGCAAAAATGGACATAAACCACTGTTAACAGGTTCCCACGAGACCTTACCTTCCCAGTAACAGGAATCGTTGTAAGGAAGGTGCACCAGATTTGGTGGCCATCACACACAGCTCTATCAAAGGTTACAGCCAACTATGAGTGGAAAAAAATGTAACTAGCTGGAACTTCCTAAGTACCAGGGACAATGCTTTCCAAATAGCACACAAGAATGAAGAAGAACCCTTGGTTAAAAATTCTGGTAATCCAAAAGACTGTACACTGAAGGGTAAAGGAATAGATGCTTCTTAGTGCAGATGTTTCTTAGTGCTCTTTGTCAACAGAGGTCACGTATCTCCTTTGTGCTTGTGTTGAGGAAGACCCTTTAGGAAGTTTTAACAACTGTAAGGCAAGGCAGGTAACACACTTGCTGTAATCACAAACACAACCTTTGGTTTTGACATCTATTATTTTAAGGTAGGCACAGTTGGGAAGACGTTATCACAGATGTTGTCATTTTTTACCGATTAAGTATCACAGGAGTTTATACAATACGTGTTCTGAGAGAGCAGTCACAGATCTCTATCATTTATTTAGGAAAATCTTTTTATTCTATTCACTTAGGTCTCTATCAGGATACAGTGGGTTTGGTAATTCCTGAACTTTTTTCTATGTGGTTCCCCAGCCCGTCAAGACACAGCTCATGGTAACTTTTCTACAGGTGAGACAGAAAGATGTCAAAATATGAAGTCCAGAGCACCAGATTGAACCAAGAACATCAAGGAGGCCTCTCTCACATTCCTTCTCCTGCACCAATGAAGCTGCAGCTTTTGCCCCTTGCTAACTCCCTCAACTAGCCCAAGACTCGCCACCACTGGCCACCGGTGAGCACAGGGCTGTGGATTTCAGCTGACGGACAGAACAAAAGGCTTGGAGTTCACTTCAGACGGAATAAAAATAGGGAGCTAAGTTTGATAAGAGAATGAGTTTAAGGGTTTCAGGAGCAGGGAAAGAATGTAAGCAAAGAGACAGGAATGAGACAAGAAAACGATTATGAATGTGCTGAAAAAGAAAATAAAAAGTTCCTCAGGAAGGGAAAGGTTATACAAGAGTGAAGGGGGAGGGGGAGGAAGCAGGGGAACACACTGGCAAAGACTTCTGAAAAAGGACACCAAAGAAAAAATGGGGTAAGTTTACAGCTTTTCTACTTCGCTGAACTTTCTGCTCCCTGTACTATTAACTTTTCTCACTGGCTGCAAAAGAATGAATTTTCAAGTTCTTTTAGCCTGCCAGTATGACAGAGTAGACAGGAGAGAATCCCTCAACAAGCTACAGGATCAACATCACAGCTACTGTCATAGTAACTTACAGCCAGATCTCATCAACAGCCTAAAAAACTCCATCAGATGCGTTTACCAGGTCTTTCTTCAGATTTGTTAAGGGCCAAACAAATGAAAAGCAGCATTCGTCCTAGAAAGGCTGAACGTACAAACAGCAGCAGTGGCCCAGTAACGTGTGTGTGGCTGAGTAAATCATCAGAGACTGAGAAAAAGCAGATCATCTTCAATTTACCAGTTCACTGGTCTCTAGGTGTCAACACTCCTGACATGTTCATTAAGCCAACGATCAGTCCTGCAATCTATCAGCTACATCTCTTCAAATTTACTGTGCTGAAATGTGCAATTAATTGTGCGTTGGTGTTACATTATTTGTTCTGCAGTCACAAAAGCTAATCTGTTGCTGTGTGCTAGTTAGCTAGCCTGGGAACCTTTGTATATGTTCATCATCTAATGCTAAGCAAGTGCGTTATTGACATTTAGAGGCATCACAAAAGACTCTTGTAACTCAAAAACTCTGTTCCTGTAGCTACTTAGAAACAGCTGACCTTAATGCAAGCAACTGCTTGAGTCCAAAGGAAAACATAGTGGTAAAAGGCTAGCTGGAAATTTCAACCATCTTTTAACCTTCTCACAATTCTTGCCATTACCATAACTCTTCAGGAAATACACCATCAAAATCAGGCAATTGCTAACAGATGTGTGGTGTATTTTAAGCCTTTGTCAATACTCTAGTTACTGAGCTAGAATCCCAAATAGTCCAAACCCCCTGAGCTCGGGGGGGCAGAGTGCTCCCTGATTTACTCAGCTCAAGTAACAAAAAGCCACATACTTTCAACTTCATTGTCCATGGGATCCCTGATGCATCAAGACAGCACCCATCCTGCCTTTGTAAGCTGTTTCTGGTGTTCCCTCAGGATAAGAACACTGCAGCCCCTTGCTGCTGGAGTCAGTGTACAATCCCCTCAGCACTGCCAGGAACCCTCCCAGCCAGCACAAATCCTCATCCACACCACAGGAGGGATGTGACTCCCAACTCAGTCACGGCTGGCAGGACAGTTTGGAACACAACAGGGATGTCTGCACTTCAAGGCTGAATACACAGCACTGAGCTGGCTCTCCAACCACTGCCAATTCCATCCCCACGGAAACCAGGCACTCCTGAGGGTGAAACGTCCACACCTTCACTTGATCTGATCAGCACACAGATGTAGATTTCAAGGACAAGACAAATCCACATTGTGAATTTTTATTATTCTTTCAGCTGGGGAAAATGGCTAAGTATAAAGCAGGAAAAACATGAGAATACAGAGGAAAAGAGAAAATATTGGGTTTGGATTGTATAATATAAGCAAAAGTGCTTTCATTGAGATTAACATCATCTTAAAGCATCCAAGTGGAAGCATAACTGAGAGCCAGAACCTAAAAATTATCAAAGTAGGATTCACTTCATTGCTTGGATCAGCCAAAAAGCTGGGCATATAAACTCTCCTTTATAGTTAGGCATCTCTTCCAAGCAAGTCATTCCACCCTTGTGCAGCCAGCCCCTCCAGAGGCAGCCTCATTCTGCCTATGGAGGGCACCTGCTTTAGGATGGCACAGGTCACCATGCCCAGCTGCACAGGGAGGCACCCAACCTTCAGAGCCTAAAACCTCACAGCAGGAATCTGAGGGCTGCTGTTCCCAGGACAGTTTATCATTACCCTGATTTCCCAAGGACACAGCAAAAGCTACAGCCAGTCTGAGATACCTGAGGTGGTCAGATTCCCAAATCACACTTGTTGAACACTCGACCCACCCTTTCTTGAAAAATTATGTATTAAAACCTATGGAAAAATATTTTTACTACTATTGCTCTTTACAGAGCTCTAGCAATATGAAAAACTGACCACTTTTTGTAACAAAATGGGAGTAAAGTTTAAGCAATTTATGTGTTCTTTATTCTGGTTTAACATTAAAAATATAGTCTTTTTCATCTACTTTAAAAATGAAAAATAAAAAGGTATATAAGGGTCTAAAAAACAACCTCTGCATATATTCTAGGATGATAATCAAGTTTGGTTTCTTGCTCAGGCACATAATTTTAGAAAGGGATATTCATGGAAAAAGAAACAAGGAGAGGAACATGACAAAAAAAGTTCTGAGAAAAGTGTAGTTTGTAAAAAAGATGCTTTATATCTTCTTTAGAAGGCAATGTTTTAATGAATTCAAGCTCTAAATCAAAACATTCTGCTTACAGAGAACACACCTGGCAATAAGCACTTATATCTCACCTATGAAAAGTACTGTGAGCCCAAATAAAGACGTTACTTTTTCTTCCCAGGGACAATGAACTTGTACTCAATTTAGAGGTGAAAAATATATACCAAAAGAATTTTATATTTGATATATAAAGCTGTATATACATACAAGCTATGTATCTTGTAAAATTAAATCTCTAAATCCAATTCTTAAATATTGATCTTAGACAAGAAGAGCTTAACAGTTTATACTACAATGATACTACATCTGAATGAAATCCTCAGTAAACATTTGTAATATTATAAGTCATGAAAAATACATGTCCTGTATTAACTTTGTACAAACTACTGAAATATTTGCAGGATAATGAGTTCTTTTCAGTGTAAACCACTGAAATGCAGCAGATTAATTCCTCCCTTTTGGATGCTATACCCTACAGAATGGGAGCTGTGGAATACATTTTCACCCTCCTAAAACTCACTAAGAATCTCTCATTGCCACTTGCAGTCATTCTCCAGCACAGTTAATTAGGAAGTGCTAGCTTACATTTCACCTCCTGTTAATTAAAGAAAATAAGTGTAATTTCCTAGGCAGGTCAATAGGAAAGAAATTAAGACCCAAAAGTTCTTAGCTGTTAACAGTTTAACCTGCCAAGCAAAATCACTCTGTAGCAGCAGAAAAACCCTTTTGATATCCATTTGATACTCCTTGACAAACCAAGACATCTGTGTCATGAATAAACCATGGGAATGCTAATGGAACCAGGATCCACATGGCTCTAGGGTATCATCAGAACTCTACTCTGAGCTGCTACTGTTCCACAAGCTGTAGAAATTTGAATGAAAAATCTTTGAGGGAGTTGAATCCTTGCAGCCATCAGATACCTCTGAGAAACTAATCACCACAACTGGCTTTTCATGAAGAGTCTTGGGAAAGGAAGAAGATCTGAACTACCTATGTGTGGGAATTAGCTGTTACTGCCCTGTATCTCCTACAGGCTACCATCTAGAAGAAGAAAAACGTCAAATAAAAATAATTAAATAACGGTGGGTTTGAATGCATTTGGCTGTTCTTTATCTGAACTGCAGGTAAAACACGTCACCATCTCCTCACACCATATTTTAAGTCTGAAAAAAGACATAATAAATTACTTAAAATGTGATATGGGGAAGAGTGAAAGGGCAATATAGAAAAGAGTCAATATTATCATAGTACTGCAAGATAGTATCTAACTTAAAGGTAATTTCCCTGTTCTATTTAATTACTGGGTTTAAGCACTGGTTCCAGTCTATGATGTTAAAACCATCTGTACATTAAAAAGCATGTTCAGCCCCATAAAGTGGATACCTAGAGCACGCTGAAGAGCACTGTGCACAACACAACACAGAGCTACACTCCAACTTAAAAACAAACCAACCAACCCCAAGCCTCTCTGCAACCTCTGCCGAGCCAAGTGGGAGCCTGCAGCAGGAGCCACGGGCCTCATGTTCATCCCCAGCAGGAAAAGGTCAGGTACCCTGGCTGCGGCCTTTCCTGCCCAGAGACTGGCACGAGCACCACAGAAATGCAAACTGGGTTCTTCTGCAAGGCCCACTGGAAGCTTTGCTCCAAAGAGGAGGACTCACAGTGATGTGTGTGTGTAGGAGCCTTGCCTTCTTACTTCTTATAATATGGATAAATTGTTCGTACTTCAGTCCCCTACAGAAAAATACCTCTGTAATTGCTATTGAGGTCAACGAGAACAGGATAACTGCTTAAGTGCTGGATATATAATTTACATCAGCTTGGAGCAATTCTAACATGAGTTTTCAACTTCTTCAACATCTTTGTTTAATGTTTATTCAAATGCTGCAGTTGTGAGAAAATAGTTATCACCTGAGTCTGACAACAATTTCTGCCTTCAAATACATCTACTGCCTTTTTTTTTTTTTCCAACCATCTATGGCAAACTTAAGGAGAACTGGACTTCAGGTTTTCAAGTCAAATGGCATCACCTTTCCTTGCAAATTATCAACAAATCCCAAGATGCTCCAGGCTGAAAAAAGACAAAAAAGTAAAACCGTAAATAGTAACTATTTCCTCGCAATTTGGGGATATGTTTTTTGTGCAATTAGTTAACTGTTGTCAACATTTACTGAATTAAGCTGAAACATCTTTATTCCAATACAATCTGCAAAGTTCAGTTTCTGGGCTACATCTGTTACCAAAATGCTGCTACGATAAAGCAGATTTGTTTAGGTTAGCCAGGAATGTGTTCCCAAGGGATTCCAGTAACAAGCTTGCATTGGTAGTGAAATGATAGGTATCTGTGATGATCAATTTTGACCCAAATGTAGGCTTTATTTACCATTCCTATTTAACACCCCCTTAAACCCACTTGGCACAGTTGTGAGATCAAAGTGACCTGGGATGCTAACCCAGCAAAAGCGATGCATAGTTCATTAACCAACCCAGAAAACACTTCTTTATAATAGGAAAAATGCAAAAAGACCAAATTCATCTTTTTTTTTTCTTTTCCTTCACACCTCTAGCAAGAAAGCACACAGCAGTGGGACTAAACTTATCATAAAGGCAGGGAAAGAAACAGGAAGACACAGTGTGCTGGTTTACAGCTCACAGCTTCAACATGGGGGGAAAAAAAAAATCAGCCTGTTATTCCGAGGGTATTTGTTTTGCCAAAGCCACGACCACGACCGAGTCAGGAGTGACCGTCTCTTCATCAAGGGCACGTCATGGGACCTTTGAGTTGGAATGTACATGTAGCTATTTTAAGTTATTTTAAGTTAGGAGCTTAAGTCAGTCATTGCACTGCACGACGGTAAGATGATATATAGTAAAAAAGAATAAAAAGATCAATGGAAAGTTTAGAGAAGAACAATTCCATTGACAGATCTATGAAAAAATAAAACAAAAAAAAATCATTCCAGCTTAAAACACAAGGCAGAGAAACATTTTTCTCTGGAAAATTTATATTAATTTTAAATGAGCCTTAAAATAGCCAATATATCAGTTACTTCTAACAGTGATGAAAAGAAATACCATCCTTTCACATGAGAGGTTTTTGACCATTCTAGAGGAATTTTCCCAAATGTGGAATGAAGACCACAAACAGATTCAAAGTAATTTAAAGACTAAAAATTGAAACATATAAGAGATACCTTGGAAAATGCCCTCAGGGATGCTGCCAGGTGAGATTCTGACAGTGCCTCTGCAGGGACAACACGCCCAAGGTAACCTCTGAGAAACAAGAGATTCTGCCGTGCCAGACTTTGATTAAGGACAAACTTTGAAATCAGGAATCTTTGTTGTATATGCAAGAAGGCTGCAGCAAATTATATTCATGCATCTGAAGTACCAGAAGTGTTCTTTCACACATGGAAAAATACTGTCTGTTGAGGACAAAAGAAAAGTATGGATCCAAAATCTGGGTGCCAGACGTGCTTGTAAAACTGCACAAAAATATGGAGAAGGGGGGAAAAAAAACTCCAAACCCAATCCAAAACAAAAAACCCAACCCACACAGTGACCAGCTGCAACAAGCCAGCAAATACCTCAAGGAGAAGCAACAGCTGGAAGTAGTCAATTCCAGGACTGTCGTGGGTTAGCAGGGTCCCCCCCGCGGGGGGACTGTGAGATGGTTTGTCCAGGTTGATTTCCTGGACAAAACCAATCAGAAGTTTTGGTAACGCCTTTTGCTAATTACATCTTTAAGAAACGGAAGAGAAGGTTAGTGGTGTGGTTTGAAATCAAGTAGCCATGTGAGGGAGGAGGCAGCAGGCCCCAAGGGGGGCCAAGGCCTCCCTCCTCCCCCGGCC
>JAWWES010000041.1:65058408-65090565 GCA_035583135.1 Lophotriccus pileatus
CCTCCCCCCACGAGAGAGGGGGAAAAGAAACAAATTTTCCAACTTAGTTTTAAAGGCACAAAAACAAACCATGACAAATGGTCATGAACATCAAAGCAAATTCTTAGGTTTTACTTAGGTAAATGTTGGCCGGTTCTTTATGTCAAAGTCACCAAGTTGTAACTGGAAATACCTGTGGCAAGGGCCACACCAAATCCCCTGCTGACCGAGCCTTCTCTCTGGGGGAATACACATAATACTACATCATGTGTAACCTGGTACGTGCCTGTTTATAACAAGCAATATAAAAAGGATTAAGTAGGATTTGTGATAAGGATTTGTGCATGATTTGTTCTAGTTTAGCACTTGGGAGATGCTATGACATCATAGTTAATTCCAAACCTCTTGATGTAGTTAACCTGATTTATAAGAGTATCACATTCCCACTGGGCTACAAGAGAAACAGAACACTGAACCTCACCACTCACACCCTTCCCAAAGGCACCATCCAGGATTTCACTGGAGAGTTTAAGCTGCAATAACGCAAAATCCCAGCCATTAAAAACCTTCACACACCAACATATCCACTTACTGTTTCAACAAAATGCCTCTAGCAGCAGAGCTGCAGCTCCCCTGAACACCACCATTCCTTGTTCCTCCCTGTCCCCACCTAGCTAGTGAGACAGACTAGAACTGAATATAAGGGAGGTCACCCCTTATTAACAGATTGCATTAGTTATCTTACTAATGATTTTAATAATTGTGCAAAACAAGGAGCACTTGAGACTGCAGGATGGAACCAAACGTTCATTGTGCCCGTGCGGCCAACTCTTACGCATTGCTGCCAGAGAAGGAACCTCAAGCTGAAACTCCTTCAGAGCCACTGGTGCAATTGCCTGCACCTCACAGTTTACTGTATCCTGTACATTCAACTATTCCTCCACAGAAGCTTCAACCTTTGACTGCAGCCACGTGTAAATAAACAAAGATTTCCTTCCCTCAGTTTGTGCCTCAGCAGAACAGCTGTCATGGCAAACCTGCTCTCTAAGCACAGTAAAAATTCCAGTGAACCCCTGCACTACTGTCCAGAAGGTATGCAGCAGCAGAACTGTATCAGCCAACCTTTAAATAAAATGTGAAATGCTAGAGATCACAGAAAAAAAACCACAAGCCACCAAACATTTCACTTTGTTCAGCCAAAGCATCCAGCATAGAAAGAATGACACACCATGTCTCTACTCACAGCTGAAACACAAGACAATACACTCACTCAATTCAGTGCCCGAGTTCTCCAAGTCCCAGCACAGCTTCACTGCTGCTGCCTTCCCTCCACACCTGGATGAGAGCAGGGAAAGCTGAGTATTGAGATGGCTGCAACTGTGAGGCCTGGAATTGCAGTCCCTCACTCTGTCAGGCATCAGCAAAGCCCCATGATCTTGCACAATACTTGTTTCTTGGGTTGCACCACACACTTCATGTAGGAGTCAGATTATTTTAAGTACAAAATTAATCTTCCCAGATCTGAGTCCAAGCCAGCAGTACACAAGAGCAGGGAGTTTGGCTGCGCTGGTGGGGTTAAGGAACACACCTCTTCCCTTGAGAGCAGGGAGCTTGCACTGATGACACCATTAAGAAAGAGGATGTTTTTGTTGAAAGGTGTAGGACATGGCTGAAGCCATAAATCATCAGCGCATCTCAAGTTTTACCTTCTCCCAGCTTGCCATCAACCAACCATCCTCAATAGGGCCAAAGCACACAGTTCTTCCCAAAGATACTTCCAAAAGATCTCTTTCCACAGGATCTGCTGCGGTGACTTAGGGCTGTCCCTGAATCCTGTACCATTTCTCCTTTCCCTTTTGTTCACTGATACTGATATTTTCAAAACCTCTCCAAACTCAATATCCCACAACAGCACTACAGTGACACTGCCTTTGCAAAACAGAATTTAGACACCTCCGTGGCCACAAGCAGGACAGTGTAAACCCTTCTGGGGGAGGATGTACGGCCTCCAGAAACATGGGTGGGCCCTTATCAGACCACCTTTTCATGTGCCAGGCATACCTTGTTCCTCCAGGAATGTCCACAGTCCTCCAAAGGAAGGCTCATTCCAACTCAACAGCATCATCCCTGAGGAGGCTACAGTGACCTCTATTCCTAATATCATTTTCATTCTTTGGGTTAAAACAAGGAATTTGGCAGAGAGATGGGGGAAATTAGCAGCAGGGTTAGAAAAGAATTCTTTTATTGTTGCTATTGATTCCTAGTTTTTCTAATGTTATTATTTCTAATAATTATGCAATCAGACACATGATGTGTGGCAGTATATTAAACAAAAAGCAATTTTAGTTAATGTTAAAAGCATTTTTTTTTTTTGCTTCACCTAATATCACTCAAGAATCCTCTTACAATCTCTGTAACTAGGAGAGGATGCAAACTTAAGAAATTCCAGTAAAACTTGTCCTCTGAACACCACAGCTTATAGAACCCAGCTGTAAGCATGTGAACCGGACGGGAACTTGGCACAATCCTGTTTTAGCCAGGAGCATTTATTATCCTTGCAAGATACACAAGGAAATTCAGTTCAGCACTCTGTAGGCTCCAGATGTTTAACAGCGCACCAAAGCTCTGCTGGCACCTGAGCTGCAGACACTCCATTGCTTCCTGGGTTCAGGGGGACTGCTCCGACCAAAGCACAGTGAGCTGCGGCCCAGAGTGCTTCTCAGACACCAGGGAACCTCCAGGGGAGACAGTACTCTGTGAGCGAGATCTGCCTGCTGTCTGAGAGGGCTGGGCTCTCCCAGCATGAAGGTAACAATGCAAGTCCTCTCCTTCATTCACACGCTTCCTTTTCCCCAATTTCTTTCAGAAGCTGAAGTGTGTGGGCAGTCCTCTAACAATTTATCAGTGACAGACCATGCTTCTCTTCACCAAATATGACATTCCCCAAATCCTTCCAGTAATGCGTATGCTTACCACCCCCTATTACTTTTGTCTGCAGTAGTGATGCCTCAGGGCTGCACAGAGCCTGGGCCAGGCTTTAGAGCAGCACTTGGCAAAAATGCAGTGTCTAAATGAGCACCTCTGTCATCGTTAGTCACTTCGGAGGTTACTAACAGGGTCACGAAAGACAAACATGGCACACTGAGTAATTCTCATCTCCTTAGCAAATCCTGCTGAAGCAGAAGTTTGGGATACTGGTAGCTTCAAAGTTTTTCTCTGCAGTTACAAAAGCAAGGCTGAAGTCTAACACAGCAGCACCACAATCTGTAGTCCGAAAGTCTGAGCTTTAAAGTAAGAGAGAGACCTACCTCAAAATTTCTGTGGTACATGTAAGGTGGAACATGTTAAAACTCTGAGTTTATGCATTTATGGAAGAAGTCAGCAATCCTTGGCCAAAATGGTTCTAAATATTAAAAGCAAGTTTTAGAGAACGGAACAGCTAAAATGTACATTACAGGTGAAAACATTGTTATACCAACCCTAATGTGGAAAATATTCATTTTACGCAAATCATAAATATTAACTTGCATGAACAGAACTTAGAATTACTCATTTTGTAAAAAAGTATTCTGAGTTACTGGTGCCATTTTCTTTGTTTCCCGTTGTGCTCCTTGGTTGACTTGCAATCCCAGATAGGGTCTGATCCAGTAAATGTTTCCAGATGTGAGGCTCATATTTAATACTCCACCTAGAAGTAAATCTCATTCCCATTAGTTACTGTTTGTATAACCCTTCGGAGTTCAGGCTAAAAAAAAAAAAAAAGTAAAAAAAAGTCCATATCCATTAGAAGGTTAAGAACTTCCTTATTCCCTGTCAAAGAGAAAGGAACAGAATCCTAGGCCAACAATCAAGGCCCACAGATCATCCATTTCAGTAAGATACAATTCCCATGGCACTTCCATGACTTGCATGGCACATGGGACCTCCCCATGCTACTGACGCTGCCTCTGGACTGACTGGGAAGGTGAGCTCGGGGCAGAGGGGGTGACCTCCCGCACCTCTCCTCTGCTGCAGGAGACAGCTCAGCTCCCCAGGGTGGCCCCAGCACTGGAGGCATTCCCAAGAGACACAGCTCCTACACAAACCCCCAGCAAGAGGGGCGAGCACACTGCAGCCCTGGCAGTGCCAGGGCAGGAACTGGGTGGGACAGACCTCGGGCAGTGCCCCTGAAGACATTCCCAAGGGACACGATCCAGCTCCTACACAAACGTTGTGCCTGCAGCCCTGGCAGTGCCAGCAGGGCTGCCTTCTGGGCAGAGACCTGGGGACTTCTGGTTTGTCCTATCCCTTCTACACCTTCCCTGAAATCAAGCCACAGACAGCCAGAGAGCAGACATGGCAGTGCTAAAAGCTGCTTTCAGAAACTGCTGTAATCAGGTCCACAATGCTGACAGGTCTCCTGTGTCCCACTCTGTGCAGAGATAAGAAAGCAAGTGAGCCCTTTAAACACTGGCAAGAAGCATAATGGTATCTCTAAGGCTTAGCTGTCTGCAAAACCAGTAATAACTTCTACTATTATCCAGGAATCCAGTGCCTCTCAGATAATTTACCTTTCAGCACAATTTACGAGCACAAGTAAATATACACACCAAAAACCTCCTACAAAAGGATGTTCAGAGACCTCAGGAGCATCTTCTTTGTGTTCTTTCTTTAGTTCCCTGCAACAGCGTAACCAACTTTTTTTGAGCTACATCATTTCGCCTCTTTTGAAGGAAAGAAGTCAAGCCTTTTCTCCTAAAAATAATTTTTCAAGTTGCTTTAATGATGTTAAGAAATAAGGAAAAAAGTAATAGAACATTTCAGACAGTTTATTAAGTAAAATACAACAGCACCTCTTGGGTGCTGGAAGAATTCATGCTGCAGCCTTACAGTGGCCCCCTCATGTGTTAATGATTACATATATTCATTCACTACCAAAAATAGTTTCCTCTAGAATTATGCACAAAGAACATTTGTCCACAGTGAATTTCAAGCCTGGCTGGTCTGCTTGGGTTACAGTTACTCCTAATTTCACAGTGGCAAAAATCCAGAAGTCTACTTTGTGCTGGCAGTTTATCTTTTATGTCAGGATATTTTCTTCAGTCATTCAAAAGTTGGGAAATTGCAGCACCTAAAAATGGAGATCTATACTGATGGAAACAGTTATCACAATACACAAATTACCATACCAAAATCCTAGTTAGCTCATCTGGAAAGAGCATCTCTCTCTTTCTGCACCTCCCCCCACGTCTCCTCTCATTTTGGTCTCCTCAGGAAGCCACAAGTAGAATCATCTTGATCACTGTCACATGCCTTAAGAAATCATTAAACGCTATCAAGACTGAAACATTTGCAAGCTTAGTAAGCAAGGGCTACAGAACCAGCAGAAAAGGAAAGGCAACAACCAACAGTGTGTGTTTTTAACGTGATCACTGTCTGAAGCAGGAGCAGCGGGCGGGCTCGAGGCTGCTGCTCAGCTCCGAGCAGACATCGAGTCCTTACACTGTAAAATGTTTGACACACGTTTTAAAAGTCAGCCACATGCAAGCCTCTCGAAGATTTCTCCTGTGTTGCCTTTAAATCCTCTACTCTCCCTTCCCCTCTTTTATATATTTTTTTTTTTGGGGGGGGATGCAGAGAAAAATTGCTCCATTCCTGCTTGGAATCCAAAGGAGAACAGGAAGTAACGTCTGAGCTCCATAGAGATTCATTTTTATTTGCTTACAGGACGTGGCGGATTCGAAAACTGGCTTCATTTTTCAGTATCCTTAAAGGACCTGACTTTTTTTTTTCCCCCTTTTTGGCAGGGAGCATGGTTGGAACTTCAAGTTCAGCCAAAATAGACAATAAAACAGTAAGAAGGCATAATGCCAAAAATGCAAAGGGATCAGCATCCAGAGCATAATTCCACCCTTTTTTCTCTCTCCCCTCCCCAATGATTTACAGAGGAAGACGTAAAAAAAACAGAAAATGTTCTTTGTCCTAGAATGAACTCCTCATATTTTAAAACAGCCAGCAAACATCTCAGACCCACTGGAGGCAAGCTAAAGAATGATATTCCTCATTTAAGCTGACAGATTTTTTTTAATCCATATGTTTTATTGTTATGTTCTTTTGAATATTATACTTTGTTCTCCTTCTTGTGAGAAAACATTTGTATGAAGTAACAACATGTGGAATCTCTCACACAACACAATATGAAGTTTGGTTCAAAAGCAGCCTTCCTTTTTTTCCTCCTAGCTCATGATATGCAGTTTTAAACATTATCCTTACTGGAAAAGTGCCTGTATTAGCCTCTAAGAAAAAAAGCTCTCAATTAATTTAAAAATCTCATTTTGCTGTAACAAAACTGATTTTATTTTTTTCTCCAGGAGGGTCTAACCTGCAAATAATGCTATGAAGAAGTGCAGTGGCCAACAAAATCAGTAAAGCTTCTTTGTGAGGATATGTGCAAATGTTTCCTCACATTTGCAACAGGAAGCCAGGCAGGATGGGTCTGAGGGAAGGTCTGGAAGCTGTATAGCAAAACTGGAGGGAAAGACAAAAATAGATTTTAAAGAGGATATTGTCTTCCTTACTGTATTAATCCTTGTTTGGAATTAGAAGCTAACAATTCAGTGTTTCTTTTCCATCATATGAAATTAAACCTATGTAATTCACACAAAATATCCAGAAGCCATACAATGTCTTCTATTTATTAACAAGAGTCACAGAACTACCTCTGCACAAGGTTGGGTCCAACTCAGAAACCAAAAAATGGCAAAGCAGAGGCTGATTCCTTTATGTAAGAAGTGCAAAGTGCACCTGAAAAATATTCACTTTACCTTTCTAAAGAGAGGAAAGAAAAAATAAGTATGACACTTGCATTAAAAACAACTAAAACCTTAATTGAAGATAAAAAGGTAGACCTTTTGGGGACATGCAAAGTATTTTTGCAAAGCATTTGTGAGGCCAGACTCTAGAAATGTAGATGACAGTAAGGAAAGAGCCAGCAAAGGCCATCAAATCACCAAGAATTTAAACAGGTGGTTTCAGAGGAACTCTGGTATGAGCTCACTGTGAGATAGGGCAAATGGAACACCAGCCTGAGCTAGGAAAAACACAGCTTTTCCAGCAGCATTAGTAGAGCACAGCAGAATCAACAATACGGGAAAAAAGGGGGCAGGAAATCCTTCTCAGTTGACACTCATGAGTGAAATTTCATGTTCAGGAAAGAAAGTGTAGCAGGTACAGTAGGTTTAAATACAAACCAGCTGAAATCTGCACACACTTGTGCTGATCCTGGGAATAAAACAAAAACACAGAAAAACTTCACACCCCATGCAGACAATCAGGAAAATAGACCCAGAAAGGATGAAACTTAACAAATCCCTGCAGTTTTAAAATGATGAACGATTGACTGTGTGGATGCTCAGTACACAGCTGTTTGCATGAGAGATGAATCTTGCTCAGTGTCATGTCAAAACCCACATGAAGTTACCAGGGCAAAGATCACACAGCACTTTGGGCTATTGTGGACTTTTTAAAAAAAAAAAAAGTCACAAGGGAAACCAGCAATATAGCTTAAAATATATCCACTAGGATGCCTAGGTTTCCAGAGGAAAAATTAGATCTTTGATTATCGATGGCCTGGACACAAAGCTCAGCTTCATCTGAATCCTCACAGTATCTTGTGCAAATTCCATTTCCAGTGCCTCCCGTATCCATTCTATGAAGGAAATCCTGCTTGCTGGCTGGACTGCAACTTCCCTTCACGAAGGGAGCCCTGGTGGTACTAGGGGAATGCCAGGAGCAGAATTCCCACCTGCAGGCAGGGTGCCAGGACACCCTGGGGCTCAGCACTGCACTGACCAATCCCTGCTGACTGAGGCAAATCTCAGCTGCTTTGCACCCATTGGTCTCCAACCACAAGGCCAACCCCCTGCATGTAAGAGCAGCTCAAATTTCCAAGTGCTTTTTGTGATAAATGATCAGCTCATATCCTGAGCTGACTTCAAACTGAGCTCCACTTCATCCCACAGCTAATCCATCCCTCTACAGCCCTAACCTGGAATAACAACAATCAGCACAATGGCCATAGTGCATCCTCAGGATGCTACAGACCAGCACAGCAGATGCACTAGGGCAGTAACACTGTTTTGGAGCAGAAGAATTTTGCTGCAATGGGCCCCAGCAGGAAACACCTGTACCTGCAAAGGGCAATACACCCAGAGAATACACCTGCAGACAGGTGCTCACAGTGAGCACCATTTGTAGAATGCATTTGGTGTTGATGGCACGGGGTAGGGAACAGCATCTGGGTTTGTTTTCCAGCCCTTTTCCTTTGTTTCACTGCCTCTAATGTAGGTACAGACTCCATCTGGAGAGACCACAGGGAATCCGTACACTGCTCCTGCAGTGACATCCCTGAAAGGTGGAATCTAAACTGCAGGAAGAGCTGGTTCCAGAGCCAACCCATGTGCACTGGAACAGCACTGCCTCAGCATCAGCAGGAACCCTCCCCTCCGTGTGTGCACACGGGCTGGTACCACCTTCTCTGCTAATGACCAAGGAGCAAGAAAAGCCCAGCCGCACACGCTCTTTGTCAGCCTCAGGAACACACTGTCCAAAGGACAGGAATGGTTAAGTGGCCTAGTGGGCCTTCAAACAAGAGAGCCGAGACCAGAGGAATGGGAACCAGGCCAGTTGTCTAGACAGCAGGCAAAAAACCACGCCAGCTAAATTGAATCAGCTGCCTCCTTTACTTTGTAAAGTGAATGGCAGATTATAGGCAGGGTAACACATAATTTGTGATTGAAATTGCTTCTTTAATCATGATTTCAAGATATGAGCTTCATCCCAGGTCCATATCCACTCTCATGCATGCACATCAAACCAAGAGCCGTCTTCACAATAAACAGCAGTGGCTGTGCACTCTCCCTAGTTTATATATTCTTTTGTTGATATCCCCCCCTTGCCCTTTTCCAGGCTATCATAAGTTTTCTGCTCTTCACAGAGAGTCTTAAGATTCAGACTGGCAGTTTCTTTCTTGAGAAAGGGGCAAAGTTGGCAAAGGACAAATAACATGATTTGTAACCTCTACTGACTACAATCCATGGCCCGGACTCTGGTACGGAACAGCTGGCAGGATACTGAACCTTAGTTCTTATTAGAGATCTGCTATTTAAACCCAGTAACTATAGCCCAATTTTGATCCAAAGCTCTCAGAGGAAACGTGGTGAAACTAAAACATTACAGGGGGTGGGGGGCCAGGCATGGGGAGAAATCTGCCTTTGTTGGTACTGATATCTGAAAGTCCTAACACCCAACTCAACCCTTCTCTAGAATTGAAGGTGGAATTTGTTATTATTACAGACCTCATGCAATACATCACCGGGGGAACAAAAACAGGAAAAAAGGGACACCAGTAACAGCTAAAGCAGAAAACTATCAACCCCAAAGTGGTGTTCACGTCATTTTTTAAGTTACACCTCCCGCCACCTCATTGTCTTAAATTGCTGAAATTTGATAAAACCAATATGAGTTGGTAAGATCATCTCCAATTATTTTTCATCTGTAACACAGCCACTGAAAATCCCAGTGGAAATTTTAATGGATGTTTGAATATTAACCTTTTCTGTTTAAAATTTCAAAGCTCTTCATATACTTCCACGCTGCTGCTTATGGCAGTAAAAATAACTCTTAAGCAACTGTATATCGAATTGGCACAGTTTTGCTTAAATATATTTTTTAAAGTATTCAAATGAAATACTTAATGCTGCAGCCATCAACCTTGTAAGAGTAACAGCTCCTGTGTTTTGGATTTCGTTTGGTTTGTTTGGTTTTTGTGTGGGTTTTTTGTTGTTGTTGTTCTTTAAGTAAAGTGGAATTGCTTTTTGCTATTTTCTCTGGTTGAAGTAAAATAGTGTATTATGAACCCTTTTTCGAAACAGGGAATGGTTTCAACAATGAACATCCAATGCGAGGATTCCATATAAAAACTTTAAAGCTTTACAGTTCTTTTAATCTAAATCGCATTCACCAATATTTATAATCAATACACTAGTTTAAAAAAGACTCCCACAGCTGTGCTAGGCAGCGCTTCCTGAGCCATTGCAGTGAGTTACAGCAAGCTGACTTATTCCAACAGCAACAGCTAAAATACAGAACACACCACTGATGTCACAAATCCTGTCTCCTGCACTCAGACTCAGAGAACACATATGCACCATGAAATTCACACTGCAGTTCAAATAATCTCTATTTCAGACAGTATCACAAGTGATAAACCAAGTTATTTGTAAGCTTTTGATCAGGTGTCTGTAAAAAAACAAATGAACTCAAGAAAATTGCATCTGATTCACAGATAATTGTGATCAAAGACATACTTACATGAACTGCTATGATCACAGCAGGTTCCCATAATCACCTCACAGTACAAAATACTGAAAAATAAACACTTTCCTGCTCACCAAAAGAAAGCATGAACACAATTTATTAAAACAACATATTACCTCTTAAAAATGCCTGCTAACCCATAACTACAATATGCCAATAACAATAATAATAATACATGTATCTGTTGTTTATAGATACACAGAAACCCCCACAGTTTAGTTTTTTTCAATAGGTGCAACTATTGAAAGAAAAAAAAAGTCAATATGAAGTCAACAGACTACTACTGAGTTAAACTATCAATACAACACTGCAGATGATTTTCAGTCAATTTGCAAGCTTTCTGTTATCTCCTGATGGCACTCCATGCACCTGCATCACACACACCAGCACAGAGATCTGCACTGGAGGCAAGAGGTTTAAAGAAAAAAAGCCCCAAAATCACGTATTTGCACCAGTAAAGATCCTGTTCCTCAGTGCCCTGCAGAGCTGCTCTGACTGTGCCACCTCTCAGTGTGGGCAGACCAGGGTGGGTAAACCAAACCCCTGTAGGGCACAGGAGACAGGGCTTTATTTCAGTCCATGTTCATACACAACCTAAAATGGAGCCCTCGCACAGAATGGGTTTCATCATTTGTTTACTGCCTTAAACCTACAGAGGAACAGGCCAGAAGGCAAACACTGAGCCCTGAAAACAGGGAAACACAAGACAGAGGCAAGACAAAGTCCTGTGCTCACAAGAGAGCAAACACTTACAACAACAACCTTCTAACGCCCAGAAATGCGTGCAATGGAACAGAGGTAAAAATGCAAGGCAAGGAATATAAAGCAGTAAAGTGACCTGGTACAGCAAATTGGCATGCATTTGATTCCAGGGATAAAAAGTTAAAGGAACAGACATGTCCTTGCAAAAGGCCAGCTCTTCACAGAACATAAACCTCGTAACATTCGAGTTCTGGTTTTGATTTCAAACCCATGAACTTTAAGTGGATTTGAAATCACACAAAACAGGTTCAGCCATTTGTGTTTATAAGAGGAAGACCAGACGGGCAAGCTCTGATTGGGGCAGGGACACAGATCCCACTGTGGCTCCCCAGACAGGCCCTAGACCCCTTGGGAGCCAGCACAAAGGAGTGCCCACAGCTGGCAGCGCCCTCCGGGGCTGCCTGCGCCCAGCAGCAACTTGGCCTGGGCTCTGCTGTTGCTGTTGTTGCCAAGTTTACAAGGGAACGTTTCTATTCAAGGAGGCTGGGGGGAGTGTGGGAGCCTCCTGCACCATGTCAGTGGCCTGGCTGGAGCTGTACCCCACACACCCCACAGCACTACCACTGCAGTGACCATAGGCTTGGGAACACACAGGAGAGAAACTTGCAGAGATCAGGAACAACTCGCACAGGCAACCGGGAATCACTGGGAAAGGGGAATGGCATTTCAGGCACACAGAACTCCCATTAGACACCTGCAGAGAAGCTTGTGCATCTGCTATCTGCCTTGCTGTTCCAGTCTCATTAACAGGTCTACTACAAGGTATCACTCTTCTCCAAACACTTTTTTTTAAACAATTTGTTTTAATTATATGTAAGAGTTCATTCACGTTTGGAGAGCAGCAAGAAACCCATCCTACAGCTTGTCTGCTGTCCAGCCAGTTCGGTCAGAGCACATTCTTTGGCAAAAGACGTTAACAAAGACCCAAGAAATCAAACATCAGTGTGGTAATCTGCCAGAGGGGAAGAGCAGAGGGAAGAGAACTGGCAGGCTTTATTACTAAGCACGCTTCGTGTTATCCAGCAGAGCCAAGAGTAACACACAGCAACTGGACTCTGTACAGCAAGTCTATTACACTGACTGCTCAAGGTATGTCTGCTGCGACTGCAGGAAGAACAAAATGCCTACCTCTGGATGCCTCAGGAATAAATATGAACAAATTTCTATTTTCCTAGTTTTGAGCTAGACCTAGTCAAAATTTTTCCATGGAAGCTGTTCCTCAACAATGAACACAGTTTTCACTAAAGCTTCCCCCCCCCCCGCCCCTTTTTTTGGTGAAATGTATCTACTTTGGATGCCTTCCTGAGATGTAATCCAGCTAGGAAAACAGGACCCCAGTACAAGTAAGCTTACTGTTATAATCAAAACCTGAAGTTTTTGGTTTTTCTTTTTAAAGCTGTGATTTCTCTTTGGTGAGAACACTTTTCCAGAGAGACCTCTTTTTCTGGGCATTTCCATGCAGGGAATCCCTTCAGAATTCCAAGGTACAGAGACACTTTAGATTTTACACGTGCAAAACATCCTTTTTTCTAGTTTCAGTTTTCCTTTAGGTAGAATTTGCAGGAAAACACTGATCCCAGGAGATCACAGTGTGCTCTGAGCCAAGAATCCTTAGGGCTTGTGGACCTGCAAAACCAGCTCCTGCTGGGAGGCCTCAGACCATTTACCAGCAGATGTTTCAAGACAGACAGTGACAAACTTAACTATGGATCCTGCTCTGGGTGACACATAATGACAGTTCAGGTGATACCTCAACTGTGCTTTCTGCAATGGGACATTGATTTCATATGCTAATGTTTCAAAGTGCAGGTTTAACTCCTTGACAGTTAAAAACAGATTATATTTAAAATAAAGGATAAATGTGCATCCTGATTAATCTCTGCACTTTTAAAGTCAAGAAAATCTTAAATTAAGGCCTTTTAACCTGCAAAGCTTTTCTGTGTCATTTTTAAAGACCTACTTTTCAGTATTTCAGCAAGGAACAAGTGCTCCTAGACAGCACCATACCCACTACACCAGAGCTAGGTGTTTACCGAAAAAAGTGATAAACCCATGGAAAGAGTTGCCCAGTAACTGAAGTGCTGCCCCAAACTACTTTGTAGCAAAACAAATAAAATAAATTAGAACCAAGCAAATTGCTTTAGACTTGAGAAAAAAAATCGTTGCCTAGAAAACCTGCATCTAATACATAAATTTTGTTTTAAACCCTTTACATCAATACAGTAAGATTCAATGCTAAATAAAAAGCAGGCCATGTTAAATTTAACAACTGACTTTTTAAAGTCATGACTTTCTATTTTTCTACATTTCTAATGAAATAAGCAGTCCTTATATGCTAGAGAGTCTGGATTTAATTACTTTCAGAGATATTTAGATTAATACTCTCCCGTGGAGAATACTTTCAAGACACTGATCAACAGATTCCTAAGATAAGATTAAGAACTATATTCATTGTAAGTACTTTCTATCTGTTCTACATAATTTCTTTTTATATAAAAAATATAGCGCAAAGATATTTCTTTTTTTCTTTCCCTTCCCCAAGCCTCCAAATCAGCAAGTCTCGCCATAGTAACAACTGCAAAACAGCAAGTGAACCCGTGAAACATGCCTGCTCTGATGTTTGGGCTGCAGCACTCACCCTGATAGCTGCTGCAGGGGTGTGCACTTCCAAGATGCTTTTCATAGTTACTCAATAGTTTCAGGCTATTTTATCCAGTCACAGTGCAGACTGCAACCTTGTTGTATGAGACAGCACTGACGGATTTCAGAAGAACTGCCCACATGATCAGGTTTGCTTGGCTGTGCTGAAGTGAGTGCTGGTCAGTATTACAAACTCGGTGGAATGTGCAGTAAGTGTCACTGAAAACAGACAACCACACTATTTCCTCAGCCATGAAACCTTTCCAGCTGTCTTTTCTGCCCCAGAAAGCCCATCTGCAGGTTTCCACATCTGCAGTTGAGTGCAAAGGGAGATGCACAAATAACTCCCTTCTAGTGGAAGGAAAAGATTTAAGGCATCATCCTAACTACACCTACTAACTAAGCAAGTGGAAGCCATCCTGCACACTGGAGGATTTCGTAAGGCATCACTTCGGGGTCAAGCAACACACGTGCAACCAGAACTGGGCAGAGAGAGAGTGGTAGAAGTCGGGGGGGGAAATGGAACTAAAAAACTTCGTATCATATTTTATACCTCATAAAAGCATCACATGTTCTAGCAAAACCTACAAAGAGCTATTACCTTCCTCTATGTAAAACATTCTTCCTTTTGCTGTCTTCTTCACCTCTGATATTTTAGGAACAGCGCTGATCTTAGGCCAATAACAAGAGTTGTAAATTTCAACAATACAGTGGTCAAATGACAAAAGGAAGCATTCAGTTTTGTAACAGATTAAGCCATTCCAATTAGACAACCAACCACATTATTTTCCCTACATTTATTTTAAGAGAAGTACAATACATTGCAAACATCACTTCTGGAAAAAAAAATTTAGGACTAATATAGAGATTTCCTAGGGAAAGAGCTGGATGCAGGGGGATGACCAACACACAAAGCTTAGAAGGCAAAGCCATTAAATCTAGCTTACAAGAATCATGTGTCTGGAATTAAAAGAAGGTATAGCATTTCAGCATGTTTTTCACTGAAGAGAAAAAAAGAATTTCAACTCTCCCTCGTTTTTCCAAACATTGAAAAAAATATGCCAGAGAAGACATTTAGAAACAGTGTTGGAACTGCAACCTATTCAGTCTGTAATGGAAGTCTGTGACACGTTTATTGGAGGCCACTAAATTTCTCCTTTGCCTGCCTTTGTCCTTCACAGCTCACTCTGACAGGGCAGGGAACACACCAGTTTACACACACACACCATTCTGTACAGCTACAGGACAAGTTCTGGGGCCCAGGACGTGCTCCTGAGGTTCTGCCATCCCCAGGAATTTCTGCATCTCCATTTCATTAACTATTCTAACAACTTGTGGGTAGAGACCAGTTAAAGGAAATGCAGTTTGAACTTTCCTTACATGCCAGCAAATTAAATAACTGTGCTATCTGCTATTTCAGCACGCCAAAGTCATTTTAATAATTCTGAAAGGTTACAGAATGAGGGCAAACCCAGAGGAGCTGCACTTCAGTATTCACTATCTATTCCTAAGGAGCCAACACACCCTCAGCTTCTCTATTTCAACACTTCAGTTGTTCCAAAACAAAAAAGTTGCTGTGAATGGAGTGGATGCACCCACTTTATCTCTGTGTGCTTCTCCTGTCCTATCACCAGCAGGGTACAGATAACTCTGCTTGTGTACAAGCTATCCAAACAGAGGGCAGCCTTCACTCCCAGCACATTATTCAACTGCAATGTTTTTGTAACCTCTGCTGGCTGTCTAGCTCCTCCAACGTGAAAAACATTATATAAATAAGACAACTGAGAGCTGGGTTGCAGCAGAACTTTGTCAGGATGTATTGTTAAGCAATCATTCATTGCCAGACATGACATCCCTACTGAAAGGACTTTTTTAGTTTATTTTAAGTGTACACAAAGCAAATGAGAGGAGTCAAAACACTGAAATCATCAACACTGACCTCCATTGAGAAGGAAGGGGCAATGACTAGTAAGAACTAAAACATACAATGAAAGCAACTATTTTAAACTCACCGGAGTGACAATTCCAAAAAGTTCAAAATAACTTTTCATAACTTAATCCTGGAATGTAGGAACAGTCTTTTCTAGTGTACTGTGTGGAAGCCAAAGCAGTATTTGTTGCTTGATTCTACACATACTGCTAACGATGAGGTGTCACCATTTCCACATACAGGCTTCCTATTCCCAACATGTGCAGCCAAGGCTTGCTGAACTAGCTCCTGCAAAGAGTCAATACATTCCTATCCATGCTGCAATTCAACTTTGAGGATAATCTTTTTGTCACACAAGCAAAGCAGTGATAAATTAACACACAACAGGATTCAGGCTTAAATATGCATTAAAATATCATTCACCATCAAAGTGTGGCAAAAGAAGAACACTGAGTCTTCATAATGGTAATGCTCAGCAAACTGATTTTTTAAGAAGCCTATGAAAACCTTGCAGCCAGCCAAGACCGTTTTGATTCAGCCAGGCTGAAGTTATGTTAGAGCAGCGTGGGAGCCTTCAGCACAGCAAAACCCAAACCAGCCCAGCACAGAGCTGACAGTGAGCCAAGAGGGCCAGCATGGAACTCCAAGGAGCTGTGACCAAGCAACAGCCTGAGCATACCCTACATCACTGAGAGAAGCCCCACTGGGACAGCCTGCCTTCTCTCCATGGCAGACACTGCGCAGTGGAAACCCCTTAGGTTTTAAGCACGTTTGTCCCAACTCACGATCTGGTATCTGGCCACATTCTGAACAAAGTAGAGATGGATCTGTGCAGAAAAATCCACACGTGCCTGGCTTTTCCTCATTTGTCAGGAGAAGCTCAGTTCCATTCTTAATGCAGATACAGGTACTCTTTAGAAACTAAAGACAAGGAGATAGGAGCAATAAAGAGGCCAGCAAATCAGCAGCTGGATCTGTACTGCATATTCCAGCCTGTTCTGAGTCCGTGTGTCCCAGGCTGCCGGCGAGTACAGGTGCTGCTGACAGCCAGCAGCCTGTGCTCACCAGCACACAGCACTAGGTGAACTCCTCTTATTTACAAGCCATTCAGGATTGACAGTTTTTCCCCTTAAGTTTTTCCTTCTGTGTACTATGTTAAAATATCAGCAAATGATACAAAAGGATAAAAGGAGCAAGCTTAGCCGTTTCCATTTTGAAATTTCAGTGTTAGAACTTTTAGCATTCCCTCTTCCATCATCACTTTTAAGTATCTTGAATAAAAAATTAAGGTTTGTTTTACTGGAAGTCCTAGCAGACTTTAAGAATTGTTTACAAAAACAATCCCACATCCTTCAATCTTATTCAGCTGTACAGAACTTCACCCCAACAGAAATAACTTATCACCAGTAGTCATTCATTTCATCGAATTTCACTATTAAGCCAAAATAATGGGCTTGTGAATCAGTTGTTTTATGAAAGACAAACTATTATTTGGTAGAATAATAGGAACAAGCCACAGTGGAGGTTCTGGTAATGCTGCCATCTGACCACAAGTGACTTTAAAAAAAAAAGACAGACCAACCAGTGTTTCTCATACCTGAACTGCACCTCTCAATGAAGTAACAGGAGGATTCAAAGGGTGGGAGTCATAAACAGGTAGGGGAAAACTTAATTAAAATATTGAGCTATTAAAAAATAACAAGAAAAACAATAAAACCAAATGACCCTGATTTACAGCTGGAAGCAGCTCATTTCCTCCAGGGGAGTCAGGAGCAGCTCTAATTCCCTGCTGCAGGGATTGACCCCAGTGAGGGAACTACCACTGCCTTAACTGCTGGCAGCAGCTCAGCCCCCCTGGGCAATACAGACAGTATTTACCCCTGCAGCTGATAATTACAGCTGACTTCCATGCCTCCCCCCAACACCCCAAGCAACTGAGCTGCTGCCAGCAATTCTAATAGTACAGCAGTAAATTTTTCCTTGGGAACCGCTCAAAAAGGTAAGTCCCAAACATTTAGAAAAAGTTTGGGAAACATTCATCTACCCTATCCACAACTTCTCGGGCAAAGGAGACCTGTGCTGATTCAGCTACACAGGCCTGAAACCAGGACCATGCTATTTTTCAGGTTTATAAAAAGCTTTCCTATCTCAGTGTAAGAGATCCATACAGGAACTGGAGCCCAGAAATCACACAGATACTCCAACACTAATTACAGAAAACTTCAATTTCACTGTCTAGTAATGCTGTAGGTCCTGTTTTCATGCTATGAATTGATGGCACTCTATACAAATGTAGGTTCTTTTTCCTCTCTGCCTACCAGAGCACTTGGCATGAAGTTATCCACCTCAAGATTCACATTAATTAAAAAAAGATACAGGTTTTTCATACAGAATATGTTAGCTATACCCTCTAATTAGTCTACATTTTACTCTCCAGCTGTTCTGCAAGCAATTCTCTCAATCCCATCCTTCCCATGCATTCTCTTAACTGAAAAAATAGGCATTTTCCAGGCCATCTCTTAGTTATGTAGTAGGCAAAGGTATATAGCATTACCCTATGGGTTTGGACTGTGGGTTTTTTCTATGAATGGACAAACAGCATCATTCTGACGATTTCCAGTTCTTGTTTGAATTTTACATTTGCAAACAGGAAACTAGAGCATTTAAAAGAAAACATCAGCCCATGTACAGTCTCAGTATGAAAACTCTGAAAGTCTAGTAAAAGCAGAGCAGGTTAGTTTCGTAAAACCACTAGTTGTTTTCAGGTCATTTATTTTTACAACTTTATTACTTTTGGTAAATATTTATATTTTCAAACAAATTTCCAAACAGGCAGCCCTCTCCTCCAAGCTGTCCTGGGAGAGGGAGGCACTGTATGGCTGCACGCCCCAAACCTCTGCAGGTCTCAGCCCCAAGCACCAGCCCCTACCTTCACTGGCTGGCAGCTGTGCTTTTTAGGAGGCACTTTGTCATGAACTGCCACATGAGGTGAGGTTTCACTGAAGTACCTCTCAGCAGGCAGAGGGACAGTGTTCAGACCATCCTGTGCGCTGCGTTTGGTGAAAGGGGAGCTGACGAGGGCTTTGCTGAGGCAGCTGGAGCAGGGGCCACTCAACTCAAATTAGAGGCTCTATAGACAGTAATGTGGTCATCTGAGAGCAAGTCAGAGACGATGCACAAACAAAAATCGCAGCTAACTCAACTAGGAGTGTTTCAGCGCAAGATTCAGACAACACCTCCAGAGCAGTCTGAGCTTACTTCTGAGTCACACTTAAAGCCATTAAATATTGGCACTAAGACAGACCATTTTACAGTTATTCATGTCATATACATCACTACTACTATCGTGAGTATGAACAGAGGTCCACCAGCATTCTGTACCATGTAAGAGGTCACATATCCAGAAGTTCATAAAGTTCTACAAACTAGTAAGCTGTCCTTACTTTACATCCCTTTCTTCATTAGACATGGGTAAATAAAGACTGCTCAAACAGAGATAAAAACCACAGAGGCCAGTTCAGCAACAGGTGTCAGCAAGAGCTTGAGGGAGGCATCATTACTGAGCCCCACAGAACCCAAGGAGTATTTTAGACCCCTGAACCTGTTCTGTGACAAGGAACCACAGGTCAAAATCAGCCTTCAAAATACAAAGTGAAATCCCACTCAAAAAAAAAAAAAAAAAGAAAAAAAAAAAGAAACACAGAAGTATGAATGACTCAAAAGAATCACTCCTACACTCCTGGCAGCTACTTGGGAGTAACAAATATGTTCAGATTTATTAATTCAAAGGGCTGCCTGAAGAGGGAAAATTATGAAAAATGTGAAAGTTAAGCGTCATTGACAATTCTTCTCCATATTCTCTCTGCACTCCCCCTCACAAAGTTAAAGCTCAGAAAGAAGGTCTTACTTCTGACCAGTATACGACAAACTTCCAGTCTATCTCAAAGCAGAGAGCGGATACTGCCTGCCCGGGAGGGCCGGGAGGAGCTGCGGGGCATCCCCGCTCATTTGCTACTGAAGCAATAAAGCTCGTCTAAGGGACAGTGTATTTACGCAGCACCTTCACTCCCAGAGAGCTTTACAAGCCACAGCCCTGACTCTGGGCACTGAGCACTTTGGTGCCACTCCCCGCCAGATTCCAGGTATTTACAGGATCTGGATTTACACGTGCCTGTGTCCCCTCCAAGGCACAGCCACTTCGGGATAAGGAACGGATCCCAACAGGGACTCACGCACCTGGCGGGCAGAAGCGCAGGGGTTTGGTCAGGGAGCCCTGGTGTGACTTTGAAACAGAATTACACAGAAAAGACAAGAAACTATTTGATACTTCAGTGATGAATGAATAATTAAAGGATTACTCAAATTACTCACAGTTCCACAAAGGTGTTGAGCAATGGTATTTTGCATTTCAGTCACTTTTTGCATCCAGACCCAAAGAGGTGGAGAGATTGGCCATTTATTTTCAATACATCTGTCAATACTGTCCCACTAAATAGGCAAAAAATTTCAGTCAGGATCTTTGGACTTGGAATGAAACCCATATAGCTATTGCTTAAAACAACAACACAACCAAACAAACAACCCCCCCCCCAACAAAACAAATATTATTTTTCAAAATATCCATTTTAGAATATAAAAGGAAAAACATTTAAGACAGTAATATATATATATATTTTTAGTGATTTTTTGATATATGCTAAACTTGTAAGAGAAGTTACCTGAAGCCAGTTAGTTAACATAAATTGAAGGAAAAACAAACTTCAAAAGACTGTGGATGTTGTGGTTCATAAATTGGGGCTCAGTTGCAGCTTGCTGGTATGAAATCCCTAAAACACCCTGCAGTCTTCCAAACCCTGATGTTCTGGGGCAAAATGTAGCTCATGTCTCCTCTAATCAAACTTATGTCTCTGTTCTCAGGCAGATTGTTATTTCCTACTTAATGTATTAACTCTCTAGTTTGGAGCGACCAAATGCTAGGAGTAAAGCCTCTCTGTGTACAGGGGAAAGTTCATTCCCAATTCACAAGGAAAATTGTTCAAGTGGATTTAGGTGTCTACACGTGGGCAGAACCGTATAAGCAAAGCTTTCACCTGACCAGGAAATACTGGGAAAAAAAAATTGAAGCCTGGGTGTAATTGAAATCTTATAGACATCAGTAAATTGGAAATGTTTTGTGTTAAAGATACTAATATTTACTTTCAGCTGATTAGATGCTTGTGTACATATTATGTGCATAAATAAAATATGAGAATTAGTCACCATTTGCACACCAATATGAAAACCTAAGATACTCAATTGTTATATTTTAGGACTCTTATCTTGCCAAACAAGAAACTTGACAGCATTAGTATCAAATCAGTATGATTTCCACATTGCCTTGTTTTAGGTACCAACACTGTTTGCTCTGCCAGGTGATGTAGAAAGGCCTGACATTTTCAAGTCACATTCATCATAATTTTTAAAAGCATCTTCTATTGTTTATTCAAAGTTTGTCTCCACCTGTTTTTGCCTGTTGAAAACAGTATGTACACAAAGCCGCTGGAAGGCTTTTCATGGCTGCAGAAATGGGGCATTAGTAATTTGTTTGAAGAAATTAATATGGTAAACAACAAAATTCTGCTACCAGCATTCCAATAGTGAGGTGCAATCTATTTTAGCAGGAATTGCTTTGAGCTTTTAAACTTGGTTTAGCTGCATCATTGTGTATTTATACACAAAGTGTGCAGTTGGAATTTCATAGTAAAACATTAAGCTGTGAGCACACATACTTGCTACTTTTTTGACACCTGATCTGGATGTTTGTCCATGTATCACGGCAAACAGAAAGCTATATTGTAAGATGCAGTTTCAGTTCTAGTTATGATTTCCTCACTATTTTTTAAAATTTCTTTAGGCCTAACATTTTTTATATTTATATCCCATATAGAGGATTTCTTCATGATTTTTTTTTTCGAATTTGTAAGCAGAGGTTTGGTATGGTTTTAGTTGAAAGATGAACATTAGTGGTTTGCATTTCTATATCTCAAAGTTAGATCTCATATAGAACATGTTTTCAACCTCTAGTAAGAAAGAAAATACCACCTCTAGTTAGCAAAGAATTCTTGAGTCAAGCATGGCTTCCTGAACAGTGCTGGAATGTTTAGGTTCCCACCAACCGCTCAAGTGGCAGCACTGCTTAAAAAATTATTTGAACAAGTTCATGACACTGACAACACCAAATCTTCCTTTCTGAAATCACATGGGAGAAAAAAAAAATCTTAAACCTGCATATTGTCTTTTCCTTTATTATTAATAAAGTTACATAAAGAGCAGATAAACTAGGAAAAAAACTCCAAACTTAGAAAGCTGCTGGAATCTTGACTATGGTGCCAGTTAAACTGGCAGCCTTGAAGCAAATCAGTATTGTTTCAGTTGTTTCCTAAGACTGGAAAACCGAACTGTAACTGTTGTAACCAAGCTAGATAAGCACAAGCTATTGGCACGGGCTTCACTGTACTTATAAAATAAGAGCCAACAGCAAAATCAGCTGGAAATGATGAACATAGTGGAATTTTACGAGGAGAAGCATAAGAATTATCTGTTGTGTCATGCTAAAACTGCATTGCCATACTTAAAGAAAACTTGCTATTGAAAATCAGTAATTTAGGCAAGGAGAACTACACAGTGAATGAATTTGCTTATAGAAGTATTTCATTAATTTTTTTCCTTCAAATTAAAAAAAATGAAACCTTCATAACCCAACAACAGATCTAAAGTTAGAATAGATAATGGCAGTGAAATCTGACACCCCGTGTCATACAGGTTTAGCTTCTCACAGACATGTAGTTCTTGTTGATTAAAAGCAAATATGTGAAAGCACACATAGACATGCAATTTGGAGCTGGCAACAGGAGCAACATGTATTGCAGTTCTGGCCCATTTGCTGCTTATTGGTTCCTTTTTTAACACCTGGCTACACAAGAGTGGCTGTACGTGAACAACACAGTTTATACACAATTCAGACCTTCTTTGAATGGGACCAGCAATGAAATTCGCGGGGAACAGGAATTGTTGACCTAGTTGGTCCCAGAAATACTAACTGGAAACGGGTATACTCCACGGATTTAGACGCCTTACAATTGGCAACAGACAAGTCCCAAAACATTTTCCAAGTATCAGCAGCAATGTTCTCTTTCAAAAAAGAAAAAACAGTGTCGTGGATCAAGCACAAGAAAAAGAGGTTTTCCCCTTTTACTCCAGAGCTGCAGAGTATTTGATCACATGTTCACTTAAAATACAAAGAGTTGCTCTCTGACCACCAACTAGAACACAGAGCTCCCCCTCAGTGCTTTAAACACCATGTTGTGAGGTCATTCTCAGTGTCAGGTTTTCCATCTCTGGTCCACAGAGCCCATAATTCCCTATGTACCTGCCAGCATTTCCAAGGAGACTGAGCAAGCAGAATGTTGCTGATTTCTGAAGCAATCACGGCAACTTCTGCTTTTGTTCTGAACTTGACCTGATGTCACCTGAGACTGCAAAATGGCCCAGAAAACTCTGGGTTTCTGCCTCGCTTTTCCTGCCTTGCTGTCTGTTTTGGGTGGAGAATCCTCAGCTCAGGTTTTTAGAAAGGCAAGTTCCCGCTCCCCACAATGATGAGGCAGAATGGAATGCAGACTGTTTATGTCATTTGCTAACTTCCCTGAGTTCCTGCAGCTATGTATACACTTCTCCCCTCTCCTAGGGCCGTTGCCAAGCAGGTGGATTTCTGGACCTGTGAAGAAACCCCAGAGATCCTGAGGGGCTTGGGCAGGCTATGGAGGCCCCCTGGAGTCGGAGTCACAGCTCCAGCCTGTCTAGACTTCTCCAGCACTGCCTTCATTCAATCCCAAAAGGTTGAATCACTTTGACCCCCACTACTGCAATTAACAGGCACATCTCCATCTGAGATCTTGAGAGGTTTATCATTAACCTCACATGCAGTCTTCTGAGTCCTCGCTCAGAGTTTGTATTATAGGTGACACACAGCAAAATACCCCAGCAGAACCCACAGTCTATCAACATTCTTGGAGATAAAATCATAACTGACAAATTTGTCTTTAAAAACCACCTGCAATTACAAACAAGTAAATAGAAATGTTAAAAAGAAGTTACCATAGACTAGATTTCCACAGAAGTCAGAATCCCCAGCAACAATACGTGTTTGGTTTCATTTACTAGTCGGGTACATGGAGGATAATAGGATCCACTTCAATGCTGTATGTCAGCAGAGGACCAGAATACGGGGACCCACAGGCACATCACTGTGCTGGGAGTGCTGAGATGCCAAAAGCATCAGATTTTCTAACTGCTGTTAGTAAAGTATCTGCACAATTTTCAGCAGTGCTTGATGGGGAATCAAGGGGAGCCGGAAGATTAAAACCAAGCATGAGTATGATTAAAATCATACACAGAAACTGCTGGTTTATTTTAATGCAGTAGGACAATAATACAGTGAGCACTGGCTAGTAATGGTAAAGCAGAAATATTCCTATGGCCGTATTAATTTAGCACAGGTCCAACTCAAGTACAACTTCCAGCTCCCGAGGATATGACTGATGAACAGGAAAATCAGAGAATTGCTACTCAGAAAAATCACATGGCAAAACCTGCAGCTAGATTAAAAAATGAAACATGGCTTAACTTTCAGCAAACAATACACAGCTATAGGTATTAACATGGTAGTTAGTTTTTCTCCTATACCGTGGCTTAAGCCAGTCATCACAGGAGATGTCAGCAGTACGTTTTATTTGCTAGAGCATGTCTCTGTCCTGCTGCAGCAAATAATGTACTGTCAGGTTTTGAGTTACTCAGCTGCACAAACAGGAATGGCCTGAACACAGGGATATGTGTTTGATTATTATGTATTTGCTAATTTAGCATTCTTGGCTTTATCATGCCATGGTGTTACACACATGCACCAAGTTTTAAAAACTTGGTGTTTTGAACATGGCAGTATTATTTTAGCAGCTGAACAACAAAGGCGGGTTGTGTGTAAGGAATGGACTCTGCACTATAATGATTGGCATCAATCAACAGCATTCACCAAATTGCACCAGCCCTGGCCTGCTGCACAAGGCTGAGTTTGCTGCAGACATGCTCTAGGCAGCTGTGGGAGAGATCTATAATGAGAATGATGGAACCTACCAGTTGAACAGGGGGGTTTGGTGCTGTCGTGTTGCAATGCACTCAGAGGCCAAAGTGCTTTAAACAGGTGACTTTACCAGGTAAGCACATTGTTTCAATAATATATTTGTTTTTAATCATACACTAGTCTGTAAAAACCTACAATAGTAACTCAAACCGATATTATCTATAAAATATAAGAAACAATATAATTCAATTAAATACCAGTCTAACAATTTTTATGCAAATTACTTTACTCCATCTTCCACATTCTTTTATCTCTGGAGATCATTCTCAATTTCCTTTCCTGCAGCTTTTCTAGTGCTACACTGCATTTTGCTAATATCACCACTGAAGCTGAAGATAATATTTCAACTCTTAAGCCTACCAGAAAATTACAGTTAGATTTATATCCACTTTAGTCACGCAACTTTGCTTTCCAGTGATTTTTCAGAGCACTTTTCCATAAAGTCAAGAAAGTTCAGACAGGACACCAGCATTGTTTTCAGTCTATTCTGAATTTCAGACCAGTTTTTAAGTCTATTAATAGCCTCTGTACAAGAATGTTCATTAGAAGGAAGGCTGTTAGCACATCCTAGATCAGACTCTTCCCATTTTCAGTCCCAGTTGCTTATAACTTTGCCAAACATTAAATGCTCGGGCTGAAGTTTTCCAACACATCTCAGCTTGAGACACAGACATTGTATGGAAAATTTCAGCTAAAAAAAATAGAACAGTTTCCAAGAATGAGGGTAGGGGAAAAACATTGTTTCACTTGGGGGTGGGAAGTGAAGAAGTCAGAGACATTTTCACTGCAGAGCCCACTTTCTCTGATGCGCTGCCCTGAAATTGGCAGGAAGGAATAATTTTGTTTACAATTACACTTTTTTTTTTCCTCCCCCTGTGAAAATCAACCCGGTATGAGCTACTTATGAGCCTTTCAGAAACTGGGGCCTGGGTGAACTCACCACAGCACGGGATGGGAAAGAGCTGCCTGCTGGGCTGGCCTCAGCCCTGCGCAGTCCCGGTGCGTGCAGCCCACGGGCAGGCCAAAGGCTCCACAGACACTCCCGTGCTTCTGCAAGCCCCTGGCCCCCAGACACTGTCACAGACACCCAAAACACCAAGCATGAGGTAAAACCATTACACTGGTTTGGTGCAGGAAGAAAGCAGCAGGAGCTGGAGGAAGAGATGGGAAGGAATTGCTAATATAGTCATGGAATGAAGTGCCAGGGTGACCCTAAGGACCAGGCTGCGTGACTATCCAGGCATCATGCCTCAGCTAACTTTGGGGCAAGCTTCACTTCTTCAGCTTCTCAGGTAAGAGCTTGGTCTCTCAAATTCATATTGCACAATTCTTTGGTTTGATTTTGCTTATTTAGAAATTGAAAAGGAAATCAGGAACAACTACAGTGCATATGAGCTTTGTTAAGTGTTTAAGGAACCTTAGCATGGTTAAGTCTTTTTAATGAGGGAAGAAATCTTAACTATGCTAAGGCACTATAGATGCTTAAGTCTCCTTAGGAATTTAGAGTAGCCCAGCCATGCCAGGACACCAAGCTTAAAGAAATTTTAATTGGTTAATAAGCTGTAAATTCTTAACCTATCTTAAAAGAGTTAAGTGCTATAATCCCAAATGCTTGATTCTTTTATCCAGTCAAAACAATGAGATCAAAACTCTGAGCCTCTGAAGTTCAGGATAATTTTCCTTTGTATTGCTCGGCTAAAGACTGCAACCAAAGTCTGAATCCACACTCAACCAAATCTTCATGGTCAGGGAGCTCAGCCTGCTTGGAATTAATATCTCTGCCATTTGCATGAATTTGAACTAAGAGTTCAGTTCTAAACACTGGTTGCCTGAAATTATTATCCAAACTTTTTCTTTCCTGCTGATATTTGATACTAGTAGAGGTAATTTACTGACCCTTCCTGGTTAAATACCATCAGGCCAAAACCTCAGATAAAGGCTATTGAACAGGGCAGTCACTCTAAACAGAGATCTCTGACTGTGGGGTCAGTAAGCCACAGGGAATGTGAAGATTAGGGCAATGCTCCAGGAAAATGTATAGAATTAAGTTAGCCAAATTCATTTAAAGTGTTATGTGACAATGAGATAGACATACACACATCAGATACGTATAGCAGAGAAAATACACATTAGAAAACAGGGACTTACTTGCAATTTTAATAATTATTTCAGGAGAAAAGGAGCTTTTGAAACCATCTAATACATGTGGGCATAGTGATCCTACACACTGCTGCTTTACAGGTAGCAAAAGAGTCCCCCCTCACATAGATCAGTATTTCATTAACAGCAGCGTTATGTTTATATGTTTTCTAACTTCTTGTAGAAAATTAATTTATGACCAGTAAATGATCCTCATGAGTAAGTAGTAAGTTTTGGCCTCTACTCATGGATTGGAATCCTTGATATAGAGAAGGGCTCCACACACCAAGGCCCTATATTTGTAGTACCATCTCTCCGAAGATCTTTACTGCCAGTAAAAGGCTAAACTGCATTTTTGCAGCTTTGGAGTGAATCAGAGGGTGTTACTGAAGAGCATTTATGCCTCTTGTGAACCACTAAACCAGGTTTGAGGGGTTTTCCCTGCTGTGGAATCCCCGTAAGCAGCAGCAGTTCGTAGCCAGATGTGGTAAAGCCCAGCTCAAGTGTTTGGTGTGATGTAAGGCAGGGGAGCAAACAGAGAGGGAATTAAAGAAAAAACAAACCAACCCCAAAAAAAACCCAAACCAATCAGCAGGTGCCACAGTTTCTATGGCACTGAAAGAAGGCAGAACAGACAGTTTAAGGCCTTAAAGGAAATGAAAAAAAAACAAAACAAAACAAAACAAAAACCTGTGTAGCATCAGCCCTGTTTAACACAGTTCTCAGCTAGACAATTGTGAGGTACATGGACAAGAGAACAAAAGAGTGTCCAGAGGGAGGAACCTGGGGCCACACAGAAGGTTCCCAATGAGAGAAGAGGACAAGGAGGCCAGTCACCAAACATTTAATGTCCTAGATGAGACATTATTGTAGGGTGCACATTTCAGACCTGCTGAAGTGGCCCCACACAGCCTCAGAGCTTTCTGGTGTTACCAACCGTAAGTATTCAAAAGTGCCAGCCATGCTTCAAAATAGGGTGATGGAAAAGCAATTGTATTTCTGAAAAAGAAAACCTTACATGCTTTTTTGATTACTATCTGTGCGTTCAGAAGCAAGTCAGAAGTTTGGTTTGGATTTTTTTCTCTAGTACCATGAAAGCGAGAAATCATAACTAAAAAACTCACACTGTTTAAAGAGGTGACATTTCTGTCTTCAATCACTTCAGTTTGAGGGCTGGGACAAATATGCAGTTTCCATGTCTGTGAGCTAATCTGCCGAGCTCCAGCCTGTCGCAGGCAGTTTTGCTGGAATCAACTGTAATTATGGCCTTCATTTAACGTTTGCTGTTGCCTGAGTGTAACTCAGCTTAATAATGCAACTGGCCCATATCTAATGAACCACTACTGCTCCAACAAGACCCATCTCAGGCCTACCTGAGGCAAGGGAAGAATCATTACTGCTCCTTATTATACTTATAATTCATAAGTAGAATATTGCTTCTTTTCATCTTGCAACTTATAATGCCTAAAGGCTTTGAAGCCTTAGAAGGCATTGCAAGTATAAAATACCTACCCCATTACAAGTTTCCTTGGATTTTGAACAAAAACATTTAGGTATTTCAAAATTACAAAGCAAATCTCTGTTAAGCAGGATAAATATATTTGAAAAAAGGTTATTTTCTCAAAGGTTAACACTCTCTAAGTAGCTTGTAAAGGTGCTTATTTTATTTAATCTATCTTAGATACTTCTGAAGGACCACTTATGCTTTTTAGGTATGAGAACAGACTAATTTTTCCATCCTTTATTATTGCTGTAATCAGGTTAAATTGTTTCCAAAACTCAAGTTATTGAAGCTATATCTATTGCATACATAAATGTCACATGCATACAGATATGTATCTCTACATTTCCAGATCCTCTTGGCTGGCATGAGGAAAAAGATGGAAGATGGAGTGGTTTGAGCAGGGCTCAGATCCCTGTTTGCTAATCCTTTCTAGCTAATATTGCCATGTTATGGTTTAGCTGCATGCTTGCTTTTCCAGCCTAAACTGATTCTGGCTGCTCCAGGAATTTTTATTTTTCTACCTCCTCATAGCATCAGTTTTAACTCCCATTCCTGGTGATCTTTCTCCCTACATTATTTTTACTACGGAGCCTCTGGACAGTTGGCAGTTGCAGCTCTTAATTACAGTGTTTGTCCTACATCTCTGTGAAAGACGGGACATGAACAGATCCTGCTATACTGGAATCTTACCTTTTCCTTCCACCTCACTGTACTGAAGGAACAGCATCTCCCAGATACGTCTGATACCATCTTTGTGTGCCAAACACGGAGGGCTTAGGGCATTTGTAGTTAACAAAAAAGGGTTGTGGCCTGATATTCACTCAGTGTTGATGCCAAATCAGTTGTCTGATGGTAAGAGCTACTCAGCAGGTGCCCAGGTTGAAATTAGCAAGAGTCTGTGAATGGTATTTTGTTAAAATAAATCGGTAACTCTCTGCATTTAACAATTTCCAATTAAACATCAGAGAGTGGCCCTTGCTAGAAATCCACTATGCATTTATTTTCTGTTTGCACTCAGCAGGTCTCATTTAGGTCATTACTGTTGCCTGTGTTCAGCAACGACAGACAAATAAAGAGCTTTTTTCTTTTCAGAAAGGTCACTGGTTACATTTTTGCTTCTGATACAAAAATTTGTGCTGTGAAGTCTTGATCTATTTGCTTATTTTGACAGCTTTCAAACCTTCTGACAGCTATTTATAAAATAAAGGTGGGGATTTTTTTCATGGCACAGTGACTTTTCCCAGCTATTTGCTAGTTATCTGATGCCACAAGGAAAATAATGAATAGTCTAGAGATCTAATGAATTTGAATGCACCCTTACATTGTAATGAAGTCCATAGGTCTTAACACACAGTCGAGTATTTAACTGTGTGTAAAAGGAAATACACAAAAAAAATGCAAGTGGAAAACTTAAATATATTTAAATACACATTGTCAGTAGTCATCTCTGGAAAGATGTATATATTTTACCAAGGATATTGTCTTCACTTAATAGTTGTATTTAATTCTTAACCTACTTATGACATGTTTGAGAATGACTGATGCCTTCTCCTCTACCCCATTCTACATAGGTGTGGAGGAGGAGCAATCTGTGGACAGACAAACATAAATAACGAGACTTTTCTACCAGCAGGCATACTTTTTGTCTTCTGGAACATCAAACAAACAATGCTAGGCTGTTGTGTTTTTTCCTGGCAGACTTTGGTGAATGAAACAGACTTCCATTTGTGCAATTTGCACAGGCAAACAGAGCTAGCTGTAAAGTCTTGTGCTGCTGTTGACCCAAGGGAGCAGTACTGCCTCTCTTCCAAGGGTGCCTTAAACATCTGACAGCAGCCCAGAGCAGTGCAGTGCGGTGCCCAGGGGGTGGGCACCCTTTGCTGTCTGCCCCCTCCAGCCAAGACAGTCTTTGTGTGGTCAACACAAGACAAGTGTGGTGGGAAAAAGCTGAAGAGGAACAGTATTTGTGTGCAGTGCTGTCTGGGCTCTAACCCACTTCTCTGCCCCAGCCTGTTGCTCTTGTGCCCCACCTTGCCTTGCTCCTGAGGGGCAAGGCAGGACATGGCCCTGATGTTTTGTATTCCCTCTGCTCCACAGTGCTGTGGAGAGCATGAGCAAGGCAATTCGTGGAACAGTGCTTAGAGACTCTGCTTCCTAAACTCAGACAGCCCCAATATCATTGCTGGAGCTAGAGCATTTCAGGACTGACGCTGGTCAGTTCTGTTTATAGTACCCAGCAAAACTACTTTCTGGAAGCACAGCAACAGGCAGGAGACTTCAATTCATTATGAAAGAGGGTGACTCATCTTTGCTCCCCAAGCGAGACTCATTTCTTTAACACCAATATTGAAGGAGTTGGGGTAAGGGAAAACTGAGTCTAGAAAGGAAGAAATTGCACCTATGAGGACTTCAGGTCTATCACATCACATCGATTTTAACCCAAGCAAGGATTTTATACCAGGAAAGTCCAAAACCCAATTACAAAAGCCTAGTAGCTAAATCAACATTTGCATTTGCATAAGTCCAGGATCGTTCAACGGTCTCTGTGTAGATGTATGTGTATGGCCTATGTTCTTCTTCATCACTCTCCAGTATGAATATGGAGCCAGAGACAAGGGGGAGCATCACCTCCAGCCAGGGCTGCAATAAACTAAAAAAATAAACCCCATCAAACCAAACCCTCCACACCAAAACACCTTCTCAAAAGTGAGGCTGTCGTGAATGCGGCAAGTCAGACCTTTAAAGTCTTTTCAGCGGCGCTGGAGGTGCGGAAAACAATCCGTTTAAGACAATATCTCAGACAAAGACGTTGTGGTGACGCGGGGGTTAATTACAAACAACAGAGGTCCATTATCCATGCCAGAATGTTGTGTTCTCACACAAAAGGCGCTCTCACTTGTTAAATGTCTAGCCTAGACTATCAGAAATTGCATTACACTTGCTGCCCCTCCCCTTATTCCCGGACTTTCTTACCCCGGCCTTTTTTCCCCCCTTTCCTCCCATCTCTATTGAAAGACAGTAATTAAACACTAAAGCCTCTCAGTTTCTGCAGCACTGCGGGGGAACTCCTCCCTGTAATAAGCACCAATTACTGGCTGCAACTGCAGCTGATGAAGGATTATCCTCTCACTGAGCTACGGCAAGCTCTAGAGTATAATCTTCAATTAGTTCAATTCATGTAGCACACTGGCAGGCAGGCCACTACGTTTCCCACGACTTACACAAACAGCCTTTCTTTGACACCCCCCAACTCTGCACAGATGGTCCCAGCACTGTCTGTTGCAAAGTTCAGTGCATCTGGCCCCTAAACCCACCTAATGCAGGCAGCAAAACAAAGCCTGCGACTCAAGTGCCCTACAGTACCTATTTGTTTCAGTAACAGCAGGCTGGCTTTTTTTTTTTTTTTTAATAAAAGAAAGAGAAATTATTCAAGGAGTCAGAAAACAGGTGGATAAACAAAAACCAACCAACAATCTTCTGAACTGACACTATCAATCACTTCTAGTCATTTTAACTATGCTTGAATTTTTAAAAGCCCAATCATATACTAATATAAATCATGGGGCTGCAACAGCCAAGAGGTAAGAAAAGCAAAATTAAAGCTTCAAGGCTATGTTTAGCTCTTTCCCTTAGGTATTGTAGATATCCTCAAGAAATAGTTGATTTTTGCCATGC
>JAWWES010000041.1:65097974-65128252 GCA_035583135.1 Lophotriccus pileatus
GGAAGGCTATAGAATACACAGGCTTGGGTTACACCCATCCAGTGATGAATTGGTCCCAGCTGTTCTAACTAGGACACACCTGACAGCAGAATGAGTACAAATACTGCCAGTGCCACCACCTGTATTTGATTTCTTGCAGCATGTTTGAAATCTGGGCTAAATGGTGTCTCAAAGTTTAGAGGAACAATTCTGTGAGTGGGAGTTACACTGTTTTCATTCTAAGAAAGGGCAGTGAGCACCCTGGATTGTGCTACTTGAGCAGACCAAATGAGCAGGTGAGTCTCAAGGACTAATTAGCAGCCAGAATTGGAGGGAACAGCTTTGGTGGGGACACTTAGTACATTTGGTCATCTGTATTGCTACACTGCTGAAATAACTCTTCTGGCTCCAATCGGATGCAAACAAAAGTTATCCTACTGGGATACAGACAAATGATTCCACTAAAGTGTGTTTACACTGCTTCCACATCCACTGCAAAGCAAATATAAGACCTTAGGCTAAAAAAAAAAAAAAAAAAAAAAAACAAAACCTTGAAAGAAGCTGCTAAGAATTTAGCTGAGCCTCTGTCTTGATTTCTCCATCATTTTTTATGTCAGGTGATTTGATACTTTTGAGATTTGTAGTGGTTGCATTGAAAGGTACCACAAGGATCAAACTTATTACACACCACTGGCAAATAATGGCAACATGCTGAGAAATATGTAATTGCATTTACTAAGTGATAATCCCTTTAGGTGCTGTATCTGTGGTGATACCCTTTTTTATAAAGCCTGTGTCCTGCTTCTCTTTAAAGTTGACAGTAAAACCTCCCTGTGTGCCTTTGAGAGCAGATCCAGGCCTAAGAAATGAAAGTAAAGAGCTTAAACAGCACTGCTCCCATGTGTTGGGCTTGGAAGAAGTTTAAGAGCAAGCCAGTTGAGGCTCAGACTGGAACAGATCTGTAAAAAGTTTTACTGAGGCAACAGGACAGATTTGCTGTTGCCAGAGGCAAGCAGAGGCAGGAACAGAGCTGAACACAGACATAGCATTGTTATTAGAGAATTAGGTTATATTAGAAATTGGGTCACCCCAGCCCTTTCTGCAGCAGATAATCAGAGGGAAACACCAGTCCTGCAGGTATTTCAGTTATCCCAGTGCATGAGTAACAGATGTCTTTGCCATCAAATCACTGAGACCTCACTTTGGTAGATAGTGCAAGTTCAGCAGCAAGGTAATTGCAGAAGACTTGATTTAATGTTAACAACAGCACGACCCAGCAGCACATTTGGGAGAGGGTACCCTGCTCTGTGCTCGCTGGCATCAGAGACAAGGTGGGAAACACACAGTGCTATCATCCAAGGAGTGTAGAGATGAGAATTTTGGGGTCAACCTGGGGGTTCCTAAATAGAAATGAGGAGAACAGAGTCATCTGGTTATTTTAATTGACCACGAGTTGACCTTGAACTGCTGATACAATACATCCATGGAAAGATATATTGGAATTCATTAATGTTTCCCTGAAAAAGAATTATGAAATTTATTAAAAGGGCACTCACAAGACTTGGTGCGGAGTATCTGTGTGCTGGTCTGGTCATGCAAAGATGAAAAACATGTTACCAGAGGAATAGAATATAGACTGGAAAACAGCTTGACTTGCTTAGCCTAGGATTAAATAAGACTCAACAGGGAGTCTAAAAGACTACAAATGCTCAAAGTCAATAGTAGGGAAGGAGAAGGATCATTTAAATGAAAAACAGGAATAAAACTAGGCTCAAATTTAGAAGAAGATTCCAAATTAGCTAACTTCTTGAGACACAAAGAACAAAATATCTTACTGCTTTTTAGGTGGTAAGGTGAGCTTACCAAAGACTGGCCTTAGGCTTGGAGAACTTTGCTAGTCACATGTTCCTAAAATGGGGTGAATTTAAAAAGGTCAGAGTTACCAAGTTATAAAAAATTGCCTGGAAAACAATTTTAAGGAAGCTACATGACAGAACTGAGACAATGTACAACACTTGTCCTGAGCTTTGGCATGTCTTAATTTTCAACTCTCAAGTTTGGTTACAAACTTGGGCATAAAGTTGAGTTTATATAGTTTTGATGAAAGACAGCAATAAACTAACTAAAGGAATATGAAAAACACATGGGTGATGGTTTATCTGATGGACTGAATGCATAAGATAAATTCAGACAGCAAAATACATTTTCACTGGAGTTTAATAAAGTTGCTTTGGAGTAGAACTGAAATGCTTTGCAGTTTTACTTTCCTAACACTGCCCAGCTGGAATTTCCATTTCAAGTTACTATAATACAAGCTTTACAGTGGTATTTTAACTGTTCATTTTAGATGGTTTTCACACAGAGAAGTTTACTTGAATACCAGATATACTGTAAACATACTGAACATCTGGTAATTAAGTATAGTGCACAGTAATCTCCATAAAGCCCATATCTGTGGTGAAATCTTTTTAATAAATAGTTGATAATGGAATGAAGCTATTAAAAGAATTACAGCACACATGGTGAAGTACAGTCATTATTAATCCCAGAGCATGAACAAAAGCTTTTAACTGCCCATTTTACGAAGAATCTTGAAGACGGGTCTGTTCTGAAATGAGTGTGAGCATAGAAATATCCCATTTGGAATAGGAAAAAAAAGAGTCCATAATTCCACCAAATTTTCCTGACAATTCAAATACCCAGTGAGTTCTGTGCCACTCTCAAAGTGTTCATGCCCCACTTCATGGCAGCACAACCTCAGTCTTGTCTAAGGCAGCCAGGACACCAGTGGGACGGGAGAGTCACTGCCATGTTACCCCCTTTTAAGAAATACTTCACTTGAAGCAGTTTATGGGCATCATTTAGGATGTCCATTCTCACCCTCAGCAGCAGAGCAATTTTCTTCTCTGAGCAGAGTGAGAACACAGCTGAGAAAGTGGGAGCAACTACCTCTCCTGGTTTAAGATTTCTTCAGAGGACTCTGGCATTGTACAGACATGGAATCATTGATCCATGGAGATCTCAATCTTTAAGCTCACTGACACTTCACAATATCCTAAACAAGTCATGATGTCACCAGCCCTGAAGTTGCATTACCTGGTTGCCACCTACACATCATTTCAAGAAACACACATCAGAACAAAACCATTAATGGTACCTTTTTGTGCATCCCCTTCTACCGAAGTCTGCTTAAAAAAAACCCAAACCTTGACTTCTTTAAATAGCAATTTTTTCCCCTTGCATTTGATCAGTGATTCTTATTCCTAAATCAAGGCTAAGTTCATCACGCACCCTGGGCTACCAGGTTTGAAAAGAGGTAAGTCTTCAGATTCACAGAGGCAATCTGTTTGTACTACTGGGTATTTTTCCATCTCAGTGTATTCATGCTTAATCAAGTGCTGTTACTGTTGGTCTGTGTTTGGCCCAGCCACCTGTGAGAGTCTGTTCTTCTCCTGCCAAGTTACGTGAAAACAAGCCCTGCAAAACAAGAACTTTGTCCTTGAAGGAAGCATCTTGTATAAACTGAAATTAACTGGTGACTGGCTATTGGCTGCCAGCCCTCCAAGGGCATCTGAAGGAGAAAGTGAAGAGGAGGATGAAGTAAGCCCCCAGACTCATTTGGAAAAGACCCCCTGAGGTGCAGCAGCGCAGGGCAATCCCAATGCACACACACTTGCGCAGAAGAGGCACCACTGACATCCCGGGGCAGGGTCCCAGGGCCTCTGGCTGGGCTGGCCACACCTGCCCAGGTAGGGGTACAGGTTCGCTGTAGAAAAAGCAGAGAGCTCGTGCTGGGAGTGGCTTCAAGCCTCACATGGGGAAAAACGTCACCTCTGCAGGGAGGCTTGCCACCTTGGCAGGATGCAGCTTCTGCTGTGGGGAATTCTGGGGTCAGTAAAAACCACATAAGTAACACATGAGTGAGTGGGGGGTTGTCTTGGGGCCTTATTTCCCTCCTCTTTCCTGTCTCTCAGCTTCTCGTTCAGTTGGCCACTTCTTTGCAGTAAGTGTTGTTCTGTTCAGCTTTCAGTGCTGTACTGGTTTCAGTTTCGGCATTCTCCCTGCTACACTCAGCTTTTCCAATGACTGCTTAAAGCCTTCTGTACTTTTCCCAGAAGTGCTGGTACATTGTTTAAATCACTGGTATGACTCATTAGCTTATTCTGTATTTTAGCCAGTTAAGTTCCTCTACCCTTACACTGCTCTTTTTCGATTTATTATTTTTCTTCAATAAATCAATATCAAAACACCTTGTGCAGCTGGTTGACAGTTGTCAAGCAAAGCATGAATTGATGCCAGCAAACATCAACACCACCCCCCCAAGCGACACCGAACTCCTGCTGTGGCATCAGCTCCCAGTTTTCAGCTGCCAATCATCCCACTTCCATTTTGTTTCATGCAGCTCTGGGCAAGGGACTGAATGGACCCAATCAATATTCTGCTCTTGATGTTTATCAAGGCGCCCCTCGCAGTTGTTCACTTCTGACACGAGATCAAACAGGTGACTCCATTTCTACTGCCCAGTTCTCTGCCCATCCCCTCTTCGCAACAGGTCCATAATCCCCTCTGCCACTGTATTCCATGTTTCATATTCCCTCCTTCTGTCTGTTAAGCCTTTGAGTGTCCTTACAGGTGTACCTTTATGGGTCCGTGCCTCCAAAAATAGAGGCCCAGGTTTTTGTAGCAAAACATCAAAATCAAAGCACAGGAATATTTCTCAAGTATACTAAATAATGACAACTTCTGATAAATTCAGCAGATAGTCACTAAATCTGATTAAAACATGGGAACTCAATTTTACCTATCTAAGTTCAAGAGTACTGATCTAAATTATCTTTGAACCTCCTTTGGTCCTTCCCCCCCTCCCAAAGACCCTTCCTGTTTTTCATGTGGTGATCTATCCAGCTGCACAAACAAAGCAAAGCTGTCACAAACCTGGAGTTGTTTGACAAGCAATTTATACAGGGAGAACAACAGAAAAGGAGGTATTTCATGAGGACTTCCAACTCTGTCAGTTCACTGTATCCCTTGCCTCTGCTTGAGCACATGTGTCTGGCAAACCATCTTGGAAGCTCACAGAAGGTGGAGCAGGTGTTAACCTCTTAAAAGGAACAAGAATTTTAGTAGCTACATGAGAATAGTGCAACATGAAGTGTTATTTCACCACCAGCTCCAGATCTGTAATGGGCTTTTTGAAAAAAAGCTAAAAACATTTATTAGAATATAAATATATTCAGGGAATAATCCCAAAATATTATAAGTTGTTGGTGCCAGCTTCTACCTTTGATTTCTAGAGCTCAGTCATTACTCTTCTGAATAGAAGAAACATTCTTTTGCCCCCTTTTTTTTTTAGAATATTTTGATGAGAAGGACTACCATAAAAATTAGTATACTTTGGAGTTGAAATTCAGTTGAAACTCAGAAGGCTTACTAGAAAAATGGACACTCATTTTCTGAAAATCTGGGAAAAAAAAACAAACCAAAACAAACAAAAAACAAACACAAAACAAACCAAAAACACTAAAAACAAAACATAAAAAAAACCCAAAAAACACAAAAAACCCCCAACAAAACAAGACCCACAACAACAAAAAACACACAAAAAAACCCCAACAACCAAAACCAAAGGCAAAAAAAAGAAAAAAAAAAAGGCAAGTCAGGATTTGGAGCCCTGTAAGAATTACTGCGAATATCTGGAACATACGTGGTTCCGAGTCCATGAAAACTGGAATGTTGTCCATAAAAACACCTTCCTATTCCCTTGAGGGCTCTTTATGTGTGCTGCACGTGCAGGATTGCAGACTGTTCCATTATTACTCTGCATTGACCTGGGCCTCCTGAGTCCTGACAGAATTTATCTCTGTGGAAGAGATCAATCCACAAAAGTCACTACCTGAGCACTGAAACAGTTTTTCCACTGCACTTTAGCCATGCCTCTGCATAGAAATCTCTGGTTCTGGACTACGGGATTTGATCTAAACAGGTCACATGTCTCCAAGTAGAAGTAAAGTTGTCTTGGATTTACCCCCTTCCTCTCCTGAGGGGCTTAGGCATTTATACTGAAATTAGGTGGCAACAGTATCCTAAATCCTGAACTAGGATCTTACTCTGCAGTGTCCTATAAAAAACCAGAACAAAAGGCACTCTCAAAAGTCTTCCTTTAAGCGTGCAATTTAGGAAGATCATCTGGAAGTTTTCGTTTCGACTGAATAAATTCAACCCTGAGAGAACAGGAAGGCAGGGGCTCCAAAGGTACCTGTGGCTATTGTGTGCAGAGCCCAGCTCTGCCTGTGCAGTATGAGAGCCCTTCCTAAGAGGGAAACTTGTGCAGCCTCACATCCCACAGGAAGGAGCTGGAGAGAGTCTAACACAGCAATAGCACATTCCCCTCCTCTGCCAGGGGGGCAGAGGGTACATATGACGTGGTTTACTTGGTCAGGTAAGCGAGGTCTCAGACTTGCAAGTGTGCCTCAAAAGCCTCTTTGTTTAATGCAGACTAAAGAAACAGTAGTTGCCTTAGGCAATTCAGCACCTCAGGGACAGACAAGCCACAAGGACAGAGCTGTACACTACAGGTCCATTCTTAGTATAAAAATGTATTAGTAAGGTCTCCTCTAGGCCAGAGCAACCATCTCTTGACAATTAACTATGATGCTACCGAACTGACAGGCAGTGAAGGAAATGGAAGCTACATTGCCCTGTTACTAGATTCCAGGTTGGTTAATTTTTCATGGATCACACTGAGAAAGTTCAAAGAAGGGAAGTCTGAAAGAAAAATCCTTTCCCTTCTGGGAACAATGCAAAAAAATTATATAAAATAATATGTGTTGTTTGTTCCCCTTCTAAACACACCAGCTCATGTTCAAAATGAACGTTTCACCACACAAATCATACAACTGCACGACTTAAAAGCATCTTAAAGACCCTGTCACATCATTCAAATAAACACTTTTAGACTTTTGAACATATACTTCTTTACATTATTGCACAATCTTTCTTGTATCTTGCAATTCAAAACAAGAAAATAAATAATTCCATACTGGCTTTTTAGTGGTCTGTGTATGTCAAAGCCAATATATCTCCCCGCTCCCACTGCCACTGCACCTTATGTCCTCAAATAAGGATTCCTTAAGTACGAGCCTGACACCACCAACTGAAACCACCAACTGAAACACTTCATAGCTGGGTATTAAGGACCCACTTTTGCCAAGTATTAGACACATAATTCTGCCCCCCCTCAGCCCCAAATCACAATGCAGAGTCCATCAGAAGCAGCAGGTTAAAAAAGGTATGTAATTACCACAATAAAGAACAGCTAAATAGATTTGCTATTTTTTTCTCTTCATCAGTACTAACAAATAAAGTAAAAAGCAACTGTTCCCTTGCAGTGTAGTCTCTGGTTTGTATCACCAAACCAATATTTCATAACTGATTTTATCTCACTCCTCTCTCACCAAATTCATGAGCACAGTGGAACTTCAGTTATCTCTGGCTTTGTAACCTGCCTGCAGAGGTGCAGTAACTCCAGAGGCTGACCACAATCACTGTCCATTGCAAGGAATAATTACAGGGCCCTGGCAACCTCCCTGGCCCAGAACATTATGAAACTTGTCCCTTGCACTTCCCTTTATGTCAAGAGCTTCACAGAATTGCAACAATAGCCAACTGTTTTTCTAGAAGTTAGATTGGTTTTTCAGTTCTTTTCGTATCTGGCTTCAGAATTCCGTTAGTTTGTCGTTCTTTCACCTGTGAAATAATCTCTCATCACACTGCCCTGCACCCTCCTGAGCTGCTGCTGTTCAGGCCAGAGGTTGTGTTCTGCAGCCCCTTCAAGCTTCAGGCTGCTGCAGCACCACACCAAGCGCCCAGGAACCGCTCAGCACACCAGTCACACCGCCGTGCCCGTTACAGCAGGGCTGTGCACTGCCTGTTTGCTGGCTCTGTGTGCCCTGGGTGGCCTTCCTGCTAATAATTCAAAGTGACTCTTGACAAGGCAGCCTTTAAGCAGGACACACAGCTCAGCAATAGGAGCTGACAGGTGGTGCATTGTTGGGTGATTACCACATGCCTCAGGTGGCAGCAAGAGGCCAAAGTGCAAGTGACTTCAACCATCCAGCAAGTACAGTAATCCCCCTGCCACGCATGGCTCGGGTCTGCGTCCTGACGGGAACATCAGGGAAATAAATCAGCCATCTGTACTTAAAGGGTGTTACGGGAACAAATGCTATTGTGAAACAGTTCATTGAGAAACAGTCCATAAATCAGAGAAGATGCGGAATGATGCCTTTTTTTTGTTGTGCCTCTCCACAGACTGTGATTGTCTATTGACACAATTAACAAGAAACACTCTTCTCTCTTCCCCACAGGAAACAAAAGGGTGTCATGGGTTTCATCCTGCCCCCCAAAAAGGCAAGCACAGAACACCTCCAGACCAGGGCCTGCTGCCCTTAGGAAGATGATCCATGAAACCCCAGGTGTTAATCCAAGTCTCCAGCCACAGCAAGGCCTCCAGGGGGCAAACCAACTGCTGAGGGTGAGCCCAGCACAGAGCAAACAATGCCCTCACCCCCGGGGTGGGAGCAGGGCTGGGGCAGCGGCAGTGCCCACATCCACCCACGGTCCCAGGCCAGGCAAGAACTGAGCTGGCCTGGGCTCCTACCAGAGAGCACTCTCAGGCACTGCATGAAACAAGCCTACCAACAGAACTATCTATAACAACTTTTCCAGCCAGGAAAAAGAAGTAGAGACAGAGGAGGCACCTGCAGCAGAGCTTTAGGGTCCATCCAGAGCAGCAGGAGCCAGGGCTAAAAACCAGCACAGCTACACAGAAACTCAGAAAATAACTAACTAAGCTGAGTTTAAATAGGGTGCTGGGTGGGGTTGCATAGGTGGAGGCTCCAGTTGTGTGTGCTCAGGCAGTTCAGAGCCCTGTGGCTCGGACACAGCTGAGGCAGCTGCTCTCACATGTCAGTGGAGTCCAGGTGGAAGCAATAACCTTGTGAGCCTCAGTCGTGCAGGAGACCAAGGTCCCAGCCCTCTGCTTGGCCCACTTAAAGGAGAAAATAACTGTTGATGACAGTCCTAAAAGGGTTTCTAAATGGATCCGTAACTTGTACAGTTGGTTTTCCTTCAAAAGAGAGATGAGCAACGGGTGCCTTAGCTCAGCATCACGGCAGCTTGGCACCCATCCAAGGACAGCTTCACACAGCACACCAGGGTTTGGGCTTGAGGCTTTTCTATGGTGTGAGTAATGAGGAAGTGTCTGTAAGGTGCCAGGGAACCTATTGACGTCTTTAAATAACAGGAAAAAGAGCATATACTCTGAGGAGATATTATTAAAAGAGTGGATGCCCCTTTTCTAGGTGTAGAAGACTTACCGCTCGACTTATAGATGTGAAACCATTGTTAACTGAGAAGGGTTAGGAGGTCCTTCCTACAAGGGACCCTATGGTGTAGGGTGCTGTATGACAGCCCACTAACATAGCCAGTCCCTGAAAAGATTCCCCTGCTGCACACACTTTTGGACACAGCTGCAACAATTTCCTTGCTGTGAATGAATGTAGGACTTTAAACCTTTTTGATTCTGTTCTGTGCTGTGATTTCTTCTGTTTAGTTCCGGCTGGTTGTGCTAGGCTGGCTTCCCTGCCTCTGTAAAGGCCAGCTCCAAGCTGCCACCCCTCCTGTCAGCCTCACACACAGCTATGGGAACGGAGCACTGGAGAGCCTGGTTCCTAGGGAATTGTCTAAAACACAGCCAAGCCCTCCACCCTGCACACCCCACAGGAACCAGAGCACGTGGTGTCATCGTGGCCGCTTAGTCAGGCCAACCAGCTTGTTGTGAACAGCTGACAGATGCTGCTGTTCAAGAAAGAGTGAAGACTCTGCCATTCCCATATAATCCAGGAAAACAGAAGTTCAGGGGAATGCAAAGGGTGCTTTTGATGTCCTGAGCCCTCAAATGGCACCATGCTAAAATCTGAAAAGCATTTTTATCTTCTGGGAAGGAATGGTGTGAGAGGGATAGGGCTTTCTGTGCAAGGGAGTCATTAAGTCCTCTGGGACTTTCCCTACTAGTCCTGCTAATTGTCTCTATTGGATTTACGATCATTCAAGTTGCATTTTAAATTCATCTCCTGACAGGAAGGTTAAAGAAATAGATTTGATACAACATATGTGGATCCAGGGATGTATGGAGAAGGCAAAAAGGCCTGTTAGCAGATAGGGGATAGATGGGGCTGTGTTGCTTTTCTCCACCATGAGACTTCTTGGTGGGATCATGCAATGACTGGACCTCTGTGAAGCACAAGGCTGTTCTTCTGGTGTGCTCCTGCAAGGATATTCCTAGAGGTTCTTCCTTTCCCATATTCAGGACTACGTGCAACCCTGGATCTACACTTTGGCTAAGCAAACACACACATACAGAAAAATGAGCTTCCACCTGCCTTGGGCCCCGTGGAATTTTCCAGGAAACCTGGGCAGAGTTTTGTGTTTCTAATAAAACCAAAACAGTTTTTAAATCCAGCTTCAAGCTTCATTGCAAATATTTCTCACAGCCCTCTGTAGCAGGAATAATTACTGTCCTTATTTATCGGGTAGATTATACAAATCCCCTAGTAAGTAAATTGTAGGATTAAGGTTAATGTGCTAGATTAAACTGACAGATTTATTTACTTCCTCCGAGAAGGAAAGACGAAAGGATGGTGACCTATCATGTGTATTAATTCAACATTTAGCCCTGCCTCAGCTCCAGTGATTATCTCTGCAAGTGCCAAGTCTCAGTCTAGATTCCAGTGCACTACAGCATACACAGAAGTTCTGTTGTCTCCAGTATTTTATCTGTTCAGCTCCTGATTTTTTCAGATGGTAATGTGCTCTACTTTTGCAGTGCCTTCCCTCTGGAGTTTCAGAGGGCTCACAAGGAACTACTTCTGCATTCACCCCACAGAAAGTGTTACTGATCCTCATGTTACAAGTGTATTCACTCTGACAGAAAGATTAATGCCAGTTTTATTCTATGACTTGCCTGAATGAAGCAGACAATTTGTGCATGGTTCAGAGTCACAGGGCTCTTTGGGAGTCCCTTAGAGTGATTTTCCTTGTTGCAATAGCCACAGTGCAGGCTATGAAAATGTCCCAGCCTGTACATACTTCAGAGCAAGGTGGCCATCTGGCTTTCCTGCTATTCTCTGGTACTAACAGTCGTGTTGAGATCAAGGTGCCTGAGGGCTGATGCTGCAGCTGAGGGCAGCAATGAAAAGACAAGCAGGATCCTTCCCTTCTGTGAGGTCTGTACCATCAGTGTGCAGGGGCCTGCGGCGGGGCTGGGGTACCTCGCTGTTCGAGTGGGTGTTCTCGCCTGCTTCCCTGCATCTCCTTCTCCAGCAGTGAGCGGGTTGCATCCAACAGCACTGCCTGAGCACATGCATCATTCTGAGGAGCACAGAGCTGCCCAAGCAGATCATTTCCTGCACAGCAATGTAGTATATTTTCTGGGGCTACTGAGGTGGAGACTTCTGACATGTTGTGTGTTCTTCCCTGCCCCACTTGACTATCCAGTGAGCAGGGGACAGAGAAACAGATACCAGATGGAGCAGCAACTTTCCCACAGTCACAAACAAGGAATGTGGCAGAAGGAGGACTCTGGTCTCCAGAAAACTGACCTCCAGTGCCTAAACTCCTAGTGTTAGTGTTGTGAGCTCCTCAGCAGTGCGATGTGGTAACGCAGCAGAATAGGCAATGCTGTCTGACACAGACCTGTCTTTCCTCACCCCAGCACTAGTGTCATCCTTCCCCGCTCTGGTGACCCTCCCAGAGGAACTTGGAAAAGCTGTATAGGTGCAAATGCCATCCACGTTTGCACAGCATGTTGGGAGCAGAGCTGGGATTTACCTCAAAACCAGTGACATGACCGTCTGTCTGTTCTCCCCCCTTCAAATAAAAGTGTTGTCCCAACGTGCTGGCCTCAACAGGTTTCTATATTTATCTATCCTTATTTTAGGAGGCCTGCAGAAGAAAGGTATAGATTACAGATGTAGTGATCCTCGACTTAGCTAAGGTTTCCAATAGGGATAGCTGTTCTGGGACAGAATCCCAGCCCAGAGTCATTTGCTGCTCGCCTGCCAAAGGGGGCTGCAAGCATTGCCAGTGCTCTGCTTGACTGAGCCTGAACAGTTCACAGCGTCTGAAGGAGGAGAGGAAAATTCCATGGTGAAATAGCTGGTTTAAAGTGCTGTACCCCACAGTGACAGCAGACTGTCTGCTAATACTAATGCAGTTTTCAGAGGGAGACTTTAAGTTCAATTTTCAGAATGTGCTTCTGCTTGCGGGAGGGCCAGGATTAAACCCCTCTATCAGTTCAAAACTTCAGTGAGTTTTCAGTAGAAAACCAATTCTGGTTTCACAGCTGATGTTAGTTTTGCAAGACATGACTAGTTACGAGGAGGAAGAGGGGGAGATTCTAAAGACACATCCAGCTTCTCTTCTCTGTTATGCATAGAGAGAGTGTACGGGCCTGTCCCTCAGTCAGCAGCGGGATTTTGCTTGTGTCAGAAAGACAAAAGGAATATAGGAAGCGATCCTGCAAAATGCAAAATTTCTTCAGAAATTTACTTGTAAGCACAGTTTGCTTTTTATAATATGTGGCATATGTTGAAAACTCCCCTCCACTTACATGCGATTTTTGCAGATAATATGATATATAGAGGTGCTCCCAAAAAAGAAAAAAAAACAAAAGCAGAGAACCAGAATGACAGTACCTGACAGAAAATGTGATAAAGACCACTTTCAAGGACCAGTATAAACTTATTTTCATCGAGATACTAAAAAAGGAAATAATTCTACCCAGAGATTTGGATCCTACAGAATTATCTTAGTTTGCAGGGGTCAAATAGTCACAGCATTTTGATGTGTTTACATCTGATAACTCCCAGTAGAGATAAACATATTTAGTGCTTGAAATGTAAGTTAACATTGGACATACTAAACATATGACAAGAGATTTATTAGAAAGAACATTAAAGACTATTATTAGCCCCAGCTGCAAATATTCCTCAGGAAGGAATGGCTGTGTATGAGCCAATTGTCTTTGGAATGGCAGGCCATTCTAGAAACCCTCTGCAGTGGATGTCTTTCCACTGATTTCAGCAGCCTTTGGGTCAGGCCTTCTTCTAGTAGAAAGATATTTAATTTCATCCTGAGAGGAAGGACTTAAAAGCCAGACACCAACATTTCCTTTGCCTCATCTTTCATATTTAGCCTGTGCTATTGGTGGTTAAAACTTGTTACTTGATTATTTTTCACATTTAGGCTACTTCTTAATAACTACATAGCCGCTGCAGGGGAGCATTGCTGCTTTTCATCAGTACTGTCTCAGCATGGGAATAGTGACAACTATTTTCAGATGACACCAGGCTGACTGGGATACTCTGCGTAGTCCAGAAGCTCTCACCAAGTTCATAAATAAAGCTTCGTGCTGGGTAGGGGGAAGAATTTGGCCCTGCTGTTCTTGGTGAACAGGCTGAGTAATTCACAGTTTCAGCCTCTCATTCATAACTGTTACAGAGGCTGAATCTGGAAGGGAGGAGGAAAAGGCTTGTCTTTCCTTGCCTGCAAGTAACACAAATGGACACATCTAATTGGTATATTATTGCTCCACAGTGCTTTCTAGGCCTGGTGTCACAGCTTATGGCAGTTTTGGGCTCATGCTTCATGTTCTTGTAAAATGTCAAGTTCCATTAGATCAAGTAATCTCGTGTAATACAGTATCAGACAACACCACTGAATGAATACAGAATAGAAGTACTTTCAGTTGTTCCTTTTCCCCAGGAACTCTTCCTAGCTCTTGGCTTTCTAAAAAATAATCTGTGTTGAGACACTGTTAGGTGAAAAAGAGAGTAAGAACAACAATTATACAAAAATGTTCCAAAACTTCAATGACTTGAAAAAATACATACTTAGGGATTTGCATTCCACCCAGAAAATTGTGCATGTTACTACCACACCACTCAAAGCATGTAGTTTAAGTGCTGGGTGAAGTGCTTAGGTATAAGCCAAAATGTTGGAAGAGCAGCTGCAGTACTGTTACCACAATGACATCCAGGCCACAAATCCTGTTGGTGAAATAGGTTATTCAAAAACTGCTTCTATGATCATCTCTGTCTATGAAGTTAGCTGGGCTTTGGGGAAAATAAGAACATCTGATGTTCTGTTTTACCTTCTCAGCATTAACTCCCTGACATTAAATGAGATATTTATTGTACTTGTGGTTTTAACATTTTAAATCTGCACGTATTTCCTCTCCATTTCTGGGCATTCTGTCGGGCTGATGCTGTAAAGCAGCTGTCCCCTCAGTGATACTGCCCTGACCCGAGCACACAGTCACGGGGAGCCTCGGGGAGTCGCAGAGGATCACACCCCGCTCCACAGACAATCACAATCAGACAGAAACTGAAGGGACCTCAGTCCACCCTCCTGCTCAATGCAGGCACAACTGGGTGGTCAGACCGGGTTGCTCAGCTGGGGGTTCAAAGCCTCTGAGCACGGAGGCTGCACAGCCTCTCAGTCCAGCCTCTTCCACTGCCTTTTGCTACAAAAACTGGGGTTTGAAATCCAGCACAGGCATTTGTCCTTCGCCTCTCGTCCTCCTCCCCCACAGCACTCTGAACAGCCTGCCTCTTTTCACAAAGAAAGACAATTCAGTGCACTTGCTACCAAGAACTTCATATCTTCTCACAGAGTTTAAAATAAACAATGATTCATGAGTAAAATGCACCCCAGAGGTCCGGAGAGGCCACCAGCAGTGAAGCCATGGCTAATGCCTGTAGGTGAGACCACAGCTCTGAATGCAAACACCCTGTTTAAACTGGAGTTTACTAATGTAAATGTGGACTGTTCCACATCTTGGCCCCTGAGCCCAGGATGCTCCCAAACACTTTTAATCAGCTGTTATGTACTGAGCCACTGCAAGTTTTTTCCCAGTTCCGCTGGTTCATTCACATATGACTCTGTCCTGATCAATGTGTATCTTCTCCAGCTGTGAAGATTTAAAAACTAAGAATCAGTTGTATAATAGATCACTTTTTTCCTTAAGGCTAACGCTAATCCTACCAAACAACTTCTCCTGTGCGCATTTATGAAGGTGAAAGCTACTCCATAGATAACTTTCAAAGGAAGCTTGTTCAACAGCTGGTGTTTTGTCACAAGCAAGGATAAGCACCATCATGTAGCATTTATTTCCTTATCTGAACAGTATCACTAAACCAATGACACTCAGGTCCATTCAGAGAGTTAAATTCCTCTCTCACGTATGAACGTGATGTTCCCACTGTGCCAGAAAGTGTGAAAGAATGTGATGAAAGAAGTGGCTGCTGGGATAGAGAGAAGCGACTCTGCAGTCAGATTGGAGGGATTTTTCAGAGGCACAAGAGACACCCGTGTCCCACTAAGGATCAAGGACCATCAGCCAACCTGCAGGCTCTAGAAAGGGGATTCTGCATCCCTGCAAAGATAAAGCTCTACAGGAAGGTGTCTAATGCAGGGCTCTGCAGGTTGCCCACCTCATGCTCACACACTCACTGGTTCCTGCAGCTGGCCAGGTCACAGTCCAACACCCACATCCCAAATATCTTCAGCAGGGGAGGGCTGCTCCCCAGGAGGTGGCAGAGCGGGGAACAGCCTGGTGCTGAAACCTACCATAAGGAATAGTTGTAACATAATATCCAAGTGGTGAGAGAAATCCCCAGTGAGATCAGAGTGCTTGTTTTGAGTTCGTTTTGTTGATAGCTAAACAATTCCACAGATGTGCTGAACCATGAAGCACATAAACATGCACGAGGAAAGACATATTTTGTCAGAAAACTTTATGTAAATGTAGCACAAGTATGAAAACATCAGTAATGGGATAAGGCTTAAATGAAAACATGATCAGTTTTTTGTGGACAAAACAGCCGGTTTACTGTAACACCAGACTTTTGTATTAAATGAGTAGTTTTTAAGTATCCCAGTGGATCTCCTTTTTTGACAGGACTGGTGAAATCTTTTCTGTATCAGAACAAGAGGAAGAGGAGAGAATTCCTGGCTTTCAGTCCTAACTCAGTGTGCCCCCCAGGAGCTGTGCAGTGAAGCTGTGGGGTGCAGGGACCCTCCCAGCACCCCTGCCCAGGACGGGACCATCGTGGGCAGCCACAGAGCCCAGCCCCACCCATGGAGACACTGCCGGTGTGTTCTGCTTGGCTTCTTTCTCGCTGTTTGCGCTCTCTACTCACAGCAGCCAGGGTCACCGCAGAGAACCAGCCCAGTGCCCCAGCCCGGAGCAGATGTGCACGGCCTACAGACCTGCCGTCACTCAGCACAGATCTGAGCGCACAGCTCTTCCTCCTGCCTGTGTTCAAGGGCTCCTCCCAACCCCTCTGCCTGCCTCAGCAGCTCAAGGAAACGTGAGAGGGCTCCACCAGTTCAGGAACAACGAGGGAACACCAACGGACTGCAAAGACATTTTCCATCTTTTGGGGGTTTCTTTGTGGTTTTGGGTTGGTTTGGGGGTTTTTTTGCAAGAGATCAGTCAGGTTTGCCTTATGGTGCCTGCTTCCATGGCAGATAGCTCAGACTGGGAAATGTCTGCCTTCCAGGTTTTTAATCAGTCTCCTCGTGATCCCAGATGTGCCAGGACAAATGTTTTTGCAACCTTCATGAAGAATAGAATCACATGCATTGAGAGAAGGCTGAGACTTCTCTTCAGTTCAGTCTTGCCAGAAAAGTTTTTGGGGATGAACAAGACCCTGGTTCTGTACTAAGATAAGTGGTTTTGTTCAAAGATAGCAGCGGTTTCATCTTTTCTCAGGAAATGAAGCACTCCCTGGGGTCTGTGACTCTCAGGTTGCAGCTCTCCCTCAGAGGGAGACTGCAGGATGAAGCACGGGAGGAAAGTTGATCAACTGGACAGGGGACAGAAAAAGACTCTCTCCCTGCATAAATGATGGTGCAGCTTTTGGGTCGGTGACGCAAAAGCCCAGTAGAGGAGCAGGACACTGACTACCTCGTTCAAGTGGCCAAAATGAAGCGTCAGCTTTGTTACTGTAGATGTTCCCACAGTCTTAATATAACAGCCAGTTGTAGACGGAATATCCAATCATACAAACTCCAGAAAGGTGTCACCTACCCTGAATTTTACTTGCATTTATATCTGCTCTATGTATTTTTTTGCTGGAGTTTTAAAAGATTTATACTTCTGTCTGCACAAAGCATACTGACTTCCCTTTGCATTGGCAAAAAGCACAAGAGGAAAAAAAAAGGCCAGGAAAGAATGTCTCATTCTCTTCTTCAAGTTTTGTCATGATACCATTTAGATTAACCTTTGTGAGTCTTTACATTTGTATATATATATATCCATTTGTTTATTTGCAAAAATATGAGACAGAAGTGTCTTTGTCCTTCCGTCAACTACAAAGGGAGTTTAGATGGTGAGATCATCTGTCAACATCTATGCCATAAATGTTTAAATATGGACAGAGGAGAGTGTCATTGATTATCTGGTTCCTTTATTCTGCAGATTGCAGGCTGGATGAATGGTGGTTTCCCAGGAGCAGCAGGAACCTGGCAGTGAGCTGTCAGTCGCACCCAGAGCTGGAAAACTCTCCTTAGGCTTAGCAGCAAGTAGCTGGGAAGACAGGGGTTGGTTTTGTTGGATACAGTATCCTTTCCTTCCTATCCCAAACTGCAAACTCTTTGCGTGCTTTGAGTTGTCTGAAATGTTAACTCTGTTATATAAATGGCAGCTAACTTGGGGGGGAGGGGGGGGAGGGGAGGGAAAGGAAAGGAGCTCCAAAAGAGAGCCCTAAAGTTCCCAGAGGTCAGTGTGAGGATACCAGTGACTGCAAAGGGCTCTGGAGCCCTTTAATCCTGGGAGAACATAAATGTGAATTGTTCTACAAAAAAAATAAAAATAAAAATAAAAATTTAAAAAAAAAAAAAACAAAAACAAAAAAAACAAAAAAACAAAAAACAAAAAAAAGCTTCCTATGCCAATGTAACAAAACTTCCAACATGAGCCTGCTCAGGAAGTTCAGCTCTTTATGGGACCAAATGAACAACTTCTATCCCTGACTGTGATAAAACCGAGCAAAATTCCTCACGGACGCCCTTCCAACTATTTATTAAAAACATACAGAACTGATACAATATTATTCAGCGCCAATTCATTGTTCCCTCAGACTTCCACACTTTTTTTGTAGTGCCAATCCATTTGCTAGGACTGGGCTTTTCCTTGCTCTTTTCTTATGGCATGTTTTGGAGGTCTGTTTCCCTCCTATTGCAGCACTACATGGCTGCCCTCAGGAATATCAGATCTCCCAAAATCCATTTTAAACTCCACTGCAGAATTACACCAGCCTTCATGGAGTTACATTCCTTGGAAACATCAAGAGTCATGTGCTGGACAAACCTACAGAGGAAACTGAAGGTAGATGGCAGGTTCATATCTCGCTCATATGGCGTCAGTATTCACTGGCTACAGGGGATTTCTCAGGATTAGGACTATAAATGGGTTGGCAGAGTATCTGTGAGGTCTTGGAGTCTTATGGTGGCATAATCAACCTACAGACCATATTGTGTAAATCAGAGTATTCAGACTGCATCTATGAAGGTATCAATTTAAACCTTATTGTTCGTTCTCCATTTGTTCATCTGGAACAAAGTGTCTGAGAACAAAGAACTTAGAAATTTAATCTGCAGGGACATTTTAGGTACAGAACCCCTAACTACAAAACAGTCCAGTTTTCCCTTCACAAAATACACTTTCACATGCCCCCCACCTTCTTGAACTCCATCCATATAACAGTTTTTACCACATCAGAAAATACTTCTTAAACACTGATTAAAAAAAAAGCAGTTTCATCTAATACAGTTGTTCTGGTCACCACAGAAAGCAGTTTTTCTGTTAGTACTCCTACATTCCCTCCTCCACCCCCAAAACCCACAGTGGGATCACTGTGTGTTTAAATGTGGTGTAGCCTATAAAGCACACATGCAAGAACAAGCAAGGGCAAGGAAAAGAGGGAGTGAGGAACTGTTTGAGGAGAGGGAAATCATCCAAGTTCTTGGCTGTGCAGCTTAGAAATGCAGCAAAGGTTCTGCTGCAGGAAGCCAAGGCTCCCAGGAGCCCTGCAAGACCTGCAGGTCTGCGTGGACTGATGATGATGACTGGCAATTGTTGTGTTCCTGAGAAGGACACGGCAGAGGAACTGTGCATTGCCACAAAGAGGTGCTGAGCTCTCACGTGCCAATGGACCTCCGCAGCCACCAAAGAACTGCGGAGCATCTTCATCCGCACACCCCTAGCGCAGCACAATAGGTGATACAGTTCCACCTGCTCAGAATAAACAATCTTTTGCTGTGCATGAGGCCACACACTCATTGGCAGAGGCTTGCAATAAATCTTGGGTAATTAGCTGAATGATAATTGCTATGTATGAAGGATTCTTAAAAGTAAAATCCACATTTAGAAAAGTAGATGTTATAGGAGGTGCTTAAAGTTAAGCATCCTTTAAGAAGGAAATAATCATGGCTTCAGTTTTCCTGCCCATAAAATGGGAGTTATATTACATAGCTGCTTTCTAAATTACTACAGGATGTTAAGATGGGACAATCTACGTTAGGGCATGATAGCGCTATTTTCAATCTCTATCCAAACAAAATTAAGTGCATTTCTCTCAAAACCACACCCCATCTACACTGCTGCGTAGTCAGATCTGATTTTGAAAGAAGAAAGGAGAGTGAGTGATCAAGCACACGTTACAGCTGCGCCACTGGGTCAGTAAGTGAGAAGTTAAAATAAGAAGTTCATTCAATAAAATATTGATTCTGGAAACAGATTACAGGAAATTGTACCATACCACTAACTTAATTTATGAGTATTTATATTGCAGGAATTATACCAATATATCAAACACGATGCCTTCAACCTTAGTTCAAAAGAGAATTTTATCTCTAAGCTTTAACAACAGGGCTGAAAATAATTCAGATTATATGGGCAGCATTTTAGCAGCCCATTTTCATCTTCTTTAAAAGCAACACTCTAATGCATGATGGTTAAGGATCAAGTTGGGATTATGAGGAGAATGTTAAACATATACCAAGTAATACATCTGTTTTGAATAAGAGTTGTTGCACAGAGTTCCAGTTCATTTTTTTCAGTTCTTTGCCGTACGTGTCGTAGCTGCTAAGTGAAACCACGCGTCAGATAAATACATCACTTCAGCAACAGATTGCTGATCAATTGTCTGACATGCTCTGAAATATGTGGGTTAAAAATACTCGGGGGCAAAGACTTTTCTAGTTTGGAAAAAAATCTGTTTGCCGTTCTGTCGTGGTTCATTCTTGCATCTCCAAGCTTGCAGGAGCACTGCCATTGTCTGCAGGCTGGTGCTGGGCTGTGCCCCCACGGTGGGAACGCAGCAGGCCTTACCCCGTGTTCCCTGCCCCTTTCCAAGCAAGGCTCTCAGGGAAAGGCGTGTTTGCTGCCCTGCCAGGCTCTGGCCAACAACCAGGTTGCTCCCAGCAAGAGAACCACTAAGATGTTCTGTTCCATTGCTGTTTCTTACCATTTGGATATTGTTTTGAAGCACTTGATTTTTCAGAAAATTAATTTAGAAGTTCTGATACTTGGATTGTTTAATTATTTTAATCTTCGGTTGGAATAGAAAACTGCAAATTTTCTGTAGCCTACAGTTTGTCAAAATTACTGTGCTTGACTCACTAACACTTTCATTCCAAGCATGCCAGAACTTCACACTTATTAGATATGGATTTCAAAAAGCTACATTATCAAATCTGTTTGATATCAATGTCAATAACTGGCATGACTAGTTCCTGATATTCGACCAAAAATACTTCTAATACTTTCATTGAAACAACCATTTATCTCAGGAACAAGAGATTCTTTTAAGTACTGAGTAATTTAAACTACTTGATGCTCTCTCCTTCTCATACTGGAGAAAACAGTGAACAATCACTCCCTCTCCAGCACCTTCACTCCGCTAACTCCTGTTGTTTTCATTGCCCAGTGACATTTTTACCATGCTGAAGTGCTTTGGACAATTGATTTTGGTCAAAGAGCATCACGGTCATGTTTCTCTGCCACTGCTGTAACTCATCTAAGCTTTCTCATGTTCATCTCAGGAAGAAAGAGTAATTAAACAAGTCCTCATGGACTAAAGGGCCCTGGAGCTGCTGGCTCCCAGGAACTCAATCATTCCTACATCAGCAGGTACCAGAGACAAAAAGCTTAGTAAAAACACAGTCATCACCTGTCGCTCAGACTGAGTCTGGGCTGACCTTTGAATATTTCCTCACTGGTGTAATTCTCTGTGGCTTTCTGGTAACCTAAGGCAGATGCATGTGATGACAGAAGAAATACTTTGAACCTGATATACTGCTGGGTTATGGGTTTGTGCAGTCCTTTTGCACACTGTGACTGTGACCGTGAAACAGGCAGAGAGAGTTCTAACTTACTGTAGTATCTGCTGAGAACCAGAGGCATTTACAGTCCCACTAGGATCTGGTTGAAGACCTAGCTCCTCCCTGCTGTACAGAGCAGTCCTCCTGGGACAGACTCTTCAGCATTTAGCTGCCAGTGCAAGGGCAATAAATGCTTGGTGTTTCTAGGCAAAGAAAACCTAGTCCCATCAGCAGATATTCCTGCAGCCAATGGAAACTGGCACACATAAGAAATGTAGCTTCCAAGGGGGAGGGGGGGGGGAGTGGATTTATGGAGTGGGAAGTTTTCAAAGGGGATCTTGCAGTCAAAAGGAACACGTACTCCCAGACCTGCCAATGACTCTTGCTGTGTTCTCAGGCACTTTCTCAGTGTCTTTGTCTCCCTTTTGTTCTCACACCATCTCACCTGCTGCCCTCAGGAGCCCCTGTCTGCAGTTACAGTCCCTGAGAGTGTTACACAGCTGAGCTCTGCAGCAGGGAAGGGCACTGCCAAAGGGGATTTGGTGCCACTGGAGTTGGACCAGGCTGTGAACCCAACAGCTTCGTCTGGTGGCAGCCTTTTCCTGGCAGCACAGCTATGTCCACACCAGGAACTTTGCCGGCTGAGCTCCACTGGGCAGGTGGGACTTATGTTTTTTTCAGACCCAGGCTGACATCAGTGTATGAGCAAAGCTTCTAATGTGGACCTAAAAGAAACATCGTCAACATCTCTGACCTAAAAAGCTCTGTTACCTCTGCATGTGGGGGTAGGATGTCTCATCTCTCAACTCCAGCTACAAAAAACCTTAATTTGTGTCCTCACACAGGAAGTGGGGAGACTGGCAATGCTGATGGATCACAGGAACATCAGAAATGCCTGGTGGCTTTTCCTGTGACAGCAGTGCTCGATTGCTGCACTAACAAGGCTGGTGTGTGAGGGACACGGGAGCGTGATGCACACAGAGCACAGTACACTCCAGCTTTGGAAAGCAGAGAAAGAGCACCTGTAGGAACATGGCCATGCCAAGTCTTTTGTTAAAAAGGGGTTTTAGTTAATTTTTTTAACTACTAGACTCACAGATGTCCTACTTTCAATTATAGTACAAGGACAGAAAAGTTACATCAAATTAATATGCGTTTAGAAATGAATGAACACATTGAACATTAATGACAGATTAGCTGTTTACCTACTGATATTGTGTATCTTTTTGCTGTAGGACCTCATTAGCCTTGCTAGACAAAAAAAAGCCCTCCTTGTATGAAGCCCCTCAGAACAATAATGTGAGCTGGAGATCTTACACAGTTTGAGAAACAGCTTTGAGCAGGAAACAAAGTGATGTGAAAGGGCTTTTCTTCATGTGCCGTGTGTTAGAAATGACAGTTTATTTTCCTTATGGCTCCATGTGGGTTACTCCAGTACTGCCTTTTGGAAAGCCACAGTACATCCAGCATACCTCATGCCAGAGAGCCAGATAAAAACATCAGTCAACAAAAAAGGCAAACAGAACAAGCAATTACTAAGTGCCATCCCTATACACATGCCAGGCTCATACTTTACCCACCCCTGCTTTACTCCCCTTGCTGTCACCAAGTGCATCCTCCACTGCCCTTAAGGATTTTTCAGCCTTTTACAGGTATTTTTTCCGATTCACTTGAATTTAAAAACAAAGCAATCTTTACTGAGAGAAATTCTGTACCTCACGTGACAGACACCTTGAACCAGGACCAGCCAGACGTCCTTAGACTTGTGTCCAATAAAAGAAACCCCAATCAGTGCCAATGCAATATTAACATTGGTCACATTATAAATGTGGAGAATGAGAAAGGTCTTGAAACATGAAGTGACACCTCTTGTATTCAGGCGGTATAATACATGTCTTTGATTACTAAATATGTGCATTAACATAATGATTGTTGTTTTAAGGGAAATATAATTAAATGCTTGGGATGTGTAGAGCATAAAGTCACACGCCTGTAAAAAGCCTATCTGTAGCATTTCCTGACTTAAAAAAAAAAAAAACAAACAAACACTTGAAAACTTGATTCCTTCATAAAATTTGCAATATGGTACATTAATAATAACTCAGTGTTATGTAAAGCTAACATCTGCTGCCAAATACGAAGGGTGCCAAGTTAAAACTGACTTGCAGATAACCACTATCACGGTGGAGAGTTTTTCCTGGATAAGAACTTATTCACTGAAAGTGAGTTTTCACAAATCAAACAGTCCTTAACTCATGTAAAATCTGAACATTTTTTTTCAGTGATGAAAATCCTTTGGCTCTATTAATCCAGTAGATGAAGAGCATTCAAGAGCGTGACTCCACAGGGCAAAGGTTAAGGCTTAAGTTGGGATACCTATTTTGTAGTTTCTGTTCCAAGTTCACTAAAGAGGAGATTTTGTCTTTTAGTTCTCCCTCACTGGGATACAAGTAAAAGGAGAGGGGAAGGGAGGAATAATAAAAATTATCATCTGCTCCCCTTTATCCAGATACATCACTGTTTCTGTTTACTTTCATTAAATGCAGCCAGAAATATTTTGCATAAGGCAGTTATGTTAATATGCCATTATTAAAATGCTTGAATTTTGTTCTGCCTGAGCCAATGTTCAAAAACTCGTCCTGGCTACTGAAACCAAAACACCACTTATGCACCTGGTTTCTTAAATCAGGACCTTTAGTAATGCATTTTCCAGGTCTCTCTTCCTTTATAAAAACCTGCTTTGCAGAACCCTTCCATAGCCAGAGAAACAGGAAGGGATCAACTACAGGCAGGATGTAAAAACCTCACTGCAGAGACAGGAAGCAGCAACAACATTACCAATCAATAACTAAGAGAATTAACACAGAGCTCAGCTTTTACCAGAAAGCAGGCGCTGTAACCAATGTATTCATTGCATGGAAAAGCAGATTTCTATCAGTTAGAATGCTTCACTTCCATATGTAACATCCAAAAAAATATAGTCAGCATCTGAACTGCCTGGACCAGGTAACGGATCGGAGCCTGCCCACCTCCCTTTGCTGAGATCAGCCTCCCTTGCTGCACTCAGCATTAATCCCAGCTCATCCAGATTAGAGGAGCTGAAACCCACATTGGATACCACTCCCATTTCAAATATAAACCCAAGAAAATTATATTGATATATTTCAGAGGCTTCTAGAACACTCCAAGTCCATTTAACTGATCAAAGAAGGTTAAAGAAATCACAGCAAATAACAAAAAAAGGACCTAGCTGGGAACCTGTTTTTCCAGGGTTGTGGATACCTTATTCATTTCATTCTTTTCTTTCACAAGTTTCCTCTTTCAGACATTTAAAGAGAAAGCTGTATTTAAGATGTCAAAAAAAACACCCAAAAAACTTCTCAAAAACCAGCAATAGTCTCTCTAGGGGTTATTTTAGGCAATTCTAATTTTACAGTTTCCTCTTCATGCTGGATAAGGATCTTGCATAGTGTCAGAGATTTGGTATGTGGACACAATATTGGCCTTGGGACATGAAGTTGTCATAGCTACTCCGGATGCTTTCTAAACATGACCAAGTCTTCCACAGGATCCTTCCCAGGTTTCATAGTCTGCAGGGGGCTTCTCTTTAAAAAAAACAGAGTTTGCAAGACTATGTAATACAGTTTTTCAGGTAGAGTTTGTCATTGTTCTTTTGCAAATACACCTTTTTAAAATTATAGAATAGGGAAAGGGTGAGAAAGAGAGACTGCAGACCAACTAAGAGACAGCTCATCATCTGAAAACAGAAGAAAATGGTCTAATTCTTTCATGCAAACTACACAATAAATTCTGGTTTGGTCACAGCAGAGTAAAACTGGAATAAATTCATCAATCCGGAGAAGCTGAGCTTGGATGACACCAGAACAGCTGAGAGCAAAGCCAGGCCTTTGGTTTTTACATTTTGTTCAGCTCTCCTATAGGTTGAGAAGAATCACAGATCAGCAGCTCCTCATCTCTGGAAATACACAGAAATGAAGTAATTTGCTTTTGGGGCTAAAGGTAGAAGAATGGTTTAATTTCCTTTAGCTTCAAAGCAATAATCCTGGTCTGAGGTATGGTCATTCTTCAGAATATGAGATAATAAACCCTCTGACACGGGAGAAAGCAACATTTACCAAACTGTAATTTACTCTGCTTATTGAGGTTAGTCTCTATTCTTTGCCATTGTCAATGCAAGAGGCAAGAGCAGAATAAATTGTGAACAGGGATTGTTGATTCCAAAGGTGACTACAGGATGTATTTATAGCAGGAAAGTTAACAGGGGAAATTAGTAAATGGAAAGTGGTTTAGAAAAAGCTCTTCAGCAAGAACTATTGCCATAAAATGCTGCTATTGAAATAAAAAAAAAAAAAATTAATAGAAAACCAACCCATCTTAGTAGGTTAGGTGTGCTTTGAGTAGGAGGTTGGACCAGATGACCTTCAAAGTCCCTTCCAATCTAAATCATTCCATGAGTCTAAACAAACCAGATTTTTCTTGAAAACGTATTTGTTCAAGAGACTAAAAGAGATTTAAAAATCAAGATTGATTGGATAGGTGCTTACTATAATAGCAAAAATTACAAATAGTCACTTACAAGTAGCAAAAATATTACTTCCTCAGAAATACAAAAAATAATGGCCTATCATTTGATCACTCAAGTAAAGTCTGGTCAGAGAAAAATGCAATGTATAATGCTTTTAGCAGTTTCCCAAAGCTTTCCCACTGCTGGAACACAACATTTGGTGATGTGTATCCCTGCTTCTCTCTAAACTGCAGTTGTCTTATTGGATCCCAAAAAACCTAGGAAAGGAAGCAATGTTGTTGAATACAAAATTTTATAAATGTCGTAATGGAAAAGGTTTCAATGTATAATTTAGAGGAAATTTAGCCTTAATATGGGATATGCATCACTCACAAACAGGGCACTTAATTTTTATAGCCTTGCTGGTTAAGTTAATTATGTCATAACTGCTGGCAACTTTTCATCAAAACAGGAGGCTGTTCTACCATAGTTTTTACATTTTGCTCCTCTGGAGTGCACTGGAAAGTATCACAAAAATAGACAGAGGACCACTGTTAAATGGTGGTATTTGGGTTTGTAAGTCCAATCTAAAATAAAGTTGCCATAAACCAACAATAAAATGGAACATAAGGCTGATATTAAGGTAGAGAAGTGGTATCTGCCACAGTGAACTAATGAAAAGAGGAACATGAGACGTATGTTAGTGAGAACCAGGAAGTACGTAAAATTTTTTGCATTGAGTCTCCTACTGCATGTGTATTACTTGGGGGGCTTTGGGTTCCAGTTGTGGAACTGTCGCGGGCAAATGAGGGACTAAAGAAAAGCAACAAGAGTCATGGACACTCCGCTGATGGCAGTGCATATGTACAGACCCTCCTCCCCACCCAAGAATCCCACTGAGCCTTCTACTTGCATCCCACTCATTCCAACCACAGAGAGAATGCCTTGTTATTTCAGGAAGATATTGGAGTCCAAATGGACCGTGTCGCACTAATTTTATCAACAACTACAATAATTCTTCCTACTGCAGGTCGAATGTGCCCAGTGAGCTCTGTTAGTTCAAAAGTGGCCACTTTTATGCTTGCATTTGTGTGCAGATCTGTAGCTCTGGGAGCTATTCTGGTATTCACCGTAACCTTCTCTATGTTTTCCCAGTGTTTTGACACGAGACCATAGATATTTCCTGAGACAAGGCAAGTGCAGAGACAGCAGAAGTCTCTTTTCTCACCAAGATGTATAATGCACCCTATCACTTTTCTTCCTTTTTTTTTTTTAATTTCTTTATTAATCATCATCTACTTGGAAATATGGATTTAAAAGATCAGTCTATCTTTCTTCAGACGAGGGCATCTTATCACCAGTATTTGTAAGCCTGGGCCACTGCACAAGGTGCTATAAAGACAGTTCCTCCCCTGAAAAGCTTATCATAGGACTGGACACAACACAGCCAGAAACAGAAAGAAAAGAGAGACTTGTAGTGGCATTTGGCACAAGCTCAGGTAAATTGTCACTTGGACAATACTCCCCTGTTAGGAGATCACTGATAAGACCTGTATGACTACATGAACGCTGCTCGGTTGTGCTTACCCAGCCAAGCTAACTCCAGGGAAAACAAACAGCTAATCCATGGAAATTGCAGTGCTCTCAATATGTTCCTGGGTGGGAAGGCAGGATGCTGGGCAGGACATCACACAGCAACTCAGCACAGAGAGATTCAAATTTGAACCCCAGAGCCCCTGTACATCTGGAGAAGGCAACCTCCTTGACCTTCCCAGAGCATGGTATTTTGAGGGCTTTTTCTGCTGCTGTTCTCTCACTTAATCCTTTTTAAAGCCACTGCCAAGAAGGGAAGAAGATCCAAAGATGAGAACTTAAGAGCTCTCCACAGTCCCATAGGTGGGGACTTGGCATAGCTGGAGAGGAAGATTGTTTTCTCCTTCAGTGTCCCTCTTCCCGCTTCCTGCTCGTGCCTCGCCACGTCATCCCTCCATACTCTTGGAATATTTTGACTCGAGCTTAACTGTAACCAAATTCTGCACTACACTCACTCCAGAAAGGCTCAGCTAAAAGACTTGATGCTGCTGAGAAACATCTGGGCTTTGTTTCATGCAACCAAAGAGTTAAAATTATTGTCATAAATATCCTAATGTATAAAAGCTGCGAACACCCAACTGCAGTGTCAGGCTCCCAGACTGTACAAATGTATTTGTCTCTCATATTAGTAAATGTTATTTGAACAGAAATAGCACATTGTAACAGCCTAACCAGAAGCAGTCTTTCCGATGACGTTTGAGACTTCTTTGCTCCACTGTATGGAAATATTTAAGACTTAAAAGATTTATATTACAAAATAGCATTTTAAATGGCTCAGTCCTGTTCCCAGTAAAGTAAAAGAGGCTTTTACCATCAGCTTCATTGAAAATGGCATAAGGGCCAAGATGCATTTTAACTTGATTTTTTTCCCCTGTGTTGTTCCAAGAGTCAAGAAGTCTCTACAAAGCCCCCCTGCTCCTCCTCCAAAAACAAAATCAACCAAGTTCTCAAGCGCGAGTCGGTGCCATGGCCAGCCATGAAGGCGCACTGAGCCCCTGTGCACAGGGGCAGAGCGGGCTCTAAGGTTCCCCCGCTGTCTAAGGGCAGTGGGGGAAAGCGGCTGCCACCTTTCAAGTGACTGCCTCACAGTATCCAGCACTCTGTCCTATCTGCTCTGAAACTAGAATGCTCACCTTACACACATACCTGAAAGAAAAAACTCAACAGGAACTAGTAAGTGATGAAATCACATCCTGTAAAGGGATTTCTGTTTGAGTAAACTCAGCAGCCTTTGATGCATTTTCAGGGTTTTTTTTGATTGACAGATGCTAAATTAATGACATAAATGAAAAAACAGTCACAAAAAATTTTAAAATCCATATTTCAATTTAAATAACACATGGACAAACACTATTTCTCTTCAACTGAGTTTTTCCACCAGCCCCCAGGATTAAAATGTTTTTTGCTGTTCTTTTTTATGGTTTTTTTTCCCTCAGATTTTTTAATACATCTTCAGATCATGTATTTTGCATTTCTGTTGATCCTTAAGTGATATGTGAATAGCATAAAAGTTCGCAGGAAGCAGAGAAATTATGCATCCTAATATTTAGGTTATTCTTCCTTCTTCAATTCCTTATTCTTTATCTTCCTTTTTATTCATTTATTTAGAATTATAAGATCTGTTGGAAACTACACACTGTGTGTATGTCCAGGGCTCACACTGATGAGTTCTTGATATAGTTTTGGTATGGTTAAATGTGGCACAAATCATGAAGAAAAGATGTTTATGTGCTTCCAGAAAGTTGTATTAAAAAAAAAGTCAGAGCATTATGTAACGTGGTAATATGTATTGCACTGGAACAGGACTCACCTGATATCAATGTTCAGGCCTGCATTGTCTTTTTTTAATACGTCAGCAGTGAGTACTTTCTGACATACCTGCATTGTAGTTTTCAGCTGAGCACATTCCACTGAGTAAGAGAGATGTGTAGCACAAGCAGCTAAATTGGTTCCTAAACGTTTAACAGGACTGAGTGCTCCAGGAACCAACGGCTCATCAGACCTATAGAATCTCAGAATCCCAGACTGGTTTGGGTTGGAAGGGTCCTTAAGGATCATCCCATCCCACCCCCTGCCATGGGCAGGGACACCTTCCACTAGCCAAGGTTGCTCCAAGCCCCGTCCAACCTGGCCTTGGACACTTCCACAGCTGGGGCAGCCACAGCTTCTCTGGGCACCCTGTGCCAGGGCCTCCCCACCCTCATGGGGAAGAATTTCTCCCTAATATCCAGTCCAAGCCTGCTCTCAGTGTGAATCCATTCCCCCTTGTACTGTCACTATCTGCTCTTGAAAATAGTCGTTCTTTGCTGTTTGAAAACAGGCTGCTACTGTAAATAAATAAAGTAATAACGAATATTTTCCCACAGATTTTTTCTATGAATAATCAACCTCCATTACCACTAAAACTGAGCCTCAGAGGGAGAGCCACAGTATTTGCATATGCAGATGAACACAAGAAATGCTCTTGCTGAAGTTGAGGGTTTATAATCCCCAGTTACAGGTAAAGTCTTCTATAATTTCCTGCAGTATTTGGTCTTTGGGTTACTTATTCTTGCAGTATTCTTTGAATTGTAGCAAACTTGTAGCTCTGTCAGGGCAGGGTCAGGTTGGATGCCAGGAAAAGGTTTTTCCCCCAGAGGGTGGTTGGCATTGAACAGGCTCCCCAGGGCAGTGGGCACAGCCCCAAGGCTGACAGAGCTCCAGGAGGGTTTGGACAACACTCTCAGGGACA